>CM052451.1:4954073-5023333 GCA_028533085.1 Varecia variegata | reverse complement strand
ACACACACACACACACACACACACCATTAACAACTCAAGGAAGGTGAGCACTAAGACTGGGATAAGGTCATTGGCAACATTCCAAAGTCCAGGAGCGCTGGGATGCAAACTAGACCACCCTAGAGCTGTCTTAGTGTCCTTGCCTTTTACCCCTATTGTAATAATATCTATTAAAATTCATTTTAAATTCCCCCATTGTGATCTTCATTTATGCCTTCATTTTCATGTCTGTTTTGTTCTTCTTTTTGTCCAACGCTCCCTAGGAATTTATCTTACTTTGCTACACAAAGCAGCCCATCTGCTGTCATTTTGAACCTGTGGGAAGCTCGTCATCAGCATGATGGTGACCTGGACTCCCTGGCCTGTGCCCTTGAAGAGATTGGGAGGACACACACGAAACTCGCAAACATTACGGAATCCCAGCTGGACGAAGCCGACTTCAACTACAGCAGGCAAAACGGACTCTAGTCCACCTCCTCCCGGGGAGACAGAGTGATGGTCAGCTTTGGGACATTTCTTTAAATGGGAAAGAAAGAGGCAGTTTTCTGCCCTGTGGCATTTGGGGAATTCAGCCTTCATTTACAATCAGTGAGATTCCCTGGTGGAAGAAACTGAATTTTGTACAAGTAAAACGTGTTCATAGGGAAGAGTACAAGCTCTCTTAGACAGGAGAGGGCTCTGCTGTCTCCCCGAACCCACACTTGGGGTGACACTGTTTGCACTCCTCAGATTTCGAGGGGCCAGAATAAAAGGGAGGGCACAGCTAAAAGCAGCTGTGGCAGAAAATGAGCTACAATAAAAGCTGGGAAGGCAGATATCGATCAAGTGCATGTTTTAAAACAGGTTTTTAATGATGTGCCCCCCAAAAGCCAGCTGATTCTGGTACCAGATTGTCAGAGTTTTCTACCAACTGGCATCTGGGATATCAGGAATCATTTTAGAAGTGAAACAGGGTTGCTAACCCATTGCTATGATTTCAGCAACGTCAAGGAGGGTATTTAGAAGGTAGGATCTGAGTACATCACACCAGCACCAATTTCCCTGTCTCTCCTAGCCACTTAATGGAGACAAGATGAAGAGGTAAGACAGACCACAAACTACTTCTTGTAGTGCACCCCACCTTCATTTTCTTCCCCAGAGACAAATCTACCCATATTCTTTCTTCCTCTTCCTTACCCATTGCAGGAGAGAGGTTTCAAGGAACTAGACTTGTCAATATGGAAATGTATTTCTTCTAACTTTACAAAGTAGCACCACCTCCATTCCCACCTAAGCCACTCAAATGGCAGAATGTTCTTAGAACACAGCTTGTTGCATGGATTTGGAGACAGGAGAGGTCAGATCAGGTCTAAGGAGATACAGGAAGTGCAGATGTCACAGGCCTCCAGCACGCTGTACTGCTGGGAGGCAGGTGTCCATCTAGTTCTCCAACATTGTTATAAGGGAATGAGGACTTCTGGACCTTTCAATCCAGATTCTTGAAATTTTCTAGCCTCTTGGTACTACGCCATTACGGAATCTCTCAGTAGGGGTATAGGTCATCCTCCTCTGCCTCTTGAGAAATTAGCAGATAGTCGTTGCTCTAAATGGTATCCAAGTCACTAGACTCGAGGAATACCTCTGCCACAGTGTCCCAGAAACCACATGCATTGCTCAGGGAGCCTTCAAGCTCCGACTGTTCAGCCTCACTGAGTATGCTTTCTCTATAGAACCATCCATATCTGGCTATTGCTTTCTGACTCTCTTTCAAATTAGGAGGCAGTACTATTGTGGAGCATCGAAATCCACAGACAATTCGTGACCCTCATCATCTTAACACTTCATCTTTTTTTATCCTACTAAATCATTTTTGACAAGATGTCTTGGCAGGCTAAAGATGAACAGATACACTCCTGCTCATTTTCCGGTGGATGTTTTAATTAGCTGCCCACAATCAGGATGACCGAAGTCAAGGACTAGATTAACCGCAAGGCAGCTAATCGGCTACTTAGAGGTCGGCTCCACTGGAAGAAAGTAAAAGTAGTCAGGGAATGAGGGAGGTGGGGAGTACATACCAGTGGGGATAGGATCCTTTTTTAAACCATTTTTTATAGACCCTTGTTAAAAAATAAATAAAAAGAATGTTGTGAATCTCCACCCAAGTGAAAAAGACCTAGAGACAGGTTGAATGAATGATACCATGGATAAGGCATTGAAGAACTCTTGAATGTGCTGGCCATTTTCTCTAACTAGTGTGTGGTATATACAGTCCCCTGTATTAGACAGAAGGCTTTGCTACATGGAATTCAAGAGCATCTCGCTTTTCTCAGGAACCAAAGGCTTATTATACAGAACAAACCAGTCATCTTAGAACTGTCAAGCGTATTTTCAAAGTACCATATCAAGATCAGAAAATCACCCTTCCCGCTAGTGTGTTCAACTTGTTTATTCCTTCTAGGTAACAATAGAGGGACAACATAAAAATGTCAATCATTTGACATCACTGATGTAATTTCTGAAAGAGAAAGAGGTGGAAGTAGACGGTCAGTGACAGTAAACTAGAGGTTGGTTGGCACAGGGCGTGACGCAGAAGGAATCTGAATTAACTGTTGAGTAATAACTTGTAGAAAACACATCATGGAGTTTACATTAGTATTCATCTTGGAGGATTTTTGTTTTAAACCATCCTACCCATTTTTTCCCTTTCCTTCTAATTGGCCTTAGAATTGTTTCACCTATTCTGTGAATCCCACACAGGTCTTTTTCAGATGTTTGATACATTTTTTTTTATATTTTAAAACAGATGAAAAATGTAAATGATTTTCTCTAGAATCTATCTAGATTATATTAAGATGAGATTATTGTCAATCCCTGAATGTCTGGAATTTCCTCCCATGGATTTTGTTTTGTTGTTTTGTTTTTGGCCTGGGTTTTTATAAATGCACTTGAACACCATAGCATGCAGAGCAACAAAGGAAGAAGTTAGCATGATTCATCTCAGATTTCAGCCCAAGGTTTGATCAAATCTGGATTTCAGTGCATTTGGTTCTCTCTTTACATTTCTCTCGTACTTATTTCTGCTAAGATCCTACATGGGATTTCTATAGAAGTGTATGAAATTCTGTGGCCATTGCATGTCAGAACTGTGCAGTCTTTTACAATTGAATTTCAAAGAGAACCCCTGTTTGTGAGATTTACAAACCAAGAAGTATGTGTGAGGGGGTAGAATTGCAGATCAGATGAAGATTTGGTCACACTTGAACTTGTGGTTATTCACTGTAACCTAAATTTCGTTCCTTTGTTCTGTTCTAACATATGCCTGTACAAATAACCCTCTTAAAAGAGATTTACTCATCTGTCCAAGCACTTAATTTGGAAGTCTTATAGTCCTAGTGCAAAATGAAGCAAAAATTAAAAGTAGCCTTGAGTACTTGCTAAGTAACTTAAAATTTTTACAAAATATCCCACTTAATGCCAGATCTTTCAGTCTTCAAAGGCATTGAAGTCTAATAGTCACGCTTTAAACATGACTTAAAATTATGCCACCAAAATGCTGCACTTCACAGCTGCACCCGACTGCAACATCATAAAGTTAATTTACAGTTTTTACAACATTGCTTGTGCAGTCTCACTGGTTTACATTAAAATCCTTTAAGCCACAAGGAAGCTTGCTCTATGGATTTAAATGCAAACTTCTTTTACCAGTGCAGGAAGTCTCATAAAACTCAGATGTACTCCCACAAAAATTTTATTGGCCTTTTTGTTAAGAGATGAAAAGGAATTCCCTTTAAAAAGGGGAACTTTTCTCTTTTTAAAAAAAATTATTTTTATCTTCAATTACAGGTGTTGTCCTTTGCCGTGGTGTGTGTATTTTTCTTTCAGTTGGCTTTGAGAAGGGATATCAAGTCAAATCACTAAAACAGGGTTCTCTTTGGATTCAAAGTTCCAGATTTCAATGCTTGACAAACATTCTCAGCTTCAGGATTGATAAGCAAAGGCAGAATATTCAAGTGGTAGAATTGGTTTTAGATAGTATTCTCCACTTGTCAAACTTCTGGCAAATTTACCTGTGAATTTCAAAATGTTACAAAATCTTTGGATATGCTTTTGTTTTCCCTTTTAGCCATTTCCTCTTCGATTTCTTAGTCCTTCCGCCCTCTGTAAAGGTGTTTAATGATTCAGCGATCAGATGTGTTGAAGGTAAAGTTCTCGCAGAGGTTCTTTGTTCCAGCTCTGTAAGAGTCACAGGAATTCCCGAGGAGCTGAGACACGTTCCTCTCCGGCTCATTGTCATTGTTTCCTCATGAGACATTGCAGAGTTTTGAATCCTTAGTAACTCCCATTGACTGGACTAGAGGCCACAGCCACAGCACATGGGGGAGCAAAAATGTTGGCCTACAGAGAGTGACAAAATTTTATTAGCCCTTCGGTGTTAGTTGCCATAGTGCTGTATTTGAAAATCGATGCTTTAGCCAAAAGCCGAATGGCCACCGTTCCCGTAGTTTCCACTGTTTTCGTCTGCATAGAATTTTCCTGAACTATGAACAAAAATGTATTTTGTCAAATGTCACAAAAGTGAAAGATGTTACTAATCTTAGACGTGTTGCATATTTTGTGTTTTTACTTTCCAAACTCTTTCGAAAGCTGCAGTTACAAAGCTGTTTGGCTGTATTGAACAGCATGTGGTGTTTTCGCAAAAAGCAATCCTAGGAGAGCCAGTGTCTACCGTGGACTCGTCACGTCCCCTCCTCCAGGATAACTGACAAAATCGAAATGGCAGCTTGTGTGCTGTCACTTTGCACAAGGGGATGAAAATCAGACCTGGCCGTTAGTCACTAGTGTGTAGTGCCGTGACCTGAAGTAGGAAATTTAACTCACATAGACTAATCGTGGTTTTTGAAGCAGCTACTCATTGCTTTTTCCTTTCGCTGTGAACATCATGGATTCAGAATGTCCTTACGAGGTGAGCCTAAGGCGGTAGCATTTCAACTTCATGTCTTGGAACCCACCCTCCATCCTAACCCAAAGATTAACAAGGCAGTCAGCTTCGTGGTTAGGCCTACGCTTAACAATTTCCTTCCCCACCCCTAATACTGAGTTCAGCAGGGGTATATCTTTTTTTTCCCAAAAAAAGTTACAGCTTTGAATTATAGACTGTATCACTAAATGTGGCAATATCGTTCCTTGCATGAATGGAAATGTGTGTCAAAATGCTTTTACAAAAGGCATGAATGATTACAATGAAAAACGCCCTTTTGCCTCCAATTTCGCTAACCCTAAAAAAGTGTTTCGCTCCTTTCAAGCATTGTTTATACACAAATTCCAAAATTGGCCAAATTATACAATTTTCTGAAAATGTAATATCTATGTTAGGTAGAGATTTAAGTACGGGTCTGGTGAATCATAAAAAGGAGAGATGATGTCTGAGCGGAGTTCATAAGCGAAGTATCATGCCTTATGATCCCATTACCGACACACATACATGACAATCAGAAATAGATCTAGTAATTCTAGTATCCCTCCATTAGCCAGCTCTGATGCTGCTGAGAGAGAGATCACCCGTACCAGGAGGCAGCAATCTAAGCCTCATCAGTGGGTAAGGGAAAATTTGCAATCAGAAACCCTCGCCAGGGTGTATCCTAGATTCGGTAGGTCGCTCCAGAAGAAGGTGGGAAACCACTCGGACTGTGGGAATTTTCTGGTCAGGAAAACAGTGTTCTCCTTTCCAAAACTGGACTAAAGACACAGAATTTCCCATTCTTCATAATCACATCTGAATGGCCCGTGCACTGCAATTAAGTCTCAGCCTAGAGAGATTGCAAACAAAAGCATTTAGAGGAAAACTGGCTTACTTTCCTGACCCAAACTCAAAAAAACATGAGCAGTTGTTTAGCCTTTATTTCTGTATGGAAGAATTTTAAAACAGACTTCATTATGTTCTGTTTTGGGGGGGGAAGGTAGGGGGGGGCATTCTTTCAAGTGATTCATATCTCAAACCCATACCACTTTCAACTTTTATTTGACGTGTTCAAAGCCAAAAAAAGAAAAGGAAAAAAAAAAAAAAAGGCAGGGCTGAACACTTAATTTGACATGAAGCTGAAGGAGTGAGCACGCCAGAGAGTTTGAAGACAGCATGGCCTTGGCTCCATACCACACTTTTTGTGCCTTGTATTATCAATGTAAATTCTGAATGTTGTACAGTAAATACTTGGATGGACTTCTTAGAAAAGGTTGCACTGGCTTCTTTTTCAGCACATGTACATATCTATAAATATATATACATATATATTTGGTAATGCCAAACAGCTGTGTTATATTGTATTGAACAAAATGGACGGTTTGGATGTTTTATGTAGAGTTTGCAAAAAAAAAAAAAAAAAACTGGATGGTGACAGACTTTTCAAGATAAATGTACAGACGTAAATTACTGCATATCGGTTATTTATGAATAAAGAGTCTTTTATGGACATTTTAGGATACTACGTGAGTGGAACGTTGAAATCTCAATGAAGACCTTCCTATACTCCTCTCGCCACATCCAAGCAGCAGTTGGAATGCTCTTAAGGGCAATTTCCAAATGCCAGTTAACACAGTAGGCCTGATTTCTCACTCTGGCCTCAGGAGGGAGACAGTATTATGGGCTACTAGAAGCACCAGAGGAGATTATCCTCTTACATCCCCACCCCATACATACATACACGTCTATACGCTTTCCTTGGGATATAGTTTACATACTCTGAGGTCCTCATAGCCACGCTGTAACTGAGATACCATTCATCTCATCCCTCAAAATGCCTGGGTTATTTTTACAGACTGTATTGAACATTTCCTGCCTCTCCATAGGAAAATATGAAGAAAATAGGTACAATGCTTTATATTCCAAATACATCTGACTGATTGAATCTGTTGTAGATGGCTTTAAAACACTGAGAGCTCCCAAGAATTTAATCGTAACTACTTAAAGAGCTGGTCAGACCCAGCTGAAACAGTGTGATTGACCCAGAGATCACATCTGACCTATGGAAACTAGTTATTAAGTTATAATTTTTTTAAAGGCCCAAAGTTGATTTAAACCAATAGTTTCCAAAGCTTTTTTTTTTTTAAACAAATTACTGTTTTCGTAGAAAGATAACATTTTTTTCAAATTAAATTTGCAAAGCTATGATGTAAGTAAAATGAACCATCATTCTCTACTCTAGGTTTCTGAAAACCTTTGTGTGTGTGATGGCTCTAATGTATATGGTGGGTCTCTAGGAGAGGAGTACATGAAGCATTCCTTACACATTTTTGACCGTACAATCCTTTTTCTTTGATCATCTTATGGGACTGCTAGGGACAGGTAAGAATGTCCACAAAGTGGCTGTAAGTTGTTCTAACTGTTCTTTCTGACCACTTTAGCTTTAAAGCTCTGCTAAACTTAATTAAAATACATTTAAGCTCCTGGCAGAATGAGAATTAGTTTTTAATTCAACTAGCTAAATCAGTACAACCAGCCCCCAAGTTTCAGAATCATTTGAATAGTTAGAGCAAATAAATTCAATATGAGTTGATCAAACCAGATTTTAACTTAGCAGAATGCTGTGACTAGTGCAAAGATCTGGATGTAACTAGTTCATCTAGATGAAAACTTAACAGATTGGCTTGAACCTGTAATAAACTATTCAAAATAATTTTCTAAAAATCTTTAAAAACTGCTTTATTTAGTGAAGAACTAATTCTGAATGCATTAAATCAGTTTGGGCTAATTTATGCTTGTCCTATGTAGCCAACATTTGTTAGAATGTGATTTTATTCTGTTAGGCATTTATTCATTCAAAAAGTATTTATTTAGCATGTACTACATTTTAGCAGAATCTGAGCTCAAATCCTGATTCTATCATCTGATATCAGGCAAGACACTCAACATTTCTGCTTCATTTATAATATAGGGATGATAATAGAATTTTACATTCTTCCCAAAGTCTGAAGATTAAATGAAAAAGTTCACGTAAAGCCCTTCGCACACTACATGGTACTTAGTAAGCAATCAATGAGTGTTAGTTTTTATCTTATTTAGAGAGGTGGTATGCATAGTAGTTAGAATGAGTTTGAGAGCAGACAGGCTTGGATAGTAAGCCTGAGTCTACCACTCTCTGGATTTGTGACCTTGGCCGAGAGACTCCATCTTTAAAAGGGGCTAATCATACCAAGTTCACTGTGCATAAAGTAAGTGTTGAAGAACTATTGTAATGACCGAACACATCTCCAGCTGTCTCTGGCTAGCTCTGCTTCTGAACAGTGACATCTTGAGCATTCATTATATAAACATAGGGAGGTTACAGCAACTTTAGTATCTTTCTGATACCTGAAAGTTATTTAAGGAAAAAAAAAAAAAAAAACTTACTGCCCCTACAATAAGTAAAATACAACTCATTTTTTATAAAGATTAATGCTTCATACAGTGAGTTAAAAAAATACTCTAGTAAGATCCCATATATACAAACCATGTAGGATGATTTTAGGGAAGAAAGAACTTAAGGCAGATGATGAGATAAATACATATTTAAGGCATGGCTATCCCTAAGACAAATGGAATTTTACTTAAATTGATAGTGTTCTTGCAGAGAGTAGGCACTCCATCAATGAGATGATCCATTGTCTGGTTTTCAGATGACAGAAGGGTCTTAAAACCTGAGTGTGTGCACAAATTAAACAAAGAGTGACCTAAGCATGATCACCTAGTATGGGCCAGACTTGTCTGCTACAAGTCAGGCATTCACAAATAAAAGAAGCTTCAAGAAGCTCACTGTCTCCGAGTCAAGAGATCATCATGCTATGAACACGTGTTATGAAAGAGGTGAATGCAGATTGTTAAGAGAAAACAAAGGAGAAACACTGAAACTAGGTTGTGTTGGGTGAAGAAAAGTTACGTGGAGAAGTCGGCATTGAGCTAAGATTTAAGGATGGGGTATTAATACAGCTATTTTTACAATAATACTGTAACAAACTTCATATTTTGTGGCTTAAAATAACAGCCACTTATTATTCTCAGATATTTATGGGTCCGCTGGTAGGTCTCATATCTAAGCCTGGCTTGGCTGACCTCAGTGGGGCTCATTCATGTGTCTATGGTCAGCAGAAGGGTCCTCCTGTGTCTGGGACCTTGGTGAGGACAACAGGCCTAAACTCTGCCGCATATGCATCCTGGTCCAGTAGCTTAGGCTGGGTATGTTCTCATGGTAAAGGCAGAAAAGGAGAAATGGGCAGAGTCTTTTGAAGCTTGGAACACTATCATTTCTGCAATATCCTAATGCCCAATGTTACTCCCAAGACCTGCCCATCCAAGGGGTAGAGAATAGAATCTACCTCTTGATGGGAATTACTGCAAAATCACACCACAAAGGGTGTGGACATAGGAAGGGTTGGAGAATTGGGGCCATGGTTTCAACTTCTCCATAAGAGATGAGTAAGAATTATTTGTCAGACAACAATAAAGGAGGAATAGCATTCAAACAGGAAGATTAGCACTGACAAATATATCACTAAGCATTTCATTCAGTAGAGGCTGCCATACTGTTTTTCATGCCTCTGGGCCTTAACGACCTCTGGATCTTCCACAATAGCCCCCTTGCCACACTTCTCTGCTATGGTATTAGGTGCTAATCCCATGGTTAGCCATGTTTGGAAAGAGATGAGTTAATCACATGTACAGAGCTTACTTAATTGTGAGATCTTGCAAAGGCTTTAACACAATAGTAGTAGTTATTGTGAATACTATTGATATGCTAGACACTTTATATAGATTCACTCATTTAATCCCCCAATAATCATATGAAGTCAGTACTATTATGACTGACATTTTGTAAAGAGAGAAACTGAGGAAAAGAGAAGCTACACTGATATGCATTTTTAATCACTCAGCCAAGGCTATTGTTAGTTGCTTGCTTCCTTGACTGGCTGGATCTTTGTGTGTCGCCCAGGCTGGAGTGCAATGGCACTATGATAGCTCACTGCAACCTCAAACTCCTGATCTCAAGTGATCCTCCTGCCTCGGTCTCCCAAGTAGCTGGGACTACAGGTGTGCACCACCATGCCCGACTAACATTTTTATTTTTTGTAGAGATGGGGTCTCACTATGTTGCCCAGGCTGGTCTCAAACTTCTGGCCTCAAGGCAATCCTCCAGCCTCAGCTTCCCAAAGTGTTAGGATTACAGGCACGAGCCACTGTTTCTGGCCCATTTCTAAATATTTATCATCAACTAACTCTCATTTAAGGAGCTATAGTAACATCTCAAAGTTCACATTGTGATATTTTTCCTAAAGGTACATAAGAGATAAATTGCATCCTCTGTCCTAAATTAATATAGTCCAGGTTTTCTTCAATTTCTGTTTTCTCATCTATCCACCCATTTCTTTGTGAAATTTCATCTTTAAATATATAAACACATAAACCTTAATAAACCTTAATATTTTAATTCTTGCCTGTGAATGTTTGGTTTAACCATGTTTCTCTATAACTCATTAGAAATGCATCCTTAAAACTGATAGGAGTTATAGATACTTTGCTAAATCTTATAAAGACTCATTCTTCACAAGCAATTAAATGATTTGTGTCATGTAACCTTGTTCTCTCTAAGCACAGAGCAAAATTCCATGTGTCCTTTCTTTCAAAGAAGTTTTGGGCATCCAGCCATCAATGAAATGGAAAAAGAGCCCAGACAGCGATAAGAAGGCACATGTTTTAATCTCAGCCCTCATGCCTACCAATGAAGTCTCAGACAATTCATTTTATTTTTTGAATCTCAATTTCCACATCTATAAAATGAGCACCATGAATATCCTGCCCCACTTTCCATATTCGGCTGCAGCAGGGATCAAAGGAAATGTTGTATGGAGGGGGGAAAAACTTTGTATTTTAGGAAGTGCTAAGTAGGTATGTATTTTACCAGAATGGGAACTGCACATTCAATGGGTAAACAAAAGATCAGAAATTCTTTTAGACCAAATAGTTAGAAATACACATAAGAATTTTCAAGTGACCATCATCTCTTCTGATCCCTAGTAGTTTGAATAATGTGGCAAGAATAGCCAGAGAAACAAGGATCATCTCTCCTCCTAGCATCATCTCTCTAAAAACCCAAACACTTTGAGAAAGATCATCAACATGTGTGTGTTGCTGGCAATGTTAAAGTGAAATATTATGCAAAATCCTAAAGTCAGCTATATATATATTTTTTATCACTGAAAGTAATAAAAGTCAACACTTTTATTCCAGGATTTTATGGGCTCAAACTCTCATTTCTTTTTAACATCCCTTATAATCTAGGCAAACAAGGAAACACAATTCACCACTTAATTGTGCCTTCTCTTGTCTTACTGGTTTACCCGGTGTTGAAGTTTTTTTTTTTTTTTATTAAAAAATATTTACGGAATGTCTACTATATGGGAAGCACTATAGTTGACAGCAGGAATAGAGCAGTGAACGAAAACTAATATCCCAGTCTCACGGAGATCTCATTCTTATGGGGAAAGACAGTGAAGACTAAATAAGTGAACCAGAGTAAGTTGGATATAGGAAAGAGGGAGAGGGTTTCTGGAGTGTGATTCGGGTTGTATATTTAAGTAGAGTTGTTGGTCCAGGCCTCACGGAGAAGGTGTCTTTTGACTAAGTACCTGAAGGAGGTGAGAGGGCGAATGAAGAAGATCCTTGGAAGAAGAGGCTTCAAGGCACAGGCTTCGAGTGGGAGGGTGCTGGGCCTATCCAAGGAACAGCAAGGAGGGCAGTGTGGCTGGAGTAGTGTGAGTGGCAGAGTAGCAGGGGGCGAGCTCAGAGAAGTGGAGTCATAGATCACCCATGATCCTACAAGGCTTTGGCCCATGATCTTCGTGAAACACGAAGATACTGGAGGAATCTGAGCTGTGTCAACAGGGTCACGTTGCTGGCTGGAGAATACGTTGTTGCAGAGCAAGTGCAGAAGGAGGGAGATTACTATGCCAGCAGAAGGTGAGCGTGGGCTGGTTCAGGGTGGCTGCAGTGGAGGTGCTCAGAGCTGTTTGCATGGTGGATGTGTCCCCAAGGTAGAGCAGGCCGAATTTGTTCACGCAATGGATGGGTGTTGTGAAAAGAAGAAAAGAAATCGATGACTCCAAGTCTGAGCAACCAAAACTAAGGAGATGCCACTAGCTGGGATGGAGTTTTGGGGCTGTAGGTTTTGAGGAAGGTGGAGAAGCCAGAGCTCCTCTGTTTTGTGCATTTTAGGTCCAAAGCCCCTGTTAGACATCCAACTGAAAATGTGGATCACACAGCTGGATGTACAAGTTTGGAGTTCAAGGGAGAGGTTTACATTTGGTAGTTGCCAGATAAAATATAGACAGCATTTAAAATCGTGAGCCTGCACTGAGCCCTGGGGCACTCGAAAACTAAGACGTTCAGGAGGTGAGAAGACATCTGAGAAAACTGGGAGAGTGGCTGGTGAGGCGAACGGAAAATCAGGCGAGAGGTGTCCAAGCCGGTGAAGAACGTGTGACAAGGAAGTGGGTGCGATCAGCTGTGTCAAATGCTGCTGATAGGTCAAGTGCAATGAGGATTAGTAAAGTGACCTTTGGATTATTTAATAGCAGCGTGGACATTCTTTATGATCCTGACAAGATCAGTTGAGAGGGAGTGTCGTGTTGGAAAGCCTATCTAAAGTAGAGTCAGGAAAAAAATGGGAAGAGAAAAGGGAGATAGCAGTGTAGGCCATTCTTTTGAGGAGTTTTGCTGTAATAGGGAGAGATTTTTTTTTCTTTTTTTTCCTGGTAAAGTGGGTCAGAAAGGGAGATACTTGAAGCTGAGATTGTGGAGAAATGTATTTGTTCTAAACAAAGTCTACAAGGGAGGGTTTTCAATCTCAGTCCTGTTGACATTTGGGGCTGGACAGTTCTTTGTTGGGAGGGACTGCTCTGTGCTTTGTAGCATGTTTAACTGGAGCTTCCCTGGCCCGTGCCCACTAAATGCCAGGAGCACCTACCAGCTGTGACAACCAAAAACATCTCCAGACATTCCCAAATGTCCTCTGGAAAGCAACATTTTTTGCAGTTGAGAATCACTGGTCTGTAAAATATGGTGACAATAAACAGCTGAGAAGGGTGAAAGATAAAATCACCAGAGAGTCAAAACTCAAGGGATTGAGAGAATAGGGAGGTAGAAGGATCGTCTATATCGGTACTGAAATCTTCAAAAATTAAAACAGGAGTTATGTTGAGTAGAATCAAGATGAGCCAGAAGCTGACTTTTCAGGGAACAGGGGGAACTGACTTAGGTATCAGATGACTGCAAGCAGGAGAGAGAGTGGGTGGCATTATCTCAAAATAGCATCAGAGATGGAAAATATTAGGGAGAAGGGAGGGAGAATGGTCTGGAAATGGCAATGAGAAGGAAAAATAACTCCTACCCCACCTCCAGTGGTAAAGAAAATATAGGAGAGAAAATAGCAACCACCTAAAAGGGCCACAGAAGTAGTTTTTTTTTAAAGGAAGAGCTGGGCTTCGGTAAGAGCAAAAAGGTGGAAACATCCAGAGAAATGTTTGAGGATAGAAAGCATTTTGCTGATGACCAAAGGCACCAAAGGAGGACTTTGCAAACTGGGGTGAGTGGGAGATGAGTCAGGTGTATGGACCCTTATGAGGATTGTAATCCAGGGGCTGTAGTGGCCTGGGACAGAGGGGCAGCCCTTGGTGATTGACCTCAGCAGAGATAAAGGACACAATAATAGCACTCACTAAAATGGAATAAATTAAGGAATTGATTAAAAGTTCATTAGGTTTATGCACTTATTCATACATTTCAACATTTACCTGATTTAAGTCTAGAAACTTTCTTGGAAGCCGTGTGTTGTAGGTAGTAATATGCTTATTTAACAACAAAAGAAGTAAAACAGAAATGAAGGGCTTAGTCAAAGATTGCCAAGCTAGTTGATGGCAGAGTTTAACCTAAATCTACTTATTTCTCTTTAAAAAAAAAAATGCCTTGATGTTTTTTCAAACATAATGTATGTAGAACAAAGTCTTCTCAATTCAAGAGCAGAATTTAGGATCTCTAACAGGCTGGACTACCAAGGCATATAGTTAGAGAGTTTCAACCAGCTACAAGTTCTTGGAGCTGTGCACGTCTATAGGAAACCATCAGAAGATACTACAGTTATTCAGGACCTGTGAGCATCTTTTCCAGACTTCCTTCCTGATACAATCAGAAGAAATGAATGCATTAAAAAAGAACACTTTGGAAAAATTCTATTCTTATGTCTAAAAGAATTTGGTAGTGAATACATTGATGCAATTCTTTATATTCTTAAAGAAAACATTTTCACAGAGTTGAAAACATGACTCCCATGCAAATATAGAATGGACCTATGTCAAAGGTTTTTTATTCAATAAACTCAATCATTAATGAAGTTGATAAGATGTTAAAATAAGTTCAAAGAATTTGAAAAACAGATACAAACACAAGTACACACATGTATATACGTATATGTATATGTAATTAAAAATTCTGAAGTGAATCTGCTAATAGAAGCAAAACTGGTTAATACACTACAGGGTAATAATAGATACAAAATTGGTCAATAGCCTGCAGGGTAATATTGACCTACGTATGAGTATCTCCTAGGGCAATAAAAATGTAATATTTGGGGTTACGTTTCCTACAGAGTAGAAATCAATTATACCTGGACAAAATTCATTTGCATTGCTATGGAAAAGAACTATTTGCATTCCTTCTGGTTTTCTATAGTTTAACTTCTACCCCTGTAGAGATGTAACAAAGTCAATAGAGGTCTAAGGAGCATGCCCCCACGGAATCAGATAACCCCAAAAGCCCAGCTAGACATACCCAACACACTTCACTCCTTTTGTGCATGTTCAAGTCTCTGACAACTTTTTCTTGACAATACTCAGTGTGTCTTGGAAATCTACTGGGAGCCTTTTATTTGCGTATCATCTCTCTAAAGATTTCCAGGTCACTTCTGTGTTTTTGTTTCCTTCTGTTACCCCAAGAATTGAGAGGCCTGTTTCCCTTTTTTACTACCAACATCAGTAACTCAACATCTGAAGCTACTAAAGGAAGGTAGAAGTTGTGTGGCCTCTCCTACCATCTCCATCTTTGTCTGTAAACCTGAGCCATTGCCAGTCCTGAGCTTGTTTGAGAATTGGTTTTCATAGTTACTGCAACGTGGTTGGCCCGTGGGAGGTGAAAAAGAAGCCTGTTTCGGTATGTGAAGCCTCATCCATCACTAACATGCACCAATTCCCCTACTTTTATTTCTCCCCGATATTTTTACCCTTTTCAATATAATTAGACTCAGGGGGACTTGATATTTGTCTTCAAATATTTGAAAGTCTGTCACATGGAAGACAAATTAGACCTGTTCTGTCTGGTCCCAAGTAGCAGGACTAAGACCAATGCTGCAGAAACTACAGGGAGACTTTTTTTCTTCTTTATAGTCACAATTTTCACAGAGCTGTCCAAACCTGGGATGAGCTTTTAAGGAACCTTAAAAGCTTCCGGTAGTTTTGATCTGTGGTTTTCATCGAAATGCAATAGTGCCAATCTCTCTTTGTTGACACTTTTTTCAGTTTTTGATAAATCCTTCCCTCCAAAACACCCATCAGATTTTTTTTTCTCTCTCTTTTCCTTCAGATTGAGACTCTTGGTTCCTCCCACTTAACAGGTTTTATTCCCTAGCCCAGAGTTGAGCAAACTGTTTTGGTAAAGTCCAGATAGCAAACATATTAGATTTCATGGGCCACAGGGTCTCTGATGAAATTACCCAACTCAGCTATTGTAATAAGAAAACAGTCAGAGACCGTACGTAAACAGACAAGAATGGCTGTGTTGCAGTGAAGCTTTATTTATGGACATGGAAATTTGATTTTCATGTAATTTTATGAATTTATAGTATCATTCTTCTTTTGATTTTTTCCAACCATTTAAAAAACATAAAAATCATCTTAGTTCATGAGCCACCCATAAACAGGTAGCAGGCTGCATTTGGTCCAAGGGCCATAGTTTTCCAAGCCCAGTCCTGGCCATTCATTATAGACCCTAAGGAGGGACAACTTGTCCAAATCACACTGTGAGATTCACTGACACCTCTGACATCTCAACAGACTGAGAATCTGTTGTGATTTGGGGGGAAAACTGCTCAATCAGAAGTCTTCATATCTTAACATTTTTATGTCAGTGGGCAGTTTTAAAAAGATCTTCAGATGAAGATACGATGATAGGTACGTAGGGTTTGAACACGATACCCAGAGTAAAAGTTGGTCAAAAACTCAAATAAGGAAGAAGGAAGCAGACCGTTTTTTGTTAACAAAAGGTTTTCAGACTCTGATCACACCTCTCGAGTGGTAGCAGCTCTGCAATCATCCAAGGAGCTTGCTGGGGACAAACTCCGCTGCGGTCTGCCTCTCAGTAAAGTTGGACTGCTCAGACACCACGTTACTGCCTTGTAAAACCAGAGAATCCCCTTCTATGATTATCCATTTCAGGCTGAAAGTCTAGCAGATTACAATAAAGACCCTTTATAAGATATGTCTAAAGATTATTTCCCAGTCCATTTGGTAGCACTTACGTTAATACCATCAAGGCAGGTCCCCAAAAGGTAGTAACAAAAAATGTCTATTCTGGTGGCAGCTTCTCCTTTCGGAGGAACTGCCAAAATAGGAAGTTCTAAGGTACTTATCTCTGCTTTTACCTATTTGTTTCAATCTGTGAGGCTTCATCAATCACTGACATGTACCAATTCCCTTCCTTTTTTATTTCTTTTTTTTTCCTTTTCCATTTTCAATATAATTAGACTCAGGGGGACTTGATATTTGTCTTCAAATATTTGAGAGTCTGTCATATGGAAGAGGGATTAGGCTTGTTCTGCCTGGTCTCACATGATACAACGAGGACCAATTCTGCAGAAACCACAGGGAAACATTTTTTTTTTTTCTTGTAGTAAACATAATTTTCACAGAGCTGTCCCAAACTGGATGACTCTCTTGGAATTTCAAGTCACTGAAGGTGTTCAGGATAGAAGCCAGACTACTATTTGGAGGGGGTTTTTCAAAGAGAATTCAAACATCCTAAAATAAGTAGGGAGGAGTTTATTTGGGCCAACCTTAAGGATTGCAACCTGGGAGCCTAGATTCAAGTTATCCTGAATATACACTGCTATTAGCAGCACTCACAAGTAGATTTTTTAAAAGAAAAGAAGAGGCAATTCCTGAGTTGTTTACCAAGAATTTACATTAAAATAGCATAAGCCATTGATTGGCCACATATTGTTCTCTTTATCACAAATTCCAGGAACATGAAGATAACGGGGGAGGCAGCTACAAAATCCCTTTAAACAATTGCTCCCAGGCCTGGGTGTGGGGTGGAGGGTGCATGACCGAAGTCCCATACTCATGTCTCCCTGGGCCTGCACACCACAGCTTCATAGCCCAGAGTGCTCTGAGCTGTTTTTCTTTTCTCAGAATAGTGAAGATGAGGGGCAGAGTCAGCCGGCAAGCAGGACTGCTTGGAAGGCTTTAAGAGTTGCAGACGTTCTCCCAGATGCTTTGTGCATCACACCGGGTGGTTTCCCTGCACCCACCACACCATGGTTATTTATACTTTGGAGGAGTTGAAATAAGCAAGCTCTAGAGAAAGAGTCCAGGTACAGCTATAGAAAGGAGCGTGTGGCATACTTAGAACAGTGACAGTGTTCATTGAATAGCAACTACTATTCACAGAGAGTGACAGTGACTACACTGAATAGTGAGAAGGCTTATACAACTCACGTAGGAAATTGGTGGATTCCTATGTGGGGAAATGGACAAGGCTGAAAGAAAAGAACTTTGGATACTGACATTTGGAGGTCCTCAAACCAGACAGGCAGGGTCAACCTGATCACCCACCCGTGACAAGCTCACCAGTTGACAAGCCCTGCCCATTCACAGAGCTTTTGAATAGGTTGTGATAGGATGGCCTTACTAATGAACTATCTAACGGAGGAAAAATAAACTCACAGAAAGAATGAGGAATAAACTCACAGCACATAATTGCCCCTTGAACAGAAAGATCACAGGGCACAACTGTCCCTTTGATTAGCCACTTGTGGCTCAACTCGGGGTCTTTAAGATTAACTACCTGTTGTTTTAATGTCCTTAAAGAGCCCTGAGCAGACAACAGCGGTGTGAGCTCTCTGCCCCAGCTCTTCCCAGACCACATTCCAAGGACCCTGATAAGCCAGCCTCACAGAGAAGAAGGGAAAAAAAGGGAAAAACAGACACAACTGCTTCACAGCCCTCTTGCTATCAGATGCAACAATATTCTTTTTTTCTTCTCCCTTTACCCTCAGTAAAAGCCCAAACCACTTGTCCTCTGGGCCTACTTTTTTCTTTCATTTGTGTGCTGAGCCCTTCCCCTCTTCTCTCCAGGAAAGTAAAATAAACCTTTTACTTCTTTCTATCCTAATCTTTGTGTCGAGAATTCTTTCTCAACCTGAGCCATGAATTCCCACCCTAGCAGGTTGGTTGGTTGGTTTGTTTTCTTGGTGCCTCATTTGTAAATGTGAAAGGAAAGTCAATGGTGACCAGACATTTGAGGCTCCTGGAAAAGGATACCAAAATTGAAAAAAAGAATAAAAGGAATGCAGGGGGAAGTGGGGAAGCCAATATAAGGGAAAGAAGGAAATTAAGATTAAAACTTTTTCTACTTTTTAGCAAAAAAAAAAAAAAAAAAACAAAACTTAAAATCATCTATAATATTCTTCGATAAGAAAATAATCTATAAAACATGAAAAATATTATATATAAAAGTGTCATAATAAAACAAGGTCTGAGAAACTAAAAATGACATCAAAATTTTAAATAATCCCATAGATATATTTGTACAATCAACTTAATAGTTGAGAAATACTCCCAAAAATGTAGAACAAAAGGTATGAAAATTGTTGAGAAAATTTAAGAAAATTAAGGAATCAAACTTAGAAATGTATATTTCTAGAGAGAACAGATAAAGCGGGGGCGGGGGGAGAGAAGAAGTTGCCAAAGGAATAATGAGGAAGACCTCAAATGTTAGGGCATGATATAAATTGAAGGGAACACTTCTGAAATATGGAATGAAAAACAATAAAAGATCCACAATTAAACCTATTACTTTGAAATTTCAGAATTTCAAACATCTAAAATAGAAGTTCCTAAGTTTTTCCAGAATAAAAAGACAAAAAAAATATGAGAAAAGATATTACCAGACTTCTGTTTTCTAAGGGAAATGATTTACAACCTGGAATTCTATACCTAGCCAAGCTATCACTAAATTAGGACAGAATAAAGATACCTTCAGACAGGAAAATGTTTCTTTTCCTGTGGAATCTACAATGATATGCTCATGAAAACAACGGAGAAAAATAAAAAAGGAAAAACCTAGAATCCAAAACGGAAGAGAAGCAAAAGGGATTCCCAGGATGATGGAGAAAGACAGTTCCAGGATGTCGGCTGTGCTTCAGCCACAGAGTAACCAGTTCAAACTGGAGCTGCAAGTCCGTGGGTCCCAGAGGCAGTATTTCCACTTAGAAAACAGATAAAGTACCTGATATGTTTGAATATATTCCGGGGACATCTCAAAATCTGTTAGACAATCTGGAGAGAAATTTGTGATTAATACAGAGATAACTAATAAAATAAAAACGAGGTCGTGCTAGACCTCAGAAGGGACTTAATATTGTCCTAGAAAGAAAATATAATTGTGATATACCACCTGGCTCAGCCATGAATGATTGTTTCCATGTCTTAGTAATAGAAACACATAATATTGATCTAATAAAAATGTACTATATTGAAAGGAAGGAATAACTACATTGAGGGAATAGAGTATTTATAAGTGGATGTGTTTGTGTTACGTGTGCATGTTTTTACACGTGGGTGTGGGTGTGTTGTTGAGTATTCAAAAACACCTAAATGCTTTTTCTATCTAGTAGGCATTCAACAGGGAATATACAAAGCTAAACAACATTTTTAAGAAAGAGTATAGAAATAGCATTCACAACTACAGATGTAAACATAAAAGGATAGCTAAAAATGTTGAAAGGGGTTTCCTCAGGAGAGCAGAAATTGGGAGTGAATAGGATGGCAAAGAAAATTGCTCTTTTCAATAGAAGTTTGCAAGTATAATTTAACTTTCTAAAATTTATATTTTAACATGATAAAGAGAAGGGGAAAAGAATAAAGGAACTAATATATGGATAGACAATGGGGCAACTGCATACAAAGAAAAAGATTTTCCTGGCACAGGCGATTCATGGTAGGGGAAAGAATAAGTGCCCAATTGAAGTGGCATCTCCCCCCACCATCATTTGTTCACCTGAAACTGGAAAACAGGACAAAAAAAAAAAAAAGAAACTTCAACATTCATAAATGTCAATACCTTTAACAACCCTGCCTGAGTGAAGCAGAAACCAGCATGAGGCCAAAGGTTAACTGCGTGATCATCTTTGCTCTGAGGTTTTACGTGGTTCTCCCACCACGATCAGTGCCAACTGTGCTTTTATAGATGCAATTAAAATCATAGTTATCCTCAACCCGCATGACGTGCTTAGGGATTGTCACAGTTAGTAAGCCTGATTGAAAACAAACTACGGGGAGATGCCTTTTTCTAACACACGGAAGATTCAATCCAAGTCAGATCAGTGATGCAACATTACTTGAGGCTGCGGCAGCTGAGACAGGTCAGAGCTGGGGCAGCAGCAAGATGATAAATTGCCTAAAATCACATGGAGCTGTAAAGGAGAAACACAAACAACCAAGTATCTCATCATATATCAAGCATCTCTTTATTGTAAATTAAAAAAAAGTTGTTTCAAGCCCCGGAAGGTGAATGTTCAGGGTGGTCTGATGACGCGACATGAGCTATGCGAGGAATGAGATCATTCGACAGAATCCCGTGTTCTTCCCACGGTGCTAGGTTCTTCGTGAGACACAGAGGGGACATAAGATAGGGCTCCTGATTGAAGAAGCGTGTGGTCCTGCTGGGGACACGTAATCAACACAAGAAATGTAAGGAAAGGATCTGAACACGTGTATAAGGAATAACGGGTATCCAAAGTTAAAGGCAAACCTATGAGACACAGAACTCAGAACGAAGGAATCTTCAAGAATAAGAAGATTGACACAGAAAGTGGACTTTAGTGAGGCCTTGAGGAGTGGTCGGGATGTGGGCAGGTGACTGCAAAAGACAAACTCTTTGTAGTTTAGAAACTTGAGAGTTTATTGTGTTTGGGGGACAGAGTGGGAAAGACAGGGAAGTGGGCACAGTTGAGTGAGTCATCTTTCCTTTTCACTCGTTTATTCTAGCTGCTGGGTGTTATTTCCCCTCCTTTGTCTTTTTCTGTGAGAGGCTATGTCCACATCAATTACCTAATACCTACCAGCTGTCACGTAGTAAAAACATTTCTCAACATTGTCTTACATTTGAATTTATTCTATTGCAAGAATGATTTTTTTTAGTATCAAGGTTATCTACATAGTAAAATTATTGCTGTCTGTAAATACGGTCTTGAAGACACCTTCGAACGGTTCATCCAGTAGAATGTTGGGGGTTGGTAAGTGAATAACAAAGTTGAAAGTGACTGACCATTAATTTTAAACAAAATAGGGAAAACCAACCACAAGTTGGGAGTTTCACTTCTTCAAGGCCAAGGTATTTCTATTAACCTGTGCCATAACTTCCTCCAACACCTTTTGGAAACTATTCTGCAGAAGCTAGATCTTCAAAATGGTGCTAGGAGCCAAGGGGCCCATATGACAGCCCCCAAATTCCCACTGGAATAAATCACAGAGACCAACAGAAGTAAATTGTGGGTAATTCTAACCTCAGATTAATCAGACAAGGATCTTTCCTTTTATCATTTCTGTCCACATGTTCTTTGATCTAAATATGCTATTGTTTAAATCATCTATAGTTCATTAAGAATGGGTTGCAGCTAAAAAGAAAAAAAGATTAATTTCCACTGATCTGGTGCTAGTCTGTAAACACCACAGATTCAGATTTCTGCCCTGTGTCATACCCACTTTGACAAGATTTTTGCAATTTTATCAGAGATTAGTCAAGTGATAATTACTCAAGTGTTCACACAAAAGAGATTCATGTAGCTCTCTGCTGGCTGGAAAGAACTGGCACTGGAGAGAGACATCCACACTCTCCCTTCCTTATTCAGCTGGCTAAGCATATCTTGGATGCATGAAGCATTAGCCTAGAATTTGTTGTTGTTGTTCTTTTATTTTGACCTTTTTTATTTCCACCTTCCCATTCCTCAAACCGCCTTTTGGGACATGGACATTCTCCCCTGTCCTTGCCCAGGCAAGGTTAGTAATCTAATTTAGTCAGAACCCTTCAAGGCCTTTTTAGGTTTTCTGACCTGTTGAAGGTATAGCCAAGGGCAATAAATGTTAATATGATTCAGGTTGGAACTCCTACGTAGAAGGGGAGTTGGGTGTACAAGCAGTGTCTTTAAGCATGAACCTCTTATTCCTGCAATTCTTATGGTAGGATGGTGATTGCTGTTTTAATTATTAAATTCTGAGGCGCCAAGAGGAAGCTTGGGTAGCAAGGGAACAAGGTGTTTCTACGGATCTTAACAGTGTCCAACAGGCGGTAGGCAAAATCCAGCAATACAAACTGAGCAAGAATGACCATGAGAGGAGGGCAGCATGAGGCCAAGGAAGACAACTCACAGGCAAAGTCCCCAACCAAGAAGGGTAAAGTACACAGATATCCATTTTTACCTTAGTGACAGCTTAACACGACTAGGTCAGAGCAGGGCAAAGTCGACGTAAGTGCAGAAGTATTCGAACTAGTACAAGCATACCTTATTTTACTATGTTTCACTTTGTTGCACTTTGCAGATAATTGTGTTTTTACAAATCGCTTTGTGGCAACCCTGCATCAGGTGAGTCTATCCGTGCCATTTTTCCAGTAGGAAGTGCTCACTTCATGACTGTGTTACCTTTGGGTAATTCTTGCAATATTTGAAACTTTTTCATTAGTGTTACATCTATCATGGTGCTCTGTGATCAGTGATCTTACTACTGTAACTGATTGGGACACCACAAACTACACCCATGCAGAAAACAGTAAACGTAATCGATAAATGTTGTGTGTGCTCTGACTGCTCCACTGCCCAGCCATTTCCCGTCTCTCTTCCTCTTCTTGTGCCTCCCTGTTCCCTAAGACACAGCAGCACTGAAATTGGGCCACTTAATAACCATACAATAGCCTCTAAGTGTTCACATGACAGGAAGTGTTGCACATCTCTTGCTTTATACCAAAAGCCAGAAATGATTAAGCTAAGTGAAAAAGCCATGCCAAAAGCTGAGATAGGCCTCTTCTGCCAGTTAGCCAAGTTGTGAATGCAAAGGAGGAGTTCTTAAAGGAAATGAAAGTGTTATTCCAGTGAACCCGCCAATCACATGAAAGCAAAACAGCCTTTATTGCTGATATGTAGAAAAGTTTAGTGATCTGGATGGAAGATCCAACCAGCCACAACATTCCTTTAAGCCAAAGGTACTTAACCCAGAGCAAGGCACTAACTCTTTTCCATTCTATGAAGGCTGAAAGAGGTGAGGAAGCTGCAGAAGAAAAGTTGGAAGGTAGCAGAGGTTGGTTCATGAGGTTTAAGGGGGAAAAAATCTCCATAACATAAAAGTATACGAGGTGAAGCAACAAGTCCTCAGGTAGAAGCTGCAGCAAAGTTATCTAAAATCATTAGTGAAGGTGGCTGCACTAAACAAGAGATTTTCAATGTAAACAAAACAGCTTTATATTGGAAGAAGATGCCATCTAGGACTTTCATAGCTAAAGAGAAGTCAATGCCTGATTTCCAAGCTTTGAAGACAGGCAGACTCTCTTATTAGGGGCTAATGCAACTGGTGACTTAAAAGTTGAAGCCAGTGCTCATGTACCCTTCTGGAAATCCTAGGGTCTTTAAGAATTTTGCTAAATCTACTCTGCCTGTGATCCATAGGAATAACAAAGCCTAGGGGACAGCATATGTGTTTACAGCACATTTTACCAAATATTTTAAGCTCACTCTTGAGACCTACTGCTCAGGAAAAAGAATTCCTTTCCAAATCTCACTGCTCCATGGAAATTCACCTGAGTACCCAAGAGCTCTGACAGAGATGTACAAGGAGATGAGTGTTGTTTTCACGCCTGCCAACACATCCACTCTGTAGCCCATGGATCAAGGAGTAATTCTGACTTTCAAGTCTTATTATTTAACAAATACATTTTGTAAGGCTGTAACTGCCAGAGATAGTGATTCCGCTGACGGATCTGGGCAAAATAAATTGAAAACCTTTTGAGAAAGACTCAGCATTCTAGATGCCATTAAGAACATTTGTGATTCATGGGAGGAGGTTAAAATGTCAACATTGACAGGAGTTTGGAAGAAGTTGATTCCAACCCTCACGGATGACTTTGAGGGGTTCAAGACTTCAGTAGAGGAAATAACTGCGGATGTCATGCAAATAGCAAGAGAACTAGAATTAAAACTGAAAATGTGACTTCATTGCTGCAATCTCATGATAAAATTTGAACAAACAAGGAGTTGCTTCTTATGGATGAGCAAAGAAAGTGGTTTCTTGAGATGGAACCTACTCCTTGTGAACACGGTTGAAATGACAACACAGGGTTTAGAATATTATGTAAACTTACTTGATAAAGCAGGGTTTGAAAAGATTGACTCCAATTTTGAAAGAAGTTCTACTATGGGTAAAATGCTATCAAACAACATCACGTGCTACAGAGAAATCTTT
The DNA here is from genome assembly GCA_028533085.1 of Varecia variegata. NCBI lineage: Eukaryota > Metazoa > Chordata > Mammalia > Primates > Lemuridae > Varecia > Varecia variegata. Next base: position 4,998,553 of record CM052451.1, on the reverse strand, counting down.
CATGAAGGGAAGAGTCAATTGATGTGGCAAACTTCAATGTTGTCATAACTGAATAAATTGCCACACTCACCCCAACCTTCAGCAACCACCACTTGGATCAATCAGCGACCATCGACATCAAGGCCAGACCCTCCCCCAGCGAAAAACATTATGACTTCCTAAAGGCTCAGATGATCGTTAGCATTATTTAGGCGTAAAGTATTTTTAAATTAAGGTATATACATTGTTTTTTTAAACATAGCGCTAGTGCTCACTTAATAGACTACAGTATAGTGTAAGCATAACTTGCATATGTACTGGGAAACAGAAGAATTTGTGTGATTCACTTTCTTGTGATTATTTGGTGGTGGTCTGGAACCTCTGAGGCATGACTGGAAATGAATTCAGTGAAGTTGCAGGATTAGAACTAATAAATAATTCAGTAAAATTTTAGGACACAAAATCAACATAAAAAATTAGTAGCATTTCTATATGCTAATAATGAACTCTGAAAAAGAAGTGTTTTTAAATCCCATTTATAATTGCTACAAAAATTAAAAATACCTAGGAATAAATTTAATCAAAGAGGAGAAATATCTGTACACTGAAAACCATAAAACACCGATGAAAGAAATTGAGGAAGACACAAATACATGAAAAGGTATCCTGTGTTCATAAATTGGAAGACTTAAGGTGGCTAAAAATGTCTGTACTACCCAAAACAATCTACAGATTCAATGCAACCCCTATCAAAATTCCAATGATATTTTTCACAAATAGAGAAAAAAAATCCTAAAATTTTTATGGAAATACAAAGACCCCAAATCACCACAGCAATCTTGAGAAAAAGAACAAAGGTAAGAGTATCACACAACAGGACTTCAAATATACTACAAATATTTAGTAATCAAAACAGCATGGTACTGTCATTAAAACAGACACATAGACCACTGGAATAAAATTGAGATCCTAGAAATAAATCCACACATTTACAGTCCGTTGATTTTTGACAAAGATGCCAAGAATACACAATGGGGGAAAGGACAATCTCTTCAATAAACTGTTGGGAAAACTGCATATCCAAAATGCAGAAGAATTAAATTGATTCCCCATCTCACCCCATATATAAAAATAAACTCAACATGGATTAAAGATTTACACATTAAGAATTGACACTCTAGCACTACTAGAAGAAAATGTAGATGAAAAGCTCCATATCTTGGTCTGAGCAATATTTTTTTATGTGGTCCCCAAAACTCAAGCAACAAAACCCAAACTGGACAAATGGGATTATATGAAACTAAAAAGCTTCTGAACAACAATAGAAACAACAACAGAGTGAAGAGAGAAACTATGGAATGGGAGAAAATATTTGCAAACCATGTTATTTGACAAAAGATTAATACCCAAAATATATAAGAAACTCAAATAACTCAATAGCAATAAAACAACCTGATTAAAAAATGGAATGAAAACTTGAATAGACATTTTTCAAAAGAACACACACAAATGGCCATAGGTATATGAAAAAATGCTCAGCATCACTAATCAGGGAAATGCAAGTGAAAACCACAATGAGATATCACTCAAAACTGTTAGACTGGCTGCTACAAGAAAAAAACCCAAAAAACAACAAGTGTTGGTGCAAGTATGGACAAAGGGAACACTTGTACACTGTTGGTGGAAATGTAAATTGGTACAGCCATTATGGAAAACAGTATGTATGAGTGTCCTCAAAAAATTAAAAATAGAACTCCCATATGATCTAGCAATCCCACTACTGGGTATACATCCAAATGAAATGAAAGCATCATGTGGAAAAGACATCTGCACTCCCATGATAATTGCAGCATTATTGACAATAGCCAAGATATGCAATCAACCTAAGTGTCTACGAACAGATGAATGGATAAATGTGTGTATGATATGTGTGTGTGTGTGTGTGTATGCAAAATGGAATACTATTCCACCCTAAAAAGAAGGAAATCCTTTCATTTTTGACAACATAGATGAACCTAGAGGACACTATGTTAAGTGAAGTCAGGCACAGAAAAACAAATACTGCATGATCACACTTATAAGTGGAATCTAAAAAAACAGATGAGCTCATAGAAGCACAGAGTAGAATTGTGGTTAACAAGGTCTAGGGGGAGGGGGAGATAGGGGAGATGTTGGTCAAAGGATACAAAATTTTAGTTAGATAGGCAGAATAAGTTCAAGCGATCTGTTGTACAACATGGTGACTATAGTTCATAACAATGTATTATATTCTTGAAAATTGCGAGAGATTTTAAATGTTCTCACCACACCAAAAATGGTAAGTATATGAGGTAATGTATGTTAATTAGCTTGATTTATCCATTCCACGATGTGTATATATATAATATTAACATACCATGTTATATACAATATATATAATTGTATAAGGTTCTATACAATATATATAATTTCATTTGTCAATCTAACAATGAGAAAAAACATTGAGATTCTAGAGCTATGGTAATCAAAACAGCATGGTATTGGTACTAGCACAAGACAGAAACATGACCAATGGAACAGAACAGAGATCCCAGAAATAAACTGATATATTTACAGTCAATTGATTTTTGACAAAGATGCCAAGAACACACAGTGGAGGAAGGACAATCTTTTAATAACTGGTTCTGCAAAAATGATATCCACATCCAGAAGAATAAAACTGTACCTTTCCCTCACACCACATACAAAAATCAATTTAAAATAAACACTTAAATGCAAGATCTGACACTGTAACACTACTAGAAGAAAACATAGGTGAAAAGCTCCATGATATTGGTCTGGGCAGTGATTTTTTTTTTTTTGTATGACTCCAAAAGTATAGGCAACAAAAGGAAAAATTGACAAGTTAGTTTACGTCAAACTAAAAAGCTTCTGCACAGCAAGGGAAACAACAGAGTAAAGAAACAGCCTACAAAGGGAAAGAAAATACATGCAAACTATACATCTGATAAGGGGTTAATAAGAAACGCAATAGCAACAAAACCACCCAATTTAAAAATGGGAAAAAGACTAACAGACATTTCTCAAAAGAAGATCTACAAATGGCCAAAGGGTATATGAAAAAAATGCTGAACACCGCTAATCCAGGCAATGCAAATTATAACCACAATGAGATATCACCTCACACCTGTCAGAATGGCTACTGTCAAAAAGACAAATGATAGCAAGTGCTAGCGAGGATGTGGAGAAAATGGAACTCTTGCACATTGCTGGTGGGAATGTTAATTGGTACAGTTATTATGGAACACAATATGGAGGTTCCTCAAGAAATTAAAAATAGAGCTACCATATGATCCAGCAATCCCATTACTGGGTATGTATCCAAATGAAATGAAAGCATTATGTGGAAAAGATGTCTGTACTCCCATGTTTATTGTAGCACTATTGGCAATCGCCAAGGTATGAAATCAACCTAAGTGTCCATCAACAGATGAATGGATAAAGAAAATGTGGTATGTATACACAATGGAATACTATTCACCCTTAAAAAAGAAGGAAATCTTGTCATTTGCAACAACATGGATGAACCTGGAGGATATTAAGTTAAATAAGCCAGGCACAGAATGACAAATACTGCATGATCTCATTTATATGCAGAATCTAAAAATGTCAAACTCACAGAAGCAGATAGAATGGGGGAGGGGCTGGAGGAGGGGTTTGGGGAGAGTCAGGGCTTTTATTTTTAGTATATACCCTTGCTTATGATTTGATGTGTTTAATATGAATGGTGCCCTATACTTTTCCAGTTTGAAAGATACATTAAAAGAGTTTAATGGGTGAATAAATGTAATGTAAACATTTTAATTGATAGTAATCATTTTATTCTGAATACACAGTTACAGAATTATATCTTTACATTTTTACTCCCAGGCAACCGTGAATGTTTCAGTTCATTCTCAAAAAAAAAACCAAAAAAGCTCTGCAAATTGTGCCTCTAAGAACTTAATAGTGAAATTTTACATCTTCCAAATCAGTCACACTTGAAATTGAGGCAAAACCTGCTAATAATTGTAGGGTCTGTGCAAATCTAAGGTATTTTTTTTTGTTCAATAAGGGACACTAAAGTCATTTAGCTCACATGATTCTCATAATAATGGTGCAAAGGAGGTAGATAAGTCAATTTTCAGGTTTTTTAAGTCAATTGGGCTTCAGAAATCCAAGTATAATGCAATTCCTTAGCAATGGCACCCTGTACAACTCTTGGGAGTCTAATGGATTAACTCTGCAGTGTTTCAAACCTCAGCAAGCTTCCCAGATACTCTTTATATCATTACTGTTCTGTAAGAAATTAAAACTTCTTGATCTAAACAAGAAACTGCTAATACCTAAAAGTAAAGTGCCTAACAGATTACAGAAAGAAGAATGCAGTATATGTAATAACTGATAATGGAAAGAACCACCCTAATGACCTCTTAAAGCAGAATCATTTACACAGCATGCTGTTTTTACAGTTTCTTTGGATTCCTTTGTACTCAGAAAACTGTTATTCTCCTGTTACAGATGGTTGATGTTGCCTGAAATCTGACTTCCTAAACAGGGCATTATCCAGATTATTTTTGTTAATATTGATAGTAAATGAAGTGAGGTACAATGAGTGGAATTTCTTGGACTCCTCCACTTAAAGTTTTTTTTTTAAATTTTAGAATATTACAGGGGTACAATTGTTTTGGTTACATGAATTACTTTGTATAGTTTGAGTCAAAGTTATAAGTGTATCCATCACCTATATAATATACATTGTACCTGTTAGGTGTGAATTCACCCATCCTCTCCTCCGCCTCCCACCTGCTTGATTTCCATTGAATTTTACTATCATATGTACACGAGTGTTGTTTATTTAGTTCCAATTTAATAGTGAGTATATGTGGTGCTTGCTTTTCTATTTTTGCATTCTAAGTGAAGGAGACTATCCTTCACTTAGAAGGATGGTCTCCAGTTCCATCCAGGTTGTTACAAAAGGTATTATTTATGACTAATACTCCATGGTACATATATACCACATTTTATTAATGCACTCATGTATTGATGGGCACTTGGGTTGTTTCACTTAAAGCTTTATATCTGAGGACACTTCAGCCTGTCATTCTGCCTCTTGTGAAACTGAAATCCAGAATTGTGCCCAGGGTGGCAATCTCAACAGCAAACTCCACCAGGGGCCTCTTCTCCATTCTAATAGGCAAGTGACTTCAAATGGACACCAAAGCCTCCTTTGAAAGAGTTAATAGCAACGTGCAGCCCAAGAAATATGTGCATAAGGAGCAGGGGCAGATCACACACTTGATTCTGAGAAGATGGACGGGGCATTATTAACAGCCATGACAACATCTCACAATTACTGAACATACCTGTGTGTGGCCACTGGATTTCCCAACTCCAGGCAGCGCCATTCACATCATATTAGTTGTCAATGAAACTCCTGGATATTTCCGCAGTGGCACTGCTACTCTTTTCCAGGCAGTATGTTGCACACTGCATGCATTATTTCACTTAATCTTGAAAGCGACACTTAGTTAAGAGTAATATAATAAATGGTAAACATGTATTGAATGATAATTATGTGCTAGGGATTGTGATACAAATGTTACATTAATGGTACAATTTGATCCTCACCACGGTTCCATAAATTTTGGATGATTAATATTTCTTCTCTCATTTTACAAATGAGAAAACAGGGTTTTAAAGTATCTAAATTGCTCATTCAGCAGCTATTGAGTGATGCCGCCAAGATACAGAGATATGTATTGATCTCTCAAGATTGGAGCTACCCAACCTTGAACCTGTTATCAACATTCTACCTTGCATCAGTTAGCTGTGAGGCATGTCTTCAAGTTAACATTCACAGATTATGTTTGAGTCTCTAAAAGACAGCTTTCACATGGGCTGCCAAGCACAGCTGCGCAGGTTGTATACTGCACAGACTAGGCATTGTGTGATGCCTCAAAGCTACGCAATGCACTACATGCACAATCACCCCGGGCAGGTCCAGTCTTTTAGAAAGTGTGGCTTCTGGCAGAGCATTATAAGGAAGTGTGTGGTTTCTTAGAGTCAAGATCCTCTCTGGGTATATATCATACATGTGTAGTGCACAAGTGCTTTAAACACCTCAAACAGTTGGCAAACTTACATTAGTCGTCAGAACCACAGGACTGTTTAACTTATAAATACAGACAACCAACATATAGCCAAAAATAAAGCAGATGACCTTTGTAAAAACTAAATACAAGTGCATAATACATAATTAAGTACCGGACCCTTTCTGCATCAGGAGTATAGGCCTAAGGCCTGTAAACATCGAATCCTAAAATGCTCGCAATGATAAAGTCCCAAGTGTGTCGTACTTTTACAGCCTCTCAACATTCCTCCACTTGTTTAAAACACATAGGCAATAAAGGGTGGGTTTTATAAAAACTGTTTCACATAGCAAGACACACTTTCAGTTGACCACCCAACCGATCCTGTTCTTTTTTCCTATTTCTATTGTGTTTGGGTATTTTTCTCCTCTCTCCCATATGACTCAGGGTTAAATTATGATTGTTCTACATTAACCAGAGTATCCCATTCTCTTGCCAACAATTGGTGAAATTGTTCCAGACACTGTGAAATGAGAAGAGACCCGCTGGGGACCTTCTAGGAGAGGAAAACGGTCCCTTTTCTTCCACTGGTCTGGATTCCTGGAGCTACAGCATATCTTGCAAAAACCCGAGAGCTTCTGCTTTCCCTGTCTTGATGCTTTTAGAAAACTTTTTAACTTCATTTTTATTTTTATCAAAATACGTGCCCATACTTGAAAAAGATCAGATGGTCTATGAGACTTATTCTAACGATAAACAGCAGCTCCCTGCCTCACCCCTTCCCAACGCATTAGCAGGGGGAGCTGCTTTCAACTCTTCTAGTTTTCTTCTATTTACCTCCATGCTTCTAAATAACATTCCTCTTTCTAAAATTTCCAGCGTTAGACATTTTTTTTTAATTTCCTCACCGAAAGATGAGCATTCAACTCTTACACTACAACTTCCATGTAACTTCTACCACCACCTCTATGCTCCCAATTTATGTATTAATTAAATATTCAGTGTTTACAGCTGAGCCAAGTGGGGCAGAATGTTACATCATATTCTTGTACCCATTTTTGTCTTCCCTGGAGGTAAGAATGGCCTCAGTATTTTCCTTTGTGTAATTTTAAGATGTATGTCACTTATTTATCCCTAAGCCCTCTGCCAACACTAGATGGCATCTCCCATTATAGTCAAATTCACAGCTCCATTTTTTTCCATGTAGCATCTTAATGCTGACAAAGGAACCGCTAGCCTCCTAGTGGAATTTGGAAGAAGGGCAACATGTCTCGCCCTATCTCTTTAAACATCTATCCCATTGTCTTTATTGATGTTTTGGGTTTTACTTTCAACCCTTCATTTCCTACTAGCCATTAGGTTCTCCTGATGGCCTTCTGTGCAAATAAGTGCTCACTTAGCAGAAGGAACACGATGAGTCTCCGATCGGGTCGTGTGGGTGGGTCTGGCACTGCTCTTGCTCTTGGGCTCAGGGAGGGAGCGGAGGGAAGCTGGCTCTGCTTGTTGTACAGATTCACCGTGCCCAGCTCTACCCCAGCACCCTCTATACACTCGCTGAAGCACCAAGCAAAGGATGGGGCATTAATCAGGTTTGAGATGTAACATTTATGGCCCCTCATCCCCTGGAATGCACACTAAATGGGTCTTGTCTTTCTTTAAAGGCCACTACCATCAGTCTAGTTTCTCTTTGAAGATTTTTTTTTTTCCCTGCACAGGTGAAGAACAATGAGGATACCTGCACACACTCCCATGCACACACAGAAACAGACCTCTATTCAGAGAGGCACCTAGAAGAGAGCTGAAATAGACCAAGAGGGGCTTGAATTTGGCCCCCTGAGTAAGAACTCAGGTAGCATTCCATCTTTCTCCTGTTACATCCAGTAGTGAGTGAGTAGAATAAAAAATCTAAAAGAGACCAACATTAAAACAGTTTCGCTGTCCTAGCATTCACATAGGCTCCTTCACACATACAAAACAAAGTCTGAACCACAAGCAGTACACAGAATAGACAACCAGATTTCCCTTGGTCTTACTTTCTGGTTAAATGTCCAACAAATTTGAGAATGCACCATCTCCATGGTCAATATTGACATGATCTTGAGGCTAATGTTTATAACATTTCCCGTTATTTAGCTTGGATCTTAACCTATTATGTAGCGAATGCCCAGAGCAATCAGTTAATCTCAGGGCTGGCTAGTTCCAGCCTCACTTGCTCTCTTTCATTTACTTTTCCTCTAATCCTTCTGCCCATCTGGTTATAGTTCCAGGTGGATACAGCTTCATTTAGGATATGCAAGAGTGTGCATTTAAAAAACCCATTTTTTTTTTTTTTAATAAACTCCCACCACTAAGACTAGCCACATTCCACGATTTGCTGGGACTAAGGAGCCAATGGGTAAGCATGCAAACGCTGACTACAACTGGGATTTAGAGAAGTACAGATATTTATGAGAAATTGAATAGACCCTGATAGAAACCAGATTGCAGGGAGGGACTATGGGGCTTTGATGAAAAACATCACCATAGAGGAGGAGGAAGCCTAGCTCAATAATAAAGGCTAAGGCAGAAGGAAGAGTATTTCCAAGTATGCTGAGGCTGTGTTTGAACACATCTCAATTCAGCCCCCTGAGGGTGACTCATCTCTCTTGGGAGGAGAGGCCTGTGTATTAAACTTCCAATAACTGTATTCGTCGGGGTGGTAGCAAGCACCTGTGCTGGAAGATGCCCTTCTGATATAACCAGTTCCCCACCCCCTCAGTAAAAATCATGATGCCAGAGAAGAGATGATTCATCCTATCAATGCAGGTTCTGACAACTATAGGAATCTGCATTAGCACCCATAAGTTGGTGAGCTTTGGGGGCATTTTATATATTTATATATACACATTTACACATGCAAATGTATTGATATGCACACAAATATACATTACATATATGTCACACATAATAAATATGACATAACTTTCTATGATCCTCATTGAAAACAAAAGCTAACATTTGCTCTATAAATAAAATGCATAGAAATTTGAGAAATGGTAATATATGTACCTAAATATCAAACATATTCTCTTTTTGTTTTACAAACAAATCCTATCCTGGAGGACAGAAAAAGCATGTATTGCTTGAATGGAAAATGGTAGTGATACGTTTTTCTCTGGAGGCTTTAACTCTCATACAGTTTCATAGTTAATATTAAACAATAATACCGAGATGAAGGATCGTGGTTAGGCATCCCTCCCCAGCCGACTCGCCCCAGGTGATATGGCTTTAGGACTCTCTGTCAAATACCTCCTACCATATGGTGCTAGCAGAATAGTGTTATTTCCATACATGAAACTGACAAACATACTGAAAGCCTAAATCGCTGACAATTCATTAGCTTTGATCATATTTGGGTCAGAAGCATGAACTCCTGGGTTCCCTTCCCATCTCAGGCTTGGAGATCTGCGGGTTGCTAATTGTCCCCACCAGGCTGCCTTCTGGCCAGGCCACCCAGCATCCGGCAGGGCCAGGAGTCTGTTCCCGGCTGCATATGCCTGCTCTCCCCCCTGTAATTGGGCGCATCTTGGGAAAAGCTGGGCCTGGGCGACAGCTCCCCCCTTCCCTTTTGGTGAGATAACCAGCTCATTAAATCTAAACGTGAAGGGCATTTTATAATGCAGAGTCAAACCCGAAGATTTACTCGCCCATTTTTCACCTGCTTCCCTCTCCTGCTTATTCCTTTGTATTCGCTAATGGCCCTTTCTCTAAGTTATATAATCCTGTCACAGGTATAAAAATATCACTCCAAGGCTGCTCATTTGGCCTAAATCATTCAGCCGTTAGCAGTGGCAGGGCGGGCGTATGAACCGCACTGGAGGCAGGAGGACAGCTGTCCCAGTCTCCATCCATTGTCACCGGGCTAAGAAATGCTGAGATTTTAATAAGACCATAAAGTAGAGTGACATGCACTTGTATGAAAGGTGGTTGTCATTAGCATTCAGGATGCCTGGGATAATAAATCAGAGCAATCGAGCAGAAATGGGCAATTTGATTAGTCAACATTTTCCAGTAGCAGCCCAAGCAGCTGGACCCAGAGCGGTGGGTTCTGCTGACGTCCCCCCACGTGGTCAGGCTGGCGGGGCACAGGTGAGCACGCAGCAATCATTTTCTCCTACCCGCACCCCGGAGTGAGCGCCTTGGACGGAGCCTTCCACGCTTGGTGAGTGCGAATTGATGATCTGGAGGAGGAAGGCTTCATATATCTTTGTCTCGGAGGTGGCGGAATTTGACTGGCTGACTCTCTTGTATTGCAACAAGCCTACGTTGTTGAGAACACTGGTGCAAAGCCGCATGAAGGAGCCCGTCCACGTGCGGCCATTTATTATACATTCCTAGCAGACGGGCTATCAGTCAATTTGGTTTTCCTTGCAAGCTCCAATATAGTGTGAGACTAGCCTTTAGTTTATTCTCTCTGGCTAAGGGGCAGAGGTCCAACTTTTCTAGAACTGTTATTAAACTTTTCCAAACTGGTATATAGAACTGTACATATAACAAATGTATATATCAAATATATCATATTAATGTATATATGATAGTATTGTAATATGTTATAAACCTTTAACTAGGGGGAATCTTGCATGATACCAAAAACCTTTAACTAGGAAAGCATAAACAATCATAGAATTTATTTGACATGAGATCATTTGAACCACTACAAAATGCACACTTTTTTTGGTGCTTTCTGCTTGTTTTTGTTGATACTCTATTTAAAATTACTTCAAACTTTTTTGCTAATAAGGAGGTGAATGATAAAGTTCATCAGAATTGATGAATGTAGAATGACTTCCTTAGATATTTTCACAGGTATCTTTGAGGAGGTTTGAGGTTATAATCAGAGCTACATCATGGCTATATGAGTAGCTCATCCACAGAGTTGTGTTTCAACATCTTGTTTTCTTCATATCATAGTATTTTGCCGTAAAAATAGGCAGTAGACATAGGTGGTCCTACTGCTTTTGAGCTTTTGAACAGAAAACCTTTTGGTTTTCTTTTTTCTTTCTTTCTTTCTTTCTTTCTTTCTTTATTTTTTTTGAGACAGAGTCTCACTCTGTTGCCTGGGCTAGAGTGCCATAGCGTCAGCCTAGCTCACAGCAACCTCAACCTCCTGGGCTCAAGTGATCCTCCTGCCTCAGCCTCCCGAGTAGCTGGGACTACAGGCATGCACCACCATGCCTGGCTAATTTTTCTCTATATACTTTTAGTTGCCCATATAATTTCTTTCTATTTTTAGAGAGACAGGGTCTCACTCTTGTTCAGGCTGGTCTCGAAGTCCTGAGCTCAAATGATCCACCCGCCTCGGTCTCCCAGAGTGCTAGGGTCCTTTTGGTTTTCTTGATTTGTCTTTTTACTGATGCTAGACTCTTGGCTTCACCCTCTAGTGTCATGGAGAGGTCTTATACTTCTAAATAGTAGAAACACTCCAGGGTATTCAGATCGATTCTAAGTCACACCTTTAAAAACTGGCCGATTCAGTCACAGAGACATCTTGTGACCACATATTGATGTCTAATAGAGGATTATCATTCGACTTCATTCTACTTTTGGGGTGTAGTATCAGTGATTGTGTGTGTGTACACATATACACACACATATAGGCAAATACACTGCAGTTAATTAAGCCTTTGAAATAGTTCAATTTCAAGACCACCCACTCATCCAATGCTCATGCTAACACATTTCGAAACTACTCTTCACAGATGTTTTAAGAATATTATAAACATTAGCCTTATTAGAATAAGTTAGATGGTATCCTATATTAACCAAATACTTGTATCCTATTTTTTTTCTTCCTCTCCTTGTTTCTTTTAGTTAATTCTGCTTCCTTTCAGTTCTTAAGCAGATAAAGAGTCTCCCAGGAGGTATGTACTGGAGCAGAACAAAGGCCGAGAGACCTAGAAGAACTGTGGGAAGGGAGCTTGGGGGTGGTGGCTCTGAGACCCCTGCCTGAGGCTGTGACACAGGGACAGGCTTACAGGGCAGGAGCATGGACAGCTCATCTTGGACTATCAGAGATGTACTCTGAAGTTCAGAGTCCAGTTCCAATCCTGATTTGAGCGCTCAGAACGGTTGACTCTTGACTAAGTTGACTTTTGAGCACTGTTTTTTTTTTCATCTATGACGTTAGGGATAATAATTTAGTCACATCATGGGATTATTGTGAAGATTAATTATGTGTGAACCACCTAAAGTGGCCCAGGGTGCAGAATTTAGACTTTTCCTCTCTGTTTATACCCATTCCCTTGGTGGCCTCTTTCAGTCTCAGGATTTCAAATACCATCTGTACACTGATGATTTCCCAATTTATATTTCCAATCAAGTCTCTCCCCGGAACTCCAGGCCTTTTATCAAACTGTCTACTAGACTTCTCCTATGCAATGTCTGCTGAGCATATAAAGTCGAACACATCCCACGCCGAGTTCTGTGTCTCCACCTCCTTATCAACCTTCTCCTATCATAGTCATCCTCCCTTGAGGAAAGCCAAAATCCTAGGACGCATCCTTAACGCCTCTTTCTTTCTCAAACCAAAATCTGACTCATTTATAATCCTTTGGGGTCTGACTTCAAAATAATTCCAGCATCCAGTTACTTCTTACTGTCTCCACTGCTAACCATCAGCTTGACGTAGTTGACAGAGAACACATTAGCAAACGGAAGAGCACACATGCATTTCAATCACTCCTGGAACATTTCCCAAGATAGACCTTATATACTGAGACATTAAACACACCCCGACCCCCATCAACTCATGCCCGGTGTGACAGGTGGCTGCTCTTTGGCCATCCTTGGCCACTGTCACCATATTTTTTATCTTATGTCCTGGAAGCACACTGGTGTGAGGCACATCAGGGATGGCAAACTTTAGGTAGAGGGCTAGAATGATGGTAAATACTTAAGGCTTTGACGGTCAAATGGTCTCTGTCGTAACTACTTAACTCCGCTGTTGTGGTGTGAAAGCAGCTGTAGGTGATGAGAAAATGAACGAGCAATGGTGCGTTCCAACAAAACTTTCTGTACAGAAACAGGCAGCAGCCCATGTGCCAACACTTGGACTACAGCAAGGATTTCCCTTGCATTCCATGGGGATTCTACTGGGTTTGGTCGACAGGGAATGTGAGCAAGAAATAAAAGGGAGAAAGGAGAGGAAGGTGGAGTGTGCATTCCACAGGCACCTGCAGGGCCCCTGCAGCCTGGCTGCATCCCTCAACCAAAGTATCAGGTCTGTCGGGGAGCCACTCCACACAGCACTGTCCCTGGGTCCTTGTGACAACTTTCCAACCTCCTTCCACACCCCTTCAGGGTGGCAATAAATAGTAAGTGCTCTTTTTCCTTGTGGTTTCCTGACATCCTGCCCATAGTTTTGTAACAGTCCCTTTACTAAACTGTTCTTCAAATTACCCAATAGTGTGCCACTATTTCCTCTGGGATCCTGACATGCAGTGGCCCCGTGCCTACCCTCTCTCCCCTAATCTGGTTTTTTAAATTGATATATCATAGTTGTACAAATGTTGGGGGTACGTTGTGATATTTTGATACATGTATACAATGTGTAATTATCAAATCTAGGGGACTGGGATAGCCATCCCCTCCAATATTTATCTTGTCTTTGTGCCGGGAACCAATCTACTTTTAACGCAGCAGCTAGAATGATCCTGCTAAAACCGGTGAGCCAGGTCATGCCACTACCCGCTCCTGACCCCAATGACTCCCCACTGCTCTTGGAGCAAACAGCAAAGGTGACAATGGCACTACCTGGCCTGCACGACCCGTCACATCTCCACGTCTCTGTCCTCCCCTCACTCCACTCCTGTCGGCCAAGCACAACGGGCTTCATCCTACCTCAGGGTCCTGGCACTGGCTGTTCCTCCTGCTGGACGCGGTTCTGCCCAATGTTCACAGGGCTTCCTGCCTCAACTTTCCCCAAGAGTCAGTGAGTCCTCCCCTGGCTGCCCCATTGACATTTTTTATATGCCCTCCCCCTCCTTCATTTCCAAGCCTACTTTCCCAGCTCATTTTATCTTATATAATACATGCCATATTCGAACAGGTACACCATTTACTTCCTGTTTATTGCCTCTTTCCCCACAACATTGTGGGCTTTACAAGGACAGGGGTTTTTGTCTCTTTTGTGCATTGATGTATTTCCAGTGTCTGGCCCCTACAACACCATAGGTACCTGGTACATGCTTATTGAATGAATATTAGTTATTTCTGAAAAGTACTCTGGACTTAGAGGTAGGAAATATGTTCTGGAATCAACGTGTTTTTGTTTTTTCTTTTGAGAAAGAGTCTCAAAGTAGAGTGCAGTGGCATCATCATAGCTCGCTGCAACCTCAAACTCCTGGGCTCAAGCAATCCTCCAGCCTCAACCTTTGGAGTAGCTGGGACTACAGGTGCACACCACAACACCCAGATAATTTTTCTATTTTGGGTAGAGACGGGGTCTTGCTCAGGCTGGTCTCAAACTCCTGAGCTCAAGCAGTCCTCCTACCTCGGCCTCCCAGAGTGCTAGGATTACAGGCTTGAGCCACCACACCCAGCCTGGAATCAAGGTTTTGCTTCATTTTTTCCATCATTCCTTTTCCTTTCTCCCTCAAATTTTTGCTCCCTTTCTTCCTCTGATAACCCTTGAAATGTGTGTTTTTATAATCGCAGGGGAAAAATTAACAGAAATCTAAATTTTAAAAATAATCAAACATGATTCTCACCTTTTCAACCTTCCAAACTGATTTCAATATTCAATATTCCTTTCCAACCCTTGTTCATATGCAGATACAATCTTAAATTTATAAATATAACATAGGTACTTTTGTATTTTTTGTCTTAATTTTCCCACAATGAAAATGGCTTTCCCCACTGATTATACATACACGCTTATTGAAAAGTGGATGAGCAGTGCATAGCATATGAAAAAGAAAATGAGAAATATAACCTGACATACAACCATCAGCATTTTGATGACCGTCCTTATTTGCTTCTCTTTGGTGTCGGTTTCCATATGTATGTCTTTACATTCATTTTTAAAGAAAATAGACTACATGATAAATTCTATTTTTATCATTGGATCTATTTAAAAATAAATAACAATGCTGCTTCTCTAACCAGGGTATTAAATCTTGTATGTATGTAATACTTCATCCATAACCTTCTCTAGTTTGCTTCATTTTCAGCTTGAAATTCCAACATTTGTTTTTTCTAAAGGAAGCCGTGTGTTAAAGTGCAATCTCTCTCAAACTTGAGTATTTATGGACCATTTTCAAGTAAAAATAAACTTATTCTAAACCCGAGTACCGATTTTAGTTATTTTGTTAAAATGTTCCTTAATATATATTAACACATAACTCAGTATATTTCTCATGTTTATAGCGCTACTGTAAACCCAAAGCAAGTTTATAAATATGAAAACAACACTGCAAAATCAATGAAATTCAAATTAATAACATTAATTTCATATGATGCATGATGCTATTTTGATGAAACTAAATTTCTAAAGTCTGGTTTAATGATGAAATAAAATAGCCTCCACTTTGGGCCTGTGTTTAATCTCTCTCAGTATGTTTGCTTCGATAATACAGAAAATGTTAATTTGTAACTGTGTTTTACAAATTAGAATTAATACCTTTAAGGCATCGTCGGCTAGTTCAAGTTAATCAGATAACATACTTAATCCAAACTGCCACCAATCAATTCATGATTGCAAATTTTATGAATCTGCAGAATCTTTCATTCTGTAAAGTCATCTTACTCAATTAAAGACACTGGCAATCTCAGCATTGGTGCATTATTGAAGCCTACTTTCGAATGATCAGTTTTTGCCACTAGGAATAGAAGTAGCTGCCATTTCATTTTTACTGCTACCTTACTGTCACTGCGCCAACACAGAGAAGGACATCTTTGCAGGATACAGGCTGGCAATCTGCCCACGGCCCAACAGCTCTGGAGCAGCTTCAGTTGTATGAGGTTCCAGGCCATGAGATGGCTTCCCTTGGTACTTCTTTTCCCTGTTTAAATCAGAGTAAAAACAGGTGTTCTGTGACATTATTTGATTATAGAAAGAAATGCTCATAAACACCAACTCAGACTTTCAAGCTACGTGATTCTTAGTCTACATGGTTACATTGGCTTATAAGATGGCCCAAGCAATGATGAAGGTGCTTCTATTTTTCCATGTAGATTACCACTATAACTAAACACAAGATTGTCAGATTTTGTTAGAGACCTCACTGGTTGAAGGAGTAGGAGTCCTGTGCCCCAGATTGACAAACACAGATATAATGGGTTTTAGAAAATAGAACAGTCTTGGGCTCAAATGATAGCTTCACAACTTTACAAGGTATGCAAACTTGGGTAATTTACTTAACCTTTCTGAACCTCATTTTCCGTATTTGTAAAGCAATTATTATTCCCTTTGTTCACATGAGAAGATCAACATCGCAGAGTTGTGGGGAGGACTTCATGGATCGATCCGTGCCGAGTGCCTGGCCAGATCTCGGTGTTACCAAACCTGTAGTTGCCATTACAAACAGCACGGCTGGTAAACCCTCTGCCCCCAGGGAAGCAGCCTTACAGCACCAACAGTGCGTTTCCCGAGTTCCTAAATCACTCCACAGAGTGGGTGATTACAGACTTAATCACCAGCTAGATATTAAGACCTAATTTTATAACCACAACATTACATAACTTTCCAACAAGCAAGGGGATAATCTTTTGCATCTGAGCAGTCCCTGATCCAACAGAAGCATTTTTCTTTTCTAAGGTTAAGACCCAAACTCAGTCCAGAGACAGCAGACCAGTTTAATATGCATTCAAATTAGTGGCAAGGCTCTCAAGGAGCCGTGTTCGGGGCAGAAGGGATAGAAGGCAATTAAAAAACTTGTGTGGATGATTAAATGTTCAAACACAGCTGTGAACGGCTTTCTCTATCCGATGGCAGGGAAACAAAGAACTAGGGTTGATTGTGGTGGCTTCCCTCTAAAGAGTAGCTTTTAATCCATTCAGTAGCTATGCACTCAGATCTGTTTTTTCCTAGGCACTTGGAACTCTCTCAAGGAGAGTCATACATGGTCATATACTGGAGAAAAACATGCACAGACACGTGAACACAACATTAAGACACGTGCTGCATTACTGACGTCTACTAAATGCCGTGGAGGGGTTGAAAGTTCCAGCCATGGAGTTAAAAAGGGTCTTTACAGATAAAGCAAGCTTTCTTTTATTTTTCTTTTTTCATCTGTACACTTTTTTGGAAGCGTAGTGCACTCAATGACTATGCTTCCTTAGTCCACTTGCATTTGCTATAGAGTCAAAAATCAGATGGATAATTAGCTGAAGGTGGAGACCACACTGACGCCCTGTAACATTTACGTGTGAATGAGCAAGGACAAACCCAAGAACATATATAGTACCCTGGACCTAACACTGAGCTGGGACAGAACCCGCTCTCCTAGGGTGACAACTGAAAGTTTGCTTTCGTCTTAGAATGTGCACTTCCTGAGTCCGTGCAGGAGATGAGCTCGCTTTAAAAAAATAATGTCTATTTGGTGGTTTAAAAAAAAAAAAAAAACCAACTAGAGGGAGGCTGAGGGAGCTGAATATAAATTGCCAGGGGAGGCTGGAAATGAAGAAGTGACACTAACTGTGTTATCCGTGTAACAGGGGCCTCTGCGCCTGGCACCAACTGGCAGTGCGCTGTGAGCAGGGATTAGATCCAGCGCCAGACCAAAGGAATATTCCTTCCTCTCCCCACCGGAGCCCCGGCCACCTACCGTCATTATTTCCATTATCTCTTCTTCCATGAGGCCACCTGGCCACTGCCAGGCTTTTCTCGGCTGACACTGTTGATTGTGTTTATTCGAAGTCCTCTGCGTGTGTCTCGCTCTGCCTCGGCGTCCCCCACCGGGCTGCGTGGGGCTGCGGAGCTTTGTAACTTTCCTTTCAACAGCTGGCAGCCACAAATTAACTTTTTGACTTCATTAGGCTAATACGCTGAATTATCCCTAATTTGGAGCACCTGAAGCGCTCCCCGCCACCTCCCTCTCCCCTCCAACCACCTCCTGTCATCAATCAGGAGCTGAGTAGCAGCAAGGAGGCAGCATATGGAGCCTCAGGTGGCCTTGGTCAGAGCCCTGCGTTTGTTTTTCCAGCCCTGCTGAACGACTGAACGGTGGGACCATTCCAATCAACACGTCCCATGTCTGAGGGCAGCGCTGGTGTGAATGCAAGATGCCACTGCAGCGGCGAGGGTGAAAATGACCAGAGGGACCGACCATTCCTCTGCTTTGGGGGCACGTACGGCTCCTCAACAGCCAATTTCAATCCTGAAAGTCTAATGCAGAGTCGCCTTTGGCACTGCAAACTTTGATTTCTTCCAGCACGTTCAGGAAGTTAGAGGAAGCGGGATAGCATTCCCTTCCACCCTTCCCCATCTTCCCAGGAACCAGATGGTCGGAAACTTTCACTTCAATCACATAGTCAGTAAGAAATTAAAAAAAAACACACCCCGTTTTGTCTTCCTTCTTGGAATCACACCTGCATCTACTGATCAGAGCTCCTCGCCTGTTCCCTTCCAGCTGGATTTCCTTAAACCCCCAAAATAGTTCAACACAGTCTATAAAGCTGAACAAAGATCTCCCTACTATCCTGTCAGGCTCAAGTGCCAATTTTCTTCCCGGAGAGTTTTCCCCAGAGAGCACTGAAGGAAAACCAGCACACACACAACTCTTAAAATCTCTTGCAGATCCACGATGCACCGCTCCATGCAGTTTTAGCGGCTGAAGCTCTCCTGAAACCTCCCCTCCCTAAAAGCTTGGCCTGGAGAAGGAGGCTGGGGAGAAAGGCAGATAAACAAGGTTTGCTGGAACAAAAGAGCCCAAACATCCCTGACTTAAATCTTATAAGGGAGTTACACTTTATGAAAGCAATTCAGATGTACTTTGTACGTGGAGCAGAGTGGAAATAGTTTCTTGGAGATAGAATTGCAGCATAGAAAGTGAGCAGCCATGCCAAAACCTTAGAGGGGATATTGCTTGATTTTGTTCTCCCCTAGGTTGTGTGTTCTGTAAACTCTTCTTTTTATGGTTTTTACTTTAGGCAATCATATGCCCTCATTTTCCTAGGGCAACCCTTGTGTATACCTGTTGTCTTGACATAATTTTAGGTAGAGTCTTCCTCCACTTTCAGAAATATTTCCGTTAGGACTGTAAGTTACAAGGTCAGCTTATTTGTTATTCACTATCAAATCCGCATTTGTACAATCTCCCAGCCTAAAGATGATAGGGCAGATTGGATTTGCTGCTTTTTGAGACTTTACATTAATATTATAAGAGGAAAAAATAGCATTTAAGTCTCATTTCCTCTCTGTTACTTTTTTTCCCCTCACTTGGGACAAAAAGTGACTGAGAGGCAGAGTGTTGGAAAGAGTGTGCAACGTGGAGTGTGGCAGGCTTGGGTTTTAATCCCCCTGTGGACTCTGACTCTAACCTTGCTCGAGCCCTTTAAGGTCTTCCTGCTTCTCATTGCTTTCATCTGAAAAATGAGGCTAATTATACCTATTTTAAAAGACAATTGAAAGGATTTCATCAAGATAATACAGGTGTGGAAGCCAGCGTGGTGGCTCCAGGTGGCAGCTGGAACAGGCGGCAAGAGCAGCAGCAGTAGATGCAGCCACCAGGAGAGCAATAGTCACAGGGGTCAGCGTCAGCAGTAGCAGAGAAAAAGACACAGAATTTGGGTCAGGAGATCTCTGGTTCATCTTTTTCTCTGTAACAAAATACACAGGACAAACAAGCCACTTTCCTGAGCTTCATCTAGGTCTTGCCTAAATTGCAATGACAGTTGACCCTTGAACAACATAGGTTTGAACTGTACAGGTCCACTTTATATGTGGATTTTTTTCAACTGAATGTAGATCAAAAATACAGTATTCACAAGATTTGAAACCCGAGTACACAGAGGGCCAACTTTTCATATACTCCCAATCCACACGGCTGACTACCGGGCTTCAATATGCCTGATTTTGGTATGAGAGGGGCAATCCTGGAACCAACCCCCTGAGTGTACCAAGGGATGACTGTAATTTCTTTTAATGGTAAAATAAAATAACGCTTATGAAAAAATTTATAAACAATAAAGTGTATGTGGACATCAGGTGCCATTTTCCGGGTGTTCCATCAGTGCTGTTTGGAGAGTGTTCCTGCACTTCGGGAAAAGGTGGTTGATGTTGCAAACGGTAAGCCCTGGAAAGTGCACTAAATTCGGAAAAGAGGGTCCTGGTTTCTAAAGCCCTAAAGTCTGGGGAGAGTGACCTGTGAGCCATATAGAGGCAGATTGGTTGTCAATGGAAGAAGAAACTCCTAACAGTCCGATCAGTGGGAGGCACACTGTCTACACGGTGCAGCTGGCATGGCTAATTGCTGACCCAAGAGCCACCTTCTGTTATTTTCTGATGACAGACCTGGATTTTTTGGTACAAAGGGACTCTCCATCTCAGGGGAAGTCGACCCTGTTTCCAGACTAAGGGGATGGACGAATGATGCTTGGTTCAAGGCAAACATGGCGATTCCATTTCCCTGTGCCAGCGATCATTCCAAGAGTGGGCTCGTGCTCCACTTCCAGCCAATGAGACATAAATCGAGGTGTGGGAGGTGGGGTGCGGTGGGGTCCAGGTTACAAAGCAGACTCATTCTATCAATATCTCTCCTTCCATTCTTTACTTGCTCCAGTTTCTACTTCCTGCCGTGACTTCCTTGTGGAAGGAGTTTGGCAGCCACATGTAATCAGGAGACCACAAGCATGCATGGGATGACCAGCCAGAATGGTGACAATGGTGATGACACTTTGGAACTATTGATCAGCCCACGAGTGTCATCTGCTGGTCCACTTAAAGGACATAGTACATGTATATGTATTGTTTGTTCCACTCTTAGACATATAGTCTATTACTTACAGCCAGAAGCATTCCTAAGTGACATGTCCCCATAAACTAGAGTAGTCTCTTTTTTTTCAGTGTCCTCTTCCAACTGTCTTTGACAATTGGCAGTTTGGTGGGATATCATGCTTGGGTCACACAAAGAAGAAAAATCTTCAGCTGCAGATAGGAATCTGTCATATTAAAAAAAAAAAAACATATCCCCACCTATTTGCAAAGATAAGTGTCAAAATTCAGAGTAGCCAAAGATGCTGTTCTCTCAAAGGATGAGATTTTTAGATTCTCAATCAGTGGATGCATAAAATCCTGCTGGGATGAAACCATGAAATGCAACTCACTCAATGGGTCTGAACATTTCGAATTTGTACTTTTGGAGTCAGCTGGCATCCTTTATGTCTCTGGAATACCTCTTGTGCACATAAAAACTAAGAGTTAAAAATAATAAAAATAAGATCTGAAAAACCACACTGGGCTTTCTTGTCAGCAGTGGTTCCATTTTTATGTGTCAGGATTAATATTTCACACATACCAGCTCATTAAAAAAAGTAACCTTGGAACACAGTGTCAGGTGGAGATTTTTTTTTTTTTAAGATGTGCTGGAAATTATACAGCCATAAAGAGCATTCCCACTAATTATCTTGGCACTCATGTTAGGCTGACCGGTTTGTCACCAAGTTGGAGGTGGCGGAGTAGAGAACCTCCTCCATGCCGTCTCAGGCATTGCTTTGCTCCATTTTTCTCTCCAACTCATTTACTCAGTGCTCATATTTATGCAAAGGAGGGTAATGAGGTAGCCAAAGGTTACAAGGGCCAAAGGGCTTTTGGATGATGAGAGCATTGGTAACTAGGGAGGCCAGCCTCAGGCTGTCTGAAATTGAAATTTGGGGCTAAATTAATAACTGAACCTGAGCACATGCAATTTTACAGTAAGACTCCCCTAGGGTCGAAACGATGTAGTCTGACATGAAAGAATCTCTGGAAATGATAGAAAAAACAGAGTTCGAGACTATTCCATTGCAAGTAGCACCTTTTGGGTGAGGCAAACAGAAAAGGGGTAGTGAGGGACCCATTATTCAAACTTTCCCTAAGATGAGCTTTCATATTTCGGTCTATAGAATGTGTGCCTGTGTGTAGTCTTAGAGATCAATAATGATCTTGCACATAATTGTATGTGCAGACAGACAGACAGACATCTGTTCCTCCAGTCACTGTCAGCTAGAATCTGGTTAAAACTCAGGAGCAGAGTGAGGTGCTGGTTGGGATCACGCCTGTGTTTTCCTTTATTTCTTTGCATTTTAGGGCCAGGAACCTTGAGATAATTCCCCAAAGTCCAGTTAAAGGTATGGTGGGACATTTATTTGTATTTTCAGGATGGGCATGTTCAAGGGAGGGCTTCCAGAGTGGTGGAAATGTCAAAGAATGGCAGCAAAGAAGCCAGAAAAAGATACCTGGGCGACATCACAGATTGGTCCCTGAAGACACTAACCTACAGCTGTTGTGTAGACTAACGGGGATCACAACCCTGGGCCCTGGAGATACATGAGAATGAAAAGTAGAAAATATAATCCTACCTTTCTCTTAAACCCTGTTTGCCCTTCCAGTATTGGATACTGTACTTGATTATGTTTCAGAGTAGTTAGGGCATCTTGAGAAGATCAAGAGAAGGACATGAAATTGATTAGGATTAAGAGATTGACATAAGATGGCCAACTAAAATTCTTTGGTCTATGTAGTATGGAAAGTCATGGTTAAAATATGATTGATTAGAGGCTATGCTGGGATGGAAGTAATGATCTAGCCATATTTACAATTTAAAATACTCAAACATGGGGCAAATCAAAGGATTCCTTTGTACAAATGGAAGAAGACAGGAGTTAAGTGATCTTTTGGATGTCAGAAAGAAGCTGAACTAGAGCCCTGGTCTTGTGTTGCTCGTGGTAGAGGTTTTCACTTCCCAGCAGTGCTCTTGCGAGCTGTGAGATGAGGGGATGGATGAAACGATCTCTAAGTTCTGTTCCAGCTATCTATTGTGATGGTGCCATCTGATCATTGAGAAGGGCCAGTTCTGTCTATTGATAACACAGAGATTGTGAGGTGCTCTATGTCCTTGTTAAGAAAGAGGTGCACTGTGATTTCCTTTCGTCCAAGAATTTAGTCTCTCATCAGTCCAGAAACAGCACAAAGAGTGAAAGACCTTTTACTGTCCCCTAGTACAACCAAGAAGAATAAAGGAGTTAAAAAAAAAAAAAAAGTCTCTTCTAGGTAAGTTGAAAAAAAAGTAGCTTTTTAGCTACAGGTTTCTTTTTCCCCTTTCTCCAATAAGTCATCCAGGAGCTAAAGGACTGGCATGCTGAGCTTTATAACCAATACTGCCTACAATTTGGCACCAAGTTCCACTCCCAACCTAATTTTGCACAACTCAAACCCTAAGTCATACTCAGCTGCATTTTTCTTTCCACAAATGCCCGTTTTCATTCTCTTCAACCTCTGACAGCATTTCCTTTCTTTAACTTTTTTTTTTTTTCTTTTTTTTTTTTTACCATGAGGAATTTATCTAGCCTACAATTTCTCAAAGAAATGGAACCACAGGTGTAACCTCAGCTCACCACTTCCAAATCAAAAACCCCTACACTTAGGCCTATCTTCTTTTGCTTCTCCAGTTTTTTATCTAAGGTCATGTTTTCCGGAAACCATCCCTTCTGCCTTTTATGGAACATCATCCTATTAGTTATTTGCTCTTTCATTTGTATCTTAACTTTATCTTTTAGATCCCTGCTATCACGATTAGAACATGTTCAAATTTCACCCATTATAAAAAATACTCCCTCAATCCCATTCTCCTATTAAGTATGCCCTTCTTCTTACCTATAGTTAATATCGTAGCTTTATAATGACAGGGAGATAATAATGTTTTCCTTTCTTTCCTTTTACTAAAAGTGTTAGAAGAGCAAGGACTAAGTTTGTTTAACTCAGTACTGAATATCTAGTGCCCAGTGTCTGACCCATAGGAGGAAGGTGGTCAATAAATATTTGATGACTGATTAATAAATGAATGAATGAATACATATATGAATAATGTTCCTTCTTTAGATCTTTGCTCATTCTGTAATCAGAATGCTCTTCCCTGTCCCTTCTTTGTCTTAGGAAAATCATTCATCTGTTGATATTCAAATGAAATGTACTACGTTGCCTAACTTCCCCCACACCAGAACAATTCCCTGACATCTCCAAGTAAAAATAGCTACTCCTTCCTCAGAATGCTCATTATTAGAATCTTTTAAACTCTAGTAATTTGTGTGCATGACTCTTCTCATTGAGGATTGGTTCCAATACAGTGACATCATCGTGTCTTGAGCACCCACCAAGCCCAGGCAAGGAAGAAAATGGTGTATAAGGCATAGTCTCTGTCTTTACAGAAGTTATAGTAGGTGATACAGAAACATTAACAGGCAATCATGTTAGTGAGTAAGAAGTATGGCAAGAGTAACTGCAGAACAAGAAGCACCTAGGATGGTCTTTTTGGGTCTAGAGGCTTCCCCGAGGAAGGGATACTTGAGTTGTGTTCTAAAAGATGAGTAGAAATTAGCCTAGATTAAGGAAGCAGAAGGAAAGCCTGTGAAAATCCCCAAAGGTGAGTCAGACCACGGCAAACTCAGGCAACAGAAGAAGGGTCAGGTATGATGGAGACAAAATGAACAGGTGGAAGAGAAGCTAGAGCTAGATCCTCAAGGGCTTTACTCAAAGGCAAACAGGAATCACGGATAGGGAGAATTATATGCCTGGGATGGTGTTTTGGAAAGTTCCTCACCGGAAAAATGAAAACACACACACAAAAAAAAAATAGCCAAAAAAAGAAAAAAAAAAGATGAGGACTTCTCTGGGAGAATGTGAAAGTTAAAGTCCCTTATCTTGGATTTCTTGCTCTGAATATATATTTTCTGGGATGAACGTTTACCCCTGAGGTAAGATGTATTGTGCATCTTGTCTTCTGGTCATTTTTTTTTTCTGTGAGACTTTAATAGTCTTCACAGGTTGTTTAGAATTAATGAGGCAAATGTCCTCAATCAAGAAGCAATTTAAGAACACGCTGCTAATTTCAATGAGTTCTGTAAATGAACTAATTTAATACCAGTTGACCTTTTTATTTGAGGAGAATGATTTGTAGCTATATATTCTTGATTTGTGCCTTGAAGACTTGGCAGTTGGAATGGGCATTTCGAGCCCAGGGGTAAACATTAATCACGGTGCAAGGATGGTGCGCTTCTAAGTGGGGCATGGAACATTTGCCTCACTTAGTAAGTGGAGAGTCTCTCTTTAACAGGAAGTCTGGAGCATGTTTATTAAAACTGAAAGCCATAAAGAATACTGTACTACTATAGTGATATAGACCAGGCAGAAAGATGCTAAATGATAGTATGAGATTTTTACCATGTCCTAGAGATTGTGCTACCCTGTCCTTTTTTATTTTTTTTAACCTCTTTAGAGCTGAGATGGTACCAATTATTTTTTAATTTCTTTATTTGCATAAAAGAAAATCTCACTTCCTGAATAAAACTGATGCATGCTTAATGATACTGCAATGATCTTGCCATTCCCCCTGTCTTTTTACATCTAGTGAAGAACCAATATTTCTGTAGCATTTTCTCTAAAATCAAGCCATCAGTAGGGACGTATCTTTTACTGATGATTTTCTATGAAGGGTTTTGCTTTAAACCAGCAAATCTTTAGGTCTACAAGCAATGAGAACGTTTTACAATGCTGTCATACCAATAAAAGGATAAAATATTATTTCTGCCACTGAAGCAGTTTCCACTTAATGGGAAAGTATTGTTCTAAGGATGGTTTAGCATTGTTGAATCAAGGCTGAATCAGCAGATTTCAAGTGCCTGGTAAACTCAATCTTCTTTCAAAACAGAGAGGAAGGAGAATTGAACTGATAAAATCAGGGTAGGGTAGAATTTCTTTTAAAAGTGGCAAAGAGCACTAACCATCATGGAAATGATTGATAAAATGACTGCATTTAAATTAAGAACTACTCATAAAAAAGACACTTCATAAACACAACAAAAAGACAAGCCACAGAGTAGAAAAAGACATTTTGCCACACACATAACTGCCAAAGGGCTTGTATCAAGAATAAAAACAGAACTCCTACTACACTCCTGTAGAAAAAATGTCCAACAGACTTGAAAAAGCACTTTGGGAAAGAGGAAATCCAGTGGTCAATAAATATTTGAAAAGGAGCTTGAATCCTTTAGTAACCAAGAAAATGCAAATTAAACTATTAGATACATACATTTATACATCTACCAAGTGGGCAAAAATTAACAAATCCAACAATGTCTTCCTGGTTGGCCTGGACCAAGAAAAACAGGAACCCTCCTACACCATTGGTAGGGGTAAAAATTGTCAAAACCCCGCTGAGAAACAATTTGGCATTAACTAGAAAAGTTGAATATACATTCACTCCGTGACTCAGTATTTCCACTGCAAAGTGAGAAAGTCGTGCACGTAAGTTTATTCATATGGTTCAGTTTAAAGAATCTGAAGGAGAGTTTTTATTTTATTTTATTTTATGTTATTTTATTTTTAAGACCCTGGAACAACTGCAGGGGGACACACAATTAGGGCGTGAATAGGAGAAAGAGAAAGAACACAATGAGTTGATTCTTGATGAAGAGACTGAAAAATGTTTGGATTTTGATGCTCTACAAATTAGATAATTCCATTTATTTTCATGAGATACTAAGTGAGATGAAGAAACTACTTCTTAAATTAGTTCCTGTGGCATGATAAGCCAATGTTGCCCAAAATGTGGAAAAGAACAGATGGAGCCAAGCTCATTCATCTTGGATTCTAAGAGAGAAAAACCGCCAACATTTATTTAGTAGTTATTATGTTCTACGCATGGTACAAAGTTCTCTCTCTACATGTAAAAGTCTTATGTAATCAGCACATTAGATAACCCCAAATATAAGACTAAAACTAAACTCTATAAAGTATTATCCCAATTTTACAAAAACTGACACTTAGGAAAATTAAAGTTGCCCAGGATTACATAATTTCTAGGTGATAGAGCTGGAATTCAAATCTACATCTACAGTTCCTAAATAAAATATACAGGTGTGTACAGCCTCTCTTCCTTTGATCTGTAGGCCAAAGCCATATGTTAAGGAGAAACTTGGAACACTTTAAAATCCAACCGCCCCTTCCCTCCCCAAAAGTAAAAAATATCTCTGTTACTTGCCAAAGTAATAGTTGTTAGGCATTACCGCCCTATCGCTCCTCTAAGGCACGACTTTTGTCTGCAGAGAATGAAGAAAACAAAGGAGCAACTGGTTCAGTCCCATCTCCGCTTTCTCTGATCCTGGTTTTCATTCCTTCACCTTCTGTGATTCTCCAGGTGGAGCAGAAAACAGGAAGAATTATTCATTGTCCAGCTGCATAGCTTATCTTCAGAAAGCAGGAATATTTGCTTAGAGGTGGACCAGTTGATCAACGTAGAATTTCCTGACCTTAAAGATAGGTACATATAAAGTTATGTACATATACACATTTATGTGTACATGTTTATATGTCTTCTTCATTTACGCCTGTGTCTGTGATTTCTGGGTTGGTTTCTACCAGGTCTGTTACTTCTTCTATGTCCTACATGTGCTTTACATGCTGTGTGGCCACAGCCGAG
Organism: Varecia variegata; assembly: GCA_028533085.1. Lineage (NCBI taxonomy): Eukaryota > Metazoa > Chordata > Mammalia > Primates > Lemuridae > Varecia > Varecia variegata. The sequence continues at coordinate 4,970,814 of CM052451.1, read as the reverse complement.
CCTCGGTACTCTGATGTCAGGCTGGAGCCCAAGATGCCTGTTTCTGTCAATTGGTGAAATCTTATCTACAACTGGGTCAAATACCCGGAAGAAAAAAATATATATTTTTTCTTGGTTCGATGTAAAAAGTCAACAAGTTTATTTAACACCAAATTCGCTCATTCACTCACATTTGAACCACACTGGTTCAAAACACTGTGCTAGGTCTTTTGGGAGATACAGATACAGGAAAGATCTGGTCCTGTTCCGTCAGAAGCATGCACACGAGGGGGTAACTGTGGTGTTTGTGGTGCTACCTTAAGCAGCAGAAAACTGGAAGTGATGATCTTTGTAAGTTGAAAGCCAACTTTGGTGAAGATGCAAAATTTACACATGGAGCACAAATGTAATGCTACCAAGTTCTGTTTTGTTTTTTTTTTTTAGGGCAATTCATCTATTTTTAAAGTAACACATGACACTCAAACTAAAAGCAATAACTGTTGTCGGTGACAGAAAGCTGTTAGCAACATTTTAACGGCTTGATACAACATCAGAAAACTGGGGAAGTCTAACGCATCTCCTTTTAACAACGAGTGTGTGCTGGTGGGTGGGTTATTTGAGGATGCATTTGATTTCTTTGGTAACATAAATGGAAACTTCAAGGAAAATTCATCTAGTTGCTCTGTCTTAATATTCTCTGATTATTTGTGTTGAGTCTGAGCGACGCCGCTACGGAAATATCTGTCCCTGCGCTCGCCAACTCTCGAGCAAAGTATCACAAGTGCATATTCTCTAGAGTTAGTAAATCTAAAGAACAAAAAGCAAAGGGAGGGCATAGGAGTATAAGAATAAAAAGTATTTGGAATGTTTTATTCTGGGATCTTAACATATTTTGCTTGGGGCATGAGATAGATCTTTCTTTGAAAGGTAATTTCACAAAGAAGATAGGAAATGATGTATTGGTGACTTTCTTATTTTACATTTTATCCAGTTTTTACTTAGGTTTCCAAGATCCAAGTGATTCCTATTCCTCCAAATTCTTTTTTTTTCCTTTTACAGACTTTTTCTAGCCACAAACTTAATTTTTATATACCTCATTGATCTCCATTAGTCAGGTAGAAAGAGTAATAACATTCATTTTTCTATTTCTAAAGGAAATTGCTCTGAATATCAATGATGTAATAGAATCACATCAATAAACTAATATGCTGAATTCTTTAGAAAAAACTTACATGGGTAGTCTCTGCTTTTCTATAGTTTTATATTTGGCTAATGTTCTCATCTAAAAATGCTTACAACACACTTATATTTAGTATTTTTTGGCAACATTCTGAATACTCATCACTGTTTCTTAATGGGGGGGGGAAGAACACTTGGCTGCGGGAGGCCATCTGGTGTCGGTAGAGAGTAACTACATGTTTACGTGGAAGTTTAGGAAATGTGTTTCCCCTCACCCTGCTGTCTCATGTGTGTTTTGAAACACACACTAGAAACATCCAGACAGGCTGTACAGCCAGCTCTTCTTTATCTCTGCAAACTGAGAACAGATTATAGTACCTTTTGGTATTTTTTTTATTATGGGATGGCATAATTTTTTTATAGGATTTATACTTGACTTCATAATATGTTTGAACTACCATTTGACTGTGGAGATGTGTGATTATTTGAGATTTGATAATATATTTCGACAATACCATGCAAAGTTCTGGCTGAGCAGAGTCTAGTAACTGGTTGCAATTCTCTACTGAGTCCTCTTGTCTTCCACTCCACTTCATACCAAGCAGAAATGTCATGACCTTTGAGATTAATATAAAGTCTCCTCCCCCCCCATTCTTACCTGAGGACTGTGCCGCTCTTCAGTTCATGGAGCCATAATTAATTGTGTGACTCGGGCTATAGGCCCCTTCCGATTCCTGTTGTCCAAAGGGGGAAAAGGAAGGACTATATGCTTTTAAAAAAATTGCATCTAATTTTCTAGCCATAAAAACATGCAATTAAGGACCTAAATGCAGTAATTGTAGGAGGTAAATTACAGGCGACAATATAATGATTATTTTACATATTTTAACATGTTCAATTTAGTAAGCATGGAATAGATAAAAGTCTTCCTTTTCCCTTAGTGAAAAGTTTTAAAAACAAAAATTCCATAAATAACTGTAGAAGTTATCATATTCAATTGTTTAAAGTGGGAACAAATGGACTCATTCTGTTGCTCTCATCTCATCTCATTTGTTTGTTTATAAACCCAAAAGGACTCATTCAGGGTAGATTTCTATAAAGAAGCGACTTGGAATTTAAATGGACCTGAAATTAACATTGTTCTTTTTGGCAATTGCTTTCTTTCTCACAGTATAATGGATGATGTCAATGATTCACTCAGTTTTGGGAAATAACTTGTGTCACCTAACCTGTTCTTTTCAATGCTTTATGTTCCCGGCTCCTGAATACTGAAAAGATAATGGAGATGTCTAGTGAGAAGAGACTGGTTTGGGGGGCATCTGTCTTTTGTTCTTTGTCCTCCCAGCGTGAGTTTTGGACACTCTGGGTGGATCAATTTCCTGTGGGCAATTTCAGATGTAGGACAGGCAAAATTAGTGGGGATTGAAGATCTGAAGGCTCCCTTTTTGCATGATCTCATTAAACCTCTTAATGCTTCAGATTTACCTATGAAACAGGAGCTAAAATGGGAAGTGAAAAAAAAAAACGATAAAATATTTTTTTAAAACTCGTGGCTACTCTCTAATGGCTCGTGCTGCTGGAAGTGAAGCATTTTGCTATGAAAATGGATGGGAGGTTTTCTGCCTTGCTGGAATGTCAGGAAGTGTAATTCATTAGTGGTTTGAAAAGTGCTTTGAGCTAATGGAATAAAAGGCACTGGAGAAATTTGAACTAATATTATTAAAAATGAAAAATTGCAACAGAGAAACTTATTTCCCTTAGAACACAGACATCAATTTTGAGTCTAATATTGCCTAAACAACCAGTTTGAGAAGGAAAAACTCCAGTCACTCATGTGGACATTTCTTCCACACGTTTATAAATTACCAATTTGACTGATTTTGTTCTCCCACTGAATTGTATAAATTTAGTTCTTCTCTGAGAACTTAGATTCTTGTTCATATTTCGTGTATGCCAGATTTAAATCTATACTATGTGGTATAAATTCTTCAATTACATTACCTTGCTTTTTCTTTTTTTCTCTGTAACTCTATCTTGACCTGCAAGGTCAAATGTATTCTTCACAACCTCTCCTCCTACAACTCTTGAAAATCATTTTTCAAATCAATGCATTTCCTCGTCATCTTCAGAGGCTGTTGCATTCATTATATTGCCACAGTAATTAATATGGGACGTTCCAAAGTTAAGGTAATGATTAGCATTTGTGCAGGTTGCGGAGAATATGAGGTAGATTATTGCTTTGTTCACATTTAGTTTTCCCACAATAATGCTGGGCTTGGAATTAATGAACACGATTAGGGCTTTTTGATATGGTAAAGCTTTGAAACTATTCATTATTCTGTTAACAGAACCTTGCTAATTTTCTTCTAAATTAATGTTCTCCTGTTGTGATGTAGATTATGTTTTATAATGCAACCCAGTCGGCTTTCTCTTTCCTTTCTTTGTTCACTGATTTCGGTTTCTTTGTTCATTGTGTCATTCAGGTGAGTAATAAACGACAATAACTTTCAATAATCTTTTAGGGGGAAGAAACACACGTTATCTTAATGATAATTGGTTATCACTGTATCTCCCTTTTCTTGCATCATCCAAATGCAAACAAAAATATTAATATATAAAATGAATTAATATATATTTAAATGCACTAAGGCCTTTTTGAAATAGTTAAGAAGGTCCTAACTCTTTTTTTCCTTTGAAAATTATACTTCATACCCTCTGTCAAGGCTTTTAACATGACTGCTATTTTGTCATCACTTTGTAATGGAATGCAAAGTGCCAACAGCAACCACAGAATGTGAACATCAGAAAGTCCAGACACACATTTCTGGCCTGACTACCAAACAACTCCACACGGGGAATGGAAGGGAGCAGAGGTTGGGTGTTTGCCTTTTAATACATTTTAAACCTGGATGAGCAGAGTTGGCTCATGCTAAGTCACAAATATATGTGTTAACAACATTTCATTATTATTTTATCATTATTTCTCAGTTCTGGAGAGACAACCTTTTTCTCATTCTTAGAACAGAAAGTCAGAATTGGAGTGAAGTAAGGAAATGAATGACTACTTTAAATGGTCCTTTTTGTGGGAGATGGAAGGGGATAGTTTTAGAGTTGACCCTGCAGAGAGAGATTTTCTTTACTCTCATATCACCCCTTTCAAGGTTTTATCGTTTACTTGCCACAGTCCTGTCCACGGCTAAACTTTGAAGGGTTGCCCCAGTTCTTGGGCTCCAGTCTTGGAAGAATCACAAGCCTTGGGACAGAGAGAGATGACAGACACTCAGCAAGTATGCGTGAAGAATTTATTGCAAGGAAAGTTTAAGGGTGCAAAGCAATAGTACATTTCCTAAGGGGAACTGGGTCTGTCTCCGCGAGTAGAGAAAACACTGTCTACTTCCATGTTTTTCCTTTTATGTGCTAGTAATTTAGGTAAAAGCTAATTATAATTACTCATAACTATACATCACTGTTTTAGGGACTGAATTCTTTCCAGGTATGGATGTGACTTAAAGGTTATGTTATACATACTGTGGGGAAAGTTCCATTTCCATTCTCTGACTGGTGGTCAGGGTTCCATGGCCGAATTACCCCATTCTTTAAGACTGAGATAACTGTTTCCCTGGTTATTTTTCTGTAGCTATTTCCTCCTTATTGATTTTCTATAAGTGTTTTCTCCTTTCTGTTGTTCTGATTTCTGTTACCTCTCACTTGTTTTTCTGTCCCTAACATACACACTGGCCATTTTCTTTCTTTCCTTATTTCTTGTCTCATTTGCTCTTCTTTCTTCCCTTCCTCCCTCCCTCTCTCTCTTTTTCCCTTCCTTCCATCTTTTTTTCTTGGGTGGGAAAAAAAATCAAAACTTCCTGCCACGAGAATCCACATAAATGCAGGAGGTGAAAACTGCCAACCTCAAACCTTGAGAAACCTTTGCCAGAATTCCTTCTGGAAGGTTTTCAAGCGGCTAGATTGTGTGTGTGCGTGTGTCCATCCATTTTAGGCAGCTGTAATGTCTTGGGATCTCCTACGCCTAATCAAATTGGAGTTCGGTCTAATAGAAAAGTCCACAGAGGATTAAGTTTAATGCACTATAATAGGTAACTGAGCTTTTACTAGCCCACAATTTATAAATGTGACTGTTAGTAAGGACCCAGAAAATTAGGTTTACAAGCATCTTGGAATGTTTCCTCATGGCCTTTTGCATCCCCTGTTTTATGTGGTGATCTCTAAAGAGACCACGTGAATGTTGGAAATACCAAGTGAAGAGTCAGAGAAGGCAGGGGGGGAAAGAGACTTTGAAGCCTGGTGTTTTGAAACTGTTGTTTCAAGAGGCTGATGGTGAGATTAAATTGAATTGATTTACACAAAAATTGGATACAGAGTACCAAGTAAAATGTCAAATGCAAGAGAAGAATTACAAAATCTGTAAGTGCAATAATTATACAAAAGAATAATAATGGTTTTCACAGCAAGGAGCTAAGTGTGTCTGACTTTAGCTTATTTACCTCTGTAGCAGAACAAAAATTAAGGGCCAGTGAAGGAAATGTGTCATCCACATTTCATTTGATAACCTGAATAACCTGGTATACAAGAGCTTCGCTGAGCAAAGAATCCGACAGAAGTAATTATAATGAGAACCTGCATGCGTCACAGAGTTTTACACTTTTCAGAGCATTTTCACCTTCATATTTTTAATTAATATTTCCAATTATTTTGAAATGCGGGTAATGGGGGGGGTCTACTCATTTCAACAGAGGAGAAAATTAACATAGAGAAAAATCACAGGAACAAGTGCAAGCTTTTTTTTCCACTTTACTAATACAACCGAGCAACTGTGTAACTCAGCCTGTGTTCGCTTACTGTTCGGGAATTCGAACTTTATACCTCAGGCAATGGGGGATACAGAAGATTTGTCAATAGAGAAATACCTAGATCAGAATTGTGTTTGAGGGGGTATATCCAGAATGGTTTGGAGGAGGTGGGCATGGTCCCCGGAAGGGGCAGGAGATTCACTAGTGGAGTACTGGTTGAAAAAAAGGATGAGATGCTTTGGAAGGGCTCCAGATGAGAACCCTTGAACGTGCTAGAGATGCACGTGCGTGTGAGAATGTGGGGAGACTCATTCTAGGTTGGCAGAAACATCATTGACTTTGTAAACCCCCCATGTCTTTAAACTCATCTTTCACAAATTCAGAAGTTAACTATTAGTTATCTTGATGGAATTTGAACTCTAATTCTCCAGAAACAAATCATCTTAGAGATGCAATGAATACTATAATAAATTCTAGTTTCACTCATTTGAAAGCTGCGATCACTTGAATGGGGTCTATTAGTTGGAAATGCTGTACCATGTGTAGAAAGTAATTATTCCTTAGGCAGATTACTAATAAAGGCAGACCAAACATTGTCCTCAAAATCTCAAGGAAATTAATTGTTACCCTGTATTCTGAAACCACTGGAACAGTCACAGGCATATGATTAATGTTAAAAATATAAAGATTTCATTAATATTACAAATAGAGTGTTTCACAGCCTCCTGTTGAAAATAGTTTAATTATATAACACATTATGTATGTGCTTCAAATAATGTTAACATCTCTACATGCAGGATATTTCACTTCTGCCTAATTATTCTAAATTAATGTGAGCTTACTGACACTGCAAATCTATATATCAAATCCATAAAATATTTTTATCTTTCCTAACTCAAGGAGTCATGCATTTAAACAAAATAAACAAGTTCAGAATAGCTCTAGAAAGTTTTGACTGACTCCAAGTTATATAAATGTTTTTTTTAGAATTTGACTCTTTAAAAATTCAATTTTTTTAATTGACTCATAATTGTACATATTTACAAGATACAGTGTAGTATTCCCATACATGCACACAATGTGTAATGATCAAACTAGGGTAATTAGGCTATCCATCACTTCAAATATTTATCGTTTCTTTGTGTTGTGGACATTCAAAATTCCCTCTTCTAGTTATTTGAAAATATATCATGAATTGTTAATTATAATCACCCTCCAGTGCTACAGAACACGAGAAGTTATTCTTCCTATCTAGCTGAAATTTTGTATTTGTTAACCAACCTCTGGCTCTCTCCCCTGAACTCACCTGTGCCAACCTGTAGTATGTGCTATTCTACTCTGCTTCTATGAGATCAACTTTTTTAGCTTCCACGGGTGAGTGAGAAACATGCAGTATTTGTCTTTCTGTGGTTGGCTTATTTCACTCAACCTAATGTCTTCCAGCTCATCCATGTTGCTGCAAATGACAGGATTTTATTCTTTCTTAGTGGCTGGATAATATTCTATTATGTATATATAACACATTTTACCCATTCATTTCTTTGTGGACACTTAGGCTGATTTCCTATCTTGGCTATTCTGAATAGGGCTGGGAGTGCATGTATCTCTTTATTATACTGATTTCCTTTCCATTGGGAATATACCCAATAGTGGGATTATTGGATCAATCATATGTTAGCTCTATTTTTAGTTTTGGGGGAACCTCCATACTGTTTTACATAATGGCTGTGCTAATTTACCTTCCCACCCACAGAGTGTAAGACTTCCCCTTTCTCTGCATCCTTGCCAGCATTTGTTACTGTCTTTTTGATAATAGCCATTCTAAGAGGTGTGAGATGATATCTCATTGTGGTTTTGGTTTGCATTTCCCTGATGATCAGTGATGTTGAACATTTTTTCATATACCTCTTGGCCATCTGTACATCTTCTTTTGAGATATGGTCTATTCAGCTCATTTGCCCATTTTTAAATAGGACTATTTGTTTTTTTTTGCTGTTGAGTTCTTTGTATATTCTGAGTATTAAGCCCTTGTTGAATAGTTCACAAATATTTTATTCTATTCTGCTGGTTGTCTCTTCACTCTGTTGATTGTTTCCTTTGCTGCACAGAAGCTTTTTAGATTTTTAATCCTAATTGTTTATTTTCTCTTTTGTTGCCTGCCTTTTGAGGTCTTTTCCATAAACCTTTTCCCAGATCACTGGCCTGAAGCATTTCCCCTATATTTTTTCCTAGTAGTTTCATAGTTTTGGGTCTTACATTTAAGTCTTTAATCCATTATGAGTTGATTTTTGTAGGTGGTGAGAGATAGGGGTCTAGTTTCATTCTTCTGCATATGGATATCCAGTTTTCCCAGCAACATTTATTGAAAAGTCTTAGACATGTTTTATATCACGGATGATATGGAAAGAACGTAAACTGAGCTGCCAGCTTTTCAGATTGTTTAATTCATTTCACCATCTCTACTCCCCAAAGTGTGGTTCCCATTGAAGACCTTGTTGATTTCACTCCTGTGGTGGGGAGAGGGAGGGCTGTGGAGGTGTGGGCTGTTTGGGGTCAGCAGCAAATCTCATGGTGAGCCCACTGCATTAATGAATGGCTTCCTCTTGGATTCTTGTTCATATGCATGTGAAGTTAGGTTAAAGTGAACATCAAAGGCTAGACTGAGGCTTTGTGAAAAAATAAGTCTTGTTGTTTGGCAGTGCTGCCAGGGCATAAGGGCCAATGTTACACATTTGTTGTAGAAAAGAGCTTGAAAGGCAGCTCTTTCTTCCAGTGACCTCCAAGGTGCTGACCCCAGTTCACTGCCCATCATGTGCACTTTCTTAATGTAACCATTTATGATTTCTGCTGTGAATTAACATGATGCAGTCAGTTTCCATTGCATCAATTTAGTTGCAAGAGGGGCAGACAGTTCTATATTTAAAAAAAAAAATGTTGACTTGATTCTTCATGTGTATAACTAGTTTTCTGAGTAAATGTCATTCTTACACCATAGAAACACCCAAACATATGCTTGCTAAGACATTGGAGAATCGTTTTATTTTCTTTTATGTATATTTATTTCAACCTTTATTCTTGGCTGCCTCTTTTCGTCTGACCCTGAGAACATGTTGTATATATAATTGTGTGTATATTCCCATTAGATATCTGTTCTTCCTTGGAGAGTTTAAAATGGAATTATCCATTTACTCTGGCTTAGCTTTTTGCCTTATTTTAATTGTATCCAGAAATTTTTATGAAACCATGTCATGTTGTCAAAAATGGCCTTCGTACTGAACTTTGCCTTGTCAAAATAATTTTATCATCCATAAATATTTCAGTGAAAACCAAAGACTGCTTATAAATGATTGATTCCACAGAGTTCACTGAACTTTCCTGTGAAGCTTTTTATTAAAATTAGAGTATCCCATCCTAAATCTGACCATTAATTGTTAATAATGTGTGGATTGAAACTGAGGTGTCTCTAAAAACATGAGAAATTAAATTGGTAGTTATAATGATACATTGAAGTTAAGGAGGATCATCACAGTTCAAAGCAGCTCATTTTCAAGCTTTGCACTACACTAAAGTGTATTTTAGTTTCCAAATTAAATCAGGCAAGCTTTGTACTTGGAAGTATTCCATATGATCTAGAAAGGTCCAGAAGCAACAGGTGAAGGACTTTTGGGAAGCTGGAAACTAATATAAACAGGTTCTTTATGTCATCTGTTTAATCTGACTGTTCCTTTGGTGAAATATGACATGATTATTTTAGGTAGTTAGACAAAAGTAATAATTACCACTTGAGTAAACAATCACCAAGTTGTCTGAAAGTTGAAACTGCTGATATTATCTAGATCTAGTTCTGTGTACAGAGCTGAATTTGATGTTAGGACGTAGCCTGTATCCTTGCTTTTGGAAACTGCTTCAACTGGGGCATCAACTCCTAAGTATTTCTGGCTGAAATACTCATTGTTTCATTGAAAATTTCATTGTTAGAAAAGTAGATTTTTAAAAAATTACTCTTTTTATACTTTCCAAATTCTCTACAAGAGCACATGTTGCTTTCATGAAAAAAAAAGTTAAAAATAAAAGAAAGCAAAAGAAAAAAAAATAAAAACAGAAAACAATTCCACTGGCCATAGATACCATTTTTGAAAGCATATTTCTTTTTAGTATTTGCTACATTTAATTTTTACAGTTGATTCAAAGCAACCAGTACTTGTAGAACATTGCTGTGTGCTAGGCACAAAGAGGGGAGTAAAATAGTGAGACACAGGCTTTGTTCTGCGGAAACATGCAGTATGGTTAGGAGGACAAGTCATCATTATCTTGTAGAGCCAAAAAGGATGTCATAAATCCTGAGTGGGTGGTAGAGACAAAACTGGCATGGGAAGAGTTTGTAGAAGATGAAGAACTTGGCTGTGCTAATTACGAGGCAGTAGGTTTGAGTTGGTTTTGAAATGTTCAGGTTTGGGTTTTCCTCGCAGTGCTCTCTCTAGGCTAATGCGGCAATCTACAGATTGTGTGCATAACACAGGCACAAGGCCCTCAAATCTTCTGTGTATACCATAGGGGCTTAAGAAATTGCCTGGAGAGAAGATGCTCTTGGTGCCTCATTCATTCCCTTGTCCTCACATTTCCATGCAAGCTGGCTGAATTTCAACACCAAGCACTGAGACTCTTTGCCTGAGAACGTTCTCTGGGCACCCAAGCCTGCTCCGCACACCAATGGCATCAGCCAGAGATACTTGGGAGCTGATGCCCCAGTTGAAGCAATTTCCAACAAATAACTATTAATAATTGGAGTTGAGGAAAAACATCTTAGTTCCCCCTACTCTTATACAGAGTATCTCCGAGGCATAATCTACACTGCTTTGCAGAATTCCCCAGTGGGACTGAGGGCTAGTTTACAAACGTGGTCACAGATTTCTAAAGCTTTTTGCAGAAAATTCATTCTAAAGGTGAAGTATAAGATCATTCAGCATCATCCCTGTCTGCTAAATAAGCTTTTGGGGATTGAAGGCATGTTACAGGTCATCTAACCCCATCAGCTTTTAGCAGATTCTGTCTGTACTCTGCCTACATCCCCTTGGCCCCACCGGAGACAGTTCTATGGTCGGATGGTTGGTTTCCTGCGGCTCTCTGCCTGTGGTTGAGCTCTGGCTGTGGAAGCAAGTGTGGTCCACATGGTACAGGCCCAAGGGTCCCAGGAACAACTGGCAGGCAATGAGGGTAAGTGCTGATAGACAAAAACCAAGGTGGAAAATTCTGAGAAGTGATCATCTCAGAGGGTTCTCCAGCAGGATTTTGGTTTTTCACAGAGTTAACTCATTAACACCTTTTTGTCTATCTCACTTACCCGCTCTTCACCTTGCTTTCTCAAGTCTTTGCCCTAATAATTGAACGACTGGTACTCAAAGCTGTGATCAGGGTGCACTCTGGAGGAACTCAAAGAGAAACACACGTCATTACAAGGAGAAGAAATTGACGCTAACAGAGTGGAAGTCACTTGCCAGCAGATCTGTGCCATTTTGTTAGATCGTAGAGATTATGATACATACACAGTTTGTATCATGCTTTTATCACTTAAATATTTTTCAAAATACTTGAATTTAAGTGAACATTTTTAAAATAATAATCTGTCACATAAAAGAAAGATAATTTACTCAACTAGTCCCTGATGTTGGGCATTTGGGTCGATTCATCTACCAAAGGAATTATGGAAACTCATGGAGGGAAAAACTGTTTCATCAGAGAAGCTCCTGACTCCACCTGAACTGAAGCTATTCTTTCGTTGCCTTTGTAACTGTGGAAGTCCACCCTCCTCTGCATGCATTTATGAATACCAGATGGGCTTCTTTTGAAAGATAGCACAGTGAAATAATGGCAACCCATTAAGGTCATTAAGGGAAGACTGTGGAATTGATGATGAGTGGGCTGCCATGCAGGCCACCTACTAGGACCCATCAGCTGACAAGATAATCTGACATTGATTTGATTTCTGATCTGAGCCGACGTACACAAACCTCTCCATCTGTGGAAACGCGGTGTTTTCCAAGCCCTCTTTCAATATCGTCCACTTTTGTCCCATCGATTATCATTTCCACTGCGTTATTCAGGGATAAAATTAATTGCTAACTGCAAGTCTTCCCAAGTGCAGTCAGTTAATACATAAGCCTGTTTACTGCATGCCAGATGGTTCCACAGCTACTTGGGAAGGGACGAATATCAGCAAAACAGTGTCTTCTGGACAAAACTGTGCCACCAAACAGTTCTGTGCAATAGATGCCTGACGTGAGGGGATTTAGAGAGAAAAAAAGAAAACACCTTCCCAGCTAGTTGCAGATTATTTCTCTGAAAAACAATTAGGCCTGCAAATGCCTTATTCTTTAGCCCCAAGCTCTGCATGACAAGAAAGATAATTTTCTCAGATATCTTTAAAATGAGTCCTATTCTTGCATTGCCGTTTGGAGCACAGGGAACGAGGGGTGAAAGGAAGGGTGGCAGAAAGCTTGCCACCTGGGGAGGGGTCAGGGTAGAAACAAATGGAGCCCTGGAGAGATTTCTAGCCCTAGCCATATGGGCCATATGTAACATATGGTTACAGCGGTCCCCAACCTTTTTGGCACCAGGGACCATTTTCATGGAAGACAATTTTTCCATGGACCGGGGAGTAGGGGGATGGTTTGGGGATGATTCAAACACACTACATTTACTGTGCACTTTATTTCTATTATTGATACATTGTAATACATAATGAAATAATTATACGACTCACCATACGTTGGAGACTCCTGGTTTAGGGCACTTGGAGGGTACACGCTTTTCTGAGCCCTCCTCCCCTGGAATCGATAACTACCGAAGGTGCTTTTCTGTGTTTGGACTAGGATGCCTGTACCTTTCATCGGATGCAATGACAGAGGGCACTCACATGGCAGTGCCGTCAGAGTGACAAATACATGTCGACTTCTGCCAACTGTGCTCCCAGGGGCTGACGTGTTTGTGCAGAAGCTGTCACTAGAACAGTGTGCTGCTGCTGCTCAGGGTGGACTCACCATGGCGGAATCATTTTGAGAAAGCGGTTATTGATTTTTCATCTTTCAGGAAAAAAAGGAGGTGGACTGAAGTTGCTTTTCCTGCAGGCGGCTGGATATCGGACTGTCTGTGCATTAGCCCTGAGCTCTATTAAAATCAGCAACTACCATCTTGAAAATGTTAGGTTTCTCCTTTAGATTAAAGCCCTGGAAGCTCCAGCAAAACATGCAAGTATGTAAGCATGTTGCCTGGGAGGGAGAACACATTAAACTCTTATAAACCATTAACAGGTGCATGCAAATTAGATTATTACAATCAGTTTAGCATTGTAGCAAGATGTTCTGGGAATAGACTAGAGGAAGGGAAGCAGAACACGTCAGGAATTAGAGCTGGCTTTAGTTAGCTGTGGGCAGGAGGAAAGCACCGTTCACCTGAGGGAGGAAACACTACTCAGGGTAAGAGTGGGGCAGAAACAGAGGGGCCCTAAGGCCACGCTTTACTTCCTTCTTAATATTGCCCTTACAGGAAGTTTTATTTTTTTCTGCACAACCAACAAGGCTCTGTTCGTATCTTGCAAATTATAGATGTGTCCATGAATATTGATGAATGATGATGAAGCAGGTATAAAATGTTACAGGGTCTCTGGAGAGATTCAGAGAGCCCTTTCTTGATCAGATTAGGAAATAGAATGCCCATTAACCTGACCACTCTGGAATTACCTTGTAGACAAAACATTAGCATTTAGTTAAAAATCTAAGTTCCGTGTCTACATTTTTAATTTGAAAAATTCTTTCAATTCAAGAAATAAGAGCAAAAAATTGTCGTCTTTCAGCTACTAATTAAAAAAATGCTGATAGTGTAGCTTGTAACACCCTAACTTTCTTCTTAATGATTCTGCTGAACTTGGCACTAGAAATCCATGCACATTCAAAGGATTGATTGCAAAGTGTTAGTTTCATCAATACCAGCCCAACAGTTTAAGAAGAGGGTTGACTTAAATGTGGCACAGGGCTTGTCAGTTATGATGTTTGAAAACCTAGTGGAATGCAAACAGAATGAAATGATTCTATTCTAAACTATTCTAGTCTATTCTATATTCTACTCCCCCCCTTCCTTAGTTCCAATGACAAGTTATAGCATTTGACGACACACCAAGCCTTCTTTTTAGGTAAGTGATTTTATGCTCCCAGTTTCTCATGCATCCAACTTCTTTTTGAAGGAAGAATTGCATATGATCAGAAATGGCTACTTAAAAAGAATGGACTATTATTTTGATTTTAGTCACAAGTATAAGTATTGTACCTACCTTGAAATTGCTATCCTTAAAAAAAATCTAATTTTAGGTAAAAATAATTCACTGAAAAAAATCAATCTGCTGGGCCCATCGATTTGACTGGAAAAAAAAAATCAACCTTGACTCTTCGGATGTTGGGTGACATTTTCAAAGTTTGACAAATGAGAATAGAACCAAGTAAACAGTGGATACTGCTTTGTCATTTTTATTGCTTTTCAGGATCCCCCAAAATCAACCAGTTCTACCCATCGTGGCTAACAGCTGCAGAGAAGAAGGCCAATTGGTACAAGCTACAAATGGTATCCTGGGTTCCCTTTTTCATGTTCTATTGAAAAAGCCGATTACTCAGAAGTGGAAGTTTCTCCAATCACTTCCCAAAAGAAGTGCCCAAGTTTTAAATTTCATATGACCTCACTCATTTAAGCATGGGACAAAATTCAGTGGAATGTGAGAATAATTTGAGAAATACCAAATCAGTAGGTCTCATAACACCTGAACGCTGCAGTTTCATTTTTTAACTCAGTGAAGAGTTGTTGCTCGGAGATCTGAAGAAAGAGGCTCCTAATTGGTCTTCAGCATTATACTTACTCCAATGAAATAAATGCCAAAGACGTGTTCGTTGGTAGTGCTGAGGGTCATTAACTCTGACAGTTGCACCGTGTCCTCATGATTATGTTTATCTTGATTAGCTCTGTATGTATAAATGTGGCCACACAGACACTCAGAGAAAAGTTCTGGCCTTGAGATTCAATAGTGAAAAACATGTCAGCCCATAATTGGTCAAATCCAGAGAATAAATATGCTAATGAGGAGCCCAATCTTTGAGTTATAAGGGTCTAAACAATTATCTGCAGTTTTAATAGCATTCATATCCACAAGTATTTTGATTTCCACACCAATGGTATAAAATGCAAAATATGGTTTCTAAAGATTTCCGTTATTCCGGTCAGTATTTTCCTAGATAGAGGAAAAACAGGTTTAGTAGTGTTGAGAAGCTTGAACCAGGTAACTGGGATGGGGGATGAACACAGATAACATCTCCAGCAGTTAGTTGTTCTTTCCAGGAAATTAAGAAAAGGGAAATGAATTCTTTTCTTAAAAAATTTTTAATTTTTATGGATACATAATAGTTGTATATATTTATAGGGTACATAAGATGTTTTGATACAGGCATATGGTGTGTAATCATCAAATCAGGGTAATTGGGGTATCCATCAGCATGAGCATTTATCATTTGTGTTAGAAACATTCCAATTCCACTGTTTGAGTTATTTTAAAGAATTCCATAACTTACTGTTGACTACAGTCACTTTGTTGTGCTATCAAATACTGCTCAGTCTATCTAACTATCTAAGTCTCTTTTTGTACCCATTAACCATCCGCATTTTATCCCCCCTCCCCGCTAACCTTCCCAGCCTCTGGTAACCTTTGCTCTACGGTCTGTCACCATGACAGCAATTGTTTTAATATTTAGCTCCCACATAGGAGTGAGAACATGCGAGATTTGTCTTTCTGTGTTTGGCTTATTTCACTTAACATAATGTTCTCCAGCTCCATCCATGTTGTTGCAAATGAGAGGATTTCATTCTTTTTCTTTTTTTTTTTTTACTTATAACTGATTTTAATGAAGAACTGAAATAAAATTTAAGGGTGACTATAGTAACATTAATCTGTTATACATTTTAAAATAGCTAGAAGAAAATAATTTGAATGTTATCAGCAGAAAGGAAAGACAAATATTTAAGGCGATGGACATTCCAATCACCCCGATCTGATTTTGAATGTATAAAACCATCACATGCACCCCCAAAACATGTATCTCTACCATGTGTCAATTAAAAAATTAAAAAAGAAATTTTAATCTTTTTTTTAATTTAGTAAGATGACTTACTACTCCAACTAAATAAATGTGAAAGGCGTGTTCGTTGGTAATTCCTTCTCTGAATCCCTTGTCTGTGCTGTCTTGAAGTTCATCGAGCTTCTTCAGAACAGCTATTTTGAGTTCTGTGTTTGAAGTGTCACCTATCTCCCTCACTCCTAGACTGGTCACTGGTGCCTTACTTAGTTCCTTTGGCGAGGTCATGTTTTCCTGGATTTTTTTGATGCTGTGGATGTTTGTCAGTGTCTGGGCATTGAAGAGTCAGGTATTTGTTCTCATCTTTCCAGTCTGGCCTTGCTTTTACCCATCCTTCTTGATAAAGCTTTCCAGGTATCCAAAAGGATTGGAGTGTTGTGAACTAAGCATTTGGTCACTGCAGCTGTAATCGGCAACGGGGGTGGCCCCAAGCCCAGTGTCACTGTGACTCTTGCAGACTCCTGGTGGCACCACCTTGGTGGACTTGGGCAAGACACGTGAGAATTCCCTGGATGACCAGGCAGAGTCTCTCACTCTCTGTGCTGGGCTGCTGGAGTTGGGGGAGGAGAGACGCGAGCACTCCCTCATGGCCACCACAGCTGGGACTGC
>CM052451.1:4908650-4953973 GCA_028533085.1 Varecia variegata | reverse complement strand
AGAAACACCCTCCAGGAGCTGAGGCCTGGAATCAGAGGCTTCAGGAATCTGCTTGGTACCTTTTACTAAGGCTGAGCTAGTATCCAGTTGCAAAACAAAGCCCTTTGTCCTCTTCCCTTTCCTTTCCCCAAGGGGAATAAGACTCTTCCTGAGCCCTGGAGTTGGGGGAGGGTGACACAGGTACAGGTGTGGCTGCCACCAAGCTAGTGTCTCACTGGGTCATGTGCACCCCAAGTCCACTAGCTTGAGCCAGCACAGCTGCAGGAATTGCACAAGGACAGCAGTCTTTGTGGCCTGACTGCCTTGCAAATTTATTCGAGGTCCCAGGCTGCTTTCGTCAGCTGGTGGTGGAGCTAGCTGGAAGTTAGGTTTCTACAGCTGGGGCAGAGGAGTCCCCTCCGGCCAGGGCTGGTCTAAATGCTCCCTCCATGGGTGCTGCAGAATTCTGCCCTGTGCTGTGTTCCCCATGACAGGGTTGCCCTGAGTTCCAATGCAAAGCCCCACAATCACTTCACTCTCCCTCTGCCAAGCACACAGATTCTCTCTCCGCCTGGCGCTGGTGTGGCGCTGCCAGGGGATGGGAGGGGCTGCACAGACAATGCAAGACTCTTTCCTACCCTCTTCCACGTCTCTTTCCTTGATCCAAAAATAATCAGGTACTGTGATCACTCACCTGACTTTTTGTTCTCATGAAGATGCATGGATAGTTTTTCAGTTTGGTGTTCCTGCCGGGGGATTATCACTGGAAGGTTCTCTTTGGCCATCTTGCTCTGCCTCTTCCAGAAATGAATTCTTTTCTTAAGAACTATACTGTTAAAAAAATTGTACCACTATAAGAAGTTTAATCTTATGCCATTGTTACTTTCCTTGGGATCTGGGATTCCATTGCGATACTGGGTCTTAAATATATTTACTAATGATATGAGTTGGGGCAGAACAGAACAAGAAAGAATTAACATTTACTGCATCTGCTGCCTGGCACCTTTAAAATAACAAATGAATTCTTGCTGCTTTACCTTAGAATTGCTATGATCAGTATCTGACAGGTAAGGAGAAACTGAGGCTTAGATGGGCTCACGTTGCTTCTTTGTGGCACAGCTAAGATGTGACGCTGAGGTGTCATTCCCTGACACTGCAGTGAGCCAGTGTCTGATCATCCCGCACACCGGTGGTCAGGACCTTCATTGCTATTGTGACTGTGTGTGGAGTGAAAAATGAGGACATATTCTAAAGCAAATGTGGGGACAGGGAGGAATGTGTCTGGAGGATAGACTATCCTTGACAGACTATGAAACTACCAAAGTTACGGTACATCCGTCTAGAATTCTCCCAGACAGATAGACAGATGGGTAAATAATCCAAGGGCCATCTTTTGAGGCAAAAGGCTGCTATTGGACTGATTGTGGGCACAGAAGGCTTCAAACCCTCCCAATATGGTTCTACTGTTATTCTTTTAGTCCTTTAGTTCTGTAAGGCTTTGGGGCCAGCAAGAAATTAACAATATCCCAGGGGTAATCTGTTTAGAAGAAAGCAAGGAACAAGAGTTGAGGCACCAAACATTTTCAGTAGACATCAGAGCAGAAGAGCTGAGGAGGGAAGTGGAAATAAAAGGATTTCAGGTACAAACTAACTTCACAATTTTGTCCTTGTTCAAATGGGCTACCGGATTATTTTAGAGAACAAAACAAATGTGTTTGAATGTTACTGCCTTTCCCAGTTGATTTAATATGTGTTCTGGACAGACTTTTCCAGATCTCTCGTCTGACAGGAGTGAATAAATAGACAAATACCATCTTATCATTATGTTGAAATTCTCTGAGCAAGAGAAATTATTTCAAAACTGATAAAATCCTGAGGTCCATCAATGTCTTCTAGGCTGAATTGCAAAACTAGATGAAAGATCCAAGTGTTAGTGACAGGTGACAGAATCTTTCTCGTGAGCCTTAGAAAAATAAGAAGAGGAGGAAGGAAAGGAGATAGTGCAGTTATCATGTTACCAATCGTGTCTCATGTGGAGAACACAGTCCTGCGACGTAGATGTTAAGCGCCGGGATCAGAGGCAAGATTCATATATTCTGCAGAATGGCTTAGTTCAGTCATTCAGTGAATCAACACATTCCCTTAAGACAGAACAGTTGGCAGACGAAGCAAGTTCTTTGTTGCTGTCTTTGCCTGTAGCACTCATGGTAATCTTGTCAACAGTGTGAGTGTAACAAATTGTATCTGCTTATTTTTGCTGTTTTCTAAAGGTGAGAGAAGATATTCAACTGGAGGTCCATCCTTTCTTCCTTGTTCAACCTGCAAACCCTTCTCTGGGTTGTTCTCAGATCGAGGCACTTATGGAAGGTCTTGGGCAATTGCAAAATGTGCTGGGCAAAGAAATTGGGTTTCTCAGACGAGAGCATTGATGAAAAACAAATGAGCAGACTAAATAAGAATTTAGATTCCTTCAGATGAGCCAAGTGATTAGTTTTAGAATTTCTGTCTTTATATCACCTTTCCTTTTAAGCATGTGGACATTGCATGTATTTTAATTGATTGTTCTATTAGTAATTAACTCCTACCTTACCTATGGCTGCTGAGGTCTCTAGCCTCAGCACATACCACATAAAAGACATACCACATCTCTCAAGTCACAGCTAGCTTTTGGGCCTCCAAATGCTACAGCAGACATTAAGGGAAGCAGAGCAGGGAGGGGAAGAGGATAGGAGGTAAAAAAACAACATTTTAATCTGTCAGCAGGAGGTTTTTAATGACATCTAGAGTTAAATGTAAAAGGTGAAAAAGGTTGTGCAAAAGACACAGACACAGTGAAGGTAGGAATCAGTATTTCCAAAAGGAGGCATCTCCAAAAAGAAGGGGGTGTGAATTTAGGAGTGCTAAGAAGCCTTTTCAACCAAAAAGATGTCTATTGGCCTTTGCCAGAAATTACAATGTTAGCTATTCCAGTGGGGTGGGGTAGTTCCTTCCACTCTGCTAGACCATAGCATTTTGGATTTTTATGGAGGTTTTGATTATTCCTGGGCACCCAAGAGAGAGGCTCCTGAGTAATGGTGGCTCACTGTACCAGCAATTGCAGAATCGCAGTGTGTGTGTGTGTGTGTGTGTGTCTGTGTGTACGCATGTTTGGGAGAGAAAATGGAAGGCCTAAAAGGGGCATTTCAGAATGCTGTGGTGGAGATATGCAATTTGAAAATATTCCTCCAGGTACTGATTGATGCATTTTTCTCATCACCCTCTTAAGAAATAGTGATCTGTAGTTTTCAAATCTAGCATGCATCAGAATCATGAAGAGGGTTTGCTAAAACACAGGTTGCCGGCCTCCATTCCCGGAGTTTCTGATTCTATAGATTTCAGGTGGAACCTGAGAATCTGCATTACTGTGAAGTTCACAGAAGGTACTGATTCCACAGGGCTGAGAACCACACTGATCTAGGTCAATTGGATCATTACAATCTTTTTGGTTGGGGGGAGGAGGATAACACTGCTACTGGCATCTAGTGAATAAAGGCTAGGGATGCTGCTAAACATCCTATACTTTACAGGGCAGAGCACACAGCAGAACAATTACGCTGCTTAAAATGGCAATAGGCCCAAAGTTGAAACCCTGACATACATTCTATTTTTCAAAGTGCTCACCATCAGACCTCTTGAAGTTTTCTTAGTCATCTCATGGTTGGGTAAAGCTCATCCTTTGCAGATGGTATTTGTGCGAGAGTCCCTAAGCCTTGTATGCTTCATGTCCTCAAATGCTTGAGTCTATTTAATTTCATTTGGAGTGTTGTTTTATAGTTTTCTTCTGGTGCATGGTTGCTTTTTTCTGGGGAGGAAGGGGCATTTCCCTTAATTGATGTGTGTTGAAATTGATTGTCTGATTTTTTGTAATGCCGCTGTATGGATCTGTTAAGTTTAATTAATTTTTGTGATATTGGGTCTAGTTTAAGGATTCCCCTCTTGTCAGATACTTTGGTGGATTTTTGTTTGGTGGTTGAAGAGGGGTTATGAAGTGTGTGTTGTTTTCCTTTTGAGTTACAGAACTTTTAAGTTTTTCTTCTTTGTTTTTTTCTCCTATAATCAAAGAGTACTTTTTTTTCTCTCCCAGAATCTATACATTTGAAGACTTAACCTTCAAACCGCACATACTTTTAAGTCCTTCCCTCTGTATCTGTGCTCTGATCTACCTGGATACTTCAGTAATTTTAAACTTAAAGTAGACTTAGTCTCTCTAGTGGTATATTTAGATCGAACCAAGCCTCCTTCTTTGACTTCCCTTTTCTGTCCTCCCTGAAGTTTTCCTTAGTTTTTCTTTGCCTGCCAAAAACCCTGCTGTGGAGCAGGGCTGGGGTAGGAACCTGAGAAACAGAGATTTGATCTTTTTTCTTTTTTTTAAATTTATAGTTATTTTGAAGTTTGGGCATGCTCTGTCTTTAAGTTATGCTGAAGACATGAACCTGAGAAACAGAGATTTGATCTTTTTTCTTTTTTTTTAATTTATAGTTATTTTGAAGTTTGGGCATGCTCTGTCTTTAAGTTATGCTGAAGACATGGTTTGTGCAGACTTATTTTTCCCTTTTTATTATTCCGTATTATTTTCTAGGGGGGATATTTCCAGTGGGGAGAGGGAAGATAGACAACCAGCACTGTCTCCAGATACCTGGAATCCCTAGAAGGTTTATCAGATTACACATTAACATACTGATTCTTAAAACCCTCCTAGAGTTTTTAATTCAGTAGGTCTGAAGTGGGGTCTGAGGATTCTGCATTTCTAACAAGTTCCCAGGTGATGGTTGATGCCGCTGATCTGGGGACCACACACTGAAAACCACTTTTCTGGTGTAAAACCAGCCTCTTAGAAAAATAAAACAAAAGGATTATTTTCCATTACACAGGGATATGCACCTGACCTGGGGAGAGATGGTACTTCAGCTGATTGCCTCCATCTGAAATGGCTCAGGAAAAAAAGAAAAAAAAAAAAGTATGGCCAGTCAGATTACCTTAGGAACTTCAGCTATGACGGGATGGCAGTAAGAGGTGAAGCCAAAGCTGAAATTGTGAGTAGAGGTGGAGTCATGGTCATGAGACCATCAGTGTGATGAGGAGCCATCACAGCTCAAAGTTCGAGGGAACAGACATACAGAGACAAAGGAGAGAAGTGGTGGCTGAGACAAGTACCTGTATTTCAAAACAATATGATGAGATTATAAAGAAAATAAAAGAGGGTTACATGATTAAACATGAAGTGGTAGAGATATAGGGTTGGGCAGTACAGCAGACAGATGGAGATTTGCATGAATAAAAAGGCTTCTTTGAGGAGGTGATATTTGAGCCAAGCACCCAGTGTTGAACGAAGTCAGCCACGCAAAAATCAAGGGATTGACAAAATGTGGTGTAGGTACACCATGGAATACCATGGAATTCAGCCATGAGGAAGGATGACTTAATGCCTTTTGCAACAATTTGGATGGTACTGGAGACCATTATCCTAAGTGAAGTATCTCAAGAATGGAAAAACAAACACCACGTTTGCTCACTATTAAATTGGAACAAGCTAATGAGAACACATGTGCATGGGGGGAAGTAAATCTCAAAGGAAATCAAGCAGAGGGGAGGGGGCAGAGGAGATGGGCAAAAACCAACCTAACAAGTACAATGAACGTTATCTGGGTGATGGGCACACTTTTAACCCTGACTCAAGCACTACAAAAGCAATCCATGTAACCAGAAACATTTGTACGCCCATAAGACTTTGAAATTAAAAAAAAAAAGTCAAGGGAAGAGATTTCCAGAGGGAATACCAAGTGTGGATGTCCTGAAGTGGGAATGGAAATAAGAATGGCAGCTTTGAATCTACACCTTCGTAGATCTATGACTAAAGGCCCAGACACCTCTTTTTCACCAGTTCATTTTCTGAAAAACACTGGAGTAGGACGCCTAATGGATTGGCTCGGTGCATGTGCTCATCATTAAGTTAATTATTATGGCCAGGAGGCAGGGTTTGAAATAAAGTAAAAGAAGACATTAGAATACTTCATGGAACTTGTAAAGCACCTTTGACAAATAACATTTGAAAGCCACTGTCTATTTCAGTTAGTAAGTTTCTGTCAAGCAGAGGCTATCCTGGTTTAGTTCCTTTCCATAAGAAAAACTGTCTTCCTATAGTAACTTTCAGTGCCAAGTATTGCCAGAGCTATTAACTCACTTGTAGAAATTATCCTGGTTAGGTAAGTCACTCCAGGAGCCATCAATGGTTACGTGTCTAATAGATACCCAGGAAACAATGATCGTAGGTTCTACCCTATTTCCCTCTGAGACATTCTTCTTGGAAATTTGCCAGCATGGAGATTGCTGTTCTCTATTTCCCATCTCTGTGATCCTGTTAAATGTCAATTTATAAGGAAGTATGTTCCATAACCTGTGTGAACAAACCCACATATCTGTATTTATATGGGAAACTGGAACTCTGGGTGGTAGATGGTGTAAGGAGACAGGTGAACCACCACTGACAGAATGAAAAAACAAGACACAAACAGCCTCCTAATCCTGAAATACTTGGACACAGCTTGGGCAAACATATCAGACAACTAAACACTTGGAATGTTTTTACTGTGTGATTTTCCCCCCCAAAAGTAGGTGATTGTAAAACTTGATGAATAAAATACAATAAAATACACATGTTTTAAGACTGGCATAAGTATTAGAACACCAGGATTAATTCCGAATTAGCTCTGTGACCTTGGTAAACCATGTAATGTCTAAGAGTACCCCTCTTCATTCAGGTAACAAAATTATTTACCAATCTGTGGGGCTCAATAGGAATCATTTGAGATGTTTTTTTAAAGATGCTGATTCCTGGGCCCCATCCCACACCAAACAAATCAGAATTTCTGGAGCTGAAGCCAGAGTTTGGTATTTGATCTTTTTTTTCCTAGGTGATTTGATGTACACACTGGGCTGGAAATCTTTGCTCTAGGGTAGAATCCAGTTGGCCTCTAAAGCTCTCTTCATTAAGTCTCTTCCAATACTGTAGCTCATGTTAAACTCTAGTGTCCATTGGAATCACGTGTGGGGGCTTGTTATTAATAAAATGCAGGCGTTGGGCACCATGCCCCACAATCTGCATACCTGACAAGTTTGCAGGTGACCCTCATGCTACTGTCCTGGGGACCAAACGTTACGAATCACCGTTCTGGCCCTGAGGTCCCTCAGGCCTATTCCATTAGACGCAAGTGGGCACACGTATATTCTACTTAGATGTTCTTTGGCTTGTAAGCAACCTTTGGGATTATCCCCTAAACTCTTCATTTTACAGCTGAAATGAACTGAGACACAGAGAATTGGAACAATTGACAAGGTCGTGGTTAAACATTGTGTGGCTTGCAGAGTCACATTCCCTGATTACCAGTTCTGTATCCTTTCCAATGCTTAGGAGAAGGGAAAGAAAGAATTTTTGCTCCCTAAAGAATTCAGTGACAACAATCTTATTGATAAATAATGAGTCAACGGTAGCTGCCATTTAACGAGTACCTACTAGGCGTCAGGCACTGTGGTTTAGATACATCATCATAGTCGACACTAACACATCCTGAGCCCTTGTATTAATCTATTTAATATTCCCAACAACTCTGACGTGAGTAATATTAACATCCCTATCTAAGAGAAGAAAAGCTGAAGTGGAGGAAGTTAAATAACTTGTCCAAAGTCACAGATTCAAACTCAGGCAGTCCACCCAACACTCTTCCTCTCTCTCAGTTGATCCTCATAACAACCTCACAAGATCATTATTGTCACCCCTCATTTTGTAGATAAGCAGACAGGGTCACAGAGTGCAGAAGCCGCTGCTAATAACGTACTTGCTCATAAACTGGTGAAGATGGTGGTTGGAGCCAGGGCTGACTAATTTCAGAATCCTGGCTTTTCCCACTAGGCCAACCCCTCAATCTGTACATGTACCCTCAGGGTTACCATCAGGCAGATTACGCCAAACACATGGGATCCGGCAAGCTGGACCAGTCGGCTTATCTTTGAGCAGAAGAAGAGCCAGTATCTCACCTTTCCATTTTCCAGTAGTCATTGCACTAGAAAGTGGTGTGGACAGAGCATGGTGGATCAATTATTTTCCTCCTCCTGTTCATCAGCTTTGCTCATTGCCACTTTCCCAGACACGTCTCCTCCTGTTCAGCTTCCGCTGACACAGCTGGAGGGCGTGTCACGTTGACCCGATGACTGTGGTTCACAGGTTTTTCTCCTTTCCTAGCTACAACTGGGCCTCCATTATTCACCAGCAGTACGTGTTTATTAAATGGCGACTTTATTCCTGGCACTGTGCTCAACATTACTAAGAGAGAAAATGCTAAGACCTTGCCCATACCGTCTTCATGGTCTTGTTTTCTGGTTGGGAAACACAGAGAAATTACGAAACAGAACTAAATAGGACAATAGAAACAACGAGAAAGTGAGATAATCTATTAAAAAGTATCAGGTTTCCAGCATAAAACATGGGTGCAAAAGAGTTTGAGAACTGAAAAAAAATGACACAGTTGGAGTTATCTGAAAAGACTTCATGAAGTTTCCTGGAATTGATGAAATAGATGATGTCAGTAATTATAACCTTTGAAAAAGAAAGCATACAAGGAGGGCAGGGGAAGAGGTCATCTGGGAAGAGAAAACAGGAACATGGTGGGTAGATGCGGGCGAAGGCAGACACTCCCATGGAGGCACTAAGTGGGAGAAACTTACACGAGAAAAAGTATCAACACAATGGGATGCATAACCTCATATCTTACTACCATTCTGTGGAGAGGTGTGCTTGATGTTTTTACAACAGGAGTTTAAGAACAGTTTCACAAGCAGGAGAAAAACAGTCTGAATTCGTGCAGCCATTGCTTGTCAGGAGATGTTTTCTCTGTCTCTTGCATTTATGCACATCTTGTAAAGTGACATATCGACTGGCTTTTGTTCAAACTATCTTTTTAAGGATGTTTATGTAGCAAACAGCCTTGGATAATATTATTCCCATTATAAAAGATGGGGTTCCCAAAGCTCTGGGTGTCTCTCCTGGAGTGCAATCCACTGCAGGTGAAGACAGCATCTGTCTCTTTTCATATCACCACGTAGGAATTAAGTCTATGGAGGCTATTAAGGGAACTAGACCAAGTGCTGTTACTCTGACTAGTGCTACTGTTGTAACAAACTGTCCTTTGTCTCTAATTTAGTGGCCCCATGTTTTCTGCCAGCAGCCATGAAAATGCAGCAAGCTCACTTGTTAGCCTGTAAATAAAGCAAAATTTCAGACCCTTCACAGTTTTAAAGGTTTGAGTCTATACAATCATGAAAGCAGTGAAATTCACAGCCACTATGGTCCCAATCAAGGCAAATTGTTGGAACATTGGCCGATTACTGGGGAGAAAGGGGGCAGGGCACACTATCCTATGAAGGAGGAAGAGTAGCAGCTGGGTCATCTATGGCTCAGCTCTTCCTGCAGCCTTATGCAAACCTCAGATCCATTTGAGGATGGCAATAAAATGTCTCAGAGTCTTTGGCTGTAGGATTTGGCAGCTGTAAGAGAGTTTAGCCCCTTTGGGTCCATTTTCTTGAGAAAGACAAAATCCCACGGAAAACCATAGATAAGGCAGTGAATATGGAGAATGGGTTTCAATGCTGGTGAAGATGATCCATTGGAGAATGAGGAACTGTCACAAAGAAATTTATATAAATTCTTGCGATCAGCCCCATTGTCCTAGAAAACTCTCTTATTCCTTATGTTGGAAGAAGGCAAGAATATACGAGGTTTTACCATGACAATGAGGCAGCAAAGTTCAGGATTAAGGTGGACTCCTTAAAAAGAAAAGGTGCTACTGGGCATAAGGATAGACATGGAGATCAATGGAATAGAATGAAAAGTCCAGAAATAAACCACTTATGGTCAGTTGATTTTCAGCACGGACACCAAGACAAGTCAATAAAGGAAAGAACAGACTTTTCAACAAGTGCTGGGACAACAGGTATCTACCTAGAAAAGAATGGAGTTGGGCCCTTTCCTTACCAATAAACAATAATTAACCCCGAATAGATCATAGATTGAAACATAAGAGCTACAATTTTGAAACACAAATAAAATCATAGAAGTAAATTTTTGTGACCTTGGGTTTGGCAAAGACTTCCTAGGTACGGTATCAAAATGAAAAGCAGAAAAAAAAAAAGACGAATTGGATTTCATCAAAATTAAAATCATTTGTGCTTTAAAGGACAGCATCAAGAAAATGAAAAGACAACCGATATAAAGGGATAAAATATCTGTAAATCATATATCAGATAAGGGAATTGCATCTAGAATATATAAGGAATGTCTACAACTTAATAATAAAAGATCAGTATTCCGATTAAAAATTGGGCAAAGGATATGAATAGATATATCTCCAAAGAAGATAAGCTCATAAATAGGCACATGAAGTTATGCTCAATATCATTACTTGGAAAATGTAAAACAAAACCACAATGAGATACCACTTTGTACTCTCTAGGATGTCTATAATCAAAATGACAGATGATAACAAGGGTTGGTGAGGACATGGAGAAATTATAACCTTCATACATTGCTGTTGGGGACGTAAAATGACGCAGCTGATTTGGAACACAGTTTGGGAGCCCCTTGAAAAGTTAAACATTAAGTTACCATCTGACCTAGCAACTCCATAGCTAGCTATACAGCTGTCATAGTCTGTTCATGCTGCTGTAAAAAAATACACAGACTGGGTAATTTATAAAGAACAGAAGTTTGTTTCTTACAGTTCTGGAGGCTGGGAAGTCCAAGGTCATGGCACTGGCATGTGTTGTCTGGTGAAGGTTATTTTCTCTGTTAAGATGGAGCCTTGTTGTGTCCTCACATGACAGAAGTGAATGGGACAAATGTGTCCTCACATGGTGTAGAAAACAGAAGGACAAAAAAGGGGCTGAATGCTGTGTGAAGCCTCTTATAGAGGCCTTCATCCCATTCACAGGGGCATCACCTTAATCACTTTCTAAAGGCCCCACCTCTTAACACTGTCACAAGGGGGATTAACTTTCAGCACATGAATATTAGGGGACACTCAGACCACAGCAATTCACTCAGACCGTAGCAATACCCAGGAGAATTGAAAACACATGTCCACACAAAAACTTACACATAAATGTTCACAGCGGTCTTGTTCAGAGTAGCTAAAAAGTAGAAATAACTGAAATGTCCATCACCTGATGAATGGATCAACAAAATGTGGCATTCATATAATGGAACATTTGGCCATAAAAAGGAATGAAGCACTGAAACGTGATTTAACATAGATGAATCTTGCCAGGGGATGGGGGGAGTCACTGATAACAAGCACATGGTTTCCTTTTGGGGCGATGGAAATGTCCTGGAATTAGATGGTAGTGATGGATGTACAACATTGTGAACATACTAAAAACCACTGAATCGTATACTTTAAAATGGTGAATTTTATGTTGTGTGAATTATATCTTGATAATAAAAAATTGCAAAAAAATATATATGGATAAACCTTGAAATCATTATGGTAAGAGAAAGAAACCAGACTCAAAATGCTACATATTGTGCAATTCTGTTTATATGAAATGTCCAGGATAGGCAAATCTGTAGAGACAGAAAGTAGATGAGTGGTTGCCAGGGGCTGGGCATTGGGTGGCTGCAGCGGTGAGTGGGTAGTGACTGCTAGTGTGTTTGAAGCTTCTTTTTGAGGATGAAAAAAGAGCTGATTGCAGTGATGATTGTACAACTCTGTGAATATATGAAAAACCATTGAATGTATACTTTAAAATGGAAAATTTTAAGGCATAATTATATCTCAGTAAAATTGTTATAAAATGATAACAGTTATACCCATGTCACATATAGAAAGTTATATAGTACCCATAAATAATAAAATCATTTAATAAATCTGTGTATCTTATTATTTACCAAAGAAAAGTTGCTGCTGTGCAAGTCGAAACCAAGTTCAGCAAAACATGCAAACCATGTGGTTCTTGTTAGGAAGTAAGGTGGCCATGGCTACTATGTCAAAGGGTTCCCAAAACTGTAATAGGTGGGCTTTGGATGGGTTAGAGAAATCAAAGTTTCATTTGGTTGAAATCCAAGTCACCATCTTACTCAATCCTATGGAGGGAGGGGGACCTTGAGTTCAACTCATGGGTTTTGAGCAAATTGGTGGGAAAAAAACAGAACAACAAAAAACTAACATGACCTTATTGGTGGAGCCCTTTGGGCTGATTCAAAGTACTGTTATTATTGTTTCTACACCTGAATGTGCAGGCGGAATTGATGTGTTATGTGATGTTACTTCTCTGACCATAAATGCCAGAGGGGATTATTCCAATCAGGAAAAGTTGCGTGTACAGAGGTACTTGTACTTTTGGGGGGGGGTCCCTTAACTCTAGAGTCCACTTTGAACTATTAAAATAAGTCTCTATGACTTATGATTTTTACCAACTGGACCCTCTGGCAGAGGGGGCCCCCCTCCACCTGGAGGTGCCTCTGTAGAGTTTGGACTCCTTGCCTTCCTTTGAAAAGCTTGCATTTGGACTCCTGCAGAAACTGAACCCTTAGCTCATAGAGGTTTTAATACTCTACAGACTGATATTTCTATATGGGATGGATCAATTCATACTCACTGCCTGATAAGGTGGGAGGGGCCCAACGAGATTTTCTTTTCCATAGGAAATGGTGTATTGCCCCAGCAGTATCTGTTTTACACAGAAAAGTGACAGCTATTTCCTTTGGAGGGAACTCCACTCCTCACTCCACTGCCTGTAGCAAAACCGCTGGATCAATGGGGCCTCCACTCACAGAGATTCTCCTAAATGCTTGGGCCTGGTTAACTGATGATTTAGTGATGCTAAAACCTGGTGGTGTCCACTGTCTCTCCACACAGTGGACAGAAGACAAGGTTGTTCTCAGTTCTGGCCAATACCCACCTTTAGGAACTATGTTACATATTTTTTTTTTTTTTTTTTTTTTTACCAATTCTTGAGCTGTTTCCAGTGGTCTAGCTGTTTGCTCTGCTACTTGGAACACCAGAGACTGGCAGATTAAAGATACTCTTTGCAGCAGACTGAAAGCAGTGTTTGTTTGGGACTGCTGATGGAATCAACTGTGTCACGGACGCAGATGCCCATGGTGAGACCTGTTTTAAGCAGGCTGCTCATGGAGCTCATACTGCACAAACTCACTCACGGATGCCTGGGGCCCTCGTCAGGCTGAATGTGGCCATCACAGACTGGGGCACAGAGGACTCCATGTTGCTGACGCTGGCCACACCACTGTGGCCTTAGAAACTGATCATGTTTTCAGATCATTTTCAGACTGAAAATGTGGGGCAGTGGCATACGTACTGCAACAACAGGCTGATAGTGGAGATATTTGACGACCCTTCCACATTCCTTATCATCCACAGGCACCTGCTGTTACTGAGCTTGGAATGGCCTCCTCGAAATCAACTCAAATAGATTTCTGACTCTGCCTCTCTGAACTTCCCCACACCCTAGTGAGGCAGTGTGGTCACTGAATGCAGCTCTGTCCAAGCGATCACTTTCTCTCTGCTGCTGCCTAGGCAATGATCAGGACAAAAGGAGTAGGAACCTATTTTGAAAATTTGGTATTCCCCTCTAATCATTCTTGGGAGAGATGCTTTTTTCCTTTCCCTAAGGACAACCCCAGCCCAGTCCTGTTGACCCTCTGAGAGACAGAGGGGCCAATGAGGGTCTCAGGAGACTCAGACTTAATTCTGGTCCAGGGCCTTGAATTATGGGTCCAAGACCATAAAGATAATAACCCTTGGTTGGATGCATTGCTTGCAGAGTCTCCCCGTGAAGGCCCATGTGGGCCAATTGGAAGCCATGAGTGTCTGCAAAATTTATAAAAATTCCTTTTCCCCTCTTGTACTGGACTCTCTTAGAAGTTCTGAGAGTGTGTAGGAGACGGGCTCCATTTTGAGGCAGTGGGATAAAAACGTCTCAGCACCCGGGGAGGGAAAACTTAGGCCCTGGGAGAGATGGCAGTGGGGAGTGGTGGCAGATATTAAAGATCTGTATCTCTCAGGGTTGCCCCCAGATCCTTCCTCATAAAGACAAATACCCTGTTGTGACTCTCCCAAACTATTACAAATCTCCTAAATTTAACAGTGGGTTGGGCCTGCCATTCCTGACCAGACAGCTTTGACCACGGTTTGGTCACCTTTCTTCTTAACCTT
Source organism: Varecia variegata (assembly GCA_028533085.1). Classification (NCBI taxonomy): domain Eukaryota; kingdom Metazoa; phylum Chordata; class Mammalia; order Primates; family Lemuridae; genus Varecia; species Varecia variegata. The sequence continues at coordinate 4,939,733 of CM052451.1, read as the reverse complement.
ACTGACAAGTCCATCAGAAGCAGCAGGAGGTGGCCCCAGCTTCTATCTGCCATCCCCTCCTGACATCGTCCCCACCCTGTTCTCAGTCATCACATGGGGCAGATGAATGCCACCCAGTGTGTGGTATGGATAAACATGACAGATTGGACTGACCATCCTTTGGAAGTCCCTCCCCAAAAATTATTCAAACTGAACTGGAAAAACCTAAGTAAGGACCTGCCATCTGACTAGGGGGTCATGCTGGAAGTGCTGTTGAGTCTTGGCCACCAGACTGATGTAGGTGCCCCTCGGCAGGCCAGGAAATTGTAAACCTTTTCTAGTAGGACCATGTGTGCTCTCAGTGTTACTCCTTGGGAGAAAGCCAGATGTTTATCAACTTGCCTCCCTCCAAAAAACATGGTGTCATGCACATCATAGGTGATCATAAGAGACCTTCCAGTGTTTTAAGAAAATGCCTACAAATATTTTGTAGCCCTCAGATGACTGCAAGATCTCTCCAAATAAGGCTACCCTTGGATATTAGGAGGAAATTCCTGGAGGCATAACTGATTCATTATTTCCACTCACCCCGTAGATAGTTATCCATATGATGAAGAGTTATATACAATGAGTGTCATCTAATTAGAAAAGTTGGTATAAAATTTGTCTCTGACATTAGCTGAAGTCTTTCATGACACCTGCTTTACCCTAGAAAACACTCTGTTTATCCCCAATGCACTTGAAAGGGCTGTTGTAGATGAAAAAATTACCCAGGCTTCCTCCTTATTGGCAAAGACACAGGGTCTACACAAATGCTAATGCATCCTGCTGTGCCTGAGTTAATTCTCAGGTCAAGTGGAAAAGGCAACACAGAACTTGACTTTCTAACTCACGGGAGCTAGAAAGCATACTCATGGGACAAGTTGCCAGAAGCGGATGACCTAGCAGGGTGAGAGGTGAATATTGTCGGGGGCCAATTCTCCATGGTCTCTTGCATTTCTGTACCACTTGTGAAGGAAGACACTGACTTCCCTTTGTTCTAGACTTGCATAGCAAATACTCTTGGAAGGCAGAGAAAGTGTTTCCCTCTACAGCAAAGGACAGGTTTATTTACAGCCTGGAAAGGTAGAGTTACTGTCTCCCTGTGGAGCAAAGGGCAGGCATGCTTTCTGACCATTATAAGAGATTCAGTTCCCTAGGCTCAGGGTTCCTCTCTTGGAATGGAACCTACTGCATGTGAAGGTTTCATATGGTCCTCTTTGTGTTACTCTGTTGAGGAACCAGGGTAAATGCTAACACTCTGGCACATGCTGTTGCTGTGAGTAATAAATATCTTTTGTCTCTGACACAGGAGTCTTGTGTTTTCCATTAGCATCCATGAAGCTATGGCAGGCCAACTTGTTAGCTTGCAAGTAGAGTAAAATTTCACAGTTCTTGATACTGTTCAGAGCAGTTACACGCCAATACTAGAAATAAAACCACTCACACTAAAGATCGTGTAATATGCTGAGGCCTTAGCAGGTATCTCTCTTTGCTGGGGGTGCAGGGGGAGGAAAAGGAATTTTGGGGGAAATGTACAGCGAATCCATAGGGAAAACAGAAATTCCACTATCTACGTTAAGCCGGCACTAAATAGGGAGCTCATGAAGATCCTCATGTCAGAAAAAATATGATGAAGGCAGTTTGTTAGGTACATTAATCTGATAGTGTCTTGTGAAATGGATTGTGAGTCAATAACATAAACTCAAACCAGTTGACATATTGAACACCTACTGGGTACCAAGCCACTACACCGGGCTCTGCAAAAGATGCAGCATTGAATAAGATGAGAAAAAAGAAACAGGTAATAATTTGGTTGGAAAAAAATTTGTATAAAATCACGATACCTGTTTGAATAAAGTAAGTGAAACAACTTGTATAAATGTTAAACAAATAAAGAGGTGATCGGAAATTTTGGAGGAAGAAAGTTAGGTGAGTTTGCTTTGTTTTTAGCACGGCTTCCTACGTGTGAGGTCCACATCTCTGGCTAGTCTGCCAGTGTCAAATGGAAAGCTAATGGGTGAGCTTCTCCTTTGAGAAGATCAAAGCAGAGACCCGAGAGAATATTCATTACGGGATCCACTAAACATCGCCAAGCCTTCACAACACTGATCTGGATTCACCCACTTTAGGTTTTAGAGTTGGGATCACTCACCATTTGTTGAGGAAAACTACCAGACATGGAGAGAGAGCAGAAGATGATGAGTTTAAGGAAAAGAGGATACATAAAGAAAAACATCCTTCATCTTATTATGCGTGCATCTACTTCTGTGCTTAAAGTTATAGAAATAGAGAGACACAGACACTAGATTCCTGCTTATGTCTCTGAGATTGCTCATTGCACACAAAGGTATCTCGGAATAATTCCTTCACTAGCATACGTCGTGATGGTTTTTCTCCTCAAGAACTTGTACATGTGGGATGTGTAAAGTAAGCCTGTGATAAAGTGACTTTTTAAAAAAGTTTATACTTTTGAATAAAGCACTTGATGAGGTAGCTTTATCTGCTAGAAACTCTTAAGCTCACAGTTTATAGTTTTATTCTAGCAATAAAGTCCTTTGGGACCACTTACAGGGTAGTTGTGAGGATAAACTGGAGTCAATGTATGTGAAAATCAGTTGGTCAACAGTGAAACAGTAGACAAATTTAAGAACTTATTTAGTTATGCATTCCAAATCTTGCTCTAGAAAGAAGTGAAGGCCTATTATTTATATTTCTATTAGTAACTGGTCATCTACCTTTTGGCTAGGAGCAAAGCAACTCAGATACCATCTTTAAACATTTATTCTAACTATTCTTTTTCTTTCCAGAGTTCCCATGCTGGAAAACTCCTGCCTTTGGAGTATAGGTGTGCCTTCGAGAAGACTCAAACAATACCTACTACACACACACACATATATGTATATATAGCATACATATGTCGCTACTTTTTTCTGGTAATATATTTATGTCTCAGCCTATTTAGAAAGGTAAAGCAGCTAGAAAAATGAAAGCCACCTTCAGAAGTAATCGTTGTTGACATTATTGTACATTCTTTATCTTTTTTCTAAAGATCATACACATTGTTTCAGAGCCTGGTTTTTAAAATTTTTTCACTTGACTATTATGAGCATTTTTTCATGTTTACAAAATTCTTCTGAATCATACTTTTAAAATTATAAATTAACGGATAGTGGTTCCATTGATGATAACTTCTTGATTTACTTAATTATCATTGTTTCTTTAAAATTTTTCACTTAATGAGTTAAATATACACCTACCACTTGATACAGCCATTCTACTGCTTAGATGTTTACCAAATGCAAAGGAAATATTTGTCCATACAAAATCTTATATATGAATATTTATAGAAGCTTTATTTTTAATACTCCAAACTGAAAATGACCCACATGTCCATCAGCTGGTGAATGAATAAACAAATTGTGGCGTATCTTTACAATGCAATACTACTCACAAAGGAACAAACTATAAGTACATACACATGGACAAATCTCAAAATCACAGACTGACAGAATCCAGACACAAAATAACATGTGCTATATGATTTCATTTACATAAAATTCTACAGAATAGCAGCTGCCTATGGACCAAGGTGAAGGAAGGGATGATTCCAATGGGCTATGAGAAAACTTTTGGAGATGATGGAACTGTTTGGCATCTTGATATTTCTGATTGTTTCATGGGTGGAAACGTAAATTAAAATTCATTCAGTTTCCTATGAAACAATGTGTTGCTACGTGATGATTAACCAAATTCATTAATCTATTTTTACAACACTCTTCTTCTTTGACTATATTCCTAGAGGCAATATTCCTAGGGAAAATAGTTATGAACTTTGTAGGACTTCGGGCACATATTGTAAAACTGCCCTTCAAATACATTTTACTATTTAGAGTCCCACGGGCAGTATAAATGTATCCTTTTTTTCTGGCAATAGGAAATCATTTTATACCAGGATGAGTTAAACTCACTTTGTAACCTTTCTAATTCCTTCCTGAATAAATTAGTGGGCAAAGCAGAACCAATTCATTCCTAAATTGGACGGTGTCTGGTTCTAGGAATTAGTGTTTACGGGATCAAAGATAAGAGAAATAATTCACATGCAGGACTATCTCTTATTTAACATTGGTCAGAACCAACCAAATAGAATCTTCTTTGAATTATCTAAGTTGTTATCTAACTCAAACTGCCCAATCTCATGGGTAGAACAGGGACTTGAACACATCCCATAGCCCGGGAAGCTGGCCACGGAGATCCAGGCAGGAATTTTTTTGCCCTGGGTCATAGCACGAGGCTGAGAATCAGAATCTGGGCTCACAGCCCAGCAGATCCCCACAGGCTGTGAAGTCCTACCTGGCCCCCTCCATTGCTGACCTCACTAATATCACCAAAGTATTTGGGGCACTCAACCCACACCTCTCAGCCCTCAGCAGCAATCTGATTTTTTGTTCCTGCAGAAGACACTGTACTGAAACCGCGAGGGGTTTTGGCCTAAGTCCAGTTGCTTGCTGCACAAAGATCCAATTATTTAGACAACGAGGACTGCCAAGGAAGAAAGTAATTTTTCATTATGAAGGCATCTGTTGGGAGAACAGGAATCAGGTCTCAAATCTGTCTCCCTGACTAACAGAGATCATGGGCATTTTAAGGAGGGGCCACGTGCATTGGGGCAGGTCGTGGTGTAACTAACAAGGGGCTGGGGCAGGTTGTGGGGATGGTGAGTCCTGGGGCCAGAAAGTCTGCCCAGGGGCCTTCAGAATCTCAGCTCCTTTGTCTTCCAGAAATACTGTCATTTCTGGGAAACAACTCAGAAAGGTCACCAAACCCTACTGGCCTGAGAATCGAAAACATGAGAGGGAGAGGATTATAAGAACCATATAGGGGTCACTGAAATTTGATTACAACCCTTGTTACCAATAATTTACCATGTGATTTAGTGGAAGGAGCACAGGTGTTGGGGCTGGCTTCAAATATGTGACTTTGTACAAACAATTACTTCGTTTCTCCGAGGCCGATTTGGGCAGTCAAATTTATCTTGCAAGGTTTTTGTGAGGATTAAATGAAATCATATATGTAAAAATTAGACACAATGCCTGGTACAATGTCAGGTAAATATCAGCTCCCTTCCCAATTGAAAAAAAAAAGTGAACATGTATGTCTTGTCTCCCAAAATAGATTGCTACTGTCTTTTTATCCTAATCTAATTGTAGTTAGAAGGAAAATATGACATCTATGAAAATTTTTTGTAAAATGTAGAGTGCAGCCCATATCTAAAATGCCATTGTTATTTTTCCTTTTACATCTTAGAACACCTGGATCAAAGTTATCTCCCCAGAAACAAACAGAAAGCCTGTAGCGGTTGATCGATAAAGAGCGAAATGAGCAAGTTCTCAAACACTTCAACTGATGCTAAGATGCCAGACTACTATATTTTATAAAAAAGAAAAGCCCTGGGCTAACTATGTCCACTGGATAATTACCATGTTTGCTCATTCCTGCGGTTGGCTGTGGTTTGGAGTCATTGTGAAAATCCTGGAATGGAGCCAGGCAGTTTTATCTAAGGAAGGAAGGCTGTTGGATGAAATATATTCACAAAAGCAGTAATGGCCACGGTTTCTAACAAAGGGGAGACTTCAAGAAAACCAGGCTCGCAAAGAAGAATTTTCTTACCCTTGATAACAAGGGCCATGTTGATTGCAACTGTGAATTTGGAACAGCTGACCTGCTGTTAACAAAATGCTTACATGAACTGCAAAAGCTGGGAAGAAAAACAGCGAGCCTTGTTTCCTAAGGAGCAATGAACATGCCGACACGCTCACTCCCAACCTTATGACAGCTTGGGAAATCTCTGAAGTTACCTTGTATTTTTGGAAAGCGGGAAGCCAAAAAAGTAAAAGAAAAAAAAGACAAAAAAGCAAAAAAGTCTTGGGAAACCATCCAAGTTTTAAAAACCTCTCTCTTCATAACCCTCCTGCTGTGATTTCAACTCTCTGAAAAGAAGGACAATCAATAGTTATTTTTAGATATTTAACACACCATGAGATTGGTAATTAACCAAGGCAATGTTTCTGAGAATAGTTTGTTTCTATAGAATATGACAGGAACATTTGCATGAGGGTTCATCCCATCCCAAAGCAAATGTCTGCTAGATCACTGCGCGCCTTAATCCCCCCACTAGCCATGTACAAAGGTGGTATTTACCTGTCTTGCTCTAAGTTGTTTCTCTGCCTTGTGCCCAACTCAGTAGGACAGAATGAGAGGGAAAGGACCAGAAAACCTGGACAAGTGGCATGGCTAAGACAAGGCAGCACAAGATTATTGCCTTCCTCTTTTGGAATACAAACATAAAAGATGAAGTAAAAGATAAAACTAAGAAATACGTAGAGGGAAAAAAAGAGATAATGGTTGGTAAGCTGTTTTGATAGAAGGTGAAAGAAAAATAAGATCATGTTATGGGCCATTACATTTAGGGACAGAAATACAAAACAAGGAAGCTCTCAAGCAAGTCAGTCATGCTCATTTTATTCTAAACAAGCATACAGGAAATAGCAAAGATGATTATCCCATGTTTAATAAGCAACAAGCTGATTTCTAGTTTCCATCCTTTTGGAAGATCCAGGCTTTTAAAAGTTTTTTTTTTTTTTTTTATTTTCCCCACTGAGAGTGGGAGGTAGACTCTCCCTAACTCTAGGAGTGACCCCATTTTCTTATAATTGCAACATGCGCTTCAGAGGCATGAGATCCGTGGGAGAGGGATGCCAGGATATTAGCACATTGTGAACATCTGACCCCTGATTTGGGGAAATGATGAAAAATTAATGGGTGCAGATGTGCCCATCCTGCAGTGGACAGATGTTCACTTTACACGCCATTTAGAATTCCCTGGTGTGTCTGACTACAGGATGATGAATACAACAGTTAAATGACACGGGGATCAGCAAAATGCTAGAAAAATAAAAGTTTATGCTACAGCATGGCAACACTGTTCTCCATCATCTGGTCCTGGGATAACGGGGCAGTCTGGAATGGAGATGGGCTTATCTTGGGCAGAGTAACACTCTGACTGACGGGGAATATCCTCACTCATCCACTGGTCTCATCAGAGGAATCACTTTTAAATGTCTAGCCAGAGTCTAGGACAGGAAAAAGTCACATGTTTAATTTGGTGACCTGTGGCTGCCTTCTACTGACATTTATCAAATAATGTTATAGTCAGACGAGGCTGTGCTCCTGGCACCTTACTTCCTGGATTTTTTTCAGAACGTGCAGATATCACGGAATATCCTTTCCAGTAAATATGTAACCAAATGTGGTTTTTCTTCTGTAAACTTACCGATGAATTTGTAATTTCCCAGCAGGAGAAACAATCTTCTGTGAAAACATTTGTATCTGCTTTGTTTAAACCCAACCCAATAAAGGTTTTAGAATAAGGTGTAACAATGAAGACTTCTGTCATTCAGTACCTATTTGGCAAATACCTATGCTATGTCAAGGAATGTATTTTTCCTTTCTTTCTTTCTTTCTTTTTTTTTTTTTTTTTACAAATCAAAGAGTCTTTAAACCCAGTCAAGGAATGTATTGAGGAGAATATAGTGATACGTAATATGCAACATATAATGTATGATGCATAACATAATATATATAATTATATACTATTATCCAAGCTTGCATTTTGGTGCATTTCATACTTAGCAACCTAGATTCTGTATGGATAATGTTTGTACATTGCCTGGGTCTTCAACCCCAAGTTATATAGCAGAATTTATGTAGCTATATGTGAAATATGCTGAAAGAGAAATTTGAACAGTAATCACAACAGTATTTCAGGAAAAAATGGAGACCAATATGCTCTAAAACAAACAAGAATGGTTTGTGGAAGAGGAATGGTAGAAAGAGAGAAAATGAGAGTCTATGCGGAGCACAGCCTGGAAAAAACCTCTGTAATTAAGAATAACTATTTGGGGGTCAGGAAAATATCTCAGGCAATGAGAGCCCATTGGAAACTTTTGGGCTGTGAAGTAAAATAATAAAGCCAGTTTTAAGGAATCACTTCTCCAACTCAAACATAAATCTGTTATTGTCATATTGAGGAAGGCACACAGACTAAAGGAAGCATTCTGTCATAGGCAGTCTGGGACGTGGCCGTATCCTAGGACAGGGCAATCACTGGAGTCCATCTCTAGATTCATGAGCTTTGCATACTGAGTTTGGATCACAGACTACATGTTCTACTTTGTCCAAATAGGGCTCTTTTATATAGCAAGGTAGAATATTTGAGATGTCCCAGAAGAGGTCACTTAAGAAAAACCAAAGCATGGAAAATAGTATCTATGCTTAAAGGTTAAATAAAGAAAACATATTTGTCTGAAAAAAAGAAGGCTTGCTGGTGAGATAATAATGCTTTTTAGGTCTTCTACTAAAACTGGAAAAAGGATGGATGTTTAAATCAAGCAATGCAGGAAGCTGGATTAAAGTATAATAGGAATGACATGGCTAAAGATTAGAACCCTAGAATGTTATGAAAACAATATTTGGAATCTGCTTCCTTTAAACTACGATCGACATCCATCTAACTGGGACCATTTATGAGCCATGCTGTCTAAAGACAGAGAAGAAGAATGAATTAGAGACTGTTTGGAGATTCTTTCCAGAAATGGATCTTATGAGACTCAGGAGCAAGGGGGTCCAGTGAAGCCCACATTTTGGTTACTCCTTAAATCATCTCCTCTCATATCACATAATCTAAAGTTTTCTCCCCTTTTATTCCTCTTGCCAATATATCGTAACACCCTCATTGATTTTTTCACAGCTATTATGGGTAATCTGTAATTATCTTACTTTATTTTGTTACTAGTCTAGTGCCTCTTCTCCCATAAGAAGGTATGATCCTGAAGGCAGGGACATGGCCACTACCTTCCCAGTGTATAATGCCTTGTTTGGTATGTAGTAGCTGCTCACTAAATATTTGTGGGAAATAACACTATACAGGCCAATGCATGTATATTGGGAGAAATGAAGGAGGATGGGATGAGAAAGCAGGATCCTCTCTTTTTCTTAGTGTCTAAACTATTTACTTCGGAGAAGTCTTTTTGGAATTACTTCAATTTTCTGCTGCTTTCTGCAATGAGATGGGGGGCAGGGTGGCAGCCAGTATCTTTCTGATTGAAAACTCAGGCGCTGTACCAGCTGACCCTGAGTTTCTAGGCTTCTTGAAGATCATTAGGTATCTCCTGGGCTGATCCTTTTTGCTTGAGGAGTTGGCTGCCTTTCCTGAAATTATTATTTTTTTTCCTCTTCTATTATGCTTGTCCGATGTGGCACTTATACTTTAATGCCTGATAGATAAAATGGTCTCTGTCAGTCTGCACTTCTCATGCCTGGAGAAAGTTTTACTGCTTCATAAAATCCTGTAATGCCCCAGTGTTTAAAAAAGATCTATCACTCTATCAGTGGGTCTTTATGGGCTCTGTGTACATTTTTTTGCAATGCAAGGTTGGTTCCTGAAGCAAAAAAGGGACAGAGATAAATGGATGTGTGTGTGCTAACGAATGTCAGGAATCCAGCTCAATTTATACAAAAGTGGTATTAAATACCTAAAGCAAATTGTAGAATATCTTACAGGCAATAGCATTAAGCACCGCGAAGGAACTGCAATATAAGATTTCCTTTATATAAGTGGTTACAGGAAGGTAACTATTTTATTCAATGCTTTGGGCTGGAGGCTGTTGATGGTTGCTGTGTTCCAATTTTCTCCCCCTTGACAGACATTCAGAGTCCTGATGCATGTTGAGTTTAGTCGGTGGACAAGGGACGTTGGGCTTGACCTTCTTCCTGCCACCGGTTCTGTGCCCAGCAACTCTGTGTGGCCTATAAAAGCTTTTAAAAGCATTTTTTCAAGGTGTTAAGCTGAAGGGAGATAGGTCGAATTTTAGGCATGAAATCTCTCTCTCTAATCTGTCATGTTTGGAGTGTGTTAGCCACAAGCTGAAGATTTCTGTCCAGGATGTGTTTATGCACACGTGCCTGTGTGTGTGTGATCATGCACATAGACATGTGTGCACCAGGGCTGTGTTTGTGCGTGTGCAGGGGACCCCGAGTGGCCCAGCATCAAGGTGTGCTGTCCGTAGCGTGGGCAGTCTCAAGTTGCTTTTTCTCTCTGAGGTGTTGCTGAGTGAGTCACCGCCTGTGGGTGTGGGGAGTCACTCACTCTCCCATCATCCCAGGCACCTGCAGGGAGAATAAGGAAACATCACCTGTCCTGCGGCCCGGGAGGTGGGAACGACCTGATGACCTGGTGGTGGGTGCCTGGACCAAACAAGCATGCAACTGCTGCTCTGCTCCCTACGTCTCTACCATGTTGCACCCGAACCTTATTTTCAGAAGCTTTCAGCAGAGTAAATGAGCATCTGTTTCCACACTGCTGAACAATTTGTTGTGTTATGTTCAGAAGTATTTACTAAGTAGTTTATTTATGCTCTGTGTGCTTTGTTAACAACTATGATGAATACACATATAGCAACAGTCACCCAAAATGGGAGCTGATGCGAGGATACTTGGGTAATTTGAGCCAAATAATGCAAACAAATAACACAGAAAGCTGGCAGGCGGGAACCAGGGGGCTCCTCCCAGGATGTGCCCTTGAAATCTGAGCCATCGCACAAACTTCTGCATCTCTAAAGCACACCGGTGTAGACTGGGCCAATGCATAGGGAAAATTCACTGCGTGGGGGATCAAAAAACAAAGCAGAAAATGCAAAAACCTGCCACCAAAGAGTTTATTTTTGACCTTCAAAGATGTGATTTTAAAAAGGAAAGAAGTAATGGTCTGTTGGTATGAGAAAGAGTGTCTGTAGCAGGGAGAAAGTATAAAAAATGTTACTTTATATATTTCTCAGGGTTATTGCCACAAGAAAGATAATATGTGTCCATGGAGCTTGTAAAGTGTGCTGTGCTTTTCATCATGCGTTAGTCATTAGGAGTTCAGACTCGAGTGACAGATGGGAAGTTGGCTCAGGTATCAGGGATTCTTCCCTTCCCAGGAGCATGCATGGCCACTGCTTGGTCCTGAGGCTTTTTGTTCCATGTTCTTCCTACTCCCAAAGCACCAAACATTGACCAGTAAAAAGTAGGGATCCAATAAAAGGTGACTTTTATTACTATTTTTTTCACATTGTTGGCATTCTAATCAATACCTACTCAAACCTAATTCCAATCAAAGCAGTATCAGACCCCCAGCTGAGGTCACGCTAAGATGTTACAGAATCAATGGCATTGGAATCAAAGCATTAATTCACAGGCGTACAGGCACAAGCTAACCATGATGATGAAAACCAAAGAGCACATACTGCAATCTTTACACCAAACTATTTGGGTGTGGGGAGGGCTTTTCCTCACCTGTGTTAATGAGCTCCACTCTGGTTGCTATATGTCAAGGAAGACATGACACAGCTGGAGTGTCAGTCCTTGCCTGAGGACCCGCTGTCAGAGAGGAGGATCAGAAATCTGCTGTCTAGAGTGTGAGTCAGTAAGTGCTGAGACTGCCGTCCTGTCACAATGGAGTCTGATTAATCTGCCACCTGGGTAGAGCCTTTCCAGGTATACTTCCCTCTACCCCGCATGGAGGGAGAGCAATCTCTGTGCCTGCATATCTGTCCTGGCTCCTGGCTTGTACAATGGCTCCCTTGAGTGGCAAAAGCCTAGCCCGGTTCTCTGACGTGAGTCTTCTCTTCCCTGTCTGCAAGGCACGGCTCTTGCTCATAGCACCTTCAGCTCAACTGGGGGCACAGATTTATTTTAAACATTTTCTATGTAACAAGACGGTCTTTTTCTGGATTCCAATTTTTTTTTTTCTTGAATTCATGATGAGTAGACGCTGAAAAATTTGTTGTTTAAAAGCTGCAAGAGAATGTTCTGCTTCTTCAAATGTGGAGGTTTGGAGTTTTATTTTCTGCCTTATTAAAAGGCTCATTTATTAGAGAGGTCCCCCAAACAAAGACTCTGCTAAAATAATGATGTTTAAGAATTCTGATCCTAAAGGAAAGACAGAAAATTGGCATCTGGGGGAGATCATGTTCTTTTGGGAGAGGGTCATTAATGCAAACTGGAGGGTGAGGAAGAAATGGATGCCTCACTCCTGTTCTCTTTCTGGTCCATTGAACTGGGTTGGGAGCTCTACGATTAAGTGACGAGGTCTGTTCATTGTAAAGCTTTGAGAAAATTTGTGGGTTCCTATTCTTAAGCAAGGCTTCTTTGGCAGGCAACCAAATGTGACTCAGAGTTAGAAGGCTGCTCTCTCTGCTTCTGCACAGAGCTCAACTCTGCTTTGGTTCCCTGAGAAATGGCAGCTTTGGGAAAGATCATCAGACTGCACCCCTGTCTCGTGCATTGCGGTTCTCATGGTCGTCACTCTGAGAAGTGGAGGAGGGGAGAACTCATGGGATGTGACAAGTGAGAACCAAAGTAGAAGACGGTGTATGTCACGTGTTCCTGGTAGCTAACTGATTGGTCTTCGGGCACATGTGAGGTACCATTTTGGGACTTACTGGGGAAAACACTGACACTTATTGGAGAGGATAAATGTCATGCTATTTGAATGCTTCTGGGCCAAGAGAACTTGAGTTGCACCTAGAGACACAATTCTGCCACCTATGCGATGAAGAAGGATTGCTGCTGTTTGGTGGATCCTGCTGCTCTTTAGATAGGACACTCAGGTTATCAGCACTGAGTTTTATCTACCTGGAGCCTGCTTTCGGCATTAGTTGGGTCTGCTGATAAGCACTTCTATGGGATTAATTCCTGAAACCACAGGACAAACATAGTCCCTTTTCTGGGGTCAAAGTCTATAGATTTATTATATTAAAAAATTGGTGAGAAAATCTGAAATGCTTGAGAGATTATAGGTTTGGGGTGAGCCATGTGATGGGAGATAAAGGGTGAAGAGCCTTAAGTATAAAAGACAAGGCAAAAGGTGATATAATAACCTATCTATGAAAAAAAACAGTGTGTAGATAAGATGGATATATGTTTACCAAAGCATAGGCTAAAAGAATTAGAGGGCTTCATTAAAAAGTTTTGAAAAAGCATGTAACAGAAAACAGTCAATAAACATCTTATTAGCATCTCAACATTGGAAGTAATATACAATTTGTTAAATTTTTATAGAGCTTTTAGCCATTATTTTTGCAGTCTTGAAAATATATTTTAAATTTTTTGAGGTAATGAATCAGTGCAGAAGGGTATGGCCTGGGGATATCAATAACTTCTGAGATTGACGCCACAGACAATGACCATTTGCCCTCCACGTCGTGCCTGGTGCCATTGTCTTTGACACAATCTTGGTTGCGTAAACCATAGGAAGAACCAGAGTTAGTGTCGTACAATTGTTTTAATGTTTTTCAGCACCATTTTAATAATCCATGAACTTGATCATAGTCTTTCAAATAGCAAAAGTATTAACTTTGGTATGAGTCAAGTTTGTTGCAACAAACCAAAGCCCTATAGAGTTGAGCCAAAACATATTGGCTACAGTAATTCAACTGGTTAATTTCTCAAATATGCTTCTAAATGACCTAGAAATAAACATGATTCGTTTATTAAAATTTTTGAGTTTCAATCCAACACACATCTATGGATTCCCCCAATATTTTCCAGGCCTATGATAGGTATTAAAATTTAGAGCTGAATAGACTGGGGCCCTGCTTACAGTCTTCGAATCTAGAGAAAGTGTTCAGGACTGTCGTTATTCCCCCTTTGAGCGAACTTTCTCCTCTCTCGAGAGATCTAGGAGTATGAAGTTGACATTTCAGATTCTTGAGACAATCTTATTAAATGCCTCACCTCCAGCGCCCAGTCTGCTCTTCGAGAAATGCTTTTACCATGACCTCAGGAGGCCTTCCCAGCCATAGGGCCTGAATTGCCTTCAGTGCTGCCTGAAGTGTATCAGTTGGGCTGTATCCCTGTCTGGAGTAGGGCAGAGTAGGGGGAGTTCGAGATACAGGGAAGAGGACAGAGTAAGAGAAATAGTTCCCTTTCAAAACAAAGAACAGAAGGAAGGACAGAGGAAAGGAGGGAGGGAGAGAGGAAGGGAAGAGAGAGAGACAAACAAGAAAAAGGCAAACAAGCTCTATCTTCTGTACACGGTGCCTATCTTGGGTGTTTGCAAGTCATATTTAATGAGGATAACCTTCAGACCTTTCTGTGTTTTTAAGCAAAAGTCAATTTAGATGATAACCCCAAAATTGAATATCTGTCTAAATTAGAAAAGTAATCTAATGTCATGACCAGTAAATACCAAAAATGTCGGTATAGTTAAATTAGTATTTAAAATGTTATGAAGGCATTTCCTAGTTTAATACATTAACTGCCACGTGAGTTATATTTAACTCATGCTAATTTTGAGCCTGGGGCCTCGTGAAGCATATGTAACTCACACATCTCTTCACCTTGCAAACCACGTGAACTATTTATCAAGTTGCATGTAACTCATGCACAGAAAACAATAGAAAATAACAAATTTTTCATGAAATTAGAAAGGATCGTTTTGTTTTCAAAGTTTTTATTCTGTTTGCATAATAAAACACTGTGGCCCCAAGGAAAAGCCATTTTTTTTTCTAACATGGCAGTCAATGTGTTAAAATATACTAGCAGCAAATGTATATTTACAGCTGAGATTCGCATACATAAAAGGAAGTTCTGCCAAGATTCTGGTAAAAACTAGTTAGCATCCTGAATCCCGATGAAGACCCAGGAGGTCTCAGGAATTTAATAACATTGAACCTGATTTTTTTAAAAACCAGATACTCTAGTGTTATAAATGGAAAAATTATTATTCACACAAGAGGAGACTGGTGAACTTGGAAAGCGGTCACAGCCGATTAACCATTCCTGAGATGTTGATACTAGTTCCAATATGTAAATTATTGAGACAATAGCCAAAATCGCCCATTGCTTTTCAGGGTGTAATGACTCGTCCAAGAAAGGAAGAAGGTGAATAGTAGTTAACATTGTACCCAAGCCTTGGAAGGAAGTGGGACAGCCCTAGAGAGTATTTTCTAGATAGACTGAATGGAGGGGAATTCACAGTGTTAATCTGTGAGTAATTCCTAGAGCCGCTACCAGCTCAGCTTCTGGGTGGTAATATGTGATATTCCCTATTTTAACACTGAAGAACCGCACGTCCCTAGAATGAACAGCTCTTCGTGAAAGAGCTCCTGGCACCAGTTCAGGGCCTTTTGAACTCAACTTTGTTGCCCTCTCAACCCCAGTCTGGGTGCACAAGACTTACCCACACATGAGGAAAATTATTTTTTGAGAATAAGCTTAACATGCAATTATAGCTGGCTGAAAAAGGCAACTGGGGGCCAAGTACATGTCTGTAAAAGGCATTTTTGACATATTACACATGGACCCCATTTCCTCTGTTTCAGAAGGAGTGTGGAGATGGATTCTGTGCAAACTAAGAGACTCAGGGTGTCCTGTCTGGATGTAAAGTCAGAATCTCTCATTCCTTCTTCCGTGGCCACTTTAGAAGAAAGGTCATAGCAGCCCAGGCAGATGTGTGAATGCCTAGGTTTTTTGATTGAGATAAACCTTTCTAAATTCCAACTCCAAACTTAGTGAATCTGAGTGACTTGCTTAACTTACCAAGGTTTAGCTCGAACGTCTCTAAAACAAGATTCATACTACCACCCTTCCAGAAATGTTGTGAAGATTGAAGAGTATATGTGAAACCCTGGAATAAATGACTGACACGTTACATAAACATTCAATAAATGATAGCTCCTGTCTCTCCTTTCCTAATGTGAAACAAATATTAATTGCCTGGAGGATATATTTTTTTTTTAAAAACAAATTGATCCTTTATCACAGGAGAAAACAGTTTTCACACAAATGTTCATACACACAATTGTTGGTACCACAAGCTAATTTAGGACAAAAACAAGGATCCATGGGACCCAGAGGATACGTTCATGAGCTTTGTCACTAAATACACTGAAGGCACAATCATGCCTTGCCCAGCAGGGGCCCAGGACTCAGGCCAGAAACCACTCAAAGCCTGACAGTGCTGGCATAGTTTGCTAAAAGGGCTCAATCAACATTAATCCTTGAATATTACTTAGAGAGTTTATGGGGAAGAAACTGTGATTAATCCATACAAAAAAAAAATAACCCCGTTTCTGAACTGAGGAAAAAAATTCCTTTGAGCATAAACAGATTGCACTATTTATACATGAAATATTTTCTGCATCTATAAACTTACCATGCTCAAGTATTCTAATTAATTGTGGTGGTTGCCAGGGAAACCAAACTAACTCAATTATAGGTCTGCGGGAAGGTGCAGTGTATTTATGACTAGGAAGCAGGTAGTTTTCTGTGCAAAAACTAAAACGGAACAGATGCTTAAAGATTTTAAATGTTCTACAGAACACAGTGTTATCTAGATAGATTTCCTTAAAAAAGCTCTTGATTTTCTTTCTCCATAACAAGTTGATTTGGGAACATGGACAGTGAATGTTACAGATTATGGAAGAGATAACATGGTCCACAATAAAACTATAGGAAATGACTGAATTAGGAGCCTGTGAGTTCCCCTGAAAGGAAGTCATAATTCTATATACCATTTCTGTTTGGCTACCTTCTTATCTAAATACATAAAATCTAAATAATACAAGAAATAAGATGGAAGCATCTGTCAGGGGAAAAATAATAAAAAACATAAAACCAGTAAGGTTAGCCAAAGTCACTGTTAGAGGAAATTGTCGGAAATTGATGACATTTGGCTAGAGCTGCGGGAAGGTCTACATTTGTTTTTATAACAACCCCTCTTCCCATGAAATTCTTAAAAAAGTATATATAAAGAACTAGTAGCAAATGAGACCAAAGGAGGGTGCAGGGGAAAGTTTGATCAAGTTTGAGAAAGTTTCTAACATGTCATTTTCATTAAGTAATTATAATTACTAAATCCTATTGTTTTATTTTTATAACTCAGATGACCCTGGTATTTTCTTGCTTCCTTCTATTATTAGAGTTGGTAAAAACTACAAGTAATGTAATTGTTTTCCAGAAACAGTACAATCATATATATCATATAAAGAA
This sequence comes from Varecia variegata, assembly GCA_028533085.1. Taxonomy (NCBI): domain Eukaryota; kingdom Metazoa; phylum Chordata; class Mammalia; order Primates; family Lemuridae; genus Varecia; species Varecia variegata. The sequence continues at coordinate 4,922,621 of CM052451.1, read as the reverse complement.
AATATAATGTTTTCCTGACGTCCAGACCTACCATCTGTCCATCCATTGATCCACCGGTTTAGTCAATTAAAAATTATTTATTAAGGTCCTTCTTTGTGCTTGTTCCTATGCTAGATCTTGGGTATACAATAATGAATAGAATTTCTACCCTTAGTGAATTTATAATATGACTAGGGAGACAAATCATAAACTCATAGAAACAAATGTTTAATAAATTACTGCTTTGGGAATAGGTTGACAGGAACTCAAAGTTTAGTCTATTCTGTCTCCATAAAGAATCCATCCTCTGGGGGAATTGTCACCTTTGTTAATTTCATTGTTTATAGTAATGTTCCTTGCTTTCAAGTCTACTTTTCTATATTACTGATCTGCTCTAGTTATCTTTCGGTTAATGTTACAATCTTTCTGTTTCATATTTTAAAAATTTAAGGTGTATGTCTTATAAGTAGCATATAACTGAATATATTCTAAAGTCCAGTCTGGTAATATAGTTTCTTAATAGGAATACTTAATTTAACTTAATTTCATTACTATGTATTAATACTTGGTTTTAATTATACTATTATTTATTTTCTTTTCATCTCACCTATTGTATTTCTTTTCCTCTCTTTCTCACATCTCTTTTGGATCAATTAGTATTTTTATTGTTATTCAATTTCCCAGTCTATTAGTTTGCAAGTTATGCCTTTTTTATTCTTCATTTTGTGCTATTCTAGAGATGATAGAATGAAACCATAGCTTATTTCAAGTCTGGTATAAATTGAAACGTTTACCACTCTCCAGACAATCCAAGACCTAATAACACAATTCCCTTTATTCTTCTTACCTCTTGTGCATTTTGTCATTTTGAATCCCAACTATATTCTAACCCAAAATACTGATTTCATATGATTTCTGTATATTTATTCATATATTTGCTCTTCCAGTTCTTCATTTTTCCTGAATTTTCTGGGAGCGTTTTCTTCTAGTGTGAATTACTCATTTTAATAGTTCTTTTCGTACAAGTTCACTAGTGAAAAAAAATCTCTTGGTTTTGGTTTTGGGTTGTTTGAAAATACTTCTGTTTTTTTTTTGTATTCATGAGGGATATTTTTCCTGGACATAGAACCCTGTGTTGGCAGTTACTCTCCCACCATCCCCATCCTTCTCAATCCTCCTTTTCATTGCGTCTGTCTCCCATTGTATTGTTGCTTCTTCAAAGAATATATGTAATTTTTTCCCCTTTGGCTGTTTATGAGATTTTTTTCTTTTGTCTTTGGTCTTCAGGAATTCTACTATGATACAGCTAGATGTAGCTTTCTTTGTAATTGACTTGCTTGGGCATATAGAGCATTTTTTGCTTTGGTGGTCTGATTTTTAAAAAATAAATTTTGTAAAACTCTTGGTCAATATATTGCTTTTCTCTCTCCTTTCCTCTTCAATTACATATATATCATAGCTTTTCACTGTGTCCCACACGTCTCTTATATTCTTTCTTTTTTTTTTTCTAGTGTTGCTTTTAATCTGAGTTTACTCTTTGATTCTTCTGTTGTACCCAATCCTTTTTAAACCCATTTATTAAGTTATAAATGATTGTTTTTTTTCAGATCTAGGAGTTTCATTTGGCTTCTTATAGATTTTCAGTTTTCTGGTAAACTTCTTCATGTTGTCTTCTATAATCTTGAACATATTAATAACAGTTATTTTATATCTTATACCTGGTAACTATAATACCTAGATCACCTAAGAATCTGCTTGTATTGGGTATTTTCTGATTTTCTTTCCAGTCATTTGGTACTTCCTCTTGGCATACCTTAAACATTTTGACTAAATATCAGAATTGTTACAGAAAAGTATATAGATATTTTGAGGATCTTACTCAAGTTGTCATTTTCAAGAGAAGATTTACTTTTGTTTGGGGACAGGCAATTGGAGTTTAGGTCTCGGCTGTTTCTAGTTTGAATTTTAGAATTTTGTGACACTAGGTCTAGTTTGGATTGTTCTTATTCCTAAAATATAGCCCTTTGGGGTCTTAGCTAATAGTCTGAGGTGTTTACTAGGGACCCTCCAACTTGGTGGGCCCTGAAGTATATCCTTGGTACTGCATTCCCACGAGATTGCCAAAAGTTCTGCTAAGTTCCCTAACCTCTTAGCCACGGATTTCTCCTTGGGTTCTCTTTTGTCCTGGATTCTTGACAAATGCCTTGAAGGAAAACAAAACAAAACAAAACAAAACACTTGTCTCAATAGTCTTCTCTCTGGAATCCCAAGCCTTCAGGTCCTGGCTGCTATAGTAATGTCACTAATGCCTTCAGACAGTTTTTAAAAATTGTCCAGCTTTTCTGGTTTTTGTCAGATGGACTGTTGTTTTGCAACAAGCTCCTCCACTACCAGAAGGAAAAAATAATTCGTTATTTTTATTTCCTTAAAATTCCCACATTTATTTAAGCTTCAATGACAGGTCAGAATCCTATACATTTTTTTCTCCCCCCCCCCCCACTATGTGTTATTTCCTTCAAGAGGACCCATAATTTCTACTATTTTTTTTGTTTGTTTCATCAGAATTTATCATTCATGGCCAGATGCAGTGGCTCACACCTGTAATCCTAGCACTCTGGGAGGCTGAGGCCAGAGGATTACTTGAGGTCAGGAGTTTGTGACCAGCCTGAGCAACAGTGAGATCTCATCTCTACTAAAAATAGAAAAATTAGTTGGGAGTCCGTGGTGGGGGCCTGTAGTCCCAGCTACTTGGGAGGCTGAGGCAGGAGGATCACTTGAACCCAGGAGTTTGAGGTTTCAGTGAGCTATGATGATGCCACTGCACTCTATCATTCATTAATCTGTTGGCCAAAATATTTTTGTCAGTTTTTATTCAGTCTCTTAGTAGGAGGCTTTTTGATAATCTCCATGGTGAGCTAGTTCATTGACCTGAACAATAATTTTGCTTTTAGCTTTTACATGGACGTCTTTTATACAAAGCTGTTTGATAACTATTTCTGTTGCTCTTTCCTATAAGGTACCGTTAGCCTGGAACACCTTAGCTATACATCTGCTCCACTCAAATAGACTGTGCCAGGCCATCTTTGACAAGTGCCTGAATCTACCCACTTGTAGGAAAGTTTTCCATTGTGCAGCTGAAGCACCTGGAAAACAAATAAATTGCTCAAGAAGGAAAATAAAAAATGAGTGTTAGCCACTTCTGTGTTGCCTGCCTCTCTAGGTCTTCCAGGGGGTTTCTCTGGTGACTTGGAGAGAGATAAAATGAATCCTAGATGTTGCTGGTGTGCTGTGAGACAAGAGAGTGCTTATGAGATACTCCCTATCCTAAGAATAGCATTCGCAGGGGAGACTGTATTCTGTGCGGTTGGACCAACCTGTCTTGACAGCAATTTACATAGTGCCTCTGACAGCTCCAAGGATTGGAAAATGGAATCTCAACTATCAGGCATCAAGTTCTGTTTTAACATTTAGTTATAAAGGCCATGTCATGCCCTCAGAGATGCAGCAGGAGTATTAGGCCTGACATTTTGAATTTCAAATGCAAATTGGAAAGTCCAACCCAAACCAGGAAAGGACAATATGTGTAGAGTGACTCACTTCAGTATTCAGAAATGGCTCCTGGGTTAGGCTAATCAAGTCTCCCAGAGGCTCTTGTTTTACTCTATCACCCATGTAAATGATGAAAATTTTCAATTACTTCATCTGATTAATATCTGAAGAGTGCCGCTTGGATGTCTTAATTGCCAAAGAGGTTATTGATAAGACCTAGCCACATGACATAAGCTAATTATGCCACACGAATATAGTTTGTTTCTCAAATAGATTATTTCACAGGTTTTTTTTCTTTTTCTTTTTTTTTTACTAATGGTATTCCAAACCTCCCAGTAATGCTACCCATATTAAATAGATTTATATTTTTCAAAGCGCTTAACCTGTTATCACCATTTTTCAGAGTAGTTAAGTGATTTGCCGTAAATCACATTTTGAGGAATTAATAGAGTTGATACTAGCACTTGGTCATCTGATTTATTTCCATTTCGTTGCTCCTGCTCCCGCTTCAGTGCGCTGCGTGACTGCCTGCCACGTACAAAACAGGTACCGTGAGAAATGGAGAAAACACAGAGTTTAGTTGAAACATGAGTCTCTTATTTTTGTCTAATGGCACCGGTGTGTGAGTAGGAGGTAAGGATTGAAGGATTGCCCGACAGAGGCAGCCTTTAACAGTACACCAAAGCCCCTAGACGACTGCTGTGTCCTCAGTGATCCTTCTAAAACGCAAATGTGATGAAATTCCTTTTCCACTTAAAACCTTTTAACAGTTCCTCATTGCCTAGCAGGAAGTCCAACTTCTCTAGCACAGCTTATCATCCCTTGTCCGCCTCTCTTTTTCTTCTTATGCTTCACTGAATGCTTCATGCCTTCTTCACACCTGGGTCTGCAACTTTGCTGCCCCCTCTACCTATAAAACTCTCTGTCCCTCTTGCCCTTTGCCTGAATTCCTTCTCATTCATCGGGTTTCAGCTGTTGCCACCTCCTCCAAGAAATATTTCATGTGTCCCAGATCTAAAGTAGATTCATCTCCTGTGTTTTCAGGCCCCCAGTACTTGTCTTATCAGAGGCATCATGATAGGCACGGTGATGGCCTAACAGGTGGTCTCTATTATCCATTCTCTATGCACCGTGTGCAGGATCTTGGTCTATCTTGCTCTTCATTTTATTTCTGGCATTTAGCACCTTGCCTGGCACATAGTAGGCACTCTATCTGAAGAATGGAGGAATTGAAACTTCCTAACACTTTGAAAAAGGCTTTCAATGGGCAAAGGCCTTCACAAGGACAAATGCCACACTGATTTATTATTTATTACGTACCAGCCATTTTGTGTACGTTATCTCTCATTTAGTGCTATTTTTATGGGGAAAAGCCCCAAACACTCTTGTGACAGATTGTCCTAGCATTCGCCAATATTCAGTGTCCCCCGCTGAGGGTACACAACTGAAGTCAGGTATGGTCGTGTGGCTTCCTTTAGCCACATGAGAACAGACATGATAAGTGTGACTTTGCACAATAGCTTCTTGAACCAGCTCGTGGTTGTTTGCCATTAACTGATGATTGATACATTCCAAAAAATGTTCTTTTAGCTGAGGTTCAGTAAAACAGAGCCCCGGGTAACTTGAGCTGGGCACGTAGCGCGAGAGATAAATAGAAACGTGTGTGATTGTAAAGCACTGAGATTCTTGTGTGTGTGATACCATAGCATTCTACAGTCTGTCCTCACTAGTACAGACCCAACAACCTAGTTCAAAGGAAGGGCAGTTTTGTGAAAGGATTCAACAGGGAATTTTAGGTGCATCCCAGATTGGAACGAAGAACACTTAGGTTTCAAAAGTCAGGAACTAAGGCCATTGTGTTCATGTCCTCGGAGCTGCACAGCCTCTCACATCTCTGCTTCTCTGTACTTACCTGACACTTTTCCTTCCCCCTTTAATAAATTTTATATGCTTACTAATCATAAATGTGGCCCAATGGAGATGATTTCCAGCCTTTATCTCTGTATGATCTTCCAGCTCAGAACCCTACCAACTTCCACCTCTCACTGAGCCTCCTGATTTTCATTATTGAGAGATATATTGGTAATTCTAGTGCCTCTTTTGAACCAGGTCACAAACTAGATGTCACTGGCTAGTTACTGGTTACTGGCCTCAGGTTTGTCAAATCAGTTACGCCTCTAGGCCAGTGTGTTGGGGATGGGGGTAGTAGTTGAGTCACAAGCCACGTGGTACCAAACATAGCTGTTTGGGACAGAAAAGACTATGCAGTAGGATTTAGTGTCTTTAAAAGGTATATAGACACAACAGGTATCTTAAAATATGTCAGTTTGCCACCACTGGTTTTATGAGGAAGGTTTTATTAGTAGTATTATCTCATCATCATTGTTATCGAACTAAAAATTATGAAACTAAGACCAACAGAGTAATTTGTTTAAAATTACATACTAATAAGTGAAGGATAGGACAAATTTAAAATTTAAACCTTGGTATGTTTAGCTGACCCCAAATTTCATGCTCTGCAAAATACTAAATCATCTCAAAGATCTGAACCATCCCCATCAGTAAAGCAAGTACGAATAACCCCACAGCACAAATAAAATGAGATAAAACAAAAATTATTTGAAGGTGTGACAGATGGTTGTTTGTTATAAAGGACAGAAGTGCATACTGAAGAGGAAGAAGGATTTGGAGCCTCAAAAAGGTTTTCTCCCCAACCCATTTTTTCCAATATTTTGTTGTGTACAAAAATTTAAATTTGTACAGAATTTTAGACTGAACAGCATATATCCACCATACAAATTCTAAAATTTATATTTTGCTATATTTACTTATCACATAGCTATGCATCCATCCATCCATCCATCTTATTTTTAAAAATTAATTTAACTTTTTAAGTTGACAATAATTGTCCATATTCATGGGGTACATAGTGATGTTTCAATACATTTAATGCACAGTGATCAGATCAGGGTAATTAGCACATGTCATCTCAAATATTTGTTATTTCTTTGTGTTGGGCACATTCAATATCCTCATTCTAGCTAGTCCAAAAGATATAATATATATTGTTAACTCTAGTCATCCTACAGTGGTATAGAACACTAGACTTATTCCTCTTATCTAGCTGTAATTTTGTATCCTTTAACAATTCTCTTCCTCCCCCCATTCCCCAGACCCTTGCCAGCCTCTAGTATCCTCTGTGCTACTTTTTACCCATCTTATTTTTGATGCATTTATAAGTGAATTGCAGGTATTAATATACTCCTTTCAGCTCAACCTTTCCCTTGAGTATGAACTACAGTTCAATATTTTGTTTCATTTAGAAAAAATGTATACACAGTGAAATGTATAAATTTAAGTGTACTACTGGGTACATTTTCACTAATGCATAAACCTTTGTCACCCATTTCCGTCACAAGATCATCAATGCTCAAAAAATTCCCTCATTCCCTTTCTCAGACAGTCGTCACTCGCACACCCCCTCCAGACAACCAATGTTCTGGCATCTCCCTCCAGAAATGGACTTGGCCAGTTGTACAACTTCATGCAAATGGAATTTTACCCATTCTCCTACGGATAGACACCTGGGCTTTTCCCATGTGGGGTTATTAAGAATTAACCTCTTATCAACACTCTCGTTCAACTCTTTTTGTGAATATATGTTTTCATTTTTCTTGAGTAAATACCTAAGGAGTGAAATTATTGAGTCATAGGGTGGGAGGATGTTTAGTTTTATAAGAAATTGCCAGACCTTTTTCCAAAGTAACTATGCCATTTTAGACTCTCACCAACGATGTATGAAAGTTCTGGTTTTTCTGGATTCTTACTAACATTTGGTGTTTTCAGTCTCTTTAATTTTAGCTCTTTTGGTGGGTGTATAATGCTATCTCATTGTGGCTTTAATTTGCATTTCTCTGATGACTAATGATGTTGAGGACTTCTTCATGTGCTTCTTGGCTATTTGCAAATCTTCCTTTGTGAAGTATTTATTCCAATCTCTTGCCCATTTTTTAACTGAGTGGTTTGTCTTTTTGCTATTGAGTTGTAGGAGTTTTTTATATGTCCTGGATATTAAATATTTGTCAGATATATGTTTTGCTAACATCTTCTCCTAGTTTGTGGCCTGCTTATTCATTATCTAAATGATGCACTTCAATGAAGAATTTTTACATTTTGATGAACTTTAATTTATCTTTTTTGCTTTTATAGTAATTGCTTTCTGTGTTCTAAGAAGTCTTTGCCTTCCCCAAATTGTAAAAATATTCTCCTACATTTCTTCAAGAAACTTTGTAGTTTTAGCTTGTATGTTTAGAGCTGGGATCTATCTCAAATTGATCATAGTCTATGGTATGAAGTAGTGAGTCACTTTCTTCCATGTGAATAATCAGTTTTTGCAGCATAATTTGTTGAAAAGACTTCTTTTCTATGTTAGATTGCTTCAGCTCCTCTGTGAAAAATCAAATAGTCCTTCCTATGTGGGTCTATTGCTGGGCTCTATTCTCTTCCACTGGTTTATTTGTCAATCCTTAAGCCAGTACGACACTGTCTTGTCTACTATAATTTTATAATAAGTCTTGAAGTCAAGTTGTGTATGTCTCGTGACTTTGTACATTTTGTTCAAGATTGTTTGAGATATTATAAATCCCTTTTTATCCTTTGTAGGCCAAATATTACCCCCACCCCCAAAAATACCCACATCCTAGTCCCTGGAGCCTGTAAATTTTACCTTATTGGAAAAATGAGTCTTTGTGGATGTGATTAAGTTAAGGATCTTGAGATGGGAGATTGTTCCAGATTCTCCATGTGGGCTCTACTGCCATCACATGCATTCTTATAGGCAGGGGGAGATTTGACATACAGAGGAAAGGGCCATTTGAAGACTCAGACAGAGATAGGAATGGCACGGTCACAGAGGAATGTTAGCACGTATCAGAAGCTGGAAAGGCAAGGAACAGATGCTCCTCCGCCTGTCACAGGGAATATGGCCCTGTCAAACCTTGGTTTCAGCCCAGTGATCCTAATTGTGGACCTCTGCCCTCTGGGACTGAGAGAGAACATTTCTGTGGTTTTAAGCCACCTAGTTTATGGTAATTTGTCATAGTAACTATAGGAAACTAATATACATCCCCCTCCTACCCCTTGTAACTGTGTGATACATTTACAAATAGCATGTAAAGTATTACACAGATAGGTAGACTTCAGCAAAATAAATTCTTATTAAAAGGTATTGTTTTATAGAGGAATATATGCTAACTTTGGTGTTCAACCAGTAGTTTTCGATCATGTCTATGCATTAGAGTCTCTTGGCAGTAATGAACAGATACCTGAGCCTGGCCCCCATCTTCAAAGATTTAAACAGTTTAGTGGGGTCTGGCACAAAGATGTCTTCAAAGCACTCAAGGTCTTTGCTACTCAAAGTCTGTCCTGTGACCACCACCAGCACTGGCATCACCTGGGACTTTGTTAAAAATGCAGAATCTTGAGTCCTGCCCTAGATCATACATCTGTATTTCTCCAAGCCCCCCAGGTGATATGTGTGTGCAGTAAATACTGAGAAATATTAATATGGGTGATCTCAATGAGCAGTGAGGGTTTAGAAATACCAACTTAGACAAGTAGCTTCATTTCATGGTTCTTCCACTTATCAACAGTATGATTTGGACAATAACTCATTTAAATCTTAGGATTTTTATCTGGGGTATGGGGAGCACAACACCTACTTTGCAGAGTTGTTATGAGAGTCAGATGTGATAATTAATGGAGCAGGGCCTTGGCATAAATGCGTGTTTCCATAGGCAAATGTGTGTCTGTATGGGCACACAAGCAGGGATGCCCAAATTAATAGCTCCCCAAACTAAATGGTTCTAGAGTTGTCTTGTGTCATGACCCAATTCTGTAGAGAATGTAGAGAAAATAACCTGTTAAGGTCTAAAGAGAATAGATGGAACAGTTAGATAAGGTAAGTTATCTAACTAAGTTGGATAAGACTGATTAAAGGGCTGGACAGCCATAGCAGGGGTCTGGGCTGCATGCAGAGGGGGAAAACGGGGTTTTGAGTCAGTCTTGAGGTCCAAGAGAAGTCAGAAAGTTATATTTCTTTGTCATTTACAGTCAAGATTTACTGAGATGGGGAAGGACAATGCGGTAGCGTCACCAATTAAGAGATGCCAGGAGTTTGTAGAAAGGGTAAAAAGTGACCAAGTGACTTGGCAGTGGGATTTCCTGGGAATCAGCAAACATCCATTGGGTGACTAGTGACCACCACACTGAGCACAAGCTCTCTGCTGATAAAGAATGGTAGAGCAGGGATCACAAATCCCACAAGAGTAGGCAAAAGGTACCGTGTTGGAGTTGGGAGAAAGAAATGGAAGGAAGCAGAAATATATCACAGATCCCAAGAGCTCAGGGTTTAAAGAAGAGAGAGATACATTGCACAGCCACAAAACTCAGAAGGAAAACAAAACAACCCTCCCAGCATGTCCGTAGCAAATGCACCCTCATCAAGGAACACAAGCAAAACTTCCACATTCAAAATCAATATAGATTTCTCTGGAATTTTCTCCCAGTTCTGTATTATGCAGTCAGCCTCCAGGTCTGCAGAACTCACAGTTGATCCTCCAGAATTGGGCTCAAGTCTTTCCAATGAGGTTCCTCTTACCCAAACTCCTTGTTCAATCACCAATTACACTTTCCTTAGAGGTATGGGTTTTACTTTTCTTTCTCTTTTTTTTTTTTTAAAAGCTCTTTTAAGATAAGGGCTCGGTGATGGCAAAGGCAGCCTCTTTCATAAGTAGAAAGTCCCAGTTTTAGAGGACAGAAAGCTGAGACCATTTACACTATACCCTAAACATTCTGAATAATGTTCTTTGTCTGTTTCCTGCTCCGGCCTCTTTGGGGTATTGACACATTGGCATAGTTATGAGGTCCTATGTGCTGTGGGCACCTTCCCCAAAGTGCCACCTGATAAAGGCATTCTTCCCCCAGATGTGCCTTTTTCTCATCCGCAGTCACGATGCTATTCTTAGCCAGGGCTGGGTTTTATCTTCCCACAGCATGGCTGTTGCTTCAGTTCCATTCATTTTACACCTTGCTTCCACTTGTTTTTTTTTGTTTTTTTTTTAAAGTCTCATTTCAAAAAATTTCCAAAGATGCCTTTAGCACATTTCAATGCTATTTCTTCTAGTCACCTAAATAGAACAGGCCAAAGAATATAGCCTTTAGACATTCTCTTAAAGGTTAGTATTTGATTTGGGGAAATCAGTCTGAACGGTAGTGATTTAAGGTAAAAAAAAAAAAAAAAAAATCCAGACCTTCTAAGGATTGAACACTTTTAGTTTAAAAAGGAGTAAGTGATACATAGGCAATGGGAAAATAGAGTTATTGATTACAAAATTTCTAGCATAAATAAAATTTATCTTTTGCAGCCAATGTATGCTAATTTCAAAATAATGTTTTTTGTTCTAGCCCATCCTGTAAGGATCTGCAGGTGACAGACAGTAAAAGCAGATGCAGAGGACGTTTTCCATTTTCCTTTCCGGACTTACTCTCCAGCCAGTACTTCCCTGCTTTGTGCCTGAGCCCTGGCTGTGGGGACTCCATTGGGAGACTTCCTTGTCCTCTGACTTGCGCTGGGTTTGGCCAATGGGAGGCATCCGTGGGCGGTATGAAGGCCAGAGGAGGGTAAGGGCTGGGTATTTATTCTCCAGGCTGTTTTCCTCCTGGTCGCCTCTGGTTGTCTGCATCCCTCTGCTGAAGGCCACAATGTCTCTGGGGCAGCTTTGTCCCACAGCTGCTCTTCTCATATTCCAGTGACTGATTCCTTCCCTTGTTCCTTTCCGTGCAGGGATAACTCCCCCCCACTGTTCCTGGCCCCTGGGCGATGCACCATCTTTACTGGCCCCCTTCAACCCTGCTGTATTTATTTTATAAATAGCCCCTTGTTTAAACTTACCTAAGTTTCTCCATTTGATTTTTCCATCTGTTTCTTGCTGGGGCCCTGACTGATACAGAAGAGTTTAGCTGTATTAATTTATTAGCTCATTCACTCATTCATTTATTCCTTTATTCAGGAAATATTGAATACCTACTACATGCTATGTGCTACCCTGGGCCTCAGGAATACAGACACTGCACAAAACAGCAAGAAATCTCTGTCCTTAAGGAACTTCAGTCTAGTTAGGGAAGACAGACAACACACAAAACAAGAAGCTAAACTACAGCATGTTGGAGGGTGGAAAGTACTCTGAAGATGGAATAAAAGGGGGCAGAGGGATAGGAAGGAAGCCTGCCTGGAGGAAAGGGCAGGATTGCTCAGAGAAGGTCTCACTCAGGAGGTGACGGGGTTAACAATCTACAGGAGATGAGAGAAAACACAAAGCAGATATGTAGGAGGAAGCATTTTAGGCTGAGGAAATTGCAATCGCCAAGGCCTGAAGGCAGGGAAGTGCACGGCAGCTTCAGGACAGCGTGGCTAGAATAAGCTGAGGGGGAGGGGAGTTCTGGGGGATGATTCAGAGATCTGAGGGGGTGGCAGGGAGTACAGGGAAGAAAGGCCATTAGAGAGAGGGCTTTGACCTCTGCCCTGAGTTGGTCAGGGAGCCACTGGAAGGTTCCAAGCTGATGAAAACAGGATGAAACTTGTGTTTCAGGAGGATGACTCTGGATGTTGTATTGAGAACAGACTGTAAGGAAGTGAAAGTATAGGGTCAGGGAGAACTCGGAGGCCACCACAATAAGCAAGTGGAGAGAAATGGGGGCTTGGAGCAGGAAGGCGGCAGAGGAGAAGATGAGACGTGGTCAGCCTCTGGAAAGGCTCTGAAAAGAGCACTCTGGAGACTTACTGAGAGATCAGATGTTGTATGTGAATGAGTGCATTCTAGGGCTTTTAGACTGAGAAAATGGAAAGATGGAGTAACCACTCACAGAGAAGGGAGGCACTATAGAAGGAGGAGTTTTGGGACTGAAAGACTGGACTTCAGGTTTGAACAGATTAAGTTTGAGATGCCTACTGGACATTCAAGAGTAGATGTTGCAATGAATATATGAGTCTGGAGTTCAGAGGAAGGTTGTGGGCAACAAATACAAATATGGTAATTATTAGCCTTTGTATTATATTGGGCAACCACCAGGCAGCATGAATTTATCAAGGGAGGGAAGCCTCAATCCCAGGACTGAGTCCTGGAGTGTTCCACCAAGAAGACAGTGTAAGGATGAGGAGACAAAGAAAGAGTGTCCAATGAGGTGGCAAGATCTCCAGGACAGTATGAAATCCTGGAAGCGAAGTGAATACAGTGTTTAAAGAAAGAGAGGGTGATTAACTGTATCAAATGCTCCTAACGCTACAACATGAGGATTCAGAATTGTCTGCGGACTCAGTAACATGGTGGTCATTGGTGACCTTTAAAAGAGTAGTTTCTATAGGGTGGGGAAGGTAAAAGTCTTACTGGAGTGGGATCCAGAGGAAGTATGAAGGGATGAATGGAGGAAATAATGTAGACAACTCTTTTGAGGATGTTTGCTTAAAAGAAGAGCAGGAAATGGGGCAGAGTCTGGACGATAAAATGGTACCAGGAGGGAAGAACAGCATCACGTTTGTGTGCAGGAGGAGGATATCTAATAGAGAGGCGGCACAGTATTGTGCACGGGAGTGAAGTAAGAATTTCTGGAGCAATGTCCTTGAGGAAAGAGGGGCTGGAATAAATTCTTACTTGTGTAGGAAGCAGCGCTTGCCAGGACACGGATGGGATGCAGAATAATAGGCATAGTGCAGGCAGGTGAGTGGATGAGGTGGGTGGTGGGAGTACGTGGACGTTCTATTCTTACTGCTTGTATTTTCTCATTAAAAGTAAAGAGCAGGGTTGTCAGCTGGAAATGGGAATGGAGAGGAGGTGTTGGAGACATGAGAAGAGAAGGCAAGTTATGCCTGAAAGAGTGAGATGAACACATGCACAAAGTCAATACAGTGAGATTTCTGGGCAGCATTAAGTGCCCATTTGAGGTTATATCATGAATCTAAAGTGAGAGCAGGAAGCATTGCTGCGTATGTTTCTCCAGCCAACAACAATGGCGTGGACGTTAACATGGAGTGAGAAGGGAACCGTATTTAACCAGGGGTGGTTTAGCGGCGTCATAGGTTATATGCCCTGGGACATAGACTCAGAAGCAGGCATTTGCATGCAGGTGGTTTAGCGGGGAGGACTCTTGTGAAAAACACTTCTAAGGGAGGAAGGGAAATGGATTTCAGAGAAGGAGGAGTGGAACTGATCCCTGGTATGCCCTTCAGAGAACCCTAGGACCCTGAAACTGGAATGACCCTTGAAAGATGGCCTAGTTGAGGAAAGGGGGCAGATCTCAACCAGCCATGAGATATGGGCTGCTACTAGGGAGGAGGGAAGCTTTGGGTAAGGTGAGTCCCCTGGGCTGAGGGCAGTGCTGGGAAGGGAG
>CM052451.1:4885660-4908150 GCA_028533085.1 Varecia variegata | reverse complement strand
AACAAAATAAATTCTGCCAACAACCTTAGTGATCTTGGAAGCTGGTTCTTCTCCAGTCAAACAAGGGGAGAGCATAGCCTGTAACAGAAAGAACTGGGCCACATCTGTAACCCAGAATGTTCAGGAAACCTGGGCATGCAAAATTTTCAAATGCCTCTATGTTGCCATTGCAAGTCTCAGAGTCACATTGCTTCATGCTCAGGGTCCTAGGCTTGGTGCAGCCGACTGCCAGGTTGGCTTCTGCCAGGTTTCAGAATTTGACCTTATATGGCAGCTGCAGAAGATGAAAGACTTTTTGCATGTTGCCAAGGAAGCTCTCACTGGTGATTAGCCGCCGTTGGCCTTTCCTTGTCTTTCTACGATGCTTTAATAACACCTGGCAACCGCCGTCCATTTCTATAGTTCTTGTAATTAGTATTTTCCTAAATCTTTCAAAGCCTCGAGACATGGTACCTGTCAGTGTACACTCCTCCATGGGTATCCCGTTGCAGTTTACAACCAATGGTAATTTTAACAATCACAGAGCGGCAACATGCCAGGAGTTGTCACAACTCCACCTCCCACCAGTGCTCTTGTCCTCATAGCCAGCTTGGAGACAGAGTATTCGATTCTACAATCTGACTTTAGAATCTGCTCTTTAGTACCACTGCTCATGCTGACTAAGTCTCATTCCCTGCTGAACAGACTCTGAGATGGAGGTTTGTATGCAGGTGTTTTCTAGGGCAGCGCTGTGAGGAGTAGACCTGCAAGGGAGTAAGGGGACAGGTAAGACCAGGCAGAGGGAGACGCTGAAATGCCATGTGGTTGCCACAGGGCACAGCCCTTAGCCAGTCCCACTGGGAGGACAGAGCTAGGATGCCCCTGAAGAAATGTCCTTGATTGAGGCAAAAAAACAAAGCTGGGCCTTTGTCCCTCAATATCAGCCAGTTACGGATGTACGTCGTCCCGGAAAAGGAGGTGCAATCTCGGGCAAGTCAGCTTTCTTTGGTGGAGAGCAATTCTAGAGAGGAGACTCAATTGTGGGCCAAGAACAGCCAATAGTCTTAGCATTGGGGCAAGTGAATGCACCGCAGCAAAAAGGTGACACTAGAGAGGGTAGGTGGCTAAGAAAGACCATGGAATGTAGACGGGTAAGGAGGAAAAAGGATATAAAGAGTGAAGAGGGTCAATCGACTGTAGGTTCGAATGACATCAACCAATTGTTGGAGTCAGCGAACCAGAGGCAATAAGCTAGAAAAATAAAAGACAGTATTTGGAGAGTGGGATGATTATAATTGAGATTCTGCAAAGCTTCATTCTCGGATCCTTACTTATGACCATTTATTCTAAAGATTGAATCACTCCATCACAAAGTCTCAACATACGTCAAATCACTTGCCAAGTGAAAGCCTTTCTACATATGCCAGCGTGTAATTATATTAGAATTGTATATTTTGAAACACACCCACATATACAGCCACAAGGGTGTGAAGGCTAACAGTCATTTTTGCTCCAGGGCTGGTGACAAATTACATTGAAAAGTTTGCTGATAACTAGTTCAGCAGTTTTCAAATTATCTCAGTAGAAATAAATGTTGTTTTTGCACCAGAAGCAGCCATCACCATTTCCCCCCCAAATCTAGTTAAAAAGTGGATATTAAAACACAAGTAATCAAATATTCTACTTTGTCTATACTTCAAAAGCCAATTTTCTTACCTTCTAACCTCTGAAATCCTTTTAATCACAATTGAAATGCAGGGCTCCTTGACAAGGAAAGCTTGGGAAAAGAAACTGAAGTTTGTAAACTTCAAATGCCAAATAAAAGTTGACAGATTTTTAAACTCCAACTAGAATATCCTTCCCTAGGAACTTCAATTTTTCACTCATTTCCAGAAGAAACTTTCCATCCTTCAGTAAATTTTGAAGGCCGCCAGAATAATTCAGGATGAAATGGCTACTTGCACAGAGATAGAAGGCAATGATACGAGTTTTCATCAAAATTAGAGACTAGAAAGAATATTTGAACTACTCCTTCCCTAGGGATACGTGTTTCCTATAGTTCAATAAATTTTTATTTGAAAAAATTCTGCCTCTAATTCTTCAGCTGTACAATCATGCACCACAAAATGACATTTTGGTCAACCACAGCCCACATATAGGACAGTGATCCTGTAAGAATAGAATAAAGTATTTTTACTGTACTTTTTGTAGGTTCAGATACCCAAATACTTGCTCTCGTGTTATAACTGCCTACAGAATTCAGTATGGTAACATGCTGTCCAGGTTTGTAGCCTGGGAGCAATAGGCACATAGCCTAAGTGTGCAGTGGGCTCTGCCATTTAAGTGTGTATAAGTTCACTCGATGATGGATGTTCACACAATGGCAAAATCACCTAAGGATACACTTCTAAGAATGTATCCCATCATTAAGCAATGACTGTACTTGTACAAGCACACATGTATATATGAACAGCTCTATTCTAAATATAATCAGTTAAACCCCAATTGTTTGACTTTTTCAGAGCCCGGTGAATACTTTTTCTTAATATCCATAGCTGATTTTTCTCTTTGTGTTGTGCACGGATTGGGTACTCCATAGATATGGCCCCACGTGACATGACCAAGAAGGGCAGACAATCTTACAAATGTATTTGAGTACTGAGTAGGTAAGAGGAATTTTAAAGAAAAAGAATGAATCTGTACAAACAGAAAACCTATAATGAGAAAACCATCACAATGAGCAGGTTAATTATTCTAGATCAATTGTTTCATCTTATCTGAAGTTGACATTCTCATTCTACTCTTAAAACATCTGCTTTCACAGAGAGACTATTTTCCAAAAGATGGTTGGATGGTTTGCATCAGTGTGAGTAGCCAATCAGAGCACCCTCGAGAAGCCTTCAAGATTAGTTTTGCACCTCTCCCCATCACAGGGGATAGAATGTTCAAAGACTATCTGTTTTTTTTAATGGAATCTGATTAAACCAACATATGAAAGATATTTTTCATGAAAAATCGAGTGGCACACCAGACAAAAAAGAAACTGCATATTGATTTTGTTTTCATAGAAGAAAGACAAACTTGTGTCCAGTCAGGGGGCACTAAAATCTATAAAGAATGTTTTCTACAACTCCCTAGATGAGATTGTAATTGAGGAAAGGGTACACGTGGGCTTCTGTATTGTTCTAATTATTTAAAATATATTGAAAGGAAATATATTACATTATTAATATAGTATTTCACAGAGCTTGGTGGGGGCTACATGAATGTTCATAATATTCCCATTTCTGTATGTTTGGAATATTTCATAATAAAATATTACAGAAGATGCTTATGTAAAGAATTATAATATTGGGTTGAATTGTATGGCATTGTTTGCAACTGTGTTTGATCCATGAAAAATGGCAATTTCATATGTTTCAACCTAATAGACATTTGAAATATTCCTTCCCTACTACTGCTCTTGGAACACATTTTTCCCGGGACCCAATTTTTTGGTTATTGTGATCCAAAAAAGGGAAATGTGTTTACAAGGTTACATTATTACTCCAGAAATACAGTTTGTCTAGTGTCATATTTATTTTGTAACCTGTAAGATATAGTATATCTGTATTACTCGAAATAGGAAATCTCATAATATTTTATCCCTGTTCCTTAATATCAATGTGAAATATTAAGGCTGTAGGTTCCAATATGTTTTCTAGGGGAGAACTTAAGCATTTTTAGGCTAGACCATCCCAAGAAGATCAAATGAAAAGCATGTGAAGCATATGGTAGGCTGAATAATGTCCCTCTAAAGATGTTGGGGTACTAATCTCCTGATCCTGTGAACATGGCACTTGAGAGGGCAAAAGGGACTTTGCGGATGTCATTCAGTTAAGATTGTCCCGGATTATCTGGGTGGGTCCAGGAGAATCTCAAGGGTCCTTATAAGAGGGAGACAGGAGGGCCAGAGCCAGAGAAGGTTCTCGGACAATGGAAGTGGTGGGAGACAAGGAGATGTGACAAAGGAAGCAGAGGGCAGAGTGATGTGGGGCTTTGAGCCAAGGAGCACAAGCAGCCTCCAGACACCGAAGAAGGCACAGAAATGCGCTCTACCCTGGAGCCCCCAGAAGTAGCGCAGTCCTGGCCACCCACTCTAGACTTCTCACCCCAGAACTGTAAGAAAATAAATTGGTGATCTTTTAAGTCACTAAGTTTGTAGCCATTTGTATAGCAGCAACAGGAAACTAATACCAAGTATTAAAATAAAAGGATAGCATCTCTATTACCCATTCCCATTACCTCTGTAGACTTCATGAGCCCAGTGGTGTATAATACATGTTAAAAAATCTATTTATATTTTTATTAGATCCATTTCTGGAAGTATAGAGTTTAAAGGTATCTTTAAGTTCTTTCAAATCAATATACCTTCTGATGCTTGACTGTCTCCACCCTGGGACACCCACTGATGACGGAAAATACAAAAATGCCTGAGTAACTGTATGTAAAATATATTTTTCTCTGTGAGTTTCCCACTGATCTTAGTTCTACATTCTAAGATTATGCTGAACAAAGAACACTCGTATTTCACAGTTTATTTCAGCAAAATGTTGGAAGACCACTCGCTACTGGGACCTTCCTTTTTGTAAGAGAGAAGTTCTTCTCTACAGCATCACAGAGAACACTGTGGTTTTCTGGCTCAACACCGTTCTTCATTTTCCTCCAGTTTTGTTTATATATGGAGTTGCAGCATATTCAAGAATTCCCCAGTCCCTGGAAATGAGTCATGATTGCCCCAAGCTGGTCATGGCACCTCTATTCCCTCGTATCACAGATTATTCTAGCATAGGTGTGTAGTCGGTTCTGAAAATGGCACATGTTGGGTATTCCGCTATTTTATCACTATTATAAAAAATAAAGGCCCACAAAGAGAAAGTTTTGTCCTGATTTGGACATGGCTGTGTGAAGTGACAATACAGCAGCCATGTTGCAACCTTGAGGGACCAACCCACAGCACAAAAGGCAAAAAGCTGAGGATAATGAAGCATAATGACAGAATGAGTTCTTGGTGACATCATTGAACAGCCAAACCCTTTCTTGAACTTTTAGACTTCTTGTCTTTTGAGATAATAAAATACCAGTATTGTCTTAGTCAGCTTGGGATGCTGGAACAAAATACCATAGGCTGGGTGGCTAAAACAATAGAAATTTATTTTCTCACAGTTTTGGAGGCTGAGGGTCCAAGATCAGGGTGCTGGCACGCGCAGGTTCTAGCGTGGGCCCTCTTCCTGTCTTGCAGCCTTCTAGCTGGGTCCTCATAAGGCAAAGACAGAGAGCTCCAGCCTCTTCCTCTTCTCATGGGGACATTAATCTCATCATGGGGACTGTACCCGCATAACTTCATCTAAATCTAATTACCACTCAAAGTCCCCCAACTCCAAATACCAACACATTGGGGGGTTAGGGCTTCAACATATGAATTTTTGGGGAACACAAACATTCAGTCCATTACAATTCTTCAAGCTACTTTAAACTGAGCTTTCTGTTACTTTCAGCCAAAAGAATCCTCCTAACTCTTATATTTCTACCCCAGTTGCTTCAATATGCTTCTTATAAATTGTGTGCAAAACTTTACATAGCCTTGGTTAATTTACATTTTTTTCTTACATGTACCTACATCTCTTTCAAGAGTGAGGGCATGAATGGAAGGCTTTGGTCCAGGGTTAGTCTGACAACACAGGATAATTAGATTATGTCATCGTTCATTTTAGATTTTATAGTTCTATTCAGATTACGTTTTCACAATTTTTTTTAAATAGTCTCAGCTCTTAGTTAACTCCAAATATATTCATCATTGGTTCTCCAGCATTTGCTAAGATGAAACTTATCTGTCTCACAATTATCCAGTTGATTGTTGAGGACCAAATGTAGGATATTAGTCCTGTTGCTCTTAGGCCTATTTGATCTTTTTTAACTTCATCCTATTCTATAGTATGTTCGAACATGCTTACATTTTGATTTAAATTGTTCTAAATATGCAATTTCCCTCTTAGCCTCAGATGACCCACAGATGTGATAAATGAGAAATTTTTGGTTTTTTAAAATAAAGTCACGGTAGAAGACAGAACTTTGCATTATTCCTTGAGAATTTTTCTTTCAAGTTCATATGGTCCAATCATTCAACTGGTTACAAATTGAAGTAACTGAAGGAGAATCTCCATTAGACCAATTACTTTTACAGCAGAGACCAGAATTTACTCACCTTTGCCAGGTGTTGGGAATCAGAGCACCTGGTTTTGGGTAAGGACCACCAGAATGTTTAATGCATTGGTCCTCAATCCTGCCTGTACATCAGCACACCCAATGAAGTCTTTATAAAAAACCAGTGTATCACCCAGTCCAGCTGAATCACAAACTTCAAATGTTAGGTCCAGACTCTGATATTTTAAAAAAGCTCTTCAGTTAATTTTAACGTACAGTTTTAGTTTCAAACCAGGGATTTATTGAATAAATATTGCATGAATCTGGCTCAAATTCTTTTATCATTTCCATGAGATAACCATGCACTAGATATATTTTGTCATTTTTCCTTCATCGTATATTGTTTTTATTTATAATCCATGTAAATGTCTGCTTCTCCTGTTACATGGTAAATTACTTAGGAACTTACCATAGTTTGTTTTCCGTAACAAAGAGTACAGTGTCTTCAATATAGTGGCCACTCAACACAGGCTTATATAGAACTAAAGAATGACATTTATGAGCAAGGATTAGAAGTGATTTCCCTGTTCTTGGAAAAGATCATCTGAATGCTATATTTTTTAACTATAGATTTTTGTAATAATATGCTATTTTTGGAATTTGTTTTCTTATTGTTTTTTTTGGATGCCTCCCCTCCTGTTTTTTTTTTTTTTTGCTTGGTTGTTTGCTAGCTTTTCCAGAGAGATCAGAGAGATTAGTCAGTGTTTGGCAGAGGGACTTTTGAAGATAGAGAATTTCGCCATGTGTTTGCCATATGTATGTCTGGTGTTTGCACAGTGTGTATTCTGTTTAAGAGTAAAGATTACACACTCATACGAATCCTTCTTGGCCACAGCAATTGTGCATATCAGTGTATTTGAAGGGGCACAGGGACAAGAAATGCTATAGGAATGTATCAGAATGCTACAGTGACTTAAAGTACAATAGTCTAGAGTCAATGTTTTTTCCAGCAATTGAGTAGTCATAGTTGATGACCTGCTTGCTTTCTGTATTTTGTTGTCACTGACCAGAACTTCTTCTGATTATGATGCTTAGATGTTCTTGAATAGATGATCTGACCAGAAAATGTGGAGTAAAGAAACTTCCATATAATCATGACAACTGACAATTGTCCTTATGTTAGAACCAAATAAGTTCTCTACTTAAAGGACTTCGGCGCCCATTAAGGAATGTGATGTCATCAAGTTTGATTCCCTGGATTTATATATTGAGAGATTTTATTTTACCATAAAGTCCCAGAATAATAATGTTGGGAGACATCTTTTAACTTCTCTGATCCTCATTTTCCTCATTAAAATGAAGGAATTCAACCAGATGAGGCAACTTGTCCAAAGTCATACACTTGCTTAAAAGCAGTGTCACAATTGAATCTGGGTTTTTAGATTTTCTTTCCATCTACATTATCTGGTTTGCTTTTGGGAAAGAGAACAGACCTTAAAAGGACACATATAAGGCTCCGCTTGGTTTATGAAACCCTCTTATGATGCCATATTAAGATATCTCTCTTTTCCTCCTTTACCCAGTTTGATACTTAATTAACTTAAAAGGTTGTGGAATATATCCTTCTCCCCAGCACCAAAATTCATATTCCACAAATGAATTCACTCACATTGACAGGGCTTTTCTGCTTCTATTGCCGGGCTTACTATGCACATCAACACTAAAAGTTTAGTGGTTTCTTGAATGGCATGTTTTGGGATCATGGGTTGGAGCTACAACCATCACAATCTTTGTTCATAGGTTTCACTAGACACAATAAACAGCCAAGCAACTTTTTAAAAATCACAATCAAGATGATTGCTGAGCTTCCAACAATCATAGTAAGAAAAGTTATAATTATTCAGCACAAAACGCATGTGTTAAATGAAATTTTCATGGCTTTTTCAAATGATATAATATTAAACAGAAGAAAAGTGGTGAGACATCTGATTTGAATGGAGGGTATATCCTTCTTTGAGGCAGCAGCAGGATGCAGTGGAGAGAACAAGGAATTTGAAGTCAGACAGGACTTTAGGAATTAAACCCTGACACTGCCATTCTCCACCTATATGACATTGAGATCATTTCTTGACTTTTCTAAACCTCACTTTCCTCATCTGTGAATTGAGGATAATAACACCAGGATTATTTTTTAAAGTTAAAAGACTATGTGAAAAACTGCTATGCATATAAAAGTTACTCACTAAGTGTTTCCTGAGAAAGTTGGTAGATTGATACTGACCATAACCAACTGCCAGGACCTCAGCTAACACCAAGTTCTGGTAAGATTCCATGTGGGTTCTGTGAAAGCCTAATTATATTCATTAGGCCCCAGGATTGATGTTCTCAGCAAAATAATGGCTTTTTTTTTGCCCATGGAAAAGTTCAAAGAACAAGTTTTTATGATTTCCACTTACACATTTCTCAGAAACAATGGCTCGTCTTAAACCATGAAGAATAACATTGTGACTTCCCCACAGCCACTCAAAGAATTATGTGTAAATCTTCTAAAATGGTTGCAACTATTGACTCCTTTTTTGATAAAAAAAGAAAAAGGCCATTGGCAATTAATGGCCAAAATGAGGATTAAGGGAAGAAGACCATGCATCAAGTACCTCTTTCATCTTTGCTACCCACATTCAACTTTCTGTAAATCCGTTTTAATCTTTGGGGCCCACAGTCTATGGAGAATGAATAATGCAATATTACTAACATGTTAAGTGGTTCATAATCTACAGTCATGGCAGAGATCTTAGCTTGCCATGTTTGCTTTAAATCAAGGTCAGGTCTCTGTATGTTCCACCTACTTCTGGAACTATTCCCTGTTTGTTCTTCTGTCAGCATCTCGGAGGACAGAAATTGAAGAAATGCTAACTCCGTAGAGTTCACATAGAGGATTCTCGCCAGATCAAGCTTCTGTGACAGAGAAGAGGCAGAGGAACGATTACCAAATGCTCTCCAAGGCCTAGTCCTCTTTCCATGAAACTAGGCCAACTACAAATGTATTCTCTCTCTGTTTAAGAAAGGAGAAGGGAACTACTTTATCCTTAAGAATTAAATGACATCTACTTAAGAATTAAATGACATTCTTACAGTGACAGCTGACTCAATCAATATGTTCAGTGACTGTTTATGATGGAGTTACTTGAAGATTTGCAGAGGGAGTCAGCCTGCATTCCCCCAATTGTTGGCTTAGTCTACAAGAGGATGTACATTGGCCCCAGGGCCCATCTATGCTGGTTAAGAGAATTCTAGAAAGTTTAAGCCATGGACAAGAATTTCAGTTACTATACAAAGATGAGGAAATCCTTAGCTCCCTTTTCTGCCCTCACTTTTTTTGGAGGGGCTATGAAGAATAAAATAAATATATATTACTAAAAGAGCCATATGCCAAAGATTTATGTTTCTAGCCAAGAATGGGTGACAAGAACCAGGTTTACCCTCCTGCCTGAAACAACCAAACAATGAACAAAATATATGACACAACAGCTTCCCACTGGAAAAGTTTCCAGGCCAAGCTACTAGAGGGGAAATCCAGGTAGTGCTCAGAGACTTCCTGAATTGCAGAGCTGCTAGTCTGCCACAACCAAAGAAACTAGAGTCCACAGGACAGGGTACAAGAGAGGAGAAAACTACATAGAACAATAACCCCAGAGAGCTGTAGAGGGTTTCCCTCAAATATTCAGTAGAGTACTAATAAAAACATGTGTTTCAGAAAATTACTCAAGTCTGGGGAAAGAACCACCTGAAATGATTAGAAATAACAGTGCCTGGCACTCACACAGAGCCAGAAATAGTGCCTATTTCAATATCCAGATTGGAAACCTCCTAATTCACAAGGCATTGAGGGGTCTACCCTCAGTAATGGAGCATAATTAGCCCTACACTGAGCATCGCTCTGGTTCAGTCTTACAAATCTTAAAATCAACACAGAAAGGATCACAATGATTCCAAGAAAATTAAATGCATTTAGAGTAAAGCATAATAATTTTGTAGGAATACAAAAATATCTAGGATATAAAAATACACAGGTAAAATGTGCAACATCTAGATTCCAATAAAAAATTGCCAGGCATGCAAAGAAGCAGGAAAATAAAAAAGATAAGATATTGAGAGAGAAACCAATCAAAAACAACCCAGAATACACGTGTTAGACTTAGCAGAAAATATTAAAAGTTATTATAATTATATTTTATATGTTCAAAAAGTTGAGTAGATACAACAAACACCCATATCAAATTTCTAGATTGAAAACTTCAATATGTGAGATGAAAAATAAATAAGGTAGAACTAATGGTTTCTTGGACATTGCAGAAGAAAATATTAGAAAACTTAAGATGCAGTAACAGAAATTATCAAAATTGAAATATAGGGGGAAAGAGAATAATAAAAAAAATAATAACAGGGCATCAGTTAGCTGTAGACAACTTCAAGCAGCCCTATGTGTGTGTGTTTGTGTGTGAGTGTGTGTGTGTGTGTATGTATAAAATTAAAGTCCCTCAAGGAGGGAACAGGGGGGTGAATGGGCAAGCAAAAAAAATAATTAAAGAAATAATGGCTAAAGCTTTTAAATTTTTATGAGAACTATAGACTAACATATCTAAGAAGGCCAGGTGTGGTGGCTCACGCCTATAATCCTAGCACTCTGGGAAGCTAAGCCGGGAGGATCCCTTGAGCTCAGGAGTTCAAGACCATTCTGAGCAAGAGTGAGACCCCATCTCTACTAAAAATAGAAAACTTAGCCGGGTGTGGTGGCAGAAGCCTGTAGTCCCAGCTAGTCGGGAGGCTGAGGCAGGAGGATCGCTTGAGTCCAGGAGTTTGAGGTTGCTGTGAGCTATGATGATGCCACTACACTCTACCCTGGGAAAAAGAGCAAGACTCTGTCTCAAAAAAAAAAAAAAAAAAAAAAAAATCCAAGAATCTTAATCAATGCCAAGTATAAGAAATATGAATAAATGAATAGCAAGACAGATCATAACCAAATAGCATAAAACCGGTGACAAAGACAAAAAGCATAAAAGGATCCAGATGGGGGAAAAGAAGTTAGATACAGAGTAACAAACATAAGGATGAATGCAGAGTTCTCATTGGAAACAGTGTCTGTGAGATGACAGTGAAGCAATGTCGGAAGGAAGGAAGGAAGGAAGGAGGGAGGGAGGGGGAGAGAGAGAGGAGAGAAAGAAAAGAAACCCTCCAACCTAGAATTGTACACCCAGCACAATTTTCATTAAAAAAATAATGGCAAAACAAACATTTGTAGCCACACAAAAGATGAAAGGATTTACCACAAGCAGACTACTCCTGTAAGATATTTTAAAGGAAGCACTTTAGGCAGAAGGAAAATAATAGGCAATACAAATATGGTATTTACACAAAGCAATGAAGAACACTGGAAATGGTAACTACATGGGTTAATAGAAAATATTTTATTATTATTTAAATATATTTAAAAGAATTTTAAACTGTTTAAAGGAAATAATATAATATATAGTTTATAATCTATGTAATATTAAAATATATAATCACAATAGTGCAAAAGTAAAAGAGGAGAAATGGAAGTATGCAGTTGTGAGGTTTATACTATAGGTGAAGTGTTGCAATATCACTTGAAGGTAGACTGTGATACATTAACAATGTATACTAGAAATCTCATAAAGCCACTAAGGTAAAAAAAAAAAAAAAGTTATAGCTAAGAAGCCAACAACAGAGATAAAACATTTTTTAAAAATTCAAAAGGAGACAGATAAAGGGGAAAAGGGAACAAAGAACAGATGGGATGAACAAGAAGCAAATAACAAGATATTATATTTAACTCATCCATATAATTAAACACAATAAATATAAATGGTCTAAATACCCAAATTAAAAGGTAACTATTGTCAGTCTAGATAAAAAACCCAGGACCTAATTATTTGTTGGCTAAAAGAAATACAATTCAAATATAAAAACACAAATAGTGTAAAAGTAAAGGATAGATCCTAACACTAATAAAATAAGGGGGAGTGGTCATATTAATAGCAAGCAAAGCAAATATCAGAGCCAATAATATTACCAGGGACAAAAAAGTTTATTTCATAATGATAAAGGAGTTAATTCATCAAGATGACATAATATTCCTAAATGTTTATGCATCTAGTAGCTGAGCTACAAAGAAAGTGAAGCAAAAACTGATACAACTACAAAAAAGAAATATAAAAATTCACAGTTATAGTGGAAGATTTTAATACCACTCTCTTGATAATTTATAAAAAACATAGACAAAAAAATCAGTAAGGATGTAGATTTGAACCACCCTTTACACAAATTTATCTAATTGACATTTATAGGACACTTTACTGAGGAGAATACATGCATTTTCTAGTACACAGGAAACATTTATCAACATGGACTATATTACAGGATATAAAACAAGTCTCAAAATTTTTAAATAGCTGAAGTCATACCAAGTATGCTTTCTGGCTGAAATGGAATTAAATTATAAATTAATCACAGAAGTAATGTCTCCATTCTAAAAATCATATGGAACTGCAGAATACTGAGAACTGCTAAGGCAACTTTGTGAAGGAAAAGCAACATTGAGAACTAACACTGACTGATTTTAAGAGTTATTACATAGCTACAGTAATGAAAACAAAGTGGTATTGTTGTAAAAATAGACACCAGCATCAACAAAATGTAATAGAGAGTTGAGGAATAGACCCATGCATATTCGCATAACTAATTTTCAACACAGGTACAAAAGCGATTCAGTGGAAAAAGCAATGTGTTTTCAACATACAATGCTGAAACAACTGGATATCCATATGCAAATAAATAAAGAATAAAATAAAAAGGAAAAGGACAAAAAGAACACTGATTCATATTTCACACCAGAAAATTAACTAAAAATGAATCCTGAACCAAAATGTAAGACCTAAAACTATAAAATTATACAAGGAAATTTTTGTACCTTGGGTTAGCAAAGATTTTTTAGATAATAAACCAAAAGCATGATCCATAAAATAAAAAGTTTACATATTAGATTTCATCAAAATTAAAAAGTTCTGCTCTATCGAAGACGTCATTAAGAGAATGAAAACAACAAGCCACAGAGTGGAAAAAATGTTTGATGAATATTTGCAAATCATATATTTTGATGGACTTGTATCTGAAATACGTAGGGAACTTTCAAAACGTAATAAGGAAACAAAAGCCCAATTACAAGAGAGGCAAAAGATATGAACAGATATACCCCCAAGGAAGACAGAGAGCTGGCAAATAATCACAGGAAACGTCATTAGTCTTTTTGTAAATGTAATTAAAATCACAATGAGAGAGCATGAGATGTCTATCAGAATGGCTAACATTATAGACTGATCATATTAAACGTGAGGAACAATGTGAAAGAACTAGAACCCTTACACACTGCTGGTCGAAATGTAAAACGGTATAATCACTTTGAAAAGTTAGGCATTTTCTTTAAAAAAGTAAGTATATACTATAATATTACCAGCCATTCCTAGGTATTTCCCTAAGAAAAATAAAATCATATGTTCATAGCATCTTGATTTGTAGTAGACAAAACTAGAAACAACCCAATGTCCATTAACATGTGAATTTTAGATAAACTATGGTATCTACATACAACAGAATACTACTCAATAACAAGAAATGAACTGCAGATACATGCAACATGGATGAATCTTAAAATAATTATGCTAAGTGAATGAAGCTGGGCAAAAAGAGTATACAATGCATATGTAGATGGATATAGTATGAATCCATTTATATAAAATTCTAGAAAATAAAAACTATTGTGTGCGGTGGTAGATACATGTTCATTATAGAGTGATAGTTTCATAAGTATATACATATGTCAAAACTTATCAAATTGTACACTTTAAATGTACGCAGTTAATTTTTTGTCAATTAGAAAAAAACCCTTAAAACCAAAAAACCCTACAAGCACACATGCCTCTTTATCCCAAAAGATAAATGCCCGAACACTACAACAGTATTTTCAAGTTATATTTCTACAGTGCTTTTCATCATATAAGGCACACAGAAGCTCACAAAATTTTCATATAGTTTAATCTTCATAACAAAGCAATGATATTATGCATGTCTAATTTCCAACTCCTTCCCCCATGTTAAATTTCACAAATACGCACAAACTTAGAAATAAGATATCCCTCTGAGAAGTATCTTTAAAATAAGTATGTAACAGACTGGGCATGGTGGCTCATGTCTACAATCTCAGCACTCTGGGAGGCCAAGGTGGGAAGATCATTTGAGGCCAGGAGTTTGATACTAGCATGGGCAACATAGCAAGACCCTGTCTGTACAAAAAAATAAGAAAAATTAGCCTGGTATGATGGTGCATGCTTGTAATCCTAGCTACTTGGAAGACTGAGGCAAGAGGATCACTTGAGCCCAGGAGTTCAGGATTACAGTGAGCTACAATTGCACCACTACACTCCAGCTTGGGCAACAGAGTGAGACCTTATCTCTAAAAAAATAAAAATAATGATGAAAAAAAAGCATAATATAGATCGAAGCAAAGGAATGCATAATGTCCATTCAGAGTCTGAACTGTTTCCAGGTAGCAACACCTGGTTGCAATTTAAAATTATCAACTTGATTGAATTTATTAAGGAAAGAATATGCCAAATCCTTTATGAAGGGATTTTGCCACCAACAGAAGCCTAAATAAATGAGCATCATTGATCTACCTTTGTCAGTGGCCACTAAGGCCTATCCAGAAGAGAAAGTACCCAAGAATGTGACCTATCCAATCTTTGTGGCATATGCATCCTTGCTATGAGATTGGGTTCTTAGATCTGAGTGTGTTGTACCCAAATATCTAAAATTAGGTAATTAAATGTTTCCCATATTTTTATTCAGAAATTACCCTTCTAATAGTAGTCTAATTTCCCCTAGACCCTGCCTGTGGAGACAGTGTGCTGATCAGAGGATTCCAACGTCCCTTGGTAGTTACATTTTTCATTTTAAATCAAGTCTAGGCTTTCAGGAGATAACACCGTAGTCTCTGTGTGCACGGCTAACATGCAGCCTCCCTGGGAAGAATGAGTCTTTCTCTTTGAGCTGAGAAATCGCATTGCTGAGCCTGCACGGTAGAGACTGAGAGCAAGACCCTGCCACACTTGCAACATTACAACTCAGTGGGGACCTTGCTGTGGCCTTGCTCTGGCTGTCAGCCTTTCCTGTAAAATGTTTTTGGCTATTTTCCTCTTCTTTTACTACTTCTACAATTAGGAATTGTTATAGCCATTTTCCCAGATGAGAGAACTGAGGCTCAGTGATGTTGTATCAATCGTTCCTGCTCAAGGTTACCAAAGTGGTCAACAACAAACCTTAGGGTCCTGCCCAGGACTTCTGACTCCAAGTCCAAATCTCTCTTTGTTTCTTCCTGGAAATAAAATGCGGTCAGTACCAAGAGACTTAACTTGGTGACACGTGCACGGTCTCTGTAGGTGCCAGTACAAGGCCCGAGGGTGGTCACTGGGTGATAAAGATGGCGCAGAGAGAAATATTTCTTAAAATGCATCCACCAAATAAATGAAGATACTAATATTTGAGCCTTAAGGTGTCAGCCTAAATCCTGCTTTTCTAACTCAGAGTAAACATCCATTGCCAAGAGCTTCATGGCATTTATTGACCTATTCAGAGTTCCATAGATACCTGCTTTGACCCGGGAATAACATCTGTGCACGTGTGTGTTCTGTCTGTCCCACGTAGGGTGTGATGAGGTGAGTAGACGTGATTCCCTTTAGAGATTGTTCATAATTGGAAACGATTTGATTTCAGCAGCAAACGCTGCGCTAGAATCTGACTGGGAATTACTCTGCACCTCGCCAGCATGGTGGAGTCTCAGGCTTGGTTCCGTGGCTGGTTCCATTACAGTGCGTTATACGTGGCTGGACGGCTTGGAAGGTCTGCAGAGCTCAGCTCAGACGTTCAGGAGACTTCAGCCTGATGGCTCATATGTGAAAAAGAGAGAGGGATTCTTTCCATTGTGGTATAGCTGAAGTAATTAAAAATGACTGAGTTAATCTGTTGTTGGGACCAGTATGACCGTGGGTTATTTCTGCCCATTCAAGGATGACAGCCTCCCCTCAGACGGTCTTCTTCCCAAATGAAAGAGTCAGCATTTGCCTCTCTTGCTAAATAAAACACTCCGTACAGATCTACAATCAACCCACTGTCCGGGGGTGGTGAGGGGCTTGTATTTTGTGAGGAAGTGAGAACTAGAATTTCAAAGTCTTTAGAATAAGGGAAGAATCAACCCTCAAAATGACTGGCATTTACAATTGGATTAAGGGTCTAAATTCCTTGAGAGAAAGAACTGTATGCTTTTCATTTTGTATCATAGAACAGTACCTGGTTCATAGTAAGTGCTCAGTAAAGATTTTTAGTATTTCACTGAAGCATGATTTCCAAAGGGAAGCCAAAGCAGAATTCAAGGTTGTAACAATTTTGTTCCATGAATTTGTTGCAACACTCAGTCTCACATCTCTGCTATTCAGTGTCTAGGGGGCTCCTGAATTTACAATGGTAAGCTTGTTCTTGGTGGCTATATTTATTTATGCATATTTATTTGTATTATATTCTATTTATATATTTATATATTTTAAATATATTTTTATTTATATAAATACATTTATATATTAATTTATACACATTGATTTATGTAGGATTTATAAAGCAATAAGGGAAGCAGCACAAATGAAAGAAGAAATCTGTCCTGGGAGGATTCTTTATGCTGGAAATTAATTTCTGACTTATCAATAGGCCTGGAAGATTACGCAACAATTCTTGACTAGCTGAATTGGTTTTGTCTTTATGAACATACCAATGGGTCTCTAAACATTGGCTTTATTTCAAAATTTTGTGAAATGTACCAATAAAACTTAAACCCCTACTCTTCTTAACCATTTGGCTTCGATACTGCATATATTATCTGATTACTATTTTTATCAGAGACTCGTTGTCCTTATATTTATACCATTTTTCATAATCTTTTAGCATTGTGGTTAAATTTGATATTCACTTTGAAAAAAATTAATCTGTAAGAATGAATGATTTGAGAATTGCTATGAAATTTTGAATATGGGCTGCCATGGACATAGAATAATTTACAAAGAATAAAGTAGCTTAGGAAACAGCAACTTATTTTTCTAGGACCTCAGAGACAGAGAAGGCAAACCTATTATATTTTTGATTCTGTGCTTGGTAGTAGCTCATAGCAATATTCAAGTTTGCTGAAAAGTGAAGGGCATGCATCAGGTGTTTTTGTACATATATTGTCACCTGGAAACACAAATAATCTCTAAAAATAATGTGCTGAAGGCTTTTATTTAATAATTTTTCTCCACATTATTCCATCAATCGATACATTTACCAAACACCAACTATGTGTAAACTACCACGTGAGGCAAGAATGAAAACACAAAGAAATAAAAGGCACATTATCTGTCCCTACAGAGCGTGTGGTTTATTTGGGGAAACATGTTTATGAAGCATATTTTTTGTTTTGCACTTCTCCGTAGAAGGTATGTTGGTAGGTGTTATGATAGCTATAAAAAAGATTAAAACACAGGCCCCAACACGAGGCTTATTGTTTAGTAGGAGGGATAAAACAAGCATATAAACACACTGAATGATAGAGCAGAGTATGAAATATATTCTAAAAGAGACTAAATAGAGTGTTATGCAACCCGAAAGGCAAGGAGTGCACGTGAGATGTCTGGGGCTTCCTTGAGCAGGTCGCCTTTCGAATAAAATTTGACAGACATAAAATACCAATTGCTTTCTAGTCACCTTCGATATTTCTAAGACACCAGAGAGAGTTTGACACCTTCCCCGTTTCTCTTAGCAGTTATGATTCCAGATGGCTCAGGACAGAAGTCATGATAGAATGTGACGTGTGTATGTGTGCACGCGTAGAGAAAAGTGGCCTTACAGGATACCTGTGGATGACACCTACTTCCGCGATCTCTTCCGTGCCCATCACTTTAAATAACCACCTATATATTATATTAACGACCACCTGACCTGCCCTGTTTCTTCAGCCCAGATCTCTTCTCCGGGTTCCTCGCCCTACAAAGCCAACTGCTTATGTCTATTTCTTTTCTTTTCTTTTTTTAAAATTTCAGAATATTATGGGGGTACACACATTTCGGTCACATGCTATGACTTTGCCACACCCAAACCATGATTTAAGGTGTGCCTTTTCCCCCTAACAATGTTCACTGCATCCATTAGTTGTGAGTTACCCACCCCCAACCCCCAATCCCTGGAGAATATTAATACTATGTGAGCACCTCAGTGTTGATCAGTTAGTGACAATTTGAAGGCGAGTGCATGTGGAACCTATTCTTCCGTTCTTGTGATACCACACTTGGGAGGATGGGCTCAAGCTCTATCCAGGAAAACATAAGAGGTGCGAGGTACCGTCATTTCTTATAATTGAGTAGATTCCATTGTACACATAACCAAATTTTAATAATCCACTCATAGATTGACGGGCACTTAGGTTGTTTCCACATCCTTGCAATAGTGAATTGTGCTGCCATAAACATTCGGGTGCAGATGTCTTTATTATAGAATGTCTTTTGTTCCTTTGGGTAGATGCCTAGTAGTGCTATGGCTAGATCAAATGGTATTTCTAGTTTTAGCTCTTTGAGGTATCTACAAATTCTTTTCCACAGAGGTTGCACTAATGTGCAGTCCCACCAGCAGTGTAAGAATGTTCCTATCTCTCTACATCCTTGCCAGTATTTGTTGTTTTGGGATTTTTTGATAAAGGTCAATCTATTTCTTTGGATATTTTTAAAGGCATCTTGGATTCAATATGTCTATAACTAAATTCTTGCTCTCCGCCCCGCCCCCACCCAAATCCTGGTGGTGCTGTTTCTGGATCTCTTCTTTCTGGTAAGACTCTACTTCTCCATGTCCTTGAAGTTCAGAGTGGTGAAATGACTTGCTTTGGTCAATGAGATATGAGCAGAAATGATATGTGTTACTTCCAAGTATAATCCCTTAAGAGTTGCTATGAAATTTGTCATGTTCTATTCACAATTCCCCCAACCCCCACATCAGTTTCTGATTTTGTGAAGTGTTCCACAAAAACATCTTCTTCTCTTTGCACGTCCTCTGTTAAAAGTGTTTACATTGAACTGTAGCCCACGGCAAATATTCAAATACTAGAAAACACCTGTGAATAATTTGTCGGAAAGTATTTGAATAACATCACTTCAGATCTCCTAGAAAGCTCAATAATGCTACTCAGAATTATGTGTCAAAACTGCCCATTTAAGGACCTTGTATCCAAAACTTTTTTTTTTGGAGCATCACTCATAAGATTTGTATAAAGTATACTATGTGTATGCATTTATTAATCATTTTTATTTGTAAGAACAACTCATCCTTGTCAGCAGACAGGGCAACAGATACATACTTAGGATGTGACAAGAAGCACAAGTGAGCCTGACTGGTTGGGCTGTGACCACTTCTCTCCTGGTGCTCCTATCCCAGTTCCTAAAAACATTGACCTTAACCTTCCACTCTGCCCGTGTCAGCATTTCCTGCTCTGACTTGTAACTTGTTGGTGGATTCCATCAAACCAGCAGTTTCTATGTTAGTCGTTGAACTTTAATTTTCTCAGGAGGATTATGTTACTGTTTGCTGCTTTTCTGAGCTTTGTGCTGATTTTTCTTAGGATTCAGAATAACAGAGAAATGCAGAAAGGAAATCCTATATGGAAATATCAATTCTTGCAAAACTCTCCTTTTATCTAATCTGGCCCTCCTTCAACTCTGAATCACATCATATTCAGAGTTATTGTCTAAAAATACAAGCCTGGTGAGGCCTTTCTCTTCTTTAAATGTCTTTAATGGCTTCCCCATTGCTCTTAGGGTAAAGACTAAATTCTTAAAATGGAGAAGGCACCTGCAAACCTCTCTCCTCTCTTATCTTACTATTCTCCCTCTCAGCTTCTGCATTCCACTTGAGATACACAGGTCCCCTTTAAGTTCCATGGTCTTCCTCCCACAGGGCCTTTGCACATACTGTTTCCTGCATCTGAAAAACTTTGGCACAACTCATCCTTCTCATCTCAGTTCAAATGACATTTCTTTAATGGTTTGCCTACCTCAAGTCTATGTCAGATTTCTCTAATTATTCTCTAAAGCTGTCTTCTTCCCTGCAAAACACTTAGTTCAATTCACAATTATACAACAATATGTGTGGGCTTATCTGATTAATGTCTGTCTCTGTATAAGTTTCATGGAAGTAAAACTATGTCCCTTTTTGCTCATCAATCTATCTCTGATGTCTAACAGTATGCATAGCATGCAGTAGGCATTTAAATACATGTGTTGACTGTTAAATAAATAAAAGCATGGTTAACAGGAAGAATCAGGACATGATATATATAAAATTTATGGTCCCTGTCAATCATGGTAAGAAAAAGGATATTCTGTAATCAATATTTAACAATATAATCATATACCAGGTCCTATGATATTTGCTGGAATATAAGAATGAAGAAACCAACAACAAAATCCCTATCTTCATTGGAGCTTACACATCCTCATGGGAGAAGGCATCAGTGTGCAAAATTGTAAGTATATATAATCTTCTAGATGGTGCTAAGTGCTATGGAGAAAAATAAATCAGGTAGGAAGGATAGCAAGTTTTTTTGGGGTAGAAATCAGACTTTTATAAAGGTTGCCCAGAAAGCCTCACTCAAGTTGACAAATGTCAAAATGTCTGGGAGAGGAGTATCCAGGCAGGACCTTGAGGTAGGAGAATGCCTAGAGTGTTTAAGGAACAACAAGAAAACCACCATGGCTGGAGGGGATGGAATGAAAGAGTAGGAGAAGATGAGTTTGGCGGTGATAAGGGGAAGGGTGAAGACTGTGTAGGACATCGCAGGCTATTGCCAGTTCTGTGGCTTCTACTCTAAGTGAGATGTGAAACCACTGGATTGTTCTGAAAGAGTTTGATATGACCTAACTTGTATTTTTACAGGATAATATTGACTGCTTTGTTGAGAGCAGGTGGTAATGGGTTAGGGATGTGAGCAGGAAGATTCGGAGGCTATTGCAACAATCTCAGTAATAGTTCACGGTTAATGGTACGAGGATCAGTATGGTGGCAGAGGAGGTGAGAAGTGGTTAGATTTTGGATATATTTTGAAGTTAAACCAATAGGATTTGCTTTTGGATGGGATGTAGGTTGTGAGAAAAAGAGAAGAATCAAGAATGACTCCACAGTTGTAAGTCTAACTCAATGGCTGGAGGAAGGTGCCATTATCCGGAGTGTGGGTGGGGAGGGACACTGTGAAACTGTAGGTTTGGACTAGGGGAGATCAGGAATCTAGGCTAGGACTTGTTCAATCTGAGATGCCTAGAATGAATTTAAGCGAAAATGTTGAGTAGGTAATAGGATAAGTCTTAAGCTTGGGGGACAGAATGGGCCTACAGGTACTAATTTGGGAGTTACCAGTGTAAAGATTGTATTTATAGCCATGAGACGGGATGATGTGTCCAAGCGAGTGACTCACATTAAAAAAAGAAAAGATCCAAGGACTGAGAATTGGGTATTTTAATAACAGGGATGGTA
This sequence comes from Varecia variegata, assembly GCA_028533085.1. Classification (NCBI taxonomy): domain Eukaryota; kingdom Metazoa; phylum Chordata; class Mammalia; order Primates; family Lemuridae; genus Varecia; species Varecia variegata. The sequence continues at coordinate 4,886,322 of CM052451.1, read as the reverse complement.
CAGAAGAAGAGAAAGCCAGCAAGGAGGACTGAGCAGTGGCCTAAGAAACGGGAGAAGAATACAGAAAGTGATTAGAGGTCTTAACAAACACAGTGGTTCAATTTTGTGTGTGATTCCGTTTGATCTTAGCCAGTTGGCAAAGAAGCAGTCCCCTATCAAGTGCACAGGCCACTTGTTGATTTCGACTGACGGAAGCTTCCATGCTGGCAGAGGAGCGGGACTACTTGAGTACATGAAATTCCCACTCGACTCCTAACAATGAGAAGAAAGGCAGCCGAGCTCTGAGACTGGTTGCTCCCTTTTGAGTTCTGTTAGTTTTCCTTTTTGTTTGGGGAATGAAGACAGCAGTTAGGATACTGAGTCCTAAACAAAAAAACTCTTGTCATTGACACTGGCTGGGGACATCACACAACAGTGGGACAAGTTTAAGTCTTCATTCTAGTTACCCTCTCTTAAACCACTTTGTGTGATCATCATATGTGTTAATGTATTTAAAAATTTTCTATCACTTTCAGATATTATTTTTCAGATGTGTTTTGGATAGACAAACTATGATAATCTGATCCCATCTTAAAGTGAGAATGAGGTATAGGAATTAAGTCCCCTTTGGTTAAGGTAAAACTTTAGATTATTCCAGAGACATGATGATGTTAGCCTATAGC
>CM052451.1:4788493-4885160 GCA_028533085.1 Varecia variegata | reverse complement strand
CAAGACATTTGTATACCCTTAATATTTTGAAATTTAAAAAAAATAAAACTGAGGTGTAGAGAGTTTCAGTAATTTGCTTAAGACTACATAGTTACTGAGTGGTAAAACTGGGATTTGAAGTCAGGCCATCTGGTATCAGAGTCCATGGTCTTAAACACATTGCAATACTGCTTATTTTTCAAATGACATGTGCTACTATATTCTCCTCTCTCACTTGATAACATTACCTGTGGTGGCAGAATAATTACCCCTCTCACCCAAAGATATCCATGTCCTATTCCCTGAAACTTCTGAATATGTTACCTTACATTACAAAAGAGACTTTGCAAATGCGTTTAAATCAAGGATCTTAAAGTGGGCAGATTACCCTGGACCATTCATGCTGGCCCAATGTAAGCATAAGGGTTCTTATGTAACAGGGAGGTAGGAGGGTCAGAGTCTAAAAAGGAGAGTTCCAAGCATGACTGCTGGAAGGAAGGCACAAATCAAGAAATGCAGGTGGACAGCCTCTGGAAGCTGGTGAAGGCAAGAAAAATATTCTCCCCTAAAGTATCCAGAAGGGATGCAATACTGCTAACATCCTGATTTTAGCTCCACAAGACTCATTTCAGACTTGACGTATAGAACTGTAAAATAATAGGTTTGTGTTTTTTTAAGCCACTAAATTTATGATAACTTGTTACAGCAGCAATAGGAAACTAATACACTACCATGGTGAGTTTCTGTTAATGATTGGTATGCTACTCAGTTATGCTGGGGTGAAATAAAGCTCGTAAATCCATAGATTAGACAATCTCTGAGGTCCTTTTAGCACTCAGATCATAGACATATACATGATATGTAGTTTGTGGCTACATGTGATAAATTCCTATTATAACAGGTAGCCTTTAAGATGATACTTTATTAATGACTCTGATAAAAACAAAAGCAACAGATTCCAATTATATCTTTGAAATAATACAGTAAAATTACAGTAAAATTAAGTTAAACTGATTTACAAGGTAAATATTTTTTATATTTGTTGTATATAATCTGCAAAATTATTTAAAACATTAAATTAACAAAGGGTTCAACATAAAGAAAGAGTTTAACGAGCTTTCTTCATGAGAAAAAAGAAGCAGCATCTATTTGAGTTTATTTATGAATGAAACTCTGGACTAGAGTCAGATGCTATTAGGTGACAGTCTTAATGCAACATGTGAATATATTTGAGAATACCTTTTTTTTTAATACTAATTTCCTTGCTCTAAGAAGACTTAGTCACCAGCTCTACTATTCTCGATTCAGTGGTTAGGATTTATGTGCACAGGTATGTCCTTCACAACCTAAGAAAGTTGACTGGAACCAAAGCAGACATGCGTGGTATCAAAGGTGAGGTAAGGGACAGAAAGAGCAGCTGATTAAGATAGTTTCAATCTATATCATCCCTAAGCAAAATCTGAGTCATGATATAATAAGGAGATTAATTTAGAAAAAAGTAGAGGATTATGTTAAATTCACAGAGGGAAAAAAATCTATGTGCATAATTCTTTGTATAATCATTTGATGAACTTCTCTAACATTCCAAAATATCAGAAAATTTAGAGCTATTCTTATGACAGTATTTAGCTGACATAACTGATTTTGATATCATCTTATACTTAGGTTGCATACGAAGGGATTTTTCTTACTTACCTCCAGGGATATAAGAAGCAGGCTCAGAAATGAACTAATTGGCAAACACTTTGAGAGGTACTTGCTCAGGAGCATATAAATTACAGCGTTTTATAATGCCTTATACAACGCTGAAATAATTTAGAGAGTATCATGGCAAGAAGCTAAATCTCACCAGAGCTTTTGCATTTTTTTTTTAACATCTTAGGATTTCCAGTCCATGTGGAAAAGTGGATTCCATTTCCCAAAGAGAATATAATAACTCTGTGAGTATTAGAACAGAGTTGCCTGTATAGCTCAACTGGTTTTTCCTGGAACTTATTACTATACAAATCAAAAATGATTGTATGCAGTTTACAAAAACATCGTGTTTTCCTGAAGTAGCATCTTCCATCCGATATGCGGGGTTAGGAAGTTCATTTCAGTGGGCTAACAGTTGTTTATGAAACATGAATTTATAAAGTGCATGTTGCATAATTGCAAAGGGGCAAAACAGTGGTTCAAAAAAAAAAAAGGAAGTGGATTTATTTTTTCAAGGATCTGTTTAGACAAGCAAGGCATGAATATATGAGCAGGATGGAGAAAAACGGAGCACAGAAACAAGTAAGTAATAGTGTAACTTGGCCTGTGGCCCTGAGTGTTAAGGAAAGTTAAAGCGAGGAAGAGCAAAGGGAAGTCTCAGTCAGTGAGGACAGGCCCTGAAGGAGGCAGGTCTTGACTGGCTAGGTTACAGGGTTAATTCAGGATTTGGATGATCCGGGGAGAGAAAGACGAACATCCCAGGCAGATGAGGATGAAAAAACTAATGGACATGTACTGAATGATGCCTATGGGTCAAAAATAGTCCTAGGTGCTAACAATACAATGGTGAGTAAAACAATAAAAAAATCCTTCCCCAGAGTTTACATTCTGTAAAAATAGTACAATGATGGTAAGTGCTATGGAGAAAATAAAGCAGAAAAGATGACTTGGCCCTATTTGGGGAGCAGCTTTAAATAAGGCAATTAGGGTAGGTCTCACCTAGAACACGCTGTTGGCGAGAGAGCTGGAGGAAGTAGGGGAGCAAAGCACATGGAGATCTAAGAGCGGAGCATTCGGGCTGGAGGATCAGGCTCTGCAGTGAAACCATGCCTGGTGTGTCAGAACAAGCACGGGCAGGGAAATGAGCTGGAGCAGGGTGAGCAAGAGGGGCAATTGTAGGAGATGGGGTCAGAGGAGGGACAAGAGCTGGACAGTGTAGCACCCCCTGGGTCACCTTAGGGACTTCGGCTTTTACTCTGAGTGAAATCAGGAGACACCGGAGAACTGAAACAGAGGAATGGCATGAAGTGGCTTGTGTTCAACAGGATCGCCCTGGATCACGTGCTGAGAGTAGGCTGTGTGGGTCAAGAGAGGAAGAGGGACCAGAGGTGGGCAATGAGGAAGCTGCTGCACTCACCCAGGAGACAGGAAGTGGCACGTGTGCCATAGTGGTAGTTGTGGAGCTTCTGAAAAGTGGTCCATGGATTTATTTTGCAAGCATAACTAACAGATTTTTCTGGTAGATTAAAAGTGTGAGGAGAAAAGAAGGGAGAGAGAAATAAAGGGGGGATAAAAGAGCGAGGGAGAGAGAAGATGAGTGAGAATGAATCCCAAGCAACTGGAAAGACGGAGCTGCCATGAGCTGGAGTGGAGAAGACTGTGGAAGAGCAAGTTTGAGGTGCAGATCAAATGCTTCGCTTGGGGCATGTTAAATTACTGATCCCTGTTAGACACTCGAGTGGAGATGTGGTTGGATATGAGTCTCTAGTTGAGGGAAGAGTTACGTGACAGAGATATAAACGCACATTGTACTTAAAGCCTTGGGATGGTATAAGGTCACCAAGGGACTGAGTATAGACAAAAAAGGGGTTCAAGCTTTGTACTCTAGAACACTTTAATGTTTTGGAGTTAGAAAGATGAGGAGAAGATGCACATGAGGCTGGAAGCAAGCAGCTAGTTAGGGGCAGAAGAAAAGTCAGGAGGATATGGTGTTCTGGAAGCCAAAGGAAGAAACTGTTTCAAGAAGAAAAACACACCAGCTGTGTCCAATGTTACTGAATGGTTAAGTTAGATGAGCACTGAGAATTTTTCATTAGATTTAGCTTATGCAGAATTTATTGGTAGCTGAAAGACTTGGCAAATTCTGATTATACAAAGGCAGTCATCATTTTCCTATACCATTATCTTCCTGGGGGTACAATTGGGTTTTAATATTATTAATAAAAGTTTCAGGCTCCTGGTGGTTTAAACATATGGCCACCAAGAAAAAATATGACCACTGTCTTGTATACCCACCTTCAGAAGGTGGGGCTTTATATCCTTTCTCTTGAGTGGGGGTTGGACTTAATAACTTTCTCCTAACTTATGTGACTAGGGAGTATATGATGTCAACTAGGACACAAATAAATATGGGCTTTCTCTTGGACTTGACTGCAACCTCATGAGATACTGTGAGCCAGAACCACCCAGATGAGCCACTGCCAAAGTTCTGACCCACAGAAACTGTGAGAGAATAAAGGTTTAATGTTTTAAGACACCCCATTTTGGGATAACTTGGAAATAGGTAACACAGATGTTGGTACCTGGAAGTAAGGTGCTGTCATAGAAAATACCTAAAGTGTGGAATGGCTTTGGGACCAAGTAATATGCAGAAATTAGAATTTGAGGACAGTGAAAGCTAATGTACCTTGAAACTGTTAGTAGGAGTCAGGACTTTTGAGAAGACTGTCAGTGAGGCTCAAAGGAAAGTGAGAAATATCTTGCTGGAAACTGGAGGAAAGGGATCCTTGTTACATGGTGGCAGGTAGATTAGCAACGTCATCACCTGCAATAATGTAGAAAGTAGAAAATGTACCTAATAAACTGAGTGGACGAGCTAAGGTAATTTCTGGGCAGAATGCTGATTTTGCTGCTTAGTTTCTTCTTTATGTTGATATTAAAATCTTGAGAGGTGAGAGATAATGGGAGGTCTGCTAAAGAAAGGGGTGCTAACATTTCTGGTTTTAAAAATTCTGAGGCTCTTCAAGAGGCCAAAGATGCAAAAATTAAGAGAAGGTTTTTGGGCAAATATCAAATCAAGGGCTCTGCCAGATCTAATGATTTAGATGAAGGTATAGTCATACAACCTCTTATTAAGACATCAGAAAGATCAATGGTAGTGCCTCAGAATGCATTTTGTCAGATAAAAGGGATTTAAAAGATCTGTATGTCTAAAAACTCCCTTCAATCAAACACTATGTCTTCTAAGAAGCTTAAGGATATTGTCCCTCAGCAAAAGTCTTAGAGAAGAGCTTATCCTGATTTGTAGGTGTAGATTTGTCTAACGAATTAGATCCTAATAGTATTCACAGGAGACCCATAGAGTTTTTAAAAGAATTATATCAGCAGAAATACTACCAGCTTGGACTGAAGAGGACAGAGATGGCACTAAATAAAAATTTAGACACTCCCAAAATTCTACTGATAGGAAACTGACTCAGAAAACTACTCAGCTACAAACATAAGACACCTTTCATGAAAAAGGAAGGATGACACAGAAAGCAGTGACAAAACTGGGACCAAGAGCCATGAATAATTATTCTCACACCTTTTGAGTCCCAATCAAGAAGTAACCCATGCCAGACTAGACTTGTGAGTGGGTACAAACCAGTGACTCCTGTGTGTCTTCCATGTGCACTTATTGGAACAGGAGTGCCTACAGCAGTTACCTTGTGCCTATCCCACCATTATATACAGGGTATGGGGAGGGAGCAAGAACTTGCCTCTAGTTCACGGGTCTTCACATCAAGAGAAAATACACCTGAGAACCTTCATTCACATCTCAATCACATTTATATGACTATGTCCTGGATTTCATGTTAATACTGTATTGGGGGTCTTGGGAGGGGGTGAATGTATTTTGGATGTGGGAGAAATAAAAATAAGCTGTGGCCACAGTATGAATTGTGGTGATTTTACAATGTGTCTATGGCTTTTTTGATACCTCTTTGTCCAGGAAGTAAAGCTTAATACTCCTCGCCTTGAATATGAGCTGAACTCAGTGAGTCATATCTAATGAACAGGGCATGGTGGAAGTGACAGAGTGTGACTTCTGAGATGAGGACATAAAAGGCATGTGGCTTCCTCTCTCTCTTGGATCAATACCTGGGGAAAGACAATTGCTATATCATAAATACACTCAAGCATCTCTGTGGAGAGGCTTATGTAGTGAGGAACCATGGCCATCAGCCAAACTCTGAGCTTGGAAGCAGATTGTCCAGCTCTAGTTAAGACTTCAGATGGCTGAAGCCTCAACTGACACTTTACTGCCACCTGATGAGAAACAGTGAGCCAGAACCACTGAAATTCATGATCCACAGAAACTATGGGATAATAAATGTTTGTTGTTTTATGCCACAGAGTTTTAGGGCAAATTGTTATGTAGCAAGAGAGAAGCAATACAAGGCTCATCACCCTGCAGCAGAATCATTGGAACCCGAGCCCCTAAATTCTCCTTTCTGGTTCACGAGATTAGTCGTAGGGGTGTGTGCAAGTGTGGGAGGGGATGGGGCCAAAGCCTGGGGCTCATGAATGACACTGTCCCTCATGCTTCCATCTGGCTTTCCTCTTCTGGTCACGAGAGGCCTTACCTTCTGCCATACCCCACTCACTACTGTCACGGTGATATTCTTGTATCTTGTGCCAACTCTCATCACGCTGTGCTGGAGAACGGTTCCTCCTCCTCACCTGTGCTACAGTCTGTCATTAAAGCCACAAAAGAGAACTTTTTTTTTTTTTTTTTTTTTTTTAACATATTTAGTTTCTAGCCAGGCCTCTAAGATTGTCACCGTTTGTTTCACTTGCCTGCTTTGGGTTTCAGCCTTTTCTTTTCTAGGAAGCTGACACTCTTTGTTCCTGAAGGGCAAACCTGGAGGACGATCTAAGAGACAACACACCTTGATTTCCTCAACATCCTCTCTGCCCTCTGACCGCCAAGCGCTGCCCGAATCAGATGCCTGTGTGTCCCCTCCTTCGGAGTAAGCCGTCACTTCTTCAAGCTCAATGCATGTACGTTAGGATCACGATGGTAAAGATATATTTTTAAACTTTAAGAACTTAAACAGATTTTACTTGATTGATATGACCTAAAATATCTTACTAGATGATTTCTTCATAAGGTAAAGTTTAGCATTGTCATAAAGTTATTTATAATGATATAAAATGTTGTTCCTCAATAGAAACTGCCCCAAAGGGACCATAGGCCTTTGTCATTCAGGATTTCATGGCATATGATCTCCAAGCAAAATGACAACCCTTTAATTCTCCTGCTCCAAATGACCACAAGTGACTGCTTACACACACGTTGCTGAGCTTAGGGTCACTTGGCTTTGCCATGGTGACCACCAAGGATTATGCTACGGGTTGAAATTCAGTCACCTATAGAGACTGCCCAGAAGCCTGTGTGTGAGGTGGCTTGGCATGAAAAGCCTACTCAGTGTGATGGTCTACAGTGCACTATGACTAAACTTTCCAAGACAGGATCTGGTTCTATCTGTTAATTCTGAAACACAGAGAAAGACAACAGAGTGCCAAAGAACAGTGTGGATTCAGGAAGACAGTCAAAAGCAGAACAGTGGATTGTGGAGAAGAACACTTGGAAACGACAGAGTAGAATCAGAGCAGAGAGCAGGTGGGGGAAAGATGGACTGTGAGAGCTCTGTGGGGCTTTGCGGTGTCCACAAGCTCCAGTTCTCTATGAGGCTTTGGTGCTACAGACGAGACCAATTTCCCTTCTTATTTCCCAAATGGCTTTACACTAAAACCTATCACCAGAGATAATCTGGGCATTGGGTTAGTTTAGATGACAGGAGTCAAGCACAGCAATCCAGTTCTTTCGTAGGGCCGGCCATTAGTCTCATTACGTCCATTCGTCTTCCCACGAGCTCCCCCAGGAACTCGTAAGAACGGCCTCTGGCTGGCCAACACTCGACCTCTACATCCAAATAGTGACTGTGGATGCCATGTGTTGAGCGAGGCATTGTTTTTAACATACGCCATCCTCAGTTCTTACATTGACCCAAGAGATTCATTCACGGATTCAACAAATATTTATTTTAGGATTTAAGATTCCACTTTTAAAATGAAGAAATTGAAGCTCAAAAGACCTTGAACTGGTTCAAGGTCACAGACCTAATAAATGCAAGAACTGGGATTTATAACCAAGCGTTATCTGGCTCCGATGATCTATCACTAAACCAGGACTTTACAAACCTGGTTCCAGAGGACAGTTTATTCATTCAGCTAGTACATATTGAACAACCAATATATACTAATGTCACTGATCTAGGCACTAACGATTCAGCAGTGAACAAAACAAAAATCTTTGTCCTCATGGAGCCTATATCCTAAAAGGCAGAGACAACAAATAAAATTGTTAGCTTAAAACCAAAGATTTCCCAGCTGGGCGTGGTGGCACATGCCTGTAGTCCCAGCTACTCAGGAGGCAGAGGCAGGAGGATTGCTTGAGCCTAGGAGTCTGAGTCTAGACTGGGCAACATAGTAAGACCACATCTCTAAAAAAGAAAGAAAACAAAGTTTTCACATGGTGTTTTTTGTTTTTACAAAGAAAAACAAAACAAAACAAAAAACCCCCCAAAAAACTAAAGATTCCCAGGTGAGAGCCCCAGAGATGATGCTTTTGCAGGTCAGGGGGTGGCAACTGGGCTATGAAATCTGTATTTTTCACAAGAAGTCCAGGTAACATTTTCATACTTTGTCTTGGTTTGACTCCACTGCACTAGAGTATGTCAACTCCTTCTAAACATGATTAAATTCACTGTGGGTCTGCCGTTTAGGTCCTCATTCTTGAATATTCCTTACATAATGTTTTCTTAAAGTTAAATTTTAGGAGAAATGGTAAGAGTCTCTTAAAATTAAAGATAAGCCCTGCGTAGTGCCATGTATGCTGACCCACTACAGGGATCTTGCATAGGCACACGTTTCTAAACATCAGATTACACTAGAGAAAGACTTGGAGAGCCTTATAAACCTACCAGCAAGGAAAGCACTCATTTTACAGGAATACTCATGAGGTTTTACAAAGGGATTGATACTGGGGTTATTGGTTATTACTTTGAAATTCTGAATTTTGTAGGCACCTAAGAAGAAAGACACCTAAGAAAGACACCTAAGAAGAAAGACACCTAAGAAGAAGACACCTAAGAAGAAATCTTGGAAACACTAAATTTTTAGATAGGGTGTAGGGTGAGGGGTTTGAATCCATCAGCCTGGGGTGCAAGGCAGGTGGGGGAAGGAGGGAGCTGAGTGGTACAAGCGCAAACATTAGTCAGAGGCCATCAGTTGCTGACATCTGCTTTGACTTACCATGGGAGGTGATGGAGAGTTATTGCATTCCAACTAGGAAGGAGGAAACAGGCAATTAAAGCACATGGCTGGTCTGGGAAGAGAAATAACAACTGCCAAATTAATTTATTTGCTTAGGGAACAAGAGACTCTGGTGAGTCACTGGCTTTAAGGAGGGCTTGCTCTGTTGTAGGGAGGCAATTTCAAGACCCAGAGTTGAAGACAGGAGCCTTTGAGAATAACTGTGCTCCTCCTCTGATGTGGCTCCCCAAACTTCCTGGGTCCCCAGCCTTCCCTGAGGGGTCTGCTATCATAGAAATGCGCATGGCCTGTTCTAAGTGTGACCTATCTTTGAGGTACAATGCTGGGATGCTCAGATTAGGCCAGTGCCTTGGAAAGAATATTCTCAAGCCCAGCTACTAAAAGAGAGGCTGCATTTCTCACTGTTTTCCTCTCCTTCAGCCAGGACTCTAGAGTGCATGTTGAATAATAACTATGCAAGAAATTACCAGCATGAGTCAGCCTTATTACAGATGAGCAGTTCATTGCTAATGTATTTAACTCAAGTTCGTCTTGTTCTAATGAATTAACTGCACTTAAGTGGCCTGCAGCTGAGAACTTGTTTGGGGAAAATGGCTTGGATACAAATCTCATCTGTCATCACCCCTTTAAAACATTTAATATTTGTGCCAATATTTAAATCAAGGATTCTTTGCAATTCCGTTGTCGGAACATCTTAAAGGAATGTAAACAACTTGGGATTTTTTTTTTTAATATGGCAAAATGCAATGCATGCAGATGACCATTAGGGATAAGTAAAAATAAATGCAAAAGGCCTCTGTAATTGGGATCTTTTTTTCCCTTTAGGCTGTGACTGCTGTATTTTCGTGCAGCTTAATTACTTTGCCTGAGAAAATTCCAGCTGATGACTATACCTACAAGGCATGAAATCACATTGTAGATCAGCTCTAAATCCTATGAAGTCAAACAACTGTTATTTGATTTATCCACAGTTTGGAGAAAGGAGATACATATGTCGAAAGTGATTCTTTGGAGTTAATATCAGACGTGCCAGAAGATCATCTAATATGCAGTTCATCATGTAGTGATTTGAACAGCATTTGGGAGCCTCATGTCACTTCACTGAAGGAACACCAATAAATAAACACTGCTTAAAGTGCTTTGCCTATGAGCTAACAATGTCTGTGGCGTTAGAGAGAGCTAAAGTCACTCTAAGAACCCAAAGTAACTTCCTTTGGTCAGCGAGCACAGTTCTTGCAGTTCTTAACTGCAATATCCTGGTTTTCAGAGGCCTCAGCTGGGCTACACTGACCTTGAACATGAAAGGATTCACTTTCAATGCCTCTGAAGTTTTAATAAGACATAGAAACATAGATGCTGTTCAAAATTGGCCAAGACTTTAACAGAACATTGTACCAATTTTAACTTCAGTGTGTTAAAAGAGAGTCTGGAAATTGGATGGAGTCCAGGGAGGAAAACAAGAGAGATGAGTAAATGGCAGTAAAAATAATTATTCCTAGAGAAGTCTAAAGGGATTGCGACTTTTTATTTCCGAGGGATATGGGCGCTGGAAAGTTCTTTAAAAGTCATCTTCCTTTCCATGGAAAAGTACTATAAAGTTAGATTGAAAAGTTACACATATAGTATATAATATATACAATAACAATATGTATACTTGGCTGCTGTCCTGATATACATTTTATATATACATATTTATATATGTTAATATATGTATACATATATGTTTCAATAGAGCACAAGGAAGACATGTCCTCTGGCTTGAAGTTTTTCAAATGCAGGAAAAGGCCACTGAGGGTGATAAAGATTCCTTTTCTCCCTGTATTCTTTAAAAATCACTAGTCTCAGAAGCAGAACTGGCAATCACTGGGCCATCGCCACCATTAACTGTTGTTCTTATTTCAGTGTTGGTGCAATTTCCCCTAGACATTTATTCCTGTCCCCCCCACCAAAGGCTTATTAACTGTGATAATTTTTTTCCTAATCCTGTCTGGGGAACTATTTTTTTCCCCTACTGATTTTTCAACCACTTACTAGGTTTAAAACATCTGATGTAGTTTTATTAAATATGACAATCTGAAATTCTGCATAACTATTCTTGCTCAGTCCAAAATCACACATTTCTGAAAAACAATCTCCTTCATTTTACATACTGCAAACTCGCAAGAGAAGTATCTTTAACGTGCTGGTTCACTAAATTTCATTTCTGACTGCTCTTGCCATGGAGATGGATACACAGGCTGTAAAAGTATTAGTGATTAATTCTGTCTACCTTCCATAATTGAATTCTCATGTAGGTAAAGGTCTTTTGACAAGACCATTATATAACGTAATTAGTCCAATAGCTTTTATAAACGGAGAAGGGAAGGAATTAATTTATCTCTTTGAATGAAAGATATGTCAAGATCACTCTGAATAAAGGGCATCTATCTGCCTGTCTTTATATGTGATATTTGTTAAATGAATGAATGAATGAATAGGCTATGTTTTAAAAGTAGTGTTTTAGATATACAAATTGACCTCAAATTACATATAGTGGTGAAAGTTCATATTGGCTACTGTCCCAATTTCTATCTTTTCTCAGTGGGTCACCAGGGTGTTTTGAGTTCAATAAAGACATTTTTTCCCATCTTGAATTGGTAATCACCTCCACCTTCCCTCTCCCCATCACCGTGAGCCCCAGCAGTCAAGGATATATGCCTACCACTGACAAATCACTCTACAGCAGTCACTCAAGTATGAGTCAATAAATAATGAATCAAGACTCCCACTGTATCGCCTGTGCCTGATTGAATCATTGCACACTTTAAATTGCTTTGCGGTGTGTTTAACAAATCTTTAACCATGTCCCAAAGTATTACTCATAATTTAGTCTGAAACACTTAGCAATTTCATAAAGTTTTGCATTCTGGTTCCAAAGAGAACCTTTAGCACAAAACTGAAATGTAAGAAGTGTTTTATATAAGTAGAAGTGATGTGAATTCACACATTACTAAACGTTTTTCTACTTCTTTCCATTTAACTGTTAATGCTTTCTTCCTTCTTGGCCATTAATTTTTGTTGCAGCCAACAGATACTAAGGCCCTTCCTGCTCATTTATAATGAAGCCTATAGATCTGATAGAATAAAAGAAAACAGAAGATGCTTTTAGACAGACCTAGTTTTGTCCTGGAATGTTCGAATGTTGCTGTTAATAACCTTGCGGGGGTAGAATTCAGATTGTGAAGTGAATTATGCTGCCATTGCTGGCTGGCTACGCAAGCTCTCCCACCCTGGTTGGAAAGACAAATTCCTCCAGGAAGAAGGGAAATGCCAGAAGTCATTGTGAGATCATGTTTGTCCATCAAAGCAGCCACTGAGTTGACTCTGTCCTCTCTTTGCTTGTCCCTGTTTTCCTTTCTACCAACTTCTTTTCCATTCTCAGCCTTGACTCTTCAACAACGTTCACATCTTTCACCTCCCTCCCAGCCCAGCTTCCTTGCCCGAGGTGTTGACGGTCAGCATTCCCAGTCCCTCCACTGGACGCACCTGTTCCTTCTGTTTCCACTGTAAGGCAGCCCAGTTGACTAGAGAGGAGTAGGAGTAATGAGAATTGAGGCTGAGATCCATCCCATTGTTCTATATCCATCTACTGCACAGCTTGCTCATCCTGCTCTGATCTACAGTCTTAATTTAGAAACCATCTCATGTTTGTCTCTGTGAGTAAAAGTTTAAGGCAGAAAGAAATATTTGAAAACTTTTTAAAATAGAATTTTACATGCGATTTATAAAAACACTTTAGTCTCTTAACATAAAGTGGTATATTTAACGTAGTCTATTGGTGCTCGATTATTACATAACAATTTCTATTTATTGTCTTACAGTTTCCATCGCCATGGGTCAGGAGTCTGGGCATGGCTTAGGCGGGTCCTCTGCTCAGGATCTCAGAAGGCTGCAATCAAGGTGTCAGCCAGGGCTGGGTCTTACTGTGGCTCGGTGTCCTCTTCCGAGCACATGTGGTTGCAGGAGGGGGCCCTCAGCTCCTAGACGCCACACCTCTCTTGGAAATTTGCAAGAAGGCTTTGGTTCTTAAAGGCCAACAGGAGAGCATCTCTCTGACTTCTCCCATCTCTCACCTTAAGACCCTCTTTTAATGGCTCACCTGACAAGGTCAGGCCCACCCAGAATGGTCTCCTTATTGATTAACTCAGTTAACTGATTAGGGGCCTTAATTACATCTGCAAAATCCCTCATCTATGGCATATAGCATAACATAATCATGGGAAATTATATCCTATTGTTGTATAGTCTATTGGTCAGAAGCAAGTTACAGGTTCTGCCTACACTCAAGGGAGTGGGGAATTCTACTAGGGTGTGGATCACAGAGTGGCGATGGGGCTCACTTGAGAATTCTGCCAACCACAAGTAGAAATATCAACAATTTCAACAATTTTCCAATTCTTTCCCAGCCATGCTTACAGTAATTGGCACATCCCAAAAAAGATACACTAATTTTTGTACCCTCCACATCATCAAAGATGACTTCAGTGTCCATTTCCACAACTCCAACATACTGTCTCCACATTTCTGTCATTTATTCAACTCTAAAGACTTCTCGTGAGCACCACTCAAGCCCTATGCTTTCCTTGTCCTACTCCTCGTCATCAACCAGAAATCAGAACTCTACCAAATCAGAAACCTTAAATGCAACTATCCCACTCCCTAACATCAAACTCTTATCTATCACGTTCTCCATGTACTCGCTCCACCTGCTTCTACTAGTTAGAACAAACATAGAGGGGCAAGGGCCCCATGACTGCTCTGTTGTCTGCCAGATTGTCAGCCACCTCCTGGCTTGTTATCGCCCTAACCAGCCTAGACTACCTACTTTACTACCTCAATCATGCTGTCACCAACATCCTCAATTGCCTGAACCCCAGTATTTGCACTGTACCTCTAGGCTGCGTAGCACTGGTGCAGAAATCAGCCAGCTCTGCCCTTTGGAGTCATTTCAAACGCACAGTAGGCAAGACTCTTAATTACCTTAAGGTATTAATTTTTATTTGTTCTCTCTCCGACTCCCCTCAGAGACTCCCTGACTTTGGCATTTCAATCCAGTCTCCAACCCAACTCCCATATCCTTTATTCCACAGAAAGTTGAAGAATTCACTGCCTGATCTTTCCACCATCTACAAAATGTATCCTTACCTGTGTACACTTATTGACCACCATGTCCTCTAAGATTGTTAATTATCCTCTTTCTCATCAATACAGTCAACCTTCCTTCCCTTTTTAATCTTTACCTTCTTCCCAGGAATATTTTATCTACTAAATGAGACTACAACATCCCCCCAATCTGGACCTTCTGCCATAGCTACAGTTCATCCCTCATCACCACTCTTTAAGTCTATGAAAATAACCTCTTAACTGGGCTCCCTGTATTTGCCTTTGCCATTGCCAGAATACAGAATATAAACTGAAAATATCATATCACTATGTCACTGCTTAAAAGACCTTCGATAATTCTCTTTTGTCTATAAAATGAAAGTACATGATCTCAGGGTAGAATACAGGGCCTTCCAAATGTATATCTTACTTAACACTAGATCAGTCCTGTACTGTCCCTGTATATTCTACTGCTCCTGAACCTCACTCACCCTCCAGGTTCAATTTTGTGGGAGATTGTGGTATTTGTGCAAAGTATTTATTGCTCTTACTTGTAAAAGGATACTACTTTCCTAATCTATTATGTTAGGCTTGATCATACAACTTTCTTTAGCCAATAAAATGTGGGTGAAGTGTCAAATGCCACTTGAAAGAATTAAGTGTCACTGAATCATTTAACTATTCCTTTCTTTTCCCCTCGCTGTGAGGCTGAGATGTCCCAGATGCAGGCTGCTCTTTCAGTTTGGGTCCCAAAGTAAAGAGAGTGTGGATCACAGCTGCAGCTAATGAACAACAAACATTAACAAGAGTAAGAAGTACACCTTTCTTGTTGTAAGTCATTAACATTTTGGAATTGTTACTGTAGCACAATCTAGCAAAATCTGACTAATATGAAAGTTGGTGCTTCCATAAGGAAACCTAATAATAAATTACGTGGCTTTTGCTTCTGGGTTAGGTGTGGGGGTTGATGAAATTGAGGAAACCTGTTTTGTCACTCTTCTCCCAGATTCCATTCTGTAAAACTGTCCCCTGTAGTAACTCAGAAGTCAAGTAATGCATCTAATGAACTTGTGGCTTTAGGATAATAAAGAGAGAAAAAGAATCTTGGGAATGTGGTTGCTATTGGCTACATTTGACAAAATAATATAGAAAAAAAGATGAGCTCAGAAAAGAAATCTTTGACTTGCATAGAATTGAAAATCTAGAAATTCTGCTATGAGTAGTTTGAAGATATATCTGATTGTCATTTGCAACTAGTAAGATATAAATCTAGGTCTGTGAATGCCAAGAACCAATTAAAACTCAGCCTGATGACATGGTCTGAATTAACGGTGTGGCTAACAAACTTCCTGTTACAATTTCTGAATTGATATGGAAAACAGAGCTCCATATCCTGGGCTCCAAAGATGTGACTGATAGGAAGCAGGTGTGGAATGCTATTGAGCCTCTAGGAAGGGCACATGCTCCAGTGGCATCTTCAGATGCGGCCAATGATGATCAAAGGAGGAGAAAGAGCCTCCCAAAGAGCAGAGCCAAGGGTCATAGAGGGTGATGAACTGGAGATCTACTCTCAGGTTGTAGAACTTGGGCCCCATCCAGAGACACTTCAGAACTCCAGCGCAGGGACCTACTGTCATGTCTGCCCCATGAAACTGTTGGAGTGTTACTGATAAACGTTTCCTTTCTTCCCCTTTCCAAATGAGAGAGTCTATTTCAGTTATAATCTTCCTGTTCCACTATTACATATCAGCTACATGAGGAAATATAATTTATCTTTTTAGTTCACAGGTCATTGGATCAAGAAGAGCCACATGCAAATTTGATACAGAAACTACGTACAGATGCTAGATTTTGAGCCTGGATGGGACTTCTGAGTTGTCTCCCTAGGAAAAAGGGAGAGGGAATGAACTTAGTGTACAGAAGGGAGGGTTGTGAGTATTTGTGACCAAGATGCTGGTACTTTATTTGTTTGAAATATTTGCTATTACTCCTTGTAGGATGACTATACTTTCATGCTTCATTGAAATCAGTCTTGGCCATATGACTTTCTTTGGCCAGTGAAATATGAGAGGAAATGACTTCTGTAATTTTCCCAGGCAGCTTTAAGAGCCACTGTGTCATTTGGCTATTTTCTCCTTCCCTCTCCCTGGAGGCAGATACGTCTTAGGTGGGTTCTGCTTTTCCAGCCTGGGGCTTGGAATGAAGACAATTGGAAGGAGAGACGCAGCCGCACGCAATAGACATTAATGTGAGCAAAGCAAACAAACAGAAAACAAACCTATATTGAGATTTTGGAATTTGTTACAGGAGAATTAGTGAAAGTTGACTTCTGCATCCTGTCTTCACTTCGATGCTTTCTCTGTCTGCAACTATTATTGTTCTATTATTCTTTGTCTCCTTATTTCATATATATTGTCTAAGATTTAACTCATTTATAAAGCTTTCTTTGAACTCCCAGACAAGGAGAAAAGCCCCTCCAGGCTACTATAGTACCTACATATACCTTAAATTTTAAACCTACCATATGATATGAAAATCATCAGTTATGCAAAGTCAGGAAAAATGGTCTTAATCTTCATAGAACTACTGTAAAATAGCACAGGGTCTATGATGGCTTTGTGATGGATCGAGGTGGCTAGGCTAAGACACATTTTGCAGAATTTTCTGTCTTGCATTTCCTGTCAGAGTGGGAAAGATCCTTGGAGAGCCCTTGCATGTGGCTGAACTGCTGACTCGCCTTTTTGGCTGGAAGCAGCAGCTGGACCTGGAATTGTTCTGCCTTCCCCTGGGTCCTCCCTCAACTTCCTTGACTCCTGGGGAAGGTGTGTGTGTATGTGTGGATAGGAGGTGTGTAGCTCTGTGATGGAAGGTCCTGGCTTCTGTAAGATAACTTCATCACCAAAGTCAGAGGCAACAAAGACAGACAGGGTTTCATTTGGTCTTATGGGTTCCAGCCTGCTTGCAGTCTTCCCTTCCCGTATGTCTGTCCCTTGGACTTCAAACTCCAGCATCAGACTCAGAGACAGCATTCTTCTAGAGACTGGACTGCTTAACCAGCTCCCCAAATTGTGTAAGCCAATTTGCTATAACAAATATATGCACATCTACAATCATACATAAGTATATATGTATATGTATATGTTTATAAATATATATTTACACACACACACACATATAATGGCCTGGGTTGGTTTGGGAAGTATGAAATACTCAAGGAACTAAAAAAAGGGAGGGAGAATAAAGCAAAATGAAGACGCATTTATGCAGAGCTGTGTAGGAGGCCGCCCAGGAAGGGGTTTGTTAAATGTGTTAAGGATTTTGGTCTTTTTTTAAAGACCAATGGGAAGGCATAAACGCGTTTTAAGCAGGAGGTCAATGTGATCATAGTTATTTTTAGAAAAGTCATTATGTTGCAAGATAGTCATTATGTTGCTGACTAGACAGTAAGCACAGGGCATGCAGGTAGAATAGGTGGGTTTTGAGGTCATCCGCTGAAGTGGTAGGAGTAGTTTAGCCAAGTTACTGGTAGTGGAGATGGAGGGTGTTGGATATTTCAAAGATAATTAAGAGGTGTGTTTGAGAGGATTCTGTGACGGTTTTCATATGGAGGATAGAGGAAACGTAGATGCCAAGAAAGGATTCTGGTTTTTCAACTATGTAACAGGATGAATGGCAGTGCCATTGGCTGAGATGACTATGAGTGAACAAAAAATATTTATACACAATGATGAGTTTGAACTGCCCTTAAATCATTCAGATGAAGTTAACAAGTAAGCAGCTATGTTGCAGGCACTGTATCAGTTCGTCAGAGTTCAACCAGAGCAGCAGAACCAGTAGAAAATATATCTAGATTACACATGTTATTTCATCTGTCTGCAGTGTACTTCCTCCACCCCTCACAACCTAGTTAACCTCCGTTCTTTCTTTGAAAATCAGGCCAACTGCTATGTTAGGCAGCATATCAAACTTTGAAAAAAGTGAGAGATTCACATTACTGCCCCCTTCCAATGTAGAATGACACTGCAAAATTATTCTTTATGAAATTTTCCATGAAGTTCCTTAAAGAGTTAACTCTTTCTTAGATTTAAATTCAGATTTGCACATAACTCTCCTCAAATTTGGCCATTGTTTATTACAGCATGCTCACATAGAAACTTTTTGGGGAAGAGATTTTAAGGAATTGAGGTTAGAGATAAAGGTACATAATTAATCATATGCATAATACTTTAACATGAACAAAATGATTGATGATTTGTGTTTTCCTACACTTCTGTAAGCTGCTTGAAGGCAAGAACTTATTTTGTTACTTACTTCTGTGTTCTGAAAATAACTAGTACCTTGTTTTGCACATGATAGATGTTCAATAAGCCTTTGTTTCCATTACAGTGTGTATTTTAATCTGCATTTGCCTTTATTTATTTATTTGCTTGTGGGTTCATTTGTGGGCTCCCACTCGTAGAAGGTAATTTCCATGAAGGAAGCTTGTCTGCCTTCTTTACTCCTATAGCATTAGTTATTTGAACGGTGTTTGGCACTTAACAGATATTTGAATAAATGACATATATAAAAATATCTGGTATATAATAAATGCTTAATAAATTGGAAAATACATCTTGGGATATGTACAAGTTCAAAGTGAGGAAAAACTCGTTAATTTTCTTTCAAATCAGCTTTGTAGGGACGAAGGGAAAACTTGCCCTTCACCCTCTGATGGTTCACTGAAAACCAACTGCCAAAGGCAGATTCATAGGAGAAAAGACATACGAATTTATTTGGTCATAGTTTATGCAATATGGGAGCCTTTGGAATGAAGATCCAAAGATACAGGGGAAACTGTCCATTTTTATGCTTCGGTCCAATAAAGTACGGACAGCCGTGTAGAAATATAATTAGACAATAAGGACATGATCTGATCCTAACAGACTGAGCCTGTCTGTCTAGATTTTTCTTGGCCTCTCTGAGCAGCATCCTTCCTTCTGGGTGTAGGGCACGACCCTCTCTGGAATGGGGGTCTCATGACCTGCAGTCAAACAAGGTAGGTCAGAGAATTTCTGTAAGGACAGTTTTTACAAAGAAAGGCTGTGAGAGTTGCGAGTTAGAGTAATAGTTTTAGATTTTATGGCTGGCTTTGGGGAAAAGGGGTTCTGGTTTCCATGACCTGATTTGGGGGAAAAGGATTCTAGTTTCTATGGCTAGCCTTGGAGGAGAATGATGGGCCAGAGACAGGAGGGCAGGAGAAAGTCAGAGAGAAACTTTTACTTCTGAGACTTCATTTTGGGGTATCATTTCCTGAGCTCCAACAGTTTCTCTTCCCATTTATGGAGAAGAAAACTCCATATGAGAAGAGCAAATTTTAAAACTCGAGACACAGCCATCAGCAAAGTCCCAGAGGCATTCCTAGTTTTCTCTCTGCCTTTTTTTTTAAATCTAATGCAGCATAAAAAAACATGTCTTGTGGAATGACACAAAGCTTTATCCAAAGCACAGGGAGTGTCTTAGAAGGTCTTAGAAGGTAGGTTTAGTCATATTGTAATATGATTACATTGTTTTGAAGTTTCATTACTTTTTCATCTGAATATGAAACCTAGAATATTAATGCAATGAAGATTGGCAGTTGCTGACCCTACGGAGGCTGCTCCAAGTTGCTGATAAAACATAGACTGTGATACCTCCAAATCTCAGAGTCATTTGTAGATGTCTTGTCTGTAATCAGGATTTGCAAGTGCAGGTGTTTGAGCTCTTCTTTGGCTATTGTTATTCAACGCCATCACCTACCATTGTCTGCCATCTTAAATGGGCTGTCTCATCAATCAAACCTCCCCTTCCCATACTCAAAGTACCTGAGGATCAACAAAGCATGTAAAATTCGTACTTGTCTCGGTCCTTGAGAGGGTGCTGCTTCAGACATGATGACAGTCCCTCCCTTCCCCACAACCCCCCAGTGACAATTTACAGCCCATTCTGCACCTGACTTTTGCAAATATCTTCCCTCAGATATAATGAGCCCTCCTGGGGTTGAAAGGTGAAAAGGGGTTCTGAGGAATGCCATTTCTTTTTTTGATGCCTTCGTGCCTGAGTGCCATGTGGAAGATTTAATACCAACTCTATTCCTCTGACGCGTATGACAATATAATATCCTCTAATTGCATCTGTTATGTCTTTGTACAAGGAGGAAAAATATTCTTTACAGCAGGATTACAAAATTACACACATTGCAACTGAATATTCAGGGACTAAAATAGGCTTTCCTTGCTTGTTAGGGAAAAGAAGAAATGGAAAATTGGTTTTGTTTTTATTTGTAACAAATAAAAGTCCCTTCAGTACCATGGGACTGAAGGAGGTGAATTTGGTATTTTACAGGTGCTTTAAAATGTGTGGCTTGTGGATATTTGATAGGAATACCTCAGCATGGTGATATAAAATTTCCTTCAAGTAAACAATGGATAAATCCATGTTTTATCATTTTTAGTGATATTAAGGAGAAAGTTAAAGGATGATTGAGTTGTTTTTTTTAATAAAAAACCAGCATCTGTTTGGCTTTTTACCACTTGTAGCCATCCAAAGTTGACCACAGTTGTGAGATCCATGTAGTATTGACTTCATTGCATTTTGTAAGTATATGAAACTCTCTGGCTTCGTATCTGCCCAAATGTGATCATTTTCATCACAAGGATCAGATCTGTGTCACCTGCAGCGTGCCAGGCCCCCAGTGGCCACTGAGGAATTCAAAGCCAAATGCAACTGAAAGTGGCTCTCAGTCACTGAAAAATAAAGCCACATGTTAAGCATCTCCCTGTCTTTCCACTGTGGTATGATTCATTTTCTTTACCCCTGCTTCTAAAGAATTCATCATTTTCAGTAACCAAAAATGGAACAGACCAACTGGTAAATGGCAAATATGATGCTGCCATGTTCATGAGACATGTCCTTCCTTCCCGTGGGAATAGGGTGTAATAACCCATTCTTGCCCAATTTTCTATGTGGAAAGGCAGGCAGGTGACAGCACTCTTATCTAGATGCCCAAAGTAGAATTTTATCCCCCTAATTAACAAACCCAGTTAGGGCAGTACTTCCGCATCCCATTTTCTTTCCCCACCAAGGTATCTAACATTCTGCACTTTATCTAAAAATCTATTTAGTGGTATCTTTGAATAAAGAATAAATTACACAACACACAACACGGCACACGTTGCACACACACAATGTAAACAACAACTTAGCAGAAACAGCTGTTTCTCACTTTGTCATTAAGTTCACTACCAGCCTGAGAATTACACACAAATGCACAGTATAGTTGAGAAGGGGGAAATATAGCTCTGTTTATTTATATTCTCTTAGTCCCAGCAGAATTTATTGGGAATAGTATATGCAGAGCTCTGCACATATTTCTCTTGAGCTTAATATGAAGCATCAGGAGGGACTAAGTGACAGAAATGTAAAATGTAACAAGTGTTACAAGTTATAATGAAAACCATGATTTTGGGTCTGTGATGGGTGAGAACAGCAATTAATACTCCAAGAAACAGAGGATGATGACTTCACCCATCCTTAGCCCTCTCATTCGTCTTTCTTGGCCATAACTAAAAAGTGATTAAATAGAGTAAATTAAGAGCTTTCACACTCAAAATCCATAACTCACTGTGTTACATAGTCCATTGTAAATCACTGGAAAAATAATTGGTCTCCTTGTATTCACAACTGTATCTATGATATTTAAAAAGAAACTTGGTATCATTGTGTAAAACCCTTCCATGTTTTCCCTTGGCTTCAAAACTAAAAGTACATCCTTTGTATGGTGTACAAGGCCTTTCTAATACGTGTTCCTATCTGAACCCACCTCTCTACTGTTGACTTTGCTGTAGTATAAAATAAGCCCAAAGAGTGAAGTTCAAGCCTCAAGTGTGTCTCCTGCTATGACAAGGCCCAGACAAAACAATGAAGTAAACTCATTATGTCGACCTAAGTATGTCCCTGGTGACTTCTTTCCGTCCAGAATCCCACTTCAGATATATTTCCTATCACTATGTTCCCTTGTTCAAAGTCCTCACTCTCAGCTGTCAATTTATTACAATGACAAGGGAATAAGAGAATCAGACACTGCTTAGAGCCAGAGAAATTAGAAACTATCGGGGACCCTCATTTTCAGATGAAGTGACTGAAGTTGAGCCAATGACAGCTCGTCGCAGAGTAAACATGAGAAAACGACGTCTCCTGACTCCAGGACCAATGCAGTGTCTGTTAAGTCACAGTCACACACGACCCAGTGTGACAGCAGGGCTAAATGTTGCTACTGATTTTACCACGTCAAAAGGATTTAGCATTTAGTTTTGTTCATTTCTGGACCATTGGTCTGACTGAGAATGTCTGTATTAGTCTTCAGGATATTAAAGCAACCCAGTTTCTACTAATAAAGTTTTCTACTGCCCATCAGCTGTGCCATTTAATCAACCAATACATAGCAAAGCCTACTGGAAGGTATACTAAGTACTGAAAATAAACAAATAAATTGTACCCATCGTACTCTGAGATAGAAGAAACAGGGCCACGAAATGTTTTAGATAAGTTTGGAGCTAAGGTGTACGGAACTGAAAGAATCCATATCTGATGGAATCTATTTTATTGGGTTTTTTTTTCAGCAGACAATATGTGGTCTTATGTTGAGCATGAATGAGGGTGGTGAGATACAGTTGCAGGTTTGAGTGAAGAGGAGAGTCTGTTTTGAAAAGTGAGAAAGAGCACTTTAGGTAGTAGGGGTCAATTAAAGGATTCCCAAGCAGAGCCAAGATTCTATCCCTGCTCTCAACCCTGAAACAATAAGAGAAAGGAACTTTGTCGTTAAAGTCTATTACACTGACATTTTAACTCCAAGTACATCGCTAAAGTGAGTCCAACATACAGTTGTGTAACAAAGGAATTTTTAAAGAGCTTGGGAAAGTACATTGAAATGTTTAGTCACGAGTTAGTCATTCAATTCAGAAGCAGATGAGAGTGGAAATAAAATTCAGAGGGTTTATCATGAAGTAGAAGAAAAAGGATTCAAGGGTCTATAAGTCAATAAGCGCTTCCAGGAAAGATTCAGTAGGAATTAAGAAAGGAGTGTGATAGAAAGATAGGTAATTGTGGTCTAAGGGAGGTGGATTTTAGAAGTTCAAGATGAGGACACATTATGGCTCTGAGAATGGCTCATTGAAGTGGAGTAATGGTGAAATACATTTAAAGAGAAAAATTCAAAAATTGTACAATAGGGCACTAAATAGGCTATTAATGTGACCTGGGCATACATTCAGAGCGTTAGGAACACAGTGAGTGGCCTGGAAGTTGCTGGGTGTCAGCTAGGAGGATAAGAAGAAAGTACATTTATTATTTATTTATAAATTATATGTATATAATATTTATTATCAGGTACTGTCCTCATGACTAGGATATGAGATAAATGAGAGCTTACTTTGTAGTAATAAACAAGTGAATACATGAACACCATATTTTAAGGTAGTGACAACTGCTATAAAAAATAAAGCAAGGTAATAAAGAATGACTGAATGAGGGACACACTGGAAAAGTAAGACCTTCTTAAGGAGGTGACATTTGAGCAGAGGCATGAAAGAAGCTAGCCACACTAAGATCTAGGGGAAAACATTCTAGGCAGACGTAAAATGTGTCCGAAATGCCAGAGACAGGAAAGGGTGTGATGTGTTTAAGAGAGAAGACAACCAGCGTGGCTAAAATGCAAGGCAGGAGGCAGAGACAGACAGGAGGTAAGGGCAGAGAAGAAGCGAGGGTCAGACCTCTGGGTCATTGCTGTCCATGAGAAGAAATTTAAATGTCATTCTAGGAACAATCATAAGCCATTAGTGGCTTCCAGTGGATGCAATTAACATCAAAGTGGCAAGGATTATTAAACAGAAGTGAAAAGCCACAGTCTTACAGTGACAGAGGAGAGCCCAGAGAATGCTGTGGCTTCCACCGGTCCCTGATATCATCAGGGAGGGAAGACGGGAAGACATGGGGACACGCAGGAGGATGAAGAGGCCATATTACTCCCTTACAGCCTTCTTTGATAGAGAGAGTGTTGAACCATCAGTCAGGTGTCAGGTGGTAAATCAGGACAATGAACCAAATGAAATGTAACAATAGTGCCTTTGTTCACTGACTGCAATGGTACCAGCAGAGCAGAGGAACCGGCTCCCCAGTGCCCTCTTTTTCCCTAGGGGCAGCACCAGACAAGAGGTGGGTGGATGCAGCATGGAAGAAGAAAATATCTCAATACTCAGGAGCCCCCAACAAAAGGTTCTGCCTCGTTACGGATCCGGGGGCTACAAGGAGGAAAAGGAGGAAGGTCTGGGAATGGAAAGGTACTGAGTCAAAGTGGAGAGAAGCACCTTAGCCAAGGTGCCCTATAGACAGACCTCCCAGTGGAGACCCCTGGCTAGGAACGTAGATACCGCATATGGGCATGGCTGGGCTGAGGGCGGGGTGATTGTGGGTAGCTGCGTCCTTGATTGCAAATCTCTCCAAAATACTACAATGGAGGGCAGCTTCTCCTCACCAGGCCTGAGAGACAAAACCTGGTTGGGCCTGAAAGATCACAAAGGATTTTGGCCTGGAGCAGGAATCCTTAGAGATAAACCTATTGTTAACATGGGAAGGTAGGAGGAATAGTCTGGGTAAAACCTGAGCTGTGAGAGTGTGAAGAGAGGAAGGAAACATCTAATGATACACTGATGGGATGAGATCTCTGAAATGTACCCTTTTGGGGAAGAAAGGGAAGAGCTGTTTGTATCAAACTGGTCTACTGGGTATGGGACTTATACTTTCTGTGATAACCTCAATACATTTCTAGCTTTTGAGAAAGGGACTTCATCTTTGATTCTCTGGCATTAGCCCAATTCATGAAAAATGCTGAATTCACAATCAATGAATAAATTAAATCAATGAATGAATCAATGAACTTTGGTCTCAGTAACAATGCTCGACAGAGCAGCCTTTCAAGTATCATCAGGGTTGCAAAGTCAAATGTCTTTAAGAACCAGGCAGGCAGGTAAGGACAATGTGTAGGACATGAGGATGTGAACAGTGAACAGTAGCATCCATGACCTGCCTAAAGTCATTAAAATCCAATGAAAACAACAATAAAAACAATATTGTACTTATAGTTTAACTGACCTTGTCTGTCTGGAGGCTACCACTGCAGAACTCATGAACCTAACGCTGACTTCTAAGAACAGCAGAGAAATAAGGACTGCTAACATCCCAAGGTAGGCTAAGCTTTTCCTCTATTCATCAATTTCTCATTCATTCATTCACTCATTCATTCAACAAATACTTTTTGAGTGTCTACCTGTAGGCCAAGTACTATTTAAAATGCTAGAGAGACCATATACCAGACAGACAGAAATCCCTGCCCTAACAGAGGTGACAGTCTGGAGATGCAAGACAGAAAACTAACCAAATAAATAACACGGTGTGCTACGTATTGATGAGAGAATGGAGAAAAATAAAGCTCAGAAGGGGAGAGCGGGAAGGTGGGAGAGGTAAGGTAGAGGAGTTTTCCGTCTTAAATACAGTGGTCAGGGAGAAAGGGGCTGGCGAGGAAAGAGCACCAGCACAGGGAGGCACAGTGCACAGCGCTGGAAGGCGGAAGAGCAAGTGGCACGTCTTGAGCAGCAGGAGGAAGGCCAGTTGACAGGAGCTGCCGAGGGCTGGAGAAGCAGCAGAGGACCTTAGGGAGCCAGGAGGAGACCAGGCCATGCGTGGTTTCGTGGGCTGCAGTGAGCCCTTGGGCTTTTGACCTAAGAGAGATGGGAAGCCGCTGGGGACTCTGAGCAGAGGTGATGGGGTCTGACCTATTTTTTAAACAGGGTTATTCTGGCTTGTGGTAACAGATAGATGGGGACAAAAGTAGTAGCAGAGAGACTGGGGACAAAACTATTAAAATAATCCAAGCAAGAGATGATTGTTTTGGCTTGTGGTCAGAGTAGTAAGACATGTTCAAGGAGGGAGAAAGCTGAGGGCAATCCTGGCTTTATAACAGCCCACTCCTGTGGGAACGAATCCACTCCTAAGAGAACTAACCCAGTCGCTGGAGAGTGAGAATGGCAGCAGGCCCTTCATGGGGAACCCACCCTTATAGACCACACAGCTCCCGCCAGGGCCCACCTCCCAACACTGCCACGTTGTGGACCAAATTTCAACATGAGTTTCGGTCAAACCACATCCAAACGCAGCAGTAAGGTAAGTGTACTAACAATATGTACTGAGCACAGAAGAAAATGTATGGCAGCTTTTGTCTTTTACCCCAAACCCCCCACTCCCCAAATCAACAACGATACAAAATGACATATGTTATATTCAAAGACATAGGGGATGCTTTGATATTGGTAGGCACAGAAATGCTCGCTTCGAGGTTAGGGATAAAGGATACTGTTTTTATCCTTGCTTTGTGGAATATTATGGATCACTGGCTAGAAGAAACTGTGCTGAGATAAGAATTCTGGAAAAGAAGTCAAGAGATATGGATTCTGGTGCTGTCTGACACTGCACAAATTATTTATCATCTTGGGCCACATATGCAAAATGAAAAAGAAAGAGATCTAGATAACTTCCATGATCCTTCAGCTTTAAAAATATGAAACTAAGCTAGAGTTTGACGACTCACAAAGGTAACTTACACATTCCAACAGGAGACTCGTGAACACACGTGTGTTAGGTAAAGCTCTGGATGCTGTTTTGGTGCCCACATAGGAAACATTTTAGCAGACAGGTGGATGTTTGCTTTCCTCAGATTTAACCACAGAGGTTTTCCCTTAGTCTACCCACTGCTGGGGCTGGCTCTGCTCCTGTTCCTCTTGCATGCTTGTTCTCAGAAAAGACCAGGTGGTGAGAGATTTTGTCCTTCATATTCCAGGAGTCCTGGCAGTAGCCAGAGACTTACCAAAGGAGGTGACTCTGCCTACTCTCACCCTTGGGAAAACAGGCTCAGAAATGTTTACTGGTGAACAGTAGTGCCCTTGTGATCTATCAGGACTAATCTGCTTTCTTTCCTTTTCCTCTTCAAAAAACAAAATCAAACAAAACAAAACTCTGCTGTCAGGAAGGAATCAGTGACTAAATGTCACCATGTTTACCAAAGAGACCAGGCAGAGAAACCTACCTCCTACTGTGCTTAGCAATCAACTGTTCTCACTGGGCTACGGCTGAGGCTCACTGGGATGGTGAACAGGATAGTAAAAATTTTGGATATTAGCACGGATCTGGGGGAGTGAGGGAGGCAGAGCTCAGGTCGTGATGTGCAGCCCGGTTCCCAACAGGCCATGGACCAGTACCGGTCCACAGCCCAGGGGTTGGGGACTGCAGATACTTTGCATACTTCCAAACTTTGATTATTTATATTCTATCATTTAATAGCTCCCAAAACTATGCTAAAGAGAAAGCCAGGCAGATAGTAGCCCATTTTACAGATAAAAAAACTGATGCTTTGAGATTCAAACTAAGAGTACTCAGATTGGTTAGGTTATAAAAGGCAACCTGTTCTAAGAAGCCCCTGAGTCCAAGTAGCTGAACTAATAAAAAATTCACATTTGTGCAGAGCCCAATGTACATATGTTTGCAATCAGGGAGAAGCATTCCATGTGGTCATTCAGGGACCCAATATCCTTCCATCCTGTGGCAGCCCTCTTCTCCAGGTGACCTCTACAATGCTTTCTTATTCAGCCAGCAGATACAAAAAAAGGTCACCTTTACGGGTCAGCCATAGTGGTGACAATGTCACTTTCACCCTAGCACGGTCGCAACGAACAGCAAAGGAGGCAGTCGACTGTGGGCTACCTCATGCCCAGGAGGAAAATGAGGCCAGTTTTGGCAAGCACATAGCAATCTCTGCCACAGCAGTAACAGATCCCTGGAGACACCACCACTACTACTGTGTCTTTGCTAGCAGTTACTCCTAGCCCTAATTTTCGATTTATTTTGTTCAATTTCTCAGCCTAGGGAACAGCCCTAGAAGAGAAGGCATATTCATAAATTCCATTTATTTCACCATCCACCAAGTCATTCTAAAAGTCACAGCTTCTCTCAAGAGGATTTAAGAAACAGCAAGATAACAGAGAAGCAAAAATGAGTTCGGACCATATCTGGGAATTTGAATGCGGACGGGGACATCTCAATGCCACGAGTTTGTCATTACTCTATTAAGTTTTGTGATAATGACTTAACACAAATTCTCGCAAGGTATTTTGCCCACTTGTGTGATTCGTAGACAGGAGGTCTAGGAGGTGAGGGGAATAAAAGCCCCCCGTGGCCATTTCAACCCCCCTGAGCCACTTTCTGCCAGGGACACACACATGCAGTCTCAGGGCACCTGCTCACCACGTTTCTCACTTTTCCTGGGTTTCCACGCTCTCTGCAGAACCGGAGTGCTTCCTGCCTGGGCTGCTCCTCCGGGTTCCAGTTTCTGGTCTCTTGCAGGTGTGTGTCATTTTACCCAAGGCTTTCTCTAAACAGAACTTTCTCCTCATTTGTGACTTGACCAACTTCGTTTCCTTTTCTCTGGCTTTTAAAGAGCCCTGGGACTCAAAGCATGAACGTAGAGTATACAAATGAGCAATGGGAGAGCAAGCCAGAGGGGAGAAGTTCACACGTAACAATATACGTAATTTTTAGGAGGAAATATCTTGTCTCTACCGTAGGGTAGGACCGTTTTAATTTTCACCAGCCTTGGGCACCTGGCCAAGTGATTCCCTGCAAAGTCAGATAAGATTTAAGGATTTTGGCCTTTTCCTTTTCGCGGCACAGCCCCGAGTCTTGCCCTGGCATTTATTCTGTTATTAGGTAAAGGGGGACAGAACATGTCCCCCTGTCACCCTGTGCAAAGCAAAGCAGAGCGCGTCTCTGCTCTTGGGACTCTGCTTTTTAATGGGTCTGTCAGGTTGTTTCAGTTTTGACTGAATTAAATGACAACACTGTTCCTTTTTAAAGTTATTACTGTTTGAAACAACAGTCTCAAATCCTTTTCATTATTTTTTTCATAAGTTCTAGGATTTAGTTCTCTTGTTGCTGCAGCCTCTGATGTTCAAATAACATTTACTGTAAAGCATCCATCAAATTTTCAGAACATATTTATTATTTTTAACCTGCTGCTGGTGACATCTCCTCTAGCTTGCCATGTAGGGGCTGGATCAAGAAAAATGCCAGTACTCCCAGGTGGGGTGCATCTTTACCATTTACTCTCTCCCCCAAAATTAGCTTCCCACCAGTCTTCTGTGCACTGAGAGGTGAAACAATCCATTTGTTTTCATCTTGGCACTTAAAGGGAAACTTGTTGCTTCCTGCCTGCTGTCTTTTCCTAACTGGCCAGAGACAGATCGGTGAAGATTTGTCTTTGGACGTCTTTCTAGAGCCACTTCCTCCGCCAACAGGTGTCTTTGAGTTGTTCACACTTCTTGCCACAACTTACTTCTCAATTCCCTCGAGCTCCAGCTGTCCTCTCCCTAAAGTGCCAATTTTCATGCATGCACAGGCGGTGACTGAGCCCTGCGCTAGGCCAGACATGTTGCTTTGTGCTAGGGGTCCAAAGATGATTAAGCATCATTCCTGACTGTGTAGACCTGAACGTCGAGCAAGAGGAAGGGCAGACTCCAGAACAATTATGTGCCAGGAATCAGGGGCAGATGTCAAGGTGCTATGGCAGCCAGGACAACCAATTCCACCTGGGGGCCTGGAGCAGGTGTTCCAGAAGAGAGACAGCTGAGCTGGGCACTTGAGCAGGACAAACCGAAAAGGACATGCATGATGAGGGAACAGCATGTGGAAGGTTATATACAAAGAGGATAAGGTACTCGGGGGAGAAATCTAAAACCCTATCTTCTAACAAACTCCACTCAACAGAATACATTTTCTTTAATACTGGCCGGTGGTCCTCAATATTATTTTAAAGCCCAGGCACACCTGAGAGATACACGTGCTGTCATTGGTAAGAGTAACTCTGTGATTGGCAGTAACTCAGAGTGTATCTGCATCTCTGCAGGAAGAAACATCGTGGGGTAGAGTCTAGAAAAATCCTCAGGAGTGATTTTGACAACTCTGGTTAAGAATCACAGGTACAGATGCTCCCAGGGACGGGTGACCACTGTGTCTTATTCTTCCCTGCTAAATTTATAATTTAAACAAACACCCTGGCTGGGCGAGGTGGCTCACGCCTGTAATCCTAGCAGTTTGGGAGGCCGAGGCGGGCGGATCGCTCGAGGTCAGGAGTTCGAGACCAGCCTGAGCAAGAGTGAGACTCCCGTCTCTACTAAAAATAGAAAGAAATTATATGGACAGCTAAAAATATATATAGAAAAATTAGCTGGGCGTGGTGGCACATGCCTGTAGGCCCAGCTACTCGGGAGGCTGAGGCAGGAGGATTGCTCGAGCCCAGGAGTTTAAGGTTGCTGTGAGCTAGGCTGATGCCACGGCACTCTAGCCTGGGCAACAGAGTGACACTCTGTCTCAAAAAAACAAAACAAAACAAAACAAAACAAAAAAAAAAACAACAACAACAACAACAAAAAAACACCCAATGTGATAAAATAGAAATAAAAATTTTCAAAACAATCAAAGAAGTATTTTCAAGAGGTAGAGGAATAAGGATTAGTAGTTTTCTCATACTGTTCAACATACATCCTTACGAATAAACAATGTTTCTATTATTAGCTGTCGCTATGCAGAATTTTTTTTTTAAAGATTTACCTCCAAAATTCATTCTTCTTGATAGCACCCTTAAAAATTGTAGCATGAATGATGGGGATTAGAAATCTTTTAAAACAAGTTATTACGTTCCTAATAGAGTAATAGATAAAGCAGAAACAATGTTCTAGAGGATTTAGCTTGATATCATTCTCCATTGAAATGAGGATTTTTCTCTCATTTGCTTCAACTCTGAATTAAAAAAAAAAAAAAAATTGCACCTTTCCCAGGAGATTCATTACCATATGGAAGAGGCACAGGGCACAGGGAACAGTCAGAGTAGGACAGATAAAGATGTTCCAAAATATGAAGGTCTCTGGAACAGTCCTTTTTATGTTGTCTCATGGCAAGATGAGCGTAGGAGCTACAAAGTGATCAGACGGTAAATTTAGAGCCAATAAAAAGGAGACACTTCACAGGGCATGTAGTTTGCTTCTGGGAATCTGACACAGAAGGTCAAGGAATTAAATACTGGAGTTGGATTTATACTAGACCTGACTGTTTTTATGGCCAATACAACATTTATTGGTATGCTAAGATAAAGTTAATCAAGTCTTGTGCTTCATGGTGGAGAAGCAAAGATTACCTCTCAAGAGTTAGGAAGAGATCTCCGTCAAACACCACAGCATATACACTTGCACGATTATTTAGTTTTCTCTCTCTTTTCTGGAGGTTATTAGAAGTTCAGGCAATATTTGATGCACATCTGGGCTTTTAAGAAAAATTGAATACCACCCTGAAGTTGTCACATTTTGAGGGGGGTGTGCATTGGTCTTAGGCATTTTTCATTTTTGAACCATTTTTCACAAGGTAGAGCTTAAGTCAAAATTCTGTACCTAATTCTTTGTGTAAGTCAAAAGCAATATCCCAACTTCTCTTCTTGACTTTTTTTTATCTTTAAAATTGGGGTGTCATACATTTTAGGAGGAGATGGATGGTTAGATTAAGCTAAGATTTATACTCCATCGCTCTTACAGTGTCCTCTTCTGTCTAGTTCTCAATTACTAATAACCGTCTCAGAGTGTAGCGTTAGTGTGATGTCAGGTTGACCATCTGCGATAGCCTTAGGTCAGTGTTTGGGGAAGGCACGATCAATTTATGGTTTGGATTTTCACAAAGAGATAAAACAAAGTATCATCACATGGTTAATTACTAATTACTTTTAGGCCAACGTTTCAAAGTTTGGTTTAACTGGGTTAGACACCGTGGTGACAGTGGAAGAGGTGCAGGACAGCCACTAACGAGCGGCTTAATGTCACCGGAAAAATAATCAGGGTTCAAATCCTGGCTCTGACGCTTAATCTCCGAGTGACCGTGGCCAGTCATTCAACCTCTCTTGATCTCAGTATCTCCCTCTACAAAGTGGGGATATTAAAATTTACCTTAAAAAATAAAAATAAATAAATAGATCACAGCCCGGGGAGAAGTGCTATTGGTATCCGACAGGCAGAAGCCAGGCATGACACTAAACATATTACCATGCATGGGACAGCCTCTCACCCCACACCCCAACCGGGAATCATCGGGGACCAAAATGTCAACAGTGTTTTGAGTTTGGAAAACCCTCAACTGTATTTATGCAAAGTTATTCGAATCACACATGGCAGAAATAAAGAATGGTAACTGCTGTCAGCTGAATGGCGTCCCCTGAAATTCATGCACTGAACCCCAGTTCCCAGTGCCTCAGAATGCAATCATATTTGGAGATAAGATCTTTAAAGAGGTGATTAAGTTAAAATGAGGCCTTTAGGGTGGGCTCTAACCCAAGATGACTGATGTCCTTAGGAGAGAAGATTGGGACACGGACAGAGACATCCTGGTCCTTAAGCACAAAGACCACATGAAACACAGCAAGCCATGAAGAGACGCCTCGGGGAAAAAAAAAAAACAAAAACCGAGCCTTCTTAATGCCTTGATCTCGAACTCCCAGCCTCCAGAACTGTGAGGAAATAAATTTCTGTTGTTTACGCCACCCAGTCTGTGGTTTTGCTGTGGCAGCCCTAGCAAACTAATATAGTAACTGCTGTCATTATCATTAAAAAGTAAGTATTTGATTTTGAAAAACATTACCACAAAACACAGAACAAATATACCAACTCTGTATTGGTATTCTAACAGCCTAAAGCTCTGTTAGAAAAAGAGTAACTTGAGATGGTAAAAGCAAATTAAAAAAAAAAAAAAAGAAAGAAAGAAAGAGAGGCTTAGCCCACGGATATAGCAATGTTCAGTATTAGTAGAGAGCAGAGTAGTAAGAACTTACCCAAACAGAATTTACACAGGTAGTGCTGTTTGAGTATTTATTTATATTACTTGAGCCCAAGCTGATCAGAATCTGACACTAAGAACCTTCCAGATGTCTGCTGAAGTTGCAGATCCCTGGGTGAGATCTGTACAAGGCAGAAAGCCAGCAAAGGAATATTCTTATTAAAAGCTGATTTTCTGGCCCCGAGCACTGTGAGGAACCCAGTCCTGACGGGCATGGCTGGGCATCTGGACAGGAGTACTCCTGTGCCCTGCTGTTCTACGGCACCCTACCAACACTAGCTGTCTTCGAGTTCTTCCTCTCTAGTGCACACCTTCCTCTGGAATGCCAAGGTCATGTTCTGCTCATGAAGAGAAGCAGCAAGAAAAGACACAGCAAGGCAAAGAGCATTTCTCCTGAAGCCCAGAGTGGAGCTTGTCTGATCAATGTTTCCCTAAATCTCCCCCGCTCCACCCTGCAGGCCTTTCCTGGACTTGCTCTCTCCAAGAGGAAGTTAATCTCAGACATCAGGTATAAGGGGGGAGAATGTCACTAGCAATTAGTGAACACTAGGTGATGTTTTTATGAGGATGAGGCATTGCTGCTGTCACCATGGGCTTGTACTTAATTAGCAGGAAATGATAATTATGTTAATCCACAGTTCAAGAGGAGAACATAAAACTCTTGCAGGTCTCACTCCCATTTTCCTGGAGACAAAGAATAGAGACCCTTAAGCACAATTCCAAGGCTACCCACATGGCAATTTAAGAGAATGTTAGAAGGGCATCCCCTTTGGTAGGCACATGGCATGTTCATGTTTTTATTAAAAACTGACCCTTTGAAACCGGAAAAAGGTAGCCCTTTGTTCTAGCGGGCAGAGGCCAGCACAGCAGGCTGGCTGAATTTCAGCCCCACAAGCCCCTCCTCCAGATGTCCCTGTGCAGTGAATCAGAATGTCGGATTATTTTATATCCAAGGTTGTTTGCAACTTCAACACTCTCAGTTTCTAAGTGCATAAATTGAGGTTGCGAAAAGTGAAGTGATGTACCAACGGCAAACAACTATTAGTCCTGCAAGGGGGCTCAGGATGGATGGTCTTTCTCAGGGGAGAGTCAAGATACAGGGAACCATTAAAAGTACATGTCTATTCTAGAACATTCCTCACCTCTTTATTCTCATCTTCTTAATTATATCTGCCTGTCTTTTGGACACTTTCCCCCACCCCTTGCCCAGTCTCTAATATATTGATGATTAGATTTAGAAATGTTTTCAATAGGTAATAAATCCACAGTATAGATTAGTATTTACGTTTTACTTAAGAACGCTACAATGCTCAGTTTTAGTTTTGACAAAATCCAGGAACTCTCAAATGTTCTTTTAATTAGAGAAAACTGGAATAAATTAAACTGATGCAGTAATAAAGTCTAATAAGATTTTGAACAGAGACGGAGGAAGAAAGCAGCTAGAATTTGATAACAGAATTTAACAAAACTGAAACTATGAAAATAGAGAAATATATGAAATAAGAGTAAAAAATAAATAAAGATTTTGGGTCACACAAATCCTGGTTCAAGACAGACCTTGTCTGCTGATCTTAGACAAGTTATTTAGTTTTTCTGTTTCTTCAAGTCTAAAGGGGAAACTTTCTGGGTTCTTGTGAAACTTGGTGAAAACCTGTAAGTTACCTAGCACGTAGTATGTACTATTGAGTAGTGAGGCAGATTGTGAAAATGGCCCTTCTCCGTATCCACATCCTTCACAAGGTCACCTGCCACTTGGCACACCCTTCTGTTAGACCCCAGAGTATTTCTCCATCTGGCGAATTGGGCCAAGGCTTGTTACTTGCTTTGGGCTGATAGATACTACACCGGTTTCAACTCAAGACCCCTACATGCTTTCTTGGACTTTTGTGACCACATGTAAACACACTTGGCCAGTCTGCTGGAAGACGAGAGAAACGTGGCCCAGTGTCACCATCCCTCCATCTGCAGACACACAGCCCCTAGCAGACCTGCCTACTTACATATCAATGTATTGATTGCAAATGGCGCCAGGCCAAGGCCAGCAGAACTACAAGATGAAACCAGCTTAAATTGCCAACCTACAGATAGAGGAGCTAAATAAATGTTGTTTTAATCACTAAGTTTTGGGATCGTCATTGATATAGCAATAAGTAGTATTTGCATTATTCCATTTAAACTGTCATGGACCTTACTGTAAGTTTAAGCAACCCTAGGGCTTCATAATTTCCCCAAATACACAAGAGACATATGTAGAAGTTTCTTTTCCAGAGTACAGAAACATCCTCACTCAAACTTTTATTTTTGAGACAGAGTCTCACTCTGTTGCCCGGGCTACAGTGCAGTGGCGTCAGCCTGGCTCACAGCAACCTCAAACTCCTGGGCTTAAGCGATCCTTCTGCCTCAGCCTCCCGAGTAGCTGGGACTACAGGCATGCGCCACCATGCCCGGCTAATTTTTTCTATATATATTTTTAGTTGGCCAGATAATTTCTTTCTATTTTTAGTAGAGACGGGGTCTCGCTCTTGCTCAGGCTGGTCTCGAACTCCTGACCTCGAGAGATCCACCCGCCTCGGCCTCCCAGAGTGTTAGGATTACAGGTGTGAGCCACCGCGCCCGGCCCTCACTCAAACTTTTTAATTTGGCTCTGAAAGCATTGGTTTTGCCCAAAATGTCAGGAAGTACCTTCCATAAACTACTATAGCACAGAACAGGTACAGATGACAGCAAAACAGACTGGAAGTCCCGGTTGTTTCTTGAAAAAACAGCTCTTTTAAAAAAGACTTTAAGAAGGATTTGAAGGAGTAGGGGAATTACTATAGAACGATTCGGTAATAGTCCATAGCTTTTAGTTATTCATAACGTACTCATTTTCTCTCCCTCCCTCTCCCTCCACCCCCCACCCCCACCCCATAATCTTCCTCCCTGTGACAGCTTTTCAGTCAATAGACATCTGTGCTCTTCGTCCTTCTTCTCCAGAAAACAGCATTAGCCTCAGGCCAGTCATTGTCCCCCAAATCTTTGCTGTTTAATCCTAGTGTCAGAAACAAATCCATTTATCCCACTCAACACTGACCTCTGCGTCTTCAGATGGGTTCTGACACAGCACAGCTCGGCCCCTGTCTCAGAACGAGGCTCCACGAGGAAGGTGTGCCATGGCCCCCACGCCAGAGGTCTGCTAATGGCCAAACCGGGCTTGGTTTGCAAACAGACGGAGATGGAGACTCCCAAAAGCGGTTTGCTTTGGCTCTCTCCCTGGGGAACAAGGGTCCAGACACCACAGAGGATTAGAAAACCAGGTCACATGTGACGGGAACCTGAACAGAGGCAACGGTAGCTTTTTATATCTGTGTTTATCGATTTTTTTTTTCCTGCAGAAATAGCTTTCAAGACAGCAGGCATAAGGAAGTTTGGCAAAATAAAGTTTCTTATTTCTTTTCAGCAAATTGCTCCTGGATATATATTTGGCTGGATGCCAGGCCAAACACACCTGCCATTTCTACCTTAGGTTTTTATAAAGAAATTGAATTATGAAAGACAGGGTGGTATTGTGTAGCATCTCAAACTCAAATCCAAGTAATCCACAGAAGGGGGGGTGGGCAAAGAGATTTTATCCCTCTAATTATTCTACATAGTTATGAAGATTGCATTAAAAATTAAATTATATTTACTTTGAGGGGCCAAAAGATAAAATAACCAGATAATTAAAGTATTTAAAATATTGAATAGGCCTTAAAGACCCTAGAATTTTGCAGATTAAGAGACTAAGGTCCAAACAGTTGAAGTCACAGAGCAAGTATCTTTCCCCCCAAAAACAGGTAAATTTAGAGATCTGGGGTTGGCCGAAGTTCGACATGCAACTATTTTCTCAGAGAAACTGGCAAATGCATTTCCAATTTAACGTTTAAATTTTCTCCCCAGAACCAGCTTTTCATTTCTAGCAACAACACCTGAATACTCTCTGAGATCTGAATGCCTTATTCTAAATTAATTAATAATTTGTTCACTGTAGACACTAACCCTCTGCCCCATGAAGTCAATTTTACACATCAATGTGTGTATGTCTCTCTAATGCCTCCCCTCACAAAGTTGAAATTCTTCAGTTAATAGAAAGAATAACTCCTCTAGGATTTCTGATACTGTCATTTCCTTAAATGTTACAGAATGCTATGTATGGTAGTTTTCTTCCAAACCCACAGAATGAGCACAGAATGTTTGCAGGATTAGGATTTTTTTCCTGAACTTGATCCTCAAGTTCCTTGCCATGAGGCCCTGTGTGATGTGGCCTTTGCCTACATCACTGACCTCATACCTTGTCATTATCTTCTAACAACTCTGGCCTTATTTCAATGTCCAGGGTCCGCCAAGCTCAAGACTCAGGGCCTTTGCACCTGCTACAGTATCCCTGCAACTTACAAGGTCTTCCCCATCCACATTAGTAGGCTGGCTTCTGATCATTGCTCAGATGTCAGCTCACACGTCTCCTCCTCAGAGTGGCCTTCTCAGGCAGCCCCCTGCAGATCTCCCTCGCCCAGCACCTTCTACCACAGCAACCTGTAGTTTTACTTTTTAGTCCTTAAAATGGTGGTTCTAAACCTGGAGTGATTTTGCACCCTGGAATACATTTGGCAACGTCTGGAGATATTTGTGGTTGTCACAATGGTGGGGAGGGGACAGCTTGCTACTGGCACCTTGGTGATGCTTCTGAACATCCTGTAATGCCCAGGACAGACCCCACAACGAAGCATTAATATTATCTGGCCCATGATATTAGTAGTGCTGAGGTTGGGAAACCCTGACTTAAAACAATGTCAAATTATTTGATTCATTTGCCGATTCTCTTATTTATATTATCCTGCTAAATTTCAAGCTGAAAGAGGGCAAAAGCAATGCCTTTGTTTTTATTTTTTACATTTTTTATCGATACATCACAGCTGTACATATTTTGGGGATACATGTGATATTTTGATACATGTATACAACATGTCATGACCAAATCAGGGTAACTGGGATAACCATCACCTCAAATATTTATCCTTTCTTTGTGTTGGGAATATTACAATTCTTCTAGCTATTTTGAAATATACAATAAATTAGTTAACTATAATTTTCCTACTATACTATCAAACACTAGAACTTATTCCTTCCATCGAACTGCATTTTTGTGCCCCTAAACCAACTTCTCTTCATCTCCTTCTCCCCCTTTCCCGTTCCAGCCTCTGGTAACCACCATTCTATGCTCTACCTCCATGAGAACCACTTCTTTTAGCTCCCACACATGAGTGAGAACATGTGATATTTGTCTTTCTGTGCCTGGCTTATTCCACTTAACATAATGACCTCCAGTGACTAGTCGCCACTGTATACCTCACACCTCGTCCAGCACATGGATGTAGCAGGCAGGTAATGAATACTTGTTGAAGGAAAGAATGATCCGGCCACATTCAAGGACAAAACTAGCGCTGACAGCCTTTAGAAGTGAAAATACGAAAAGGCCATAGAGAAAAGGTATATTTCAAATTTAGTGGAAGGCAGTATCCTATGAGGCATTAATGAAATAATTTTTCTCATTAAAATTAAGAAGTTTTCCTCTGGGTTTGATACATAATTTGTTCTGGTCAGAGAAGGCAAGTGGATGAAATGGTATGCAGATCTGATCCATGTCATTAAATGTTTTTGACTATGTACCCAATATGTGCATAGATATTTATTCATAAGTTACATGCATATGATACTGGCATTAGCTTACATCATAAGGAACGGTATTCAGTTAGGCTGGAGTTCATCAGGGAGCACAACCAAGTGGCATTCATTGATAGTGGATGTAAATCCACATTGCAAAGGATTTTTCTTGATAATTTCTAAAAATTTTGCTAACTTCTTATGCGTGTCCGTACATTGCCATTGTTTTCCCCTTGTAAAACTTACAAAGGGAATATTCAAGAAAGGTAGATTATCTCGATCAAGTTTTTTGTTGTTCCTTTGTATTTGCATTACTATTTTTAATCAGTGGTATTTTTTATTCAGGAATATATTAAGCCAGCTGTATATTTTTGAGGGTCAGCTTAGCTAAATCTAGACAATGCAATTTATAAATCCACTTACCTGGGCAAATGTGAACTGCACAGTATCGCACAGCCTAAAAGCAAAGGAGGATGCCGTTATTAGTCCATGTGAGTGGCAAAGCTAGTGTTCCTTCTTCTAAGCCTTTCGCACACACCATGTGTGTCACGTGACCCCCTGAAAGGAGGGAAAAAGTGACAGTGTGCTAATGTGATTCCATATGCCATTTCGGTCCTTTCCCTGAATAAAAAAAATATTAAAGGCAGTTCTGATATTTTCTTCCTATCCTCCAGAGCGTCATCTTCCAGAATCCAGGAAGAGTATGCACCTCACCTTGGGCATCGCTGACTCAGAGGACAGGCATGGTGGCCAGTGTGCCCTTGGACCCAGGACTGAGTTCCTTAGGGAGCAGAGTTCAGAGAAAGCACGGCCAGGGGGTTGATGTGGAAAACTTTACAACATGAAGTTTATCTATTCTGAGCTCTTTGAGAGTAAGGAGAATGACCTATTTCTGTCTGAGGCTGTGGAATCTGGCCCCAAAGGACCTCAATTAACACTTCTTAAATAAATAAATACAAGACCACACAGAGAACAAAGGTGCCATGAAACAGCCTTATCAATGACAGAAAAAGGAGCAAAGCTGTCTCCTGTAAGGTAGTAAAACATAGCATGATGATGATCAGACTTCTGACACAAGCAGAAGTAGCTGGATGCTATCCATAGCCAGCAACTTTGAGGCCTATGAAGTATGTACTCTAACAAGAAAAAACACAAATGCGTATAGGAAGAGACCAGAGAGAAGCCCCATAGGTTTTTTCTGCTTTTGTCTCTTTCTATCTACCTATCTCTGCCTACATATGTGATTTCTGTAAGTCTAACTGATACCAACTCACATAGCAAATGAGGAAAATATTTCAAAAGCATTAACTTCTTTAGGAAGTGCCAGAACTACGATTTAATACAATAACACACAAAAGAATCACAAGGAGAAGCCTTGTAATTTCTAGGAAATCCTGGCTCCCTAATACTTTCACTTCTAGAATTCCTGTGTCTTAATTAAGATAAAATAATGAGCCAATAATTAAGTTCCTGCTCATCTTAAGAGTCAATGAACCAATGAACATCCGACTCCTGCTTCTGAGTCTAAGTCTTGGGGAAGATGGGCCCGTGGATCCACTAGGGCGGGGCCAGGGACACCAAGAGAACTGAGACTAAGTTGTAAGATGGGACGACTGTGGGTGGCAACATCACATTCTTCTTTCTCACGCTGTCCCTTGAGATTCTGACTTTTTGTTGTTGTTGTGCGAAGTCTCATCAAGATCCAGCATGATCATGTTACAGTCGAGTGCATTACTGGTCTTGGACTGGGCGCCAGGCATGGTCATCCTAAAGGACTCATGTGATCTCATAAGCAACCTGTCCTAGGGTCAGCATGGGAGAAGTGGGATCAGGCAGCTGGTGCCACGTCACCTTTGCAACTGGTACCTCCAAGTGAGCCTGGCGTAATGAGGGCTCACGGAGGGCTCACCGTGACAGGCCAGCATTGATGAGATTGGGAGGGATGGGACAAGACACTCTCATTATTCAAGGCCATTCAGGAAATTATGCGCACTGTTTAATATATTAGCATTTTGAGTACCCTAATAATGCTTTCTTCCCCTTTGTTTGTAAATATTTCCTATTTTCTCTTTGCTCACGTTTCAAGATAAAGAGCTCCTTTATATAATATATTTTAAGCCAGAATCTCTTTGACCTTGTGGACATAACCTACCATATGAAGGTGCTGCAGTGGTGACCTTCCAGGGACTGCTGTACAACTGTAATTGTGACAGAGTGACTGCCTTTTAGTACCAGATCTGTCATGGCACTTGTTATGCCCCTCGGGTGCTATCCATATATACAGGCATTGTTCATCACCTACCTGTTTCATGATCTGATAGGAAATTATGACTCCACTTGGTAACACCTGTGCCATGTGCAAAGACTTAGTCTTGATCAATGAAGCATCCACAGATGTTCTGAAATTCAGTACTCAGTAGGTGATTCCTATTATCTGCCACAAATAGAAATGGTCATACACAAGATCATTAAAATATATAAAAAGATACGATTCAGTGAACTGCCACTTGCAGGAATCAGAACGTGTGTGTTGAAGGAGGGAAGGGAGAAGGGGGAGTATGAGGTAGAAATTCTTAAATATAAGGAAATGACAGCAATTTCCGTCTTAACCTCCTCAGCTCTGGTTGCTAAGTTACCATGACATACCACTGTGTGCGCTTCTCAGGTTTTGGTCTTGGACCTGACAGTTTGATTAATTCTCTAGAGTGCAAAATGTGCACATTGAGTATTTAAAAATTACACATGCATGCACACACACACCCACACCCACTCACCCGGCACCCCATTATTGCTTCTGATTTATAAAATCTGTTTTATGATTAAATTGACATATGTAGGTGGAAACCTAAAATGACGCTTCATGTTGAAGAGAGAAAATCCTCTACTATGTGATATGTCTTGAAATTTTTCTTTACTAGTCCACAATTCACTCTTCCCTAATAGCAGGCATTTCTTCTCCTTAATGTGTTCATTTAACCCTTGACTTCATGCCTAAGAAATATGAAAAAAATAA
Organism: Varecia variegata; assembly: GCA_028533085.1. Classification (NCBI taxonomy): domain Eukaryota; kingdom Metazoa; phylum Chordata; class Mammalia; order Primates; family Lemuridae; genus Varecia; species Varecia variegata. The sequence continues at coordinate 4,843,282 of CM052451.1, read as the reverse complement.
GGCAAGTGTTATTTAATAGTTGTCACTGCTTTTCTCTCTTCTGTGTGTCTTACTTCCTGTGTGATTGAGTTCAGAGGTGTCCATAAATATTACTGTGAGCCGGTAACTGGTGGGCTCTGGGTTGTCAGAGGTATCTATAAGGGAATATGTCAGTGTCTGCTAGCAAAACCAGCCAGGCTCAAAATCCCAGGCACTGCATTGAAGATAATATTAAAAAAATACTAAAAATGTATACCAAAAAGTAGTTTCCAAGCCATGCTATTGTCTTGCTCTTCAGCATTTTGGTACAGTGGCTCTATACTCAAAAGACATATTGCATTCCTCTCCCAGTCTGTGTGTGAACTTTGAAAACAAAAGTGACAACTTCAAATGCTTATCACTAAAACAAAATGAGGGTTTTTCTTTCTTTTTTTAAAAAAAAATTGTGTACAAATTTAAGGGAGACACGTGCAGTTCTGCTACATGGCTACATTGCTTAGTGGTGAAGTCTGGGCTTTAAGTGTAACCATTACCTGAATAATGTACATTGTACCCATTAAGTAATTTCTCATCCCTCCTCCCCCTCCCACCTTCCCACCCTTCTGAGTCTCTAGTGTCCATTATTCCACACTCTATGTCCATGTGTTTGCACAAACTTGAGTTTTTATAACACCAATAAGAAAGGATTCATAGCCACAGGTATACAATACGTGGCTAAATCAGACAAAGCTATTTTCAGATGCTGAATGGAACTTAGCTTTGCCACTGTGGCTGCATTGCTATCCAAGTTCTGGCATCTGACCTCCAGAAAGCAGCTAGAGAAGGTAGAATCTACACTTCTGTTGATCAGGTAACAAGGAGAAATCTGGCTGCTTTAGTCTTTGAATTTGCTGGTTCATATTTATGCATAATCAGGATATGGTCTCTCTTCTGATGGCTGCTCTCAGCATGTGATGGAGTCTTTACTCCAACTGCTAACAGATAAGGAGGGGTTGGCAAACTCTGAAATGGTTCTATAAGACTATAAATTTGCCTGCATCCATTCTTTTCCCTCATTCCTCCTATTGCAATAACAGTTCCTTCTGGTTATCAAAATCCAACTTCTTGTTTGTGTGCTGGAGCCTGTTCCTTCTCAACCTCCCAGGAATGTCCCTGGTACAGATGGTCTCTCTCTGGGTTGCACCATTAGTCTCTTTCACTCTTTCTGCATCACTATGATCAGTAGATAAACACAGTCTAGAATCTCCCATATTTTAAAAACCTCCTTAATTGCCTGTCTTCCTTGAGATATTGTCCCATTCCTTTGCCCCTCCTTGAAAGCCAGAGCTCTTGAAATAATTGTCAATACATGCTATATCCACCTGCTCAACTGCCATTCATGATTTTATCCTTCTGCATTTAAAATTGATTTTTAATTTGACCTTTTTTTCAACTTTCTTTCATCCTCCTCCAACTCCCCCCAATCCAATGAAATTACACTTGTCAACATCACTGACTTCTGTGGTTATGAAGTCTGAAGACGTATCATCTTCCTCAGATCTCAGAAGCTCCAACACAAAGGCTGCTCCCTTCCTTCCTAACACTTTCTCCTCTTGGCTTTCCAGTGACTACACTGCACTAGTTTCCCTTTTACCTCATTGTTCTCTCCTTTTTAGTAGCTCTTGCAAGCCACTCCTCTTCCTCCTAACTTCTAAACGTTGGAGTTGTCAAGGGCTTCTTTACTTCCTTACCATCTCTTTTTAGATGATATGTGTTACTCACATGTCTTTAGAATCTATGACTCCAAAAGTTTTATCTCCAGTAGTCCAGACCTCTAGAATGAATTCTAGGCGCATATTCAACTACACGTTTGACTCAATGACTTCCCCAAAGCATCATGTCCAAACATAAACTCTTAATTTCTCTTTCCCCTATTAAACCCTCTTTAGCTGGACATGCTCATGTAGTCCCAGCTACTTGGGAGGCTGAGGCAGGAGGATTGCCTGAGTCTAGGTGTTTGAGGCTGGAGTGCTCCAAGATCGCATCTGTGAATAGCCACTGTGCTCCAGCCTGGGCAACATAGCAAGACCCCATCTCAAAGAACAAAACAAAAGAAAAACCATCTTCCTCTCTCAATCTTCCACATCTTAGTGAAAGATATTATCATCCACTCAGGTGCTCAAGCAAGAATGCTAAAGGCATCCCTAATTGCTTTTTGTACTTTATATCCTACATCCAAGCCCTCTTAATCCTACCTCTGGAATATATTTCAAATGTGTCCGCTTCTGGTGTGGATATTGTAATAACCTAAAAGGTCTTCCTGCTTCCACTCTTGCCCCATATCCCCAATCCATTCCCCATTCCAGAATCATATTTTTGAAATAGATCACATTATGTAAAATGTCATATTATTCCCTATTTAAAATTCTTCAATGGCTTCACACAGTACTTAGAATTTATTCCATGTTTCTTGCTTTCCAAATCTGCATGTTTTGGTCTATGCTGAAGGAAATCAAAATATTTTACCCTAAAATATATTTCTTTGACATATTTTGAGAGGACTGCTCAGAGAGGCAACAAACAGAAGTAACCCTGCAAAGATGTCCTGTATGGGGAGGATTTGCATCTGCAGAGAATCTGCATTGATGCAGCCAGGCCTTCCCCTGTCTGGATCTAGGAGAGATTAACTGAGAGTCTGACACTTTTATGTCTGCAAGAAACATTTACTGTCTCTTCTTTCTGGAAGCTGCTACCTGTGAGGTTTCACCTGTGTAACAAGACCACCTTTGCTAGTCAGGCCTCATCTTCCTCCCTGCCATAACCTTTTGCCAAGATCCAAGCCCATTGTTTCTGTAACCTCAAAATGGTACATAAGCTTCTGCACCCCATTAGGGGGTTGGATAGTCACTCTGTGATCCTCCCCATGTACCCGTTAATGAATTGTGTATGCCTTTTCTCCAATGAATCTGCCCTTTGTGAGTTGATTTTTCAGTGAACCTTTGGAAGGTGAAGGGGAAGTTTCCCTTGACCCCTGCAACGCCTACCTCTCCAAACCTCATTCTCTGACTACATTTCCGCCATCCTCCAATCACTCGCCTGGTTTCTACTTCAGAATCTGTCTACTTGCAATTCTGCATAGGACACAAATTGTCTTCCTCACACCATATCATAAAACTGGTTGCTCCTCACTTTTCTCAATTTAAACAGAAGAATTTCTAGACACCTTATTAATATTAATAACCTCTGCATTCTCTACCATAACTCACAGTTCACTTTCTTCGTAGTGTGTAACACAACTTTTATAAATATTTATTTGCTCATCAACTTGTTCACTGGCTTTCCTGTTATTCTACTATGTTTTATGAAGGCAATGACTATGCATCACTTATCAGAATATCTCCAGTGCCTAACACAGAGCCTGGTAAAATAATATTTGTTGACCAAATGAATGAACAAATTATTGCTGTTACAAACAGACATGGGAAATACTGAGGGGTGGAAGGGATACAGAATGACATGAACAACTAGGGAAAAAGAGTTTTAAACAATGACCCTCTTGGACTTCCTGAGAGTTGCTAAGGCAATACTCAGTTATCACGTATGATTGTGAATAGGGCCCAGCCTTCCTTTGAAGGGAGAGGTGCATTACTAGCGCAAAGAGAATCTGTACCAATCCATGCTTTGCTTAACCAGACTTGGACCACTATGTGTGGCAAAGTGAAAGATATGTAATTAGCCTCCCACTCAACCTCATCTTATCGTTGAGAAAATGCAGCAAAGTAAGCAAATTTTCAAAAGTACAAAATAATGGTCTAAATCCTTGACTCTGGGGCATGCCAAATTTAATGAGGAATTTCCACGTACCGTAGGTTACATGACGTACTGAGGCAGAATGACAAGGCCACACAGAGACAAGTTGGTAGGGTGTTCAATCCATCAAATCCTTATATACCCATAGCTCAGAGAAGAGAGGTCTTAAATTTTCAAAGGGAAGAAACCGAACTTCTATTGAGGAGGGCTGGTTCAACACTTCTCTTTCCCTTCTTTTGACAAGATTCTACCAAACATTTTTAACTATGAAATATAATTGACAGCTATAATGGAGAGTGGGTAGTGCTTTATAAGTTAAATCTCAAGTTTTTAAAGAGAAATGGCTGAAATTTGCAGGAGTTGCACGTAGGGAGCTATATTTTTTCACTTGTCATTTCTGATAAGTGAAGAACCACAGATGCTTCCAATTGTACAGATTAAAAGTCTGCTCCTAATAGGAAGATAACCAAGTAAAACAGAAAAGACTGTTCAGGCCAGCCATTCTAAATAAAAGGCTAAAAGGCGCTGGAAATTGGGTTTGGGTCTGTGTACCTTACAGTGGTCCTTTCTAGGAAGAGGAGTCAGAAAGCAATCAATAAGCAGAACCAACTAGAATTTACCTCCCTGTTTAGGTGAATGGATCTGCCTTCCCTAAAGAAGGAAGGAAGCAATGCAGGAAGGAAGGAAAAGCAAACAAGATAGAGTCCACAAAAATATTCTGGAATATAAATGAGAACTTTAGCTGCAGAAGATAAAAGTATTTCCAAATAGGATTCATAACTGGATACAGAGGTAAATTTCACAGAGTATACTCCCAAGAAAATTCATAAAATTAGACTTCAAAATAAGAGATGAGAGTTGACAAAAAATAATAACAGAACACTGAAATTTAAAAGCTGCTGGCTGAAAGGCAGAAATAGAAAGAGAACTGAAAGAGATAAAGCAAGACTGCACCACAAGTAAAAGCACAATAGGATAATTAAATTGGTATTAATTGCAACAAGGAGCCCAATCAGCACTGGGTTATATTGAATTGTGGATGACATACTGAAGACATTCTTCCAGAATGCAGAGAGAACAGAAATAGCAAGAGTGAGCATTGATATGGAAGACAGAGATTGGAGATCAAAGATGCAGACAACTGATGTTCAATAAGAAGATAACAGAACATATGAAAGAGAAGAAATAAACGCATAATCAAAGTAATTTTTTTTCAAGTTCAAAAGAGATTTAAAACGAAAAATCAAAATAGTAAAGGAAACCAAAAATATAATATTTCACTCCAAAATGTACTTCTTTGACATTGTTTTGAGATAACTATTCAAAGGGCCTGCAAAAACACGCATAGTCCGGCAAAGCTGTCTTTTGTGGGGCAGATTTGGATCTGTAGAGAAAATACAATGAAGTAAACAACAGGTGCAAACAGGCTTTCTCAGAGCCCTCTCTTGTCCAGATCTAGGAAAGATTAACTGAGAGTATTACACCTTTAAATGTCTGACAGAGACATTTACCAGCTACCATTTATTGCTTTTGAGGGCTGGTACCTGTGAGGTTTCATCTTCATAACATAACTACCTCTGCTCCAAGCCTTTCCTTCTCTTCTCTGCCTCCCATAACCTGTCTTGCCAAGCTCCAATCCCTTATTCTTTCTGCAACCTCAAGATGGTAAAAAAGTGTCAACTATCTGGCCATTTCTTTTGAGTTTTTCATATTTGTATGAGTCCCGTGCCCATATACACATTAGTAAAATCTGTATGCCTTTTTATCCTGTTAATCTATTATCAGTTTGTTTTATAGAATCAAACAATCAAACCTTCAAGGGAAAAGGTTAAACTTCCCCTTCAATAGGTACCAAAGAAAATTAACAAAATGAGATGTGCAGGTAAGCATGTCCTTGCAAAAGTATTAAACTTAAAGGGTAAAAGCCACCAGCACTGCCCCCTCCGCCCTATACATACTAGTTTTTCCTCTCCCAAACTCACCTGCTATCATCACCAGATTCTCTCACCTGCCTCATTTGCGTTCTCTTTTCATCCACCAAGGTGGTCTTTAACCTCTAGTTTGCAACAGGAAATGAGGGGGAAGGGTGGAAAAGGGAGGGGGAAAGCGGGAGGAGGCCAAGTAGGAGGAAAGAAAGCTAAGACATCACTTGGAAAGACCTCCTGAAATGTGAAATCCCTCCCTGCCGCCGGCCTCCCCATCTTGATTTGCAAACCAGTTAGCAGAGCCCAAGCCATGGGGGCCCTAACGTGATGACGTCAGGCGCACAGCGCCAAGTCACTGCAGGTGTGTGGGGGGGTGCACCTGCCCCAGGGGGTGTAGCAGGTTCTTCCCTGGGGCACAGACTTGCCTTAGGAACCAGGAACCAGAGAGGCTGAAAGTTTTAGTAACAGCAAGTTGAAGGACCTACATACCCTCTTACTGTGCCCAGCCTCAAAGAGTGGAAAGGTAACTGGCAAATCTGAGTTGTTAAGCAAGCAGAAATAGAATGCACGGCAGGTCATCTTATGGTGGAGACACAAATCAGAATTATTATTATTATTTTTTTTGAGACAGTCTCGCTCTGTCACCTGGGCTAGAGTGCAGTGGTATCATCATAGCTCACTGCAACCTCAAACTCCTGGGCCTAACTGCCTCAGCCTCCCGAGTAGCTGGAACTACAGGCACTAGGCCACCACACCCAGCTAATTTTTCTGTTTTTTGTAGAGACAAGGTCTCGCTCTTGCTCAGGCTGATCTTGAATCCCTGGCCTCAAGTAATCCTCCCACATCGGCCTCTCAAAGTGCTAGGATTATGGCCCAGAAACCAGAATTCTGATAAAACAAAGCCTGGAGGGCCCGTGATGCCACAGACAACTTTGATCTTCCCACCTTGCAGGCGTGGTGACAACTTCACAGACAGGCACTGTGGTGCCCTTCACAAACCAGAGTCCAGAGTCTGCATGGCCCCCGAAGGGATTGTATTACTGATCAAGTTATTAGGTCCAGGTGGATGCCATGAGCAGAAACTGAAAGGGCCTTCGGATCAGCGTAGGCCTTGATAGAGGAGCACCTGGTAGGTGCAATTAAGACAGGGACTGTAGAGGCAAAGGAAGAGCAGAATCAGGATGGAAAGATCTGTCATGGAACGTGTAAGGCTCCTCCGTATGACTTGCTATAAAGACCCCCCACCCACTCCTGACCCAGAGTGGCTCTGATGCCTGAAATACATCTAACGGGACAGTTTCCTGTACTTTCTAGTGTCTCCCAGTCCAGTTGAGCCACCTCTATTTTGAAGAACCTGTCTTGAGGCTGTGGGGGAAAGTGCCGGTTTGGCTGCTAAGGCACTGGGAGCATAAACGTGACTATGAAAAGGAAGAAGAGAAATGGCAACATCTGCTGGAGTAGCCCAAGTCAGGAAGAGGGGGAGACACTCAAGCCGGCAGAGCAAAAAGCTCAGGGACCTGAACAGGCAAGGACTGGGTTGAGTTGTGGCTGTCTGACAGCTCAGCCTCTTCAGAAAGGATGGAAACACCAAGAAGGGAGGGTGAGAAGACCTTAGGAAATAAACCAACGAACCATTGTACAAGAGGAAAACTCCTTTTATATCTAAGCCTCCCAAATGCAATTGATCTCATCTTTAAAAAATTGACAATCCCTTCATCAGATAGAACTCTCGGTGAAGCAAAACTCCAGTGCTTTGCTTTTACAATACAGGCCTTTTTTCTTTGTAGAAATTGAGAAGCTGATTCTAAAATTCAGAGGTAAAATCTAGAATAGCCAAAACTATAATATTAAAGAAGAAGAAAGTTGGAAGGCTTATAGTACTAGACTTCAAGACTTATAAAGCTAGTCACTGTGATACTGCCTTCAAGATTGACAAATTGACCCATGGAACAGAATAAAGAGCTCAGAAATAGACCAAGATATATTTGGTCAATTGATTTTTTGACAAAGTTGCAAAGGCAATTCAGTGGAGAAAGGATAGTATTTTCTATTAAATGGCACTGGAATAATTAGATGCCTGTATGCAAAAAAAATAAAAAAGGCAACTTTACTCCATATATCACATTATACATATATATTTAAAAAAAAAAAAAACTTCATGTGGACTATAGACCTAAATGTAAAACTTAAATCTATACAACTGCTAGATAAAACCATAGAAGTATATTTTTTTGTGATCCTGGGTTTGGCAGAGATTTATCAGATATAACAGTAAAAGGAGAATCTGAAAGGAAAAAAATGATAAATTGGACACCACAAAAATTAAGAACTTTTGCTCTTTAAATGACAATGTTAAGATAATAAAAAGACAAATTACAGATTGGAGAAAATTTTTGTAAACCACACATCTAAGAAACAACCTGAATCCAGAAAATGTAAAAAACTCTCAAACTTCAATAAGGGGAAAAAAACTCAATAAACAATGAGAAAAATTTGAACAAACACTTCATCAAGGAATATTTAACGATGGTAAACAGGCAATGAAAAGATACTCAGCATTGTTAATCATAAGCAGAGAGCAAATTTAAACCACATGAGATATCACCACACACCTATTAGAATGCCCAATTTTTAGAAGGTTGATTATATCAAGTGTTAGTAAGGATGCGAAGCAACTAGAACTCCCGTACACTGTTTTTGGGAATGTAACAGTTTGACATTTTCTTAAAATAGGAAACATATGTACTATGTTTTCCAGCTATTTCACTACTGGGTATGAAATGAAACATAAATACATCCAAAATCTTGTACATAAACAAGCAGTTTATTTATAATAATCTGAAATTGGAGACAAGCTAAATGTCCATCAACAATGAATTTATACACAAATGGTGCATATCCAAATAATGTATAAATGTATTCACACGCAAACGTGTTCATAACAAAATCAAGAATAAACACTCATGATACTCATGACCTTTTCAGTCCATTTCTGTAACTGATCACATTGTCCTAGCTTGTATTCATAACTAATTTCTTTCACTACCATTCCGTGTTGCCTTTGCCCTCAGAAAGCACCTCAGCGGGTTGGGTTCTTTTAGTAGGGTGACCCTCACCTTCATTCCTGGAGGGTCTGGGCCATTTGCAGTATTACCTAAATTGGATTGTTGTAGTTTTCTATTGACTTTACTTACAGGACATGGCAATATTAAGAGACACCCTAATGAATCTCCTGTATTCCAGACATTCTCTTCCTTACCTCCATTTGTCTATTAATTCAGAGGCATGAAGAAGTCCAAGTAGCTGGATAGCAGTCTTAACTTCCAGTTTAATGGAATCATTGTTGTGTCTCTTGGCAGAAACATTCCTCCCCTTGGGAACCAAGATCTATAGGCCAGCAGAGCTAAAGTTGCAGGGGCAAAAAGCAAAAATGTAACTGATGGGTCAATAGGGGTACTAGTGAGTGGTATCAATTCCATTCTATCTCTTAATTCCTGGACTCATGAATCCTGGCTGTGGGACAAACAGCACCATGTAATGAATGCTGATTCAGAGCTTATGCAGCCTCCTGGAGAACCTCGTCCTAGCCCTGCAGTGTATTGCTACCTAGCTGGTGCTATATCTGAATCTCCAAAAGCATATTCCATTATTCTATCAAGCCAGCTGTTTCAGGATGATGGACAACATGGTAAGATCAATGAATTTCATGAGCATGAACCCATTACTGCACTTTATTTACTGTGAAGTTTGTTCGTTGATCAGAAGCAATGTGCAAACCATGATGGTAAATAAGGCATTTTGTAATTCCAGAAATGGTAGTTTTGGCAGAAGGATTGCGTTCCAGGGAGGAAAATCCATTTCTAGAGTAAGTATTCATTCCAGTAAGAATGAAACACTTCCCCTTCCATGGTGGAAACAAACCCATGTAATCAACTTGCCATCAGGTAGCTGGCTGATCACCCCAGGGAATAATGCCACATCAGGGATCCTTTTGGCTTCTGATTGATTGGACACTCAACGGTGGCTGCAGCCAGTTCCGCCTTGGGGGAGGTCCATGTTGCTGGGCCCATGCACAGCCTTTGTTCCTGCCACCATGGCTGCTTTGTTCATGAGCCCATTGGACAATGTCAGGGGTAGCTGGGGAAAGAAACTGACTGATATCCAGAGAACAGGTCATCCCATCTGCTTGATTACTAAAATATTCCTTTGCTGAGGTCATCGTTTGGTGTGCATTCACACGGAACACAAATATCTTCACACTTTTTGCCCATTCAGGGAAGTCTATCCACATGCCTCTTCCACTCATTCCTTATCACTAGTTTCCCAGTCATGTTCATTCCAAGCCCCTGACCGTCCAGCCAAACCACTGGCCACAGCCCATACATCAGTATATAACTGCATGTCTGCCCATCTCTCCTTTTAAGCAAAGGACACAACCAAATGAACTTCCTGAAGTCCTGCCCACTGGGAGGATTTTCCTCCACTACTGTCCTTCATGGGTGTCCCGGGAAAGGCCTACAGTGCTGCTACTCTGTTGCAGCTGGTGCTTGCGTGTTGTACAAAACCATCTGTACACCAGGTCTGAATTTTCTTCCTCTGTCAACTGGTTGCGGGGAACGCCCCATGAAACCACAGGTGCACGCTGGGAGCGAGAAGGTAGTGTAGCAAGACCAGGGACCATAAGCATTTGGGCCACTTCTTTCTGTAATTCACCTATGCCTTCAGGGCCTGGTGGAGGCTGATCTCAGACATAAAACTTCCATTTGATGATGGAATGCTACTGCGCACACCCAAACTTCATGGCTCGGTGGATCAGATAACACCCGGTTCATGAGTCTCAGGCTGCACAGTGACTCGGGGGCCCATGGTTAGGCAGTTAGTCTCTACTAAGGTCCAGGAGCAGGATAAAGCTGTTTCTCAAATGGAGAGTAGCTATCCACAGAGGATAGCGGGACTTTGCTTCAAAAACCCCAAGGGCTTGTGCTGTGATTCATTTTTAGGAGGCTGTACAAGGCTCCAAATAGCAATCCTTCCTGTGATTAACAATTCAAGGCCATTGACTTTGCTGGATCATATGACCCAAGTGGAAAAACTGCCGGCATGGCAGCCCAAACCTGTCGCAGATTGATCTCCTGTTCTAAGCCCCACATAAAGCTAGCAGATTTTCAAGTCACTCAGTAAATGGGCTGGAGTAGCACACTCAAATGAGAAATAGGTTGTCTCCAAAATCCAAAGAGGTCCACTAGGCATTGTGGCTCTTTATTAGTTACAGGAGGGGCCAAGATGCAACAACTTGCTCTTGACCTTAGAAAGTGTCTCTCCACATGCCCCACACCACTGGACCCTTAAAAATTTTACTAAGGAAGACCCCTGAATTTTTTCAGATTTGTTTTCTACCCTTAATGAAGATGTCTTACCAATAAGTCTAGAGTAGTTTCTACTTCTTGCTTACTAGGTCCAATCAGCATAATGTCAGCAATGTAATGAACCAGAATGATGCCTTGTGGAAAAGAAAGGTGGTCCAGTTACCTGTGCCTAGATAATGACATGGATCTGGAAAATTGATACACCCTTGTGGAAGGACAGTAAAGGTACATTGTTGGCCTTGCCAGTTGAAAGCAAAGTGCTTCTGGTGGTCTTTACTAATAGGTATGGAGAAAAATGCATTTGTCAGATTAATATCCACATACCAGGTACCAGGGGATGTGGTAAATTGCTCAAGCAATGACACCGATTCTGGTACAGCAGCTGCTGCAATGGGAGTCACCAGCTGGTTAAGCACCTGGTCAAGCTTACAATAATCCATTACCATTCTCATTTGACAAAAATGTTCAAAGGTATCCCATACATAGACATCTGGAGCCTTGTTTATAAGTATTTGATTAGGAGTAACGAACGGTGATATTCCATGTATCTCTATTGCCACATCATGCGATAAACTATCAGTACCATCTTTGCTACTAGAAACAGAGTCATTGGTGCCTTTAAATCTGATATATCCTACTTATTTTGGGATTCTGGGAATTTCAGAACCAATTCATGAAACTCATCCTTAAAATTCTCTTTCTTTAGAACCACTCTTGGCCAAAATATGTATTAATCAGGGTTCTGCAAAGAAACAGAACCAATAGGATGGGTGGTGTGTGTGTGTGTGTGTGTGTGTCTGTGTGTCTGTGTGTGTGAGAGAGAGAGAGAAAGAGAGACAGAGATTTTAAGGAATTGACTCACACAATTGTGGAGGCTGACAATTCTAAAATCCGCAGGGTAGGCCAAGGGATTTGAGTCACAGGGAAAAATTGATGTTGCTTGAATCCAAAGGTAGTCTGCTGGCAGAATTCCCCCGTCCAAGGGGGAGGTGAATCTTTTTCTATTTAGGACTCCAATGGATCTGTTGAGTCCCACCCACATTATGAAGCGTAATCTGCTTTAGTTAAAGTCTACTGATTTAAATATTATTCTCACATAAAACTACCTTCACCGAAACAAGGAGAATAATGTATGACCAAATATCTGGGTACCGTGGCCTAGCCAAGTTGACACATAAAATTAATCTTCATAGAAGTCTCTGTGAGGACTTAATATTCTGCGTATCGTGTTGGAGTTGGTAAATGCAAAGGCATGTTGCACAAATAGGCTGATTTTGTAGATGTATAGCGCATGTTTACAGGGAAGCACTTTATGTGTATTTTGAAGCAAATTACTTTTCTTCTTAAAAAAATGAAACTGATATGCATTTCTTAGTCTCATTTGTTTCTTTTTAAGTGGAGGTTTCTATCAGAAATCTAAATACATACTCCAGAAATCCAAATTCATAATCCAGAAATCCAAAATAGAAACTTGTTTTTTGTTTCGTTTTCCAATGAAGTTTTAGAAAAAACAGTTATAATTATTCTGGCCTTTATTTCTCACTGTTAGCCATACCACATGCTGAATCTTGTGATTTCTTTAGTAAGACACGTTATTAAATTTTTCCATTTGCAGAGAAGGGATGGTGGATGTTTTTAACTATGCCAAATCTCGTTTTCCCAAATCTCAGTGACAAGTTAAATTAAAAAATAGCTTTTTTCCCCACTTTACTTTTGATCTGCTGAGTAAGTGAATATACCACTGACTTTTGCAGAAGAAAACCCACCATGCTGATTTGAAAAGACCATTGGTATCTTTACTGCTCTGGCTCATTCAGTGTGCCCCTTGGTCTACACTTGCTGGGGCTGTATCAGGTTTATCTTTGCTTTCTTAACTCTTGCTATTTGTGTTTCTGATTCCAAGACGTAGGCAGTGATTTGTGATCTCTCTTAACCATAAATATTTGGGTGTTCCTCATATCTAGGACACAGAGTATGGATGACAATGATTTTTTATAGTAATTTTCTATTAAAGTTGTTATATTGAGATAATTACAGATTTGCATGCAGTTGTAAAAAAATAAATACAGAGAGTTCCCATATATCCTTTACTCAGTTTCCACCCCAATAATATATTGAAAAACCACAGTACAACATTACAACCAAGATACAGACGTGGATTCAGTTAAGGTGTAGAACATTCCTATCACTAATCCCCTTCCTTAGCCACTGGCAGCCACTGGTCTGCTCTCCATTCCTGTAATTTTGTCATTTTAAGAATATTGTATAATGGAATTATACAGTACATAGCCTTTGGGATTGGCTTTTCTTCAGAGTGCATAATTCTCTGGAGCTTAATCTAAATTATTGTGTGTAACAATTTGTTCTTTTTATTTCTGAGCAATATTTCTTGGCATGGATATATCACAATTTGTTTAAACAGTCACTCATTGAAGGACATTATCATTGTTTCCAGTTTGAGAATATTACAATTAAAGCTGCTTCAACTTTATGTATAAGTTTTCACATGATGATACACTTTTATTTCTCTGGGATAAATTCCCAGAAGTGCAATTGCTGGTTTGTATGGTAGTTGAAAATTTAGTTTTTTAAAGAAACTGCCAAACTGTTCTTCAGAGTGCTTATACCATTTTACATTGCTACCAGCAATATAGGAGTGACATAGTTCCTCCACATCTTCACCAGCATTTGGTGTTGTCACTAGTGTTTATTTTATCCATTTTGATAGGCATGTATTGATATGGCATTGTAATTTTAATTTGTATTCTCTTAATATCTAATGATGTTGATGTGTCCATTTGTCATCTGTATATCTACTTCAATGGAATGTCTGAATCTTCCAATCCATACACTTTGTGTATATCTCCCTTTATTTATCTCTCCTGCCTTTTTTTGTTTGTTCTCCCTGCTTTTCATTTCTGTTTACATTTTGTGGCTTCCTGAGGGTTACTTGAACATTTCTTCAAATTTCATTTTTTATATATTTTTTCAATTAGTAGTATCTTTTATATATCTCTTTTAGCATATTCTCTTGGTATTTCATTTTGTAGACATAACTTATCACAGTCTTCTGGTGTCTTCATTAGCCTCCTAAAGTGCTAGGATTATAGGCGTGAGCCACCATGACTAGCCAGGAATAAATTTAACCAAGGAGGTGAAAGATATATATGCTAAAAACTTACACTGATGAAAGAAATTGAAGAACATACAAATAAATGAAAAGGTGTCCTGTGTTCATATATCAGAATAGTTAATAATGTTAAAATGTCCATACTATCCAAAACAATCACAGATTCAATGCAATATCTATTAAAATTTCAATGACATGCTTTTCAGAAATAGAGAAAAAAAAATCCTAAAATTCATGTGGAACCACAAATGTTCCTGAATAGTCAAAGCAATCTTGAGCAAGAACAAAGCTGGAGGCCTCATGTACTCTGTTTTCAAAATATATCACGAAGCGACTATAATCAAAACAGTATGTTGACAGCATATAAACAGACGTATAGATCAATGAACAGAATAGAGAACCCAGAAATAAATCTATGCTTTTATGGTCAACTGATCTTCAATAAGGATGTCAAGAACACACAACAGGGAAAGGAAGTCTTCTTCGATAAATGGTGTTGGAAAAATTGGCTATCCACATGCACATGAATGAACGAGGTCCATTATCTCATACCATATACAAACATCAACTAAAAATGGATTAAAGACTTAAACATAAGACTAACCTGAAACCATAAAACTACTAGAAGAAAACATATGACATTGGCTTACAATGATTTTTTTGTATACAACACCAAAAGTACAGGCAACAAAAGCAAAACTAGACAAATAGGATCACATCAAACTAAAAAGCTTTTGAAAAGAAAAGGAAAGAATTAACAGAGTGAAGAGACAACCCACAGAGTGAGAGAAAATTTTTGCAAATCATACATCTGATAAGGGGTTCATATCTAAAAATATATAAGGTACTCAAACAACTCAATAGCAAGAAAACAAATAACCTGACTAGAAAATGGGCAAAGAACCTGAATAGACATTTCTCAAGGCACACAAATAGCCAAGAGGTACATAGAAAAATGTTCAAAATGACTAATTATCAGAGAAAAGCAAATTAAAACCACAATGAGATATTTCCTCACACCCGTTAGAATAGCTATTACTAAAAAGGAAAAAAATAACAAATGTTGTTTAAAATGTGGAGGAAAGAGAACCCTGGTACAGTGTTGGTGGGAATGTAAGTTAGTATAGTTATTATGTAAACAGCATAGAGGCTCCTAAAAAATTGGATAAAGAAAATGTGATATGTGTGTGTTATGCACACACATAATGGAATATTATTCAGCATTAAAAAAGAAGAAAATCTTGCCATTTATGATAATATGGATGAATCTAGGGGATATTATGCTAAGGGAAGTAAGCTAGATACAAAAAGACAAATAGTGTATGATATTTCTATGTAGAATCTAAAAAAGTCAAACTCATAAAAGCAGGGAGCAAAATGGTAGATTCCACATGCTGAGAGTTGGGGGAAATGAAGTGATCTTGGTCAAAGGATATAAAGTTTCTGTTATGCAAATGAATGAGTTCTGAAGCTCTAATATACAACATGCAGGAGCCAACTATAATTTCAAAAGACACAATCCCCAACACCATAATTCCAAATGTTGAAATCCCAAGAGATCAAAAATCCCTAAAGTTTAAAATCTCCCAGATCACAATTCTGAAACATCAAAATCCTGAAAATTAATTCTGGAAAAAATAATTTAAAGAAATTCTTTAGAAGATATTTGCTTACATTTTAAAAAGTGGATTTATTTGAGAAGCACATAAAAACATGACAGAACACTTCATAGGCCACTTCACATAAGAAAATAGGGAATAATAACATACATATTTTTGCAAGCATAAACACTCAGGTATGCTAAGGACAGTTGCATGGGTATAATACTTATAAGCACTCCTATTTCATAAAAAAGGTCAGACAGCAAAATATATAATTGCATACCATTATAGTTGGTAGTTGTGTGCACCCAACTTTATAATTGCAGTCATCTGAAATACTTGATGAACAACATGTCTTTTGACAACATTGATCAAAAATCATGACGAATTATGACTGCATCACCACTGCACCAGGCACCCAAAGAGCCAAGATCTAAAGAAATTTTATCTTTAGCAAATGCAGATGTACAAAAAGGGTATCTCTCCATTTACTGAGGAAGTTTCAATGTTTTTACATGCATGCACAATGCTTACATACAAAGTCAACATTGCGATAATAAACTTTCATGGAGTTACATTTGCAAAAACTGCATAAGACAAATTAGAGCTCTTTAAAAGTCTTTTTATAATTAATACCTTCAGTATTAAAATGATGCAAAGATAAATACACAGCATAACAAGTTGTAAAAAATAATGCTGACAACTTAAAATAGATGAAAAATAAGAAAAAAAAAACTAAAAAGAAAATTTGACTTATGAAAAAGTGTATTGCAGGGATAGATTATGGGGAATTGCTCGGAAATAGTCCATAAGAGCTGGCCTACTTTTACAATCATTAACTATATTTTGAAGTCTTGTATCACAATGAATAGCTGCTTTTTTTTCTTTTAGGACGTGGCTCTCCTCAGAGACTATGCTCACATTCGTTTTCTATGGGGTGTTGATTCTTTTGAAATTCTTCTATGATTCACTATACACCAACATAAGTGTTCCCTGTTAAATTTTCCCGTCTTCTGTGCCATGCTTCTGCGTTGTTTTTGGTACATAGAAATCCATTGCTCATGCACTCATATATAGAGCACAGATTTTGTGGAAACAATACTGGTGATTGAACAGCAACACCATTGCCTAAGTGTCTTCTTATTCTACCATGCACATAATTATTTTTGAACCAGTCAGTAGCTTTGCTGGCTTCTTCAGGCAAATGTGGCTTTAATTCATAAAGATTAAAAGCTCCTGGAATGTCATCATTTGGAAGGAATGCCAATGCAGGCAAATGATGCATTTTTAAACTGAGTTTTTCAATAATGTTGCTATATTACGTGGCCAATCCACTCATCTGAACGTTCTGCCAAAGGCATAGGCTGAATAGAAAAAAACAAAATTTATTGATAACATGTTAAAATTGACTTATTAATAGAAGCCTTGATCATACCTAATTTCAAATCTTTCATTATGGTTTGGGAATTCAATTGAAATTCATTTTCTTCTGCAAAAAGACAGTAACAAGGTTTATAGTTCTACCTAACATGATGCAATTATACTTTGTGATTTGGGGGATTTTAGATGTTAGGAATTTTAGACTTTAGGGCAAGAGATTTTAAGGATTTTGATCTTTTGGGGATTTCAACATTCAAGATTATAGCATTTGGGATTGTGTCTTTCAGATGATGATCCAAACCCATAACATGGTGACTACACTTAGCAATACTGTATTGTATACTTGAAATTTGCTAAAAAGAGATCTGAAGTATTCTCACCATAAAGAAAAGTATCTCTGTGAGGTGATGGGTATGTTCATTAGATTGATGGTGGACATTAGTTTACAACATACCTATATATCAAAGCATCATGTTGTACACTTTGAATTGAAACAATTTTTGTCAATTATACCTTAATAAAGCTGGAAAACACATTTTCTCCATATACATTTAGATTCATATCACACACTGTTATAATTTTGCTTCAATTGTGAAGCATAACTTAGGAAACTCAAAAAAGAAGAAAAACATATGGTTTTTAGGCATGGCTTTACTCTTTCCATTGTTTTTTCCTTACTGATATTCTAAGATTTGTTCTATCATATCTAGTTTTTTTTTCTTTTTGGAGAATTGCCTCTAGGTATTTTTTAGGGTGGATCTGCTAGTGACAAATTATCTTAATTTTTCCTTCATATGAAAACTAGTTCACAGGATATAGAATTCTATACTGACACTTCTTTTCTCAAAGCACTTGAAAAATGTACCACTTCCTTGTAGTCTCCACAATTTCTTCATGGTCCCCATAATTCCAGAGAAATCTGATGCTATTTGAATAGTTTTTTCAGCCTTATAGATAGGGTGTTTTTTTTTTCTTGCTATTTTTAAGATTTTGTCCTTGGTCTTTTGTTTTCAGAAATTTACTTATGTGTCTTCATGTAGATTTCTCTGGGAATATTCTGTGTGGGGTTTTCTGTTTCTTAGGTTTGTGTCTTTTGTCAAATTTGGGAATTTTCAGTAAATATTTATTTGAATAATTTTTCAGCCCTGCCGTCTTTCTCCTCATCGTCTGGGAGTCTTAGACATGAGTATTAAATATTTGTTATAGATCCACAGGTTCCTGATGCTCTGTTCATTCTTTTCTTTCAGTATAATTTTTGTCTGTTGGGTCAGATTGGATCATTTGTATTGTTCTATACCGAAGTTTACTAATCCTTTCTTCTGCCCTGTCCATTCTGCCATTGAGTTGTGCTGCTATGGGCTGAATTGTAACTTCTGGTGCAATTATAATAGTATTTGTTTCCTCTGGTTCTTCTGCCATGATTGAAAAATGCCAATAGGAACTTGCCTCCACCTTCTTGGTCATCTCCTTATTGTCAGACATAGGAGATATAGTGAAGAATATGCACTCAATCTTCGTGGCTTTTCCTTTTTCCAGAGTGCATGCATATCAGCTGAGCGCTACTTAAGAGAAGGAACATCAGCCAGGCACAGTGGTGCCCACCTGTACTCCCAGCTGCTTGGAAGGCTGAGGCTGGAGGATCGCTTGAGCCCAGGATCATAGTGGTACACTGTGATTGCATCTGTGAACAGCCACTGCACTCCAGCAGGGGCAACATAGTGAGACCCCATCCATAAAAGAAAAGAAGAAACAGTAGCTAATTTTGATGAACTTCTCTGAAAGTTTACCTTGGAATTGCAAGCCATAGTTGCATTTCCTTTTTCCTCTCTCATAATTTCTCCCCTATACCACTTCACATTTCTTCAATATTATAGAAAATGTTGGTTACTTCACAGGGTTTCTCACAAACACCTGATTGCTTTCTGAGATATGATAATTCTGACAGGGAAGATATTACAGAGGAGGCTGGAGTCCATCTCTCTCTTTCTCTCTCTTTCTCATTCTCTCTCTAAGATTAGAGAACCTGTGTCTGAAACCTCCAATGTAGAGAAGGCTTCATGTCAGAGATCTTCTAGGCAGGAATAGAATCTTTTTTGTCTGTTTTTGCATTTTCTCTGTTTATGACTAGAAATATCTCATCTTCACCAAATGTGTTTCTGCACCTTTGCCTAAGTAGAGTTTCAAATATTTGGTGAAGATGAGATTGTAAGCAAATTCCTGATGTTGTCTTGATTGTCTGTGAGAGGTAGAAATGCACTAACTGTCTTTTCTCCATTGTTCAGGAGTGAATCCAAGTCTTAATGTACTTAGAGCTTATATAATTTGAGGAGCACCCTGTCAGAAAAGAAATTAAAAAAATAGATATTAAATTTGGAATTAGGAAAGATATAACAAACTTAATCACAATAATAAATATTGTCTTTATCAATAATTGTTTTTTATCTACTAGGGTTGATAAATATCCATTTTCCATGAATAAGAGTTTAGAAAAGTTCCTCTGTCCCTCTCTCTTTTTTTTTTTTTGCTTCACAATTCCTTATTGGTTTTGTCATATAAACTTTTTGGTAGTGTAGACAAATTTTTTAAAACTTCTATCAAGTTTCTTTCATTTATGAGCTATTACAGAGATAATTGTTGCTATTTGTAGTATTTCTATAGTTTTGTAGTTTACAATAACAGGAATTCAGATAAATTCTATTCTGCGTGAGAGCATGCAAAACCAAAAATACATGGTGCTATTTATAATTTTGTTTTTTTTTATTTTTTTTATTTCAGCTTATTATGGGGGTGCAAAAGTTCAGGTTATCATTTCTGTTTTGACTAGACATTGATAGAAATTAAGTTTTCTGCTTGTAACTTTAGTTTTCTAATGACTGAAAGAATTTTCATATAGACGAGCTTCTGGCTTCATATTTGCAAACCTTGTTTTTCCTCTACTACTCACAGATTTTCTGTGCCAGGTATTGCAGAACTCATTTATATTGTGATACCGTCTCTATTTCTGCACCATAGTGCTACTGTGGTGGTTGACTGAGCAAAGTGGCTAGAGATAGAAGCCATTTCTTTTATGGAATAGCTAACAGTAAGTTAACTTTACTGAGACATGATTATAAACCACATAAATATATCCCAATAAACCCAAAATAAATAAAGGCCCAATTCAACATTCTTTTAGCCACATCTCACAAAATGCCCACAGCCACATTGATTCTACTCATTCTAAGAGAAAATGGAATAGAGGAAAACTCACAAAGAGCCATTTGTCAGACTTTCGTGAATTTACAAACACATAATATGACCTTATACACACATTTCTTGGGCTCCTGTCAGAACCGTGGAAGAAGCTTCTACAAATGAGGGGCACTGCAGCTTACACTCCATGAGTTTATAGTAAATTCATCTCTGCCATCGTCAATTTACCATTGTAATCTTTTTAAATTGTTTCATTTTGTGGCATTAAGTACATTCATATTGTTGTGCAACCATCATCATGACAGATGACTGAAAAAACAAAATGTATATGTATACACACACACACACACACACACACACACAATGGAATATTTTTCAGTCTTAATAAGGAATGAAATTTTGACACATGCCACAACATGGATGAACCTTGATGACATTATACTAAGTGAAATAAGCCAGTCACAAAAGGACAGATATTGTATGCTTCTTCTTATATGAGGTTCCTAGAGTGGTCAGACTTATAGAAATAGAAAGTAGGATGGTAGTTTCGGGGGGCTGGGAGAAAGGGGCAGGGTTTGAATCTGGGGAGATAAAAAGTTCTGGAGATGGACGGTGGTGATGGTTGCACAACAATATAAATGTACTTAATGCCACAGCACTGGACACTTAAAAATGGTTAAAATGGTAAGTTTCGTTACATATATTTTACCACAATAAAAAGGTACCCCCCAAATTTATAAAAGCCTAGTCATATTGAGAGCGGTTATTATTAGTATTGTTAGCAATTTCTAAATAGATGAAATGTCAAGCCACACAGAGGTTGCTTATCTTGTACAATATTGTATAAGTAATGAGTAGAGGGACTAAGCCTCAAACCCATGTTTTCTGATCAAAAATCAGTTTTTTTCCCCCTAGAAATACAAATCATTTTATAAATCTACCCCTGGTCCCAGAATAATCCCAGGTTTATCATCTCTAAGGTCACCGAATAAGGCAGCTGATGGTTAGATGAAGAAAATCAAATCCGTTTCCATGAATAAGTAATGTGTTTGTAAAGAACTTGCTAATTGGTAAAATCCATAATCCTCAAAGGTAACTGTTAATGACTTGATGCATAGTATTTGTTTCTCATTAAACTGTGTTGTTGTTAGTTTCCTGGTATGATCGTGGTGGTGTTTATTCTCAGTGTTGAGATCTGCAATTCTGGGTGTCTGTTCCATCATTGCCAAAAGTGCAGAAACAGAGGAATGAATTGCCCTTGAATGTTTGCTGTTTTTTTTTAACTTTAATTATGTGTAAAAGAGAACACATTTATCCAAATGGGTGTGTGTGTGTGTGTGTGTGTGTGCGCGCGTGCGTAAAGAGAGAGGGAAATGAGAGAGGGGTGAGTACATGGGCCTTGGGCTACAGCATCTGGCTAGAAGAAAGTTGACAAATGTTCACAGCAAGAAAGAAAAATAAGGAAATGGATTATGTTTTCCTTTTAATTATGAAGGGATATATTTTCTGAGTTTAATTGTAAATTTATGTGTCGTTACTCAGTACTAGAGCTATAAGGTGTTGGCTGGGTTACTGGGTGGGTCCCCACCATCCAAATACCCATGTGGAAAACCTCACGCTGTCCTTTGACAAAGGACATGGCACAACCTGAGGCAGAATATCCTAATTAAAATAAAAACTGTCCTTGTCAGGGATCAAGTCTACACATCTATTGTTAAAATTACTAAATATGTTTCCTTAATGCAGGTATAACCTTGAGTAGGAACTTCAGCCCTTGTTATTGTGCAACCTAATCAGGCAATATAGTTAGACAAGAAGGAAACCAAGTCAAGTCAAATCAGTTAGCAATATGGCACCACTTGGGAGAGCCTGTCAATGAATATGTAGGCAAATCAACTTTGAGTAACATATTTGGTGATTCAGTGTCTTTTAAGGATCTCAGCCTCAGTTCCTTAGGCCAGACAGGCATAGACCAGGGTCCAGAGATCAGACAGATTCCAGGGTTAAGCCGGACTGAGTCTCGATTTTATTCAAATGTTGATATCCACAGTTACTCTTAAGGTCAGGGACTTTGTTATTTTCTCTCTCCAGTTTCAGTTGCAAATAGGCACTCAATATACATTTGGAAGAAAAAAGTCAGAATTTAACTTTAAAGCTGAGATATTTGTTAATGTTGGAATGGAAAATCTATGCAGGTCAAGTCATGCCAAGCAATAGACATATACAAACAAATAGGCAGGTGGCATATGTAAGGCTTAGAACGAATATTGAGGAAATTACAGTTCAGAGGCAAAGTGAAGCCACTGGTCTACAGACATTCAAGGGGCCAACTTATTCATCATAACTGGGGAGCACGTGAAGAATCCAGTTATTGGGAACCTCGTTACCAAGATCAAAAAGACTCAACAGTAAGACTGATCTTGAGGTTGAACTAGTGAGTCACTGTCACACTTAAGCATTCTTCTATGTCCCTCATTTGGGGTAAAGATTAGTCCCAGAGTCTGAGTAGAAGCTGGTTCTCTTGGCAGGATTTAAGTAATCATGCAGAAGTAGAGAGCTGGATGAAAAGGACATAGGCCAGAGAAGGAAAAGGCATGTGTGCTAAGGTGATGTAAGTTTGTTGCCATTGGTGTGTTATTTTTAAATTTCCAGATTTTTAAGCATGATGCTCTGCCTTTCCAGGTTGCTTGTTTTCAGATGTTAAATGAGATGGGGGAGGGAGCTTGCAGCATTAGGGAGCCTACCTTAGAGACTTAGGGAGCACATTTATGTAGAAAAAAAATCTTCCAATAATAATTTGAAAAATTGAGAACGTCTGGATGCCTATTTCCTTGAGTGGACTCTTAATTTTCCCCGACTTCCCTGGAGTGCTTACTTAGCTCTACCCCAGATGCCCATTCTCACATCTTCCAACTTGCTTTTGCAAGTTTCAGCAGTGAACATAAGCCACTGAACTCGTGGGTATTTATCCAGATCTGGAATGTGAACATGCGGAGGTTTGCTCCCAAGTCCCTTTCCCTGAAATCTTTTCTGGGCACTGATTTGGGTTGAACACACAAAGTACAGATTGGCTCTCAGGGCAGAGACGCCAGGCTGAGGCTGCTAAAAGATTTAGTGTCGAGTGTTTTAGAATCCCTGAGATTTGTTGCAGAATTGTTCTAGCCCTTTCCACTGGGATGCTATGATTTATAATCGACCGATAGACGAAAAAGTGTTTAACTCTGTTCCCGTTAATTGATTGAACAATTTGCTTTCTGCTTTGTGCTCACACCTGCTCTTGATCAAAGCTGGTTCACATTCTGCTCTTGGCTATTGCATGATGCTGTATTAATGGTTTATTGGTTCCACTGTGCCTATAACACAGCAGAGTTTATGATGTTTAATAAAATGACATGTCTAAATACTCTCTTGGCTTCAGATTGTCTTTTTATCAAATTAATATCACGATGTGGGTTTTCCTTGTACTTCAGAATTGCAGATTTCTGTGCAAGTCTGCCACACAAAACTTTAAATACTCTGACAGTATTCTTGCAATCTATGAGAGGGGGAAAAAATACTTTCTTGCTAATTGGTGTTCTTGGCCAATATGCTCCAGGCAGCTAGAGAACTCCAGAAGGATTCTCTTGGGAGGGAGGACCTAGATGAATGAAAAAATTTTAGGCATGTTTTATATCTCCTCTGTCTTGAAAGCAGGTACTTCTAGGAGAGAATGCAGAATGCTTCACCCTAAGGAGTACTGAGGAAGGTGAAGACTTTTCAAGACTAAGGAGAACAGTTTCTGTGGTTGGGATATGGTTTGTTTGGCCCTGTTAAGCCTCAGGTTGAAATTTGATCCACAGGGTTGGAGGTGGGGGCTACTGGGAGGTGTTCGGGTCATGGATGGATCCCTCGCCAATGGCTTGGTGCCATCTTTGCAGTGATGAATGGGTTCTCACTCTATCGGTTCCTGTGAGAGTTCCCTAGAGAGCTGGTTGTTAAAAAGAGCCCAGCACCTCCCGCCTCCCTGTCTTGCCTCCTCTCTCACCCTGTGATCTGCACACACCAGCTCCCCTTCACCTTCTGCCATGAGAGGAAGCAGCCTGACGCCCTCACCAGAAGCACGTGCTGGAGCCAGGCTTCTTGTACAGCCTGCAGAACTGTGAGCCAAATGAACTTCTTTTCTTCATAAATAACCTATCCCTCAGGTATTCCTTTATAGCAACAAATGGACTAAGACACCAGCAAAACCTATAAAAGTACAAAGCAAAAAGAATTCCCATGGTAGCTGAGTTAGGTTGGTCTATCTTTTCTTTGGGTTTTTATTAGAAGCTACTCAAGAGGTGGGAATCTCCACTTATCAAGTTTGTACTCTTTATCACTATGCTGTTCTGCATCTAGTAATACCAACATTTATTGAAGTCTTTCTATAGACCATGTATCATATTAAGAGTTAAAAGCATGGGTTCTGGAACCAGGCTACTTAAAGTTCAAATAGCAGATCTTAGGTAAGCTAAGCCTCAGATTCTTCTGTAAATTGGGTACAATATCTAGTCTAGTTTGTTGTGAGGTTTAAATGAGCTAAAGTTAGTAAAGCTCTTAGCATAGTACTTGACATTTAAAAATACTCTACACCTGAGAGCCAATCTAGCCTAGTCAGAGTGGAGAGATTGCTGTGGTTGTCTGCTTCCTTGCTAGATTAATTAATTGATTCATGTATTTACTTGTGATGCTAAAAAGAGAAGTGGACATTGAACCCAGCATTGGAGGGTGATAGTTGACAATTAAGTGATGGTAATGAAAGCCCAACTAGAAAGGAAACTGGGAGATTTAAGATGGTTCCAGAGAAAGCAGAACATATGACCAAGGGTCTTAGCAACTAAGTGGAGAAGAGAAATGGAGTCTTCACCGTGGAGGGATATAAACTGAAGTACAGGCATTTGCTTTTTATTCTTAAGATGGGGCATATTTAGGTATGTTTCATATTGATGAAAAAGATCCAGACCAATGCATTTCCTCCAAATACCACCTGACAATAGCAGTTCATGATATAAACATTTTGCAGTGTCTTCTCTAATGCTGGGTATTCAAATGAAAAATGAAATTTATTTAATGGGTGAAAAGTGGTACACTAATGACTTTTACATTGCAATTATTTCCTTATCTCTGAGGCTCAATTTATTTTTGTGTTTGTTAGACATGTATCACTGTATTGAAAATCGTGCATGTTCTTTGCTTTTGTATGGTGGCTTTTGAGTGTTTTTGTTCTTTTTTTAATGCATTCTTTAAGGATTTGGAGTTTTGCACCAATTTTGGCATTTTTTTGTTTCTTTCATTTATGTAAGTATCAATGTATTTGAGAGCGATGCGTTAACAATATATTGTTGAGAGCGATGCGTTAACATCTCATGTAGCACAGCACAATCCATCCATCGGTCATACTGCATTCCACTAATTGCATTATAAATATAGAAAGTTCTTCTGTATGATTTGGCTAAATAAATTGTCTTTTATACATACAAAAATACTCTGCAAGTGTTAGCAGTTATTATTATCATAATAAGATTAAGATGTAGATATCTTAACCCTGTTTTATAGATAAAAGACTTGGTAGCTAGTACCTAGAAGGGAGGAAGATGGAAGGAATTAATATATAGCAGTGGAAGTTTCCTTGGTGACTGATTAGGTCACATTAATTGTTCAGTACATGTCATCAGTGAGGTCAGTCAACTAGGTTATATGGTCAAAGATTACATTCCTAACCTTAGCAAAACGCCCTGAAAATGTGTGCTTGAGGAAGAGGGAAGATTAGGTCATCATCTGTGGAAAAACAAACTATGCAAAGCAAAGACTGTGCTAATGAGAATTATGTTCATCTACAAAGAACTTCATGCTTTTAAATTGTAAGAATATAATGGCAAAACAAACAACCAAAAGAAGAGCGTGGATAATGTCAAGCACTTGCTTTTCCTTCTTTCTGGAGTATTCTTACCCTTGCTCTCCAAATGACTGATTCTTATTTATCTGTAGCTTAAATGTCACTTCATCAAACTGGTCTTATCTGACTTTCTTTTTAAAGTTTACCCCCCCTTTTCAGTGACTCCATTAGTCCACATTGTGCCTCTAGGCAAATAGAAAAAACAAGCAACACTTCCTCAAAACTCCTTACAGCCGTCAGAAAATGATCTTAATATACCAATTTGTTTGAACAAGACACTTTACTGCCATCTGCCGGAAAGTTTTTGCAATAAATATACAAATCTGCAATGTCCATGACATAAATGGCGCCTCCGTGCATGACTGCACCCAGTGTTCCTACAACCTTAACCCTTCCGCAGAGCACCCAGTTAATTTCATTCACAGGACTTATTGCATGCTGAAATGATTCATCGTTTATTTATGTCTTACTTATGTCTATTCCTGTATCACTTTAGAAGATCTAAGAGGGCCGGGACCATGCCTATCTTATTCTCTGCTGCATCCTCAGCACCCCAAACCGTGCTATTTCATTGAGGGTACTCAAAATAGATTTGTTAAATGAGCAAGTAAATGATAATATAAATGTTTATACTGCTTAATCTTTTGGTCCGACGTATCCATTCATATAGCTGAATGTGGTGTAGAGTAGAAAATATGATTTAAAGTCTAGTCGGTCATAACAGTATGAAGCATGGTGTCTTGTACGGAGAAGAAAATTGATAACTCTGTGTTGTTGGATATGGAAAGCATTTTGCAGGGTCTGCAAGGATTATGTATCATACACAACATGGGTCTTGCCATCGTAAAATTAAAATCTAGCATGAACGATCACAACAGCTACTTAATTATTTTCTGTTCTCAGAATAAGAACGGGGATATTGGAAAACTGTAATTAGAAGAGTAGGTTTAAATTCTTGCTTTGATGGGAATTTGGTTTTGGAAGCCAAGAGTCACGGGGTTTGAGCTTACCCTTTGGTCACGAATACGGCTTCCCAACTTTTTTGGGTTTCAGTTTATTCATTTATAAAATAAGATATTTGGATGAGAACTCTCAACATTTTTTAATTAAATACCAAAACGGCCTCCACACATACCCTGAGTTGAGAACCCTGTTCACCAATGTCTCTGTAAGACCCCTTTAGACCACAATCCATAATAGTCTCTGATCGTTTTTGCATCTATTAAAAGGGAAGTGATGCTGCATGTTCTTCCCTGTCTTGCTATGAATTTGGTGGATATTATGGGATGACATGCTGTGTATGCTAAGCAATCTTGAGCTTCTATGGCTAATTTAACTAACACAGTGATTTCCAGTCCTGATATGTCGATTGCGTCAAATAAGAGTATTGGCCTCCTTTTCCTTGTGACGTTAATGAAATGATCAACTCATGCTTAGATGAGTAAAAGATGATTGCAAATTTGTAATTTGAAGCACGGAGAGCTACGTTAGTCAGGATCTATGCAGAAAACCGTATTTAGAGTATTTAGAACAGAAAGACGTAAATGCAGAGAATTGGTTGTATAGATGATAGAATAGAGGACTTGCGAAGACAAAAACTGGCAGTAAGGCCACTCAGAAGGAAGGTAGGAAGAAAAGAGGCAGGGGGAGGGGTGTTACTAGAGCCAAGGATCGGGAAGTCCCAACAGAAGCTTCAACTCTGATGGATTTGTTAGGTGGAAGTTGGAATGTTGAAGAAGATGCACCTGCTTTTAAAGATGCTGCCTGAAGGAGAAGAGGAAGGGGAGACATAACCTGGATATTCATTCTCTGCTTCCTACCTTTCAATCTTCTGCCAGGCTCTCCCCCTGACTGAATACACCTGGAACAAGCCTTCTGCATTCTCTGAAGTGCAGAGCAGAGCAGGGGAGGCACAGGCAACGTATCTGAGGGCAAACAGGCCTGGGGCTGGCACCAATGTGTCTCAGCCACTACCTGATAAAGCAGCACCTCAGCATATAAGAAATTCATAGAGAATAGACTTTGTCTATCTAGAGCAAAATGTGCTTCCCTAAGTTATTGTATTGTGATTAAATCTGACACCAGAGATAGATAATCAAAATATATAAACCTTGATATACGACCCATTTTGACTATTACAATGATCAAAACTGCTGAATCCTTGTACTTTCAACTCAATCACTTGCTACAGGGCCAATCACTAAAGAGGGTTAAAAATATGAAATTTATCACACCGTAGTCAATTGATACCCTCATATAGACCTGACGTACATTTGGATGAGGGCTAACCATAGGAAAGATAAAAAAAAAAATTCAAAATGACCTTGAAAATACTTGGATGGATGGATGGAGTTCAACAGTGACAAACATAACATTGAACTCTGCACAGAAAGAAAAAAAAATGAAGCCAGAATAGGAAGTGTCATAAAGAAAAAATCTTATTATGACAGGGGAAAGGAAGTGGCATTTGCTTAACCTAACAACAAATTAACATATGAGGCACTATGGTAATTTATGAGCTATCATTTCTTTGAAATAAAATTGAAAAATGAGAATTGGAACAAACAGCCCTAGAACACTACTTTGCCTTGGCCTCACCTTCTGCTGGTGAAATGTCACCTAGCTTTCAGGGTATATGGCAATACCATACTCCCACGGGCTTTCTTTCTTCCCACCCTCAATTGGAAGTTATCCTACAGCAGTTTATTTGTATTTATCTTAGGACATTTATTATATCAGACCATTCAATAATGCCATTATGGGCTTGTGATCTCATATACTGTCAACTTCTTGAGTAAAGAAATTGGGGTAATTCTCTTTGGCATCTATCACACCATTAGTGCTGTAAATTCTCCATAAATTTTTGCTCAATTCCCTATAGGATTATATGTTCATCATTCATTCATTCCATAGGTATTTAAACATTTACGGTTGTCCCTCACACTAGACACTCCTACATGGACTGTTGGGATGACTTTTAGCTTGGAGTTGTTTAATCATTTAGGCTGCTTTAGATTTATTTTATTTAAGTTTTTATTAAAATATACATAAAGAGAAGGGCTCATATTATAAACATTCAGCTTTCTGCTTGATGATTTTTCACAAACTGAGCACGGCTACAGGACCAGCACTCACATAAGGAAACACAATGTTACCAACACCACAGAAGCCATGTTCTGTCTCCCTTCCAGAAACTACCTGCTTGTCCCTCCCTAGGTTAATTGCCATCCTGACTCCTATAGTATAGATTAGTTTTAAAATAATGGATAAAAAACTATACATTATTTTTTAGATTTTTCTGTATAGAGTCTTTGAATATGGTTCTCTTTCTCTCTCCTCCCTTTCTAGAATTCCAAGACTGTATAGGTAAGTCTTGTTAGCATATGTTTCAATCTCTTATGCTCATTTCTTTCTTTCTAGTCTTTTTTTTTTTGTCTCTTTCTTTCAATTTGTATAGCTTTATTGACCTGTTCACTGACTACCGATTAGTTCACTAATCCTTTATTCTACTTCTAAACCCATCCATTGGATTCCAGATATTGTATTTCCAGTTTCAGACTACCCATTTGTCTTTGTTTTATAGATTCCACTATCTATTGAAATTCTCTAATCTTCATCCATTTTGCCCATACTGTCCTCTAATTTTTTCAATGTATCAATCATTGCTATTTTAAAATCCCTAACTTCTATAATTTCAATATCTAGATCTTCGGTGAGTTTCCTTTTTCTCCTTATTATTATTATTATTTTTTGGCCCCTTTATCTGTATAGTAATTTTAAAATATATGATAGCCATTGTGTATAATGGAATTCTAGGTGCTCCAAATGGTATTATATTCCATTCTCTCATTTCTTTTCAGGAAGATAGTGTGGGGAGTTAATCATCTCAATCCAGCCAGAAAAAGATCTGAGTCAGGATTGGTTTGTAGTTTTAATCAGATCAGGCTACCACTGGTTTAGCCCTTAACATATGGCCATGCTAGGTTTTATTTGAGAGTATTTGGCTATTCATATTTTAGCTCTGGAAGACTTTGGAGATCAAATTTTTCCCTTAACAGTTTCCAGCCCAGCTTCTCTACCTCTCATTTCATATAGTTTCAAACTTTGACAAGTACTCCAGGGAAAGATTGGCCACGTGTTTGAGGCAGGTTCCATCCTTTGAAGATTCTTTGTTCCTAAGTACCGTGAAGCTATAGGAAATTTCACTTTGCCTTTTACTGTACTTTTTCAGCCTAGTTTCCTAGCCATCTACTCAGTACCAGAATTTAGCAAGTTTCTCATAGAGAAAACTGGCTACATATTTTTATTCCTTCAAATTTCCAAATTGTTAGTCCATCACCAGAAAATCTCTACAGAATTTTACTGGTTTCTCATTCCCCTGAAAGAGGTTCTCAGTGAGTGCTCTCCTTAGCCCATGCCTAGAATTGGCAAATGCCTCTAGATGAAGAATAAAGGCTGGATGTGGTCAGATCACCTTGGAAATATTCTTCTCTTCTGGAGTTTTAGGTCATTATCGCTTTCATAGCTCTTGTTGCCTAAAAAATATGTGGTGTTTTTTGGTAATATATCTGACTTTTTCTGGTTGTCACTGCAAAAGTACTGGCTTGCCATTACCTACTGCATTCTATCTACGTGCAGAAGTCTAGTCTGTGTTAGTTTTTCAAACAGATGGTAGTCTTTAACCTGCCTAGAGTCAGGGTTCTGAAAGGCTCAAAAGTGTTCTTTTTGTCTTTTTATGTATATCAATGTGAACCATTCACTGCTGCTTTTTTTATTCAGAAAATAGTGACTGCTGACTGTAGGTGTATGTTAGTCATTGTGCTTTTATAAATTCCCAAGCTGGGTTGGAGTGAGAATTGCCTTTGTTCTTGTTTAAAACACAGATTAAAGAGGGTCAAGCCTGGAGATGCTTCTGAATGAGTGTGGCCTGGGAATCTGTAATTTTAATGCACTCCCCAGGCAATCCTGATGCAGCCCATCCACGGGAAGGCATTTGGAAACCACTGAACTAGGCATGAAGTGATTAAAAAGTAATGTTCTGAGTCACTATTTTTACGATGAAATGCAGGAAATTTCATGGACTGTAAATAGAGGGAAGATCAATTTTCAGTTCCCACTCCTAGGAGGTATAGAAATACAGATCTCTGAAAGAAAGTTTAAAGCCACTTTGCAACATCACAGTACATAAAAGAAAGTAGAGATGACAGGAAGAACATAATGGCCAGAGATAAAGAATTCTGATCCTACAGGTAGAGCACTGCCTCTCACTGAGGCCGTGGTAAGTTCTGCAGGCTGGAAAGTCATTACTAGGAGTACTTAGGAAAGACCATGAACTCTGTTGATTACTTAATAAGAGCCCTGACATAAAAAACAAATACTTCCAAGCAGACCAGATTTGTGGGACAAGAGCAATGCACTAGACTAAACCTGGTTTCGGAGCCCTGCTGTCAGATACTATTATAACCAGTCTTTTAGTGAAAAGGAACTAGCATCTGATGTTAAAACCATAACTCTTTTCTGTAAGTAATTACATAGAGAGAAATCTGTTTATAAGAGAGCTCATTTCAGAATGTAGGTTTGGTTATTTTCAATCCATCATATTCTATTGTCTTTATAGTTTCAAATTCTAAAAAAATCCTTGTAAATATTCTTTTTAAAAAATACATTTTTACTTGCTGGTGCTTCACTACACATTGAAATCAAGCGTTTGACACTCAGAAATTGCAAAACAGGTAAGTCAAGGCGATGTTTACCAAATTCTCTCTAAATGGAGCTTATTCTATTAATATGTATGTGTCGTATTAGGTGACATGCTGTGGATGCAATCACTGATCCCCTGGGTGCAGGGTGAAAACAAGCATACTCGATACAGTGTAACAATTCAAGGCTGAGTTGAGCCTATTCCAGGTCTTTAAATACAGCCATGACAGAAGTGACCCCCTTCTTTGAGGAAGGAGGAGTGGCAGGATTCTTTCCATACTTCTTTCCTGTGAGGAAGAGAGTAGAAATCCCTTCTTACTGCAAGCATCATTCTTCTCCCTTTACAATGCCCAGTGCCCAAGTATTGTCCTAAGTAGCACGGGGACTGTCACAAGATCACCAAATCCAGTACTGTCTTTGGTTAAAACACCCCAGGTTCTCTCCCTTTCTCTCTCTTATTTTCCATTTTCTTATAGCTCTGCTCCATGGGATTCCTACAGAAACAGTTGATCTGTATTTAGGCAGTGTGTTTCACCCTTCACAAACAAGGTAGTATATGGTACTGTTACTGCAGGCTCGGCGCTTGTCCTCAAGGCTCCATCAGAGGAAGGAGGACAAATGGTTTGAAGAGGAGGAAAGAGTTTATTGCTTTGTCGGCAAAGGAGGAACAATGGTAGACCTTCTCATTTCAAAATCCAAATTTCCTGAACATAAGCAGAAACACAGAACTTTTAGAGGGAGAACCCTCAGTTCTTAGCTATTGTGGTTAACTATTCTAATCATCCCATCTCTGCCAAAGACAAAGCCTGTGATCTCCATCCACCTGGGCCCACCTGTGCCCACCTGGGGGCTGGTACCTGGGGGCCTGGGATGGCTGAGCTATCTCCTGAAATACAAAGAACAAAAAAACATTACCTTGCCCCTCCCAACCACTGGCCTGAGGCAGGGATGCATGTATTAGTTCTCAAAAAGGAGTGGAGGATGTTTAAAAGAGACAAAATATTTTTGCCATTTTTTTTTCAGGCCATTCCCTCTGTTCCAGTACCTCTGAAGATTTTCTTCCAAGACTTTATGAGAAACTGCTGGAGAAGGAAAGAAGCGGGAAGGAAGGAAGGAAGCAAGTCATAGTGAATACCTTCGGCTCATACACTGAGGCAGCGGATTACCTGGAAGTCAGCCTTGCTGGCGAGCTGCTCTGTTGGCTACACATCCAGCCTTGCTAAATGCGTTTATTAAGAACACACTCTTTTCTTTTTTTGTTGTATCCAAACGACAAATATTTAGTTTGGGGATACAAGTTCCTACAACTCATTTATACCGTTGATGTCTCATCGACGACACTCGGGTTCCTTCTTATCACTTGCTAAGAATCCCTAAATCGGATGCCACAAATGCAAATTTCTACAGAAGCCAAGTAAACAGTGTAAACGAGCAAAGCATAAAGGTGGAATTTATGAGCAAATAATGGAAAGTGTGGCAAACAGAAAGTAGTTACCCCATGTAAAGAGGCAGCTGCTACATCATTTTATGGTCTGTCATGATTTTACGTGGTAAACCAGCTGTCTTTCTATCCCCCAATGCTTACAAAGAAGCTGAAAAACTCAGACTTTTATGTTAAATACTTAGAATATGAAATATTTAAAACTAATTTAAAATTAAAAAAAAAACCAAACTATTCCCACCACACTAGTATAAAACAGATAAAAAGAAAATAAAAATAAAGCCCCAAACTAAGATACCCAGACTGTATCTGGCCCATAAGCTTCACACTTTCTGTATTAATTTATCTGATGCTTAACCAGTCTGTGCGGCTTTTTACCAGGCAGGGTCCACACACGCCCCCCACCTGCCCGTGTCCTCCTCCTGGCACCCGTGTTACAGCTGCTGCCCCATAACTGGGGATTGTGTTTGCAGAGCCAAGCACCCTTCTTGATCATTCTCAGAGTTCCAGAATCAGAAAAAGTAATTTTCAAAGGAGAATGCATGAAGGAGAACATGCATTTTCATCATGTGAGCCATAGAATGCCAATTTCGAATCTGTTCCATTTTCAAATTGTTACAGTGGACCTGGCACAGTCAGAGTGGCAGGGATCCGGGTGATCTTTGCAAGGGTGACATAATGAGCAAAGCCTTGCTGAAGAGTCTGGTGCACACAGCATCTAATCTTGCCTCTGACACTTCGTAGCAGCATGAACTTGTTCAAGTCCCGTAGATCCCTTTAGTTTTTATTTTCTCTTATGCAAAATGGAGATGCTGATACAGGATTTTTATAGGAATTAAATGGGACAGTATGTAAGAAAGAACCATGAAACCATTAAGTGTTATTAAAACGGAGGGCTTTATCATGACTGGTGCTTCTAATATGTAAATATAAACTTGCCTTGAAATTTCTTTTGTTTTGTTGAAATTCCTTATTTTTTATAATCTCATAGAATGGAATTAACAAAAGGCCATGTAAAAAGGGGACAGCTAAATTGCAAAACAGGGTCATATTTTAATTAAATATATTGATATTTATATGATATCTTCTTCAATATTTCATCCTTAAAGTAGATATTTATTGAGTATATATGATAGGCCAGACATTGTTCCAGGTACTGGGTATATACGGATGAACAAGCGAGGAAAAGAGCCTGCCCTCATGGAACTTAGTTTTCTAACTAGGGAAACATTATAAACACATAAGCAAATAGATACATAATTAATGTGGTTTAAGTGCTCTAAGGAAAAATGAAGCAGGGTATGGAAATAGAAAGTGACAGTAGGAGACGGAGGTGCTCTTTTGAACAGCACAGTCAGGGAAAGGCTCTCAGAACAAGTGACATTGGAGCAGACATACGACTAAACTGCGGGAATGAACTCTGCAGGTACATGGAGGAAGTGTCCCAGGCAGAGGAAGCAACAAGTGCAAATTATCAAAACCAAGAATAAACAGAAAAAAAAAAAAAGAACCCACTGTTACTAGAACAAGGTGAGAGAAGAGAAAGAGGAAGGAGATAAGGTTTGAGCGTTGGGAAGTACTGGATGGTGAATTCCTGTGGATCACAGCATGGGTCATGGTCACGTGTGTGGATTTGTTCTATCATTAGGGTTTGAACTGGAGTAAGATCACTTCAGCTGCTAAGTGAAAAAGAATTGATTTTAAGGGGACAAGAGCAGAAGAAGGGAGTGCAGTCTGAAGAGCTGTGACACTGGCTGTAACTAGAGTTATGGCCGTGGAGGCCGTGTGAAGTGGTCAGATTCAGGGTATACCACATTGTGAAGATGGAACCAGCGAGACTTGCTGACGGATTGTATGTGGGTGTGAGGGAAGGGGACGAAGCATCATGGGTGATTTCTAGGTTTTGGGTTTGAGTTACTGGGTGAATGTTATTGCCATTTGAGAAGATGGGAGAGACGACAGAAAAACCACGTAGAATAGGGATGGGGAATGAAATAAGAAAATCTGTTTTAGCAACATGTTGAGACCCTGCCTCTATAAAAAAAATTTTCAAAAATTATCTGAGCATGGTGGCATGTGCCTGTAGTCCCAGCTACTCGGGAGGCTGAGACAAGAGGATTGCTGGAGCCCAGGAGTTTGAGGCTGCAGTGAGCTATGATGGTGCCACTGCACTCCAGCCTGGGTGAAAGAGCAAGACCCTGTCTCTAAAAAAGAAAAAAAAAGAAAATCCGTTTTAGACATGTAGCATGCTAAATTTGAGATTCCTGTTAGATATTTAAGAAAAGATAACCAAGTAGGAAGCAGCATGTTTTCATCTGGAGTTGAAGAGTAGGGCCAAGGCTGGCAATAGAGATGGTATTTAAAGTTAGGGGACTGGGTAAAATTATTTAGGGAGTGAATGCACTTAGAGAAGAGGAAAGAGCCAAAGACCCTTGGGTACAGCAGTGTTATGTGGTCAGGAAGAAGAGGAGGGGACAGCAAAGCAGATGGGGAAGGGGCAGCCAGGGGTGTAGGAGAAAAATCAGAACTGTAGGCAAAAAGAAAAGTAAGGAACAACCAAATGTGTCAAATGCTGCTTCTTGGTGGAGTCAGATAGTGCCTGAGAATGAACCATTGCACTGGCAGATGGAAGTCGTTAGAAACCTTTGAAAAGGAATTTTAATTAAGTGCTGGCATAAGAGCCTGGTGGAAGTAGGACAAAGAGAACGTGTGGGAGGAAATGGACACAGTGACCACAGACAACTCATTGGGGGACTATTTTTCCCCATAAACATGAACAGAGAAAGGGCAGTACCTAAAAGGGTATAATATAATCTGTAATATATTTATATAACAATTCTCTGTTGTCCTGTTGATTTTTTTAGGGCTATGTAAACAGTTATATCATCTAGAAATAAGGACAGTTTTATTTCTTGTTTTCCAAGTCTTATACCTTAACATCTTATCTTATTCCTCTGGCCAGGAAATCGGATATCAATTTTGCACCATGCAAAACAAACAACTTCAGATGCATTGAGGACTCAAATATCAAAAGTAAAATGTTAACATTCTGGTAGATAATATAGATAATGTAGGGATAAGAAACTTTTTCTTAAACAAGATTTCAAAAATAATAATCATAAAGGGAATGATAGATAAATGTGTGTATACTAAAATAAAACCCCCTGCTAATTAAAAGACAGCTTGAAGAAGATAGGAAAAAAATACAAGCTGTAACTAGGAAAGAGTATATTTGCAACACATAAATTGGCAAAGTATACTCACTGTATCTTTAGGGGATAAAGGACTTCTATAATATAATATCAAAATGAGAAAATTGTCATTACAAAGAAGAGGAAATATTTATGGCCAATAACCATATTTAGAAATATTCAACTTCATTGGCAATGAGGAAAATGAAAAATAAGACCATAATGATGGAACACCTTTACTCATTCCATTGATAGAAATTTTAGATGTCAAAAGGTGTTAAAAAGTATGCAGATCAATAGGAACTCTTATCAATTGCTGGTAATATCTTTGGAAAATAAGGTACAGTTGGCCCTCCATACCTGTGGGTTCTGCATCCGTGGATTCAACCAACCACAGATCAAAAGTATTTGGGAAAAAAAAGGATGGTTGCATATGTGCTGAATATGTACAAACTTTTATTTTCTTGTCATTATTCTCTAAAAAAATGGAGTATAACAACTATTTACATAACATTTACACTGTATTAGGCATTAGAAGTCATTGAGAGATGATTTAAAGTATTGTATATGGGAGGACTGCATAGGTTATATGCAAATACTTCACCATTTTATATAAGGGACTTGAGCATCCATGAATTTTGGTATCTGCAGTGAAGTCTTGAAAACAATCCACTATAGATACTGAGGGACAACTCTATTATCTTGGAAAGTTGAATAATTTTGTGTCTTACAACCCAGCAATTCAACTTTTTGGTTTATACCCAAGAGAAATAATTGCACAGAATCACCAGAAGACACGGAAGAAACCTTTTATGTCACCACTATTCATAGTAGTGAAAACCTGGAGACAAACTTAAGATAATGAAGAAACAAATTATTATATAGTTAAACAATAGAATTTTGTGTTAAAAATAGAACATTGAGCTGAAGCAACCTCATGTGTCCTCTACAACTTGGATGAATCTTACCAACTTAATGGAAATGAAAAATCAAATCCTAGAGAACTATGTATAGCATAATATTCTTTTAAAAAATTCAAAAACAAATAAAATTATTAGTATATTATTTAGACATATGTATATATTTCTAAAACTATTACATACTAAAGGGAATAAATAACACAAAATGTGGGATTGTATTTATTTTAGGGTGGAAGAGGAGACAGGAACAGGATGGGAGGTGCACAGAAATAGATAAATGTCACTGTCGGTTGTAATTATTGGGTTGCATGGTGCATTTTTGAGTGGTTATTATAGTATTAAAATTAATAAATTAAATAAATTTACATCATGGATGAATCATTGATGATACGTTATCATGTGCTGAGGATTATAATAAATCCAATTCTATATACCTGAGGTTCTTTAAAATAATATATTAATATAACAAGAATACACATGAGCTGGGATTAATTGCTATGCAGGATGTCTCAGGGGGTAGAGTGCAAGAATGAAGAAAAAAGATAAATACTTTAATGACAAATACCATGGAAATGCACCGATAGTGGGATAAATACACTTCTCAAGCAAACCGAGGGACATGGCTTACTTAGTCATTGTTGGGGTAAGATTAGCAAAAATTATCTATTTCCTATTTAAAAGCTCACAGAATTTGACTATGAATGTGGACCTTAGATTTCATCTACTCCAGTGATTCAAAAAATTCTTTGATATTTCTTTATAGCTGTTGGAATTATGTGACCTTTTCTTTTAAGCCAGCTATTATGGCCCTCAGCTTCTCCCTACCCCCACCCCAGCCCAAGGTTTATGTCTTATGGAGATGTATCGTTTAGCTTAGGAATGTAATAGTGCTGCCTTGCGGAATCCATACTTAATTTCATCAGTAAGGCTGTACCCCACATATTTTCATACTTAACGTGTAAGTGCCACCTTTCCTCCCCAGAACCCTAGAGCACTAGTCAAAGTCATGTCAGTAGGGTCGGGGGAGTGGGTAGAGCATGGCACAGGGAGTCAAGGGTGTTGGAGGTGAAAAGGGCATTAGAGATCTTGTAAATGAGAAATCGAGGCACAGAGGGAAGGACGAAAATGGTTGCCTAAAATCACTCAGTTGATTAACTGATTAATTCAAGGGATATTTATTGTGGCTGGTAAAGCTAGAACCAGAACCCATTTCTCTCGGGTCCGGACTGAGGCACTTCCTGGGTCCCCATACTGCTTTTCACTCACCACTTGTGCCCAGAGAGGAAGCCAATTTTCTTTGGTTCTATTTATATCTACAAGTTTCTAATGTACGCTCTGTTACTACCTGAGAGTCCAAGCCACAGGAGAGGTATCAGGGTATGAGGTTGCTTCTAAATCTCTTATCAAATCTGTCTTAGTCCATCCGTGTTGCTGAATACCTGAGGCTGGGTAATTTATAAAGGAAAGAGGTTTATTTGACTCACAGTTCTGCAGGCTGTGCAAGAAGCATGGCGCCAGCACTGCTTCTGGGAGGGCCTCGGGCTGCTTGCACTCATGGCAGAAGGTGCAGGGGGCCGGTGTGTGCAGAGATCACATAGCCAGAGAGGAAGCAGGAGAGAGTGGGGAGGTGCCAGGCTCTTTTTAACAACCAGCTCTCCTGGAACTAATAGAGCAAGAACCCATTCATTACCATGAGGAGGGCATCAACCATTCATGGGGGATCCACCCCTCACGACCCAAACAACTGCTATTAGGCCCCATGACACACTGGGGCTTAAATTTCAATGTGAAATTGGAGGGGTCAAACAAACCCTACCCAAACTACAGCAAAGTCTCTTACTAAAAGAAAGGTATCTCAATCTTTGCTGCAAAGAGGCACAAGAAGGGTTATCATCAGTTGCTGTACATGGAGTTCCAAGACCAGCTCTCTGATCCAGCTGGAGTATTGCCAGGGGTGGCAGGAGGGGGCTATGGCAGGTGGGAGGCAGGAGTGGGGGGCGGTAGACAGTGAATAGGGCACATTTATGGAGCTGTGTAGACAGAACGTGAGAGTTCCGTAGTGGGTGCCCACAGTGAGTTTGTCTGCCTTTAGACTAAGACTCGAATTACAAACTGATGACCTCGTATATTTAATTTTATTATATAGTCACTTGAACTTGTTTTCTTTGAACTGTGTGTTCTTTCCAGTTGGTCTCTTTGCAGCTTGCCTTTTAATTAAACTCCTAATATATCTATTTAAGACCTCCCCAGACTGATTAATCAAAGTGCCACCAGGAAACTGAAATTCCATCATAAAACAGTTACTAATGTGTGAGGGGGGATTATTAAATTGCTGTTTTATTACCGGAATTGACAAAGATCAGTGACGAAGACTGAGCATACTGGAGTCTCGTGGCAACACGCTCATCTAATTAATGAAGTGACAGTTTTATGCTGTGAAGTAGCAAAAGGACTTGACAAGACTCATGGCTTTTCTCATTGACTCTAACAGCTGGAATGATGTTTCTTAACATTCTCACAAGCTTTGGCAGTAATATATTACCCTTGTCACACTTAAAGAAGGAGGGAGGGGCAATTGAATTTTTTTCCCTGCAGTCAATGAATCCCAATAAGAAAACATTGCTAACGACTGAAGACGCCCCTGCCCCCCCTTATTTAAATACCAGCACCCACTCCTCCCCCTACACCCTACAACCAGAAGCCTCTATTGTGAAGCTTCTTGTTTTCTTTGGTACCTATGTTGGGCAAAGATGTAGAAATCAACAGGAACTGACTTTAATTTTCCCAGGGAGAAAAGGAAATAAAAGCTTAAGGCATTGACACACAGTTTGTTAATGATTCTGAATTCACAAACCAATGGATCTAAACCAGAGGTAGGGATTTATTCTGAATTCATCAGACGTTTAGCACATGGATGATGAGTATTTTCTGTGTCTTTATCAGAAGGAGAGGCAGGCGATTTAATCTGTCTTTTTCAGTTGATTTTTTTTCCTTTTTGAAATATCTGTTGCCTGGCTACTTTTGTTATTTGTCCAAATATTTGGGCCTCTGTGTTTTGATTCTGCTCAGATAGGCAGAGGGGACCAGATGGATTTGAGAACTGCGTCTCTCTTGAGTCGACGAGAGTCCTCTAGAGATCAGATGAGAAACAGTCTGCTCTTTTCTGGGATTACGAAGTTCCAGAAACACAGGCTACGTGTTGCTAACAAAGGCAGTGTTGCTTCTGATATTTCAGCTGTTCTATTCTTTCATTATTTCTCCTCTAAATATCCCCTAGTAAATTAAAGAGCAATAAAAAAGCTGCCTTTCTCTTACTTCGTTGATGCTGGTACGTCCAGCCGCAAGTCTAAATCAGATCTAACCCCAAGGTTACGTGTGTGAAGCTTGATTCTGAAAATTAACTTTTTTGAAGGTAAATGATTATAAATGTAAATTTCAACTCCCCGTGGGGCTGCTTGGCTTAGAAGGATTTCTGGACTTGGCACGGCTCAGTGGTAATTATCTAGACTTGAACACAGTTTTTGTTTCAAGGGGAAAGACATTTGGCAGCAGCTCTTGCAGGCTCTAAAAGGCCACATCATTTTTTTCCGAGGGATGCCAAAACCTGTAATTTCCAAACGTAAAATGTTAATGCTCCTCTCTCACCCATATCCTGGGCCCCACCGGCTTTGAGGAACAGGTATGGCTTTTTTTCTGAAATATTCTCATCCCAGGAAACCACAGAGCTTACAACCTGGCAGAATTTCTCTGCGTACCGTTTAGGCCTGTGCATGGGCGGATGACTTTCACCCCTCCACGGCCAGACACGTGTTTCACTCGAAGGGCTAAACCAGAGTTACTCAAGCAAATGATACCTAAGCTTCCTGTGCAATCCACTTAAAAGGTGCATCTCTTTTTCTTCTTGAGGCAGGAAGAGGATTCATAAAAATAACATTTTTAAGCATCCCAGTATGTGTCAAGCATTGTGCTGATCAGTGTGGAGAGATCCCAACCCAGAAAGATACAGTTCTTGACCTTTGAATGCCTGAGGTCTGTTTGGGTGCACCAATCCAGCAAAGTATGATTCTAAATCCCTACATGAGCAATGAAAAACAAGTATGTGTGAGTGTGTGTGTGTATGTTAGAGAAAGAGAGAGATGGAGAGAATATGTGGTACATTCATTTATTCATTCAACAAACACTGGGCTAGTATCTCAAGATGCAAAAGGGACTAATAAACTCATTCTTAATGAGCACACGGATGATGGAGAACACATTGGACAAACAGACTATTCAGTCAGCAAATATTTGAGCTCCTCCTATAAGCCAGGCCCTATACTGTAAGATGGGAACATAATACTAAGCAGCTAGATACGGTCCTTTTCCTTATGGGCTTTATTATTATGAACTCATTCCTAAGAACAGTTCACAGCACTAAGTGAAAAACTGGACATGGGCTTTGGAATAAAATCAACCTATATTCAGAGCTTAGCTTTACAATGTACGACCCACATGGCTCA
The DNA here is from genome assembly GCA_028533085.1 of Varecia variegata. Taxonomy (NCBI): domain Eukaryota; kingdom Metazoa; phylum Chordata; class Mammalia; order Primates; family Lemuridae; genus Varecia; species Varecia variegata. The sequence continues at coordinate 4,801,255 of CM052451.1, read as the reverse complement.
ACAAGTTACTAAACCCCTCTAAGTCTTTCTTTTCTCTTCTGGAAAATAGGCATCATAGTAAATATCACACAGGTGTTGTAGTGATTAAAATAAATAATATAAACACAACACCTATTGTAATGTCTGGTACGTCATAAGTACTCAATAAATAGCTATAATTTAGAGTTATAAGTGGGTATTTTAAAGGCAAACAGTAGAAGTATACAGGTGGGACATTCAAAAGAAACCAGGGTTCACGTGACCTGAGATGGGCTTGAAGGGTAGGAAGAGTTAAGGGGAGGAGGTGCAGCGTGTGCAAAGGCCCCGAGGTCTGAGAAAGCCGCATGTTACTCTAGGGCTGGAATACAGAGCGCTAGGTGGGGAGGAAAGTAATGACGAGAATGAAGTTGGGTAGACAGTTGAGGCCCTTACCATGAAGGGCCTGGTGTGTCATATTAGGGAGTGTGGATTTCTATCTGGAAGAGAATGAGAAGCCATTGGACCGCAATTACCTGAACGTTTCTTGACGGAAATGGTGCTTTAGCTAAGCCGTTATTGATGGGCAGGATTCAGACTGGCAGAGACAGAGTCCTGTGCTGGAGGGAGGGAGGTGCAGGTACCCAGTTCTCAGGTAGAACAGAGATCAGCACTTACAGGACCTCCTTGGCTGAAAGGGACTTTGGCTTTAGTTTCTCTTAGAACAATCTTAGGAGGTCATTGTTTTAATTGATGATTCCAGAAGAGTTTCAGGGTTATAGAGCTGCTAAGAGTGTGGCCGAGATCAATCCCAGCATATTTCCTTCTTTAAATTGTTTATAATCATACGGAGCAGCAGTCTTTGGGTACTATTTCTATATTTTTTGGAAATAGGGATGATTCATTTGCTCATTAGTATCGTAATAATGGCAGTTCACATTTGCCTGTAGCATCTTAGATGCATCTATCTGTCACAATGAGCATGTCTCTTTGACAGCTCTACCTAGTACTGGATTTAGATACTAGGACCCTGTTTGCTAACCTTAAAATCAATCAGATGGTTTGACAAATCCACTAGTCTCACGGGAACAACCCCAAGATCGCATGCTTGAGACCAGGATGTGTGGTCAGATCGGGGTTTCCATGCCTACCAAGGCGTGGGTGTTTCACAATGGCGGCACTGCATGGGTGTAGACAGCACTTGGGCCCCAGCTGGAGGAGCCACTGGAAGCAAGTTGCTCCTTGATTCAGTACTACAAAACCATTGTCTCCGCAATGGAAAGAGTTTTCCCTACAATTTAATCCAAACTTAGGTCAGTTCTAAAATAATTTTTTTTTAAAAAAGTTATACCATTTTTTTGTGTGTGTTTCAGGAGCGTGAAATCTTCTCTCACCTTTCTAAAGATCATCTCTACCTTGAAGACATTATTCTGCTCTCCACATTGCCCCCGCTTTGTCTGGCGTGTCCCTTTCCTGTTTGACTTGGTCTCTGTCTTTCCTGATAGTGGTGCTCCCTCAACGTGGAGAGATCTTAAATATGAATTGACAGCGTGGAGTCGGAAAGGGTGTCTGCAAGTAGAACCTCACATTATACAACTTTCAATTAATCCTGTTTGCACTTCACTTCCCATCGTGGCCAGCGGAGGTATCTGGGAACTCCAGCTCCCGTGCTTTCTCTGTGTTCTCTGCATGGATCTGTTTGCCATCTGCATCTGTTGTCTTATTTCTCTGCAGTCACTCAGGATCCGGCTTTCTCTGCTGTGCCAAGGCAGTTATCACTCAGACACAGTTTTCCATCTTTCAGAAGAGCGTAGCCCTCTCTTTTCTGGTGCTGTTTCTCTCCCCCAGTCTTTGTCTTTGTAGGTTTATGACTTAGAGGATGCCAGGAAGAAGAAATAAATGCATGTGCACAATTTGCTTTATTCAAGTAGGAGGGTATTATTTTTTAAAGATTTATAAATAATTTGATTTAAAATTATTAACATAATTCGATCATAGGGAAAGATACTCTGGGGTGAGGGCTCAATGTTTAAACCTTTAAAACCTGGAAATAGGGATAATGTGATTATTTGAAAAGTGTCAGAAATTTGCTCTCTGTGGTTCAAAAGGTATAATGGGAAATTTATCTTTAGGATTTAGGACAGTTTCCTTCTTTCTTCTGGGATAGAATCATTTTGGCTGGGTTTCTTGATCATGCCGTGTTTTATTCCATTGTATTTAGGATTGCTAAATGTTTTTGAAGCAAACCAAATGCAAATGCTTTCATTAATTAATTTGCAATTCTACTATTAATTCATTCACATTCATTCTCTGCTGACAACACAGGGAAGGAGGCAGACCTGGTCACTGCTTATGTGGTATTTACATGTTATTACCAATCTAAAAAGCTGTGTTAAGAGGCTGGGGGATGGGTATAGCCCTAAAGCAGCTGTTCTTCCCCAAGTTTGGTGTCCTGACCAGTAACATTTGCAACACTTGGGCGTTAGAAATGCAAATTCTCAGGCCCTGACCCAGATATATTGAGTCAGAAGCTGTGCAGTTGGGTCCAGCAGTTTGTTTTTAAAAGCCCTTAACATGATTCCAGCGCACCCTCAATTTTAAAGTTTAAGAACCACTGCTCTAAAAAAATGCTTTACAATTAAAAAAAATAAACTGACTTTCTGTATGTGAACTGGGAAATAGGGAGTATTTTGGGCCTGCAAAAAGGAGAGAGTGGATGGGAAGAAATGGCTCTGAAATAATGGAATTTTCAGAGGCCCATTTTTTAAAAGTATTTTGTCCTATATTTGGACTTTATTTTCTGAAAACAAGGACGTGCTACCATATGTATCATTGAAGACTGTTCATGATTTTCTTTTGGCTTATTTTATGTGCTTTAAAATCCATTTGCTGGTCGGATATGAGAATAAGTTCCTTATATGATGGCATTTATGTTGGAACTACTGCCTGGATGTTGACAGCACCAACAAATCAGACGAGAATGTGGCCCTGGTCGAGATTAGTTCTTCAATGCCAGTGCTCTTGTTACCTTTGCCAATGCCATGGCCAGGACCAACACTGCTCTCAATATCACATTGACATTTTATTGAAATTTGTCTTGTAGCTTTTACTTTTCCTGGGGTGTAAGTGTCAGGTAAGGAGAAACAGACTGGATATAGTATTTGCGATGACCTAATATTTTCACATTTACCTAATCCTTTCAATGATGGTTTAATATGTATGAATTGATTTCCCTATACCTCCATTTCTCTTCTTTTTGGTGACATTATTTCTTAGGATTCTTCTTCTGCACTCCTTTAAATGGATACCTGGGGAATTTGCCCCCAGTCCTTCATTCATGTCCAGACGTGCCTTTATGTTTAGGTTAAAGCTGTCATTCGGTTGTAGAGATCACTCATTTGGGTTTGTTAATTACGTGCAGTGACAGCAGCTAACGCTTTTCATTGCTTTTATAACTGGGGAGGCATCGTGGCACAATGGAAAGAACATGGGATTGACTGTCACAGGTGGATCTAAAGACTCCCGTTTTCGGGAAAGCCACATGACAAAAAAAAAAAAAAGAAAGATTTCATTTCTCACTGCCTTATTTGCAAAATTTTGTTATCTGAACTCTAAGGATCGTGCATTTCTAACACCGTATGATTCTATTGTACAGAGATCACATTCTATACATAAACATTATTCTTGGGATTTCAGCCATGAGTATCATACCTATTTGGGAAAAGTATGAGTGGGTTTGGAGTATTTGGAGGACATTAGAAGAGGGAGACTTAAGATCAGTTCTTTACCTCCCAAATCTCAGGTTTTATAGAAATTTATTTCTTGAAAAAATAAGCTGTGTAGGATGCCTAGGTCTCACCACTAAGCTCATTGTTATGTGGGCGAATTTGGGTTACTATGTTGCTGCTCTATGACAAACTCAAATGTATCTTCAATCATTAATATCTTCCTGATTGGTACAACTCTTCATTCCTATTCCTCTATTTTTCAGAGGCAAATAATTTCTCACCGTATATACCTATAAACATTGTCTGGAAAGTATTGATTACGTGTATACTTATCTTCTCTCACATATTATACTAGAGGTTCTGTCTTGGAAATTGAGCCTTGTTCATTTGGGGGGACCCTGTGTTTAGCCAAGTGCCTTATGTATGCTAAATACTTACCAAATAAATGGAAGATTCTCTTTATTAATGAAAGGTAAGTGTCATTTGGGTAGTGTTCTATAGACTTGTGCCAGTAGTCTGATAACTTCTCATTATCAGCCCATAGTGAAAGATGTACAAAAAAAAATTGAGAATAAGTATTGGAAACTCTTACAGCAATTTGACATTGCTGCAGCATCAAACTATATGTCAATAGACTTATCTCATGGCATAGTACCTACAATACATTTTGGATACAGTATTGACCTTGTATCCTGCAAAGGTGTTAAATTCACTTATCATTTCCTAGTTGTTTTTTGATAGATTTCTTGGAGTTCTAAGTACTCAATTGGGTTATTGGCAAAGAATGTTTTATTTCCTCCTTTCCAATATGTATGGTTTTTGTTTCTCTTTTCATAGTCTAAAAACCTCCCAATAATGTTGAATAGAAATGCTAAGAATGGTATCTGTGCTTCATTCTCAATCTAGAGGGAGAGAATTCAGTCCTTTACCATTAATTATGATGTTATCCATAAGTTTTATCATAGATGTTATTTATCAGATTGTGGAAGTTCCCTTCTATTCCAAGTGTTCTGAGAATTATTGTGAATGTGCATCAAATTTTGTCAAATGCTTTTTCTTGAAATCATGATATGGCTCTATTTTGATTGTCTACATAGTGGATCACACTGATTGATTTTTGAATGTCAAATCAACTTCGCATTCCTGGGATGAGCCAAATGGTCACAATGCATATATTGCTAAACTTGATTTGCTAAAAGTGTGTTAGGGATTTTTGCATCTATGTTCATGAGGGATATTAGTCTGTAGTTTCTTTTACTGCAATATCTCTGTCTGGTCTTGGACTCAGCGTAATACTAACCTCATATAATCATTTGGAAAGGGTTTATCTTCTTCTATGTTCTGGAAGAGTTTTTGTGTAATTGGTATTCTTTCTTAAATGTTAAATAAAATCAATGAATGAAGCTGTTTGGGCCTGAAGTTTTATTTGTGGAATTTTTAAAACATTTATTTAAATTTTTAAAATTAAATATAGGAGTATTCATTTATTTATTCTTTAGTGAGCTTTAACAGTTTTTGTTTTTTTACTCATCAGCAATGATGGCTACTTCTTTCCATGAAGTTATTCATAATGGTCCCTTATTATATTTTTAATATTTGTAGGATCTGTAGTGATGGCCTCTTTTACATTCCTAATTTTGGTTATTTTTGTTTTCTCTATTTCTTGGTGGTCAGTTGGCTAGAGTGTTTTCAATTTTGCTCATCTTCTCAAAGAAAGAACATGTAGTATGATGTTCTCTATTGTTTCATTCGGTATAACTCTTTTTTTAGTGGTTGCTCTAGTGTTTACAATATACATCTTTTGACTTATCATAGTCTACTTTAAAATAAAATTATCCCACTTCATTTATAATCAAGAAATTTAAAGCATATGTTTGACTATATTTAATATAAATATGTTATAAATCTCATGATATGTTAAGCTGTCAGTTACCTTTTAAGGAAATTAAAAATTTGACAAATGTATTTATACTTACCTGTACTTATAATACTCCATCCTTTGAGTAGATTCAAATTTATATTTGTTATTATTTTCCTTTTGCCTCAGAAAATTTCTTTACAATTTCTTATAGTGTGGGTATGCTGTAGATAAATTTTCTCAGCTTTTGTTTGTCTGAAAAATCTTTATTTCAATCTCATTTTTGAAAACTATTTTTGTTGGTTATAGAATTCTGGGTAGGCAATTTTTTTTCTGTCAGCATTAAAAGATGTTTCTATATTATCTTCTAACTTGTGTAGTCTCTCATTGGATGTATGGGAAAAAAATTCTCTTTGTTTCTTTGTATTTACTGTTTCTTTTAAAAAAGATTTTCCAGTTATCATAAGTTTTCAGCAATTTGGTTATGATGTGTATTTGTGTGGTTTTATGTTGTTTATTCTGTTTGGGGTTTATTGAGATTCTTGGTTCAGTGCATTCTAAGTGTTCATCAAATTTGAAAAAAAAATGGCCATTCTTTTAAAAAATTTTTTTCATCATTACCTTCTCTCCTGCTGAGACTCCAAACACGTATTTCTTAGATCACTTGATATCGTGCCTCGTGTCACTGATCTTCTGTTATTTTTGTTCTTTCAGTCTTTTGTTCCCCTGTGTTTCATTTTGGATAGCATCATTTTTTGTGGTGAGAATATTTAAACTCTATTCTCTTAGCAATTTTCAAGAATACAATATATGTTATTAACTATAGTCACCATGTTGTACAACAGATCTCTTGAACTTATTCCTCACATCTAACTGACATTTTGTATCCTTTGAGAAACATCTTCCCAGTCCTTGGTAACCACCATTCTACTATCTACTTCTAAGTTCAATTTTTTTAGATTCACATATAAATGAAATCATGTGGTATTTGTCTTTTTGGGCTTGGCTTATGTCACTTAACATAATGTCCTTCAGCTTCATTCAAGTTTGTTGCAAATAACAGGATTTCCTTCTTTTTTAATGCTGAATAGTATTCCCTTGTGTATATATCTCACATTTGCATTATCCATTCATCCACTGATGGACACTTAGGTTGATCCCATATCTTGGCTATTGTCATACCTGGTGATTTTTGACTGGATACCAGCTATTGTGAATTTTATGTTTTGGGGAGACAGATTTTCTTGCATTTCTTTAGAAAGTGTTGTATGTTGTCCCGGGACACAGTGAAGTTACTTAGTAGCAGGTGGATCCTTTTAAGGATTGTTTTTAAGCTTGGTTGGAGTGTGTTCAGTGCATCCATTAGTCTCAGGCTAATTTGTATTCATAACTAGGGTGATGCCTGTCTGAGGTCTCTACTTGATGTGAATTATGTGGTTTTTTTCCCACTCTGGATATCAGGAAGGAAAACTATTCATAATCCTCTTTGGGAATTGTTTTGTGGCCTATTTTTGTCAGTGATTCTTTCTCCAGTCTTCAGTAGTTTCCTGTCATGCATGTGCAGATCAGTAATCAGCAAAAGACACAAAGAGACCTGCCTGTAGATATCTCGAGTTCTCGTTCATTACGAATTCACTTTTGCTGGAACTCCGCTCCACACGTTCTAGCATTGCTGACCTCCTTGTACTCTAATATCTGTCTCTTCTATAGACACTCATGACTACTTCTGTGCTGTGTTTAGACTTCTCTTTCCTAAAGCCTGAAAACTGTTACTCGGCATAAGTTGGGTGAATTGTAGAACTTACCTGTCTTTGTTTACTTTTTTCAAAGATCAAGTTCTGTGCTGCCTTTTTTCCAATGCCTGAAAACCCCAAATATATTTCATACATTTTTATCTAGTTTTCTAGTTGCTTAAGACCAAAGGATAAATATGGGGTCTCTGTTATCCCATCATGGCCTGAACAGAAATTCTTGAATAAAGTATAGACCAAAAAAAATTTGTTTCACATGATTGAAAAAATAAGACAATGACATCAACAATAATATCAACAATAATTTGTTCTTAACTGTAGAACAAGCTTGTTAAATAGAACTTTCTGAGATAATGCAAATGTCCTAAATCTATACTATGCTCTACAATAACCATTAGCACATTGAAGGCATATTGAGCAATTGAAATTTGCCGAGTGTGTCTGAGAAACTGAACTTTTAATTATTTAATTTTAATAAATTTAAATAATTGCATGTGGCTAGTGGCTACTGTATTGCACAATGCAGATCTAGAGCCTTATAGAAAACTGTTAGCATGGCTGGAACAGAAAAAAAATCAGTGAAAAAGAACAAGGACAGATTGAGAACAAGGTGTGGGTGTTTTTCTTTTTAGGTGGAGCAAAGGTGGGGAATGTGTGTTTAAGGCTTGTGTTTAAGAAGAATGTAGGACAATTAGAAAAGGCATTATGACACAGTGTGGTGAGAGTTAAATCACCTAAATTTCCAGAAATACTGTGGATAAGATAGTGAGGGACTCATGTGTTAGTGATTGCAGCTGATACCATTTCCTTAGTGATCAGAGGTTAAGGGGAGCAATTGGAGAACAGATACAACATATGAGTGGAGACACATGTCTCACTTCCAGTGTTCCTGCCACTTGACACCCACAGGGATTTCCAATCTAAACGGGATGGGACGGTTTATGATGTTTGTGTCTCAAATCATATAAGGGAGGTGATTGATCAAGGATAGCTCATCTTCCAGGATATGAAAAAACCTGGCACTTTTCCGACATGGAGTATAGAGGGCAAGAAGTAGCTGCCCATGAAACTTGCCTTTCTCAGTTATCTGCTCTCCAGAATGATTATCCAGAATGGCACCAATTCCTGGAAGCTCAAATCTTCCAGTATTCAGGAACCCTTCCTTGCATGCAATCTTCATGTTAATAAGTGGTTGTTGGATGTAGAATAGGTGCAGAAATCTTACCAGTAAGTTGTAGATGCCTGCAGTGGTTTTAGGCTAAATCAGACTCAAGAGGTCCATTCTTCCCTTAGTATGTTGAATTACATTTTAGTGTATCTATGGAAGTTCTATTTTCCAGTTTATCATTTCACTTTTTTATTAAAATGTCTCTTTATAATTGAACTATCTTTCTGGGCCAGACCCTTAAATAAACAGGAGATAAATTGCATTTTTTTGTCATCTGTATATACAGCACAGCGTATATAATTCACTAAAAGATACATAACAACACAAGCTTCTAATTAGTCCCCAAAAGGATGTGCAACGGCTTTGCTTGCTTGTATGTAGTCTACCTTAAGGTTTAATCAGAAACATGGTGTAGTTGTGTTTTTCTCTAGAAAATGCTTGTCATTAACATATAATAAGCCAGACAGTTGATGTCAGTGACAGGACTGAAAGAGAACATCAGGGACTCCAGAGTACATCCAAGTGGGTCACAAGGGTAATGAAGGCAGGATGAAATGCATGCATTCACAGTAGGAGCACGTGAGAGCAGCGACTGGGAAGACAGCCTTGGCGGAACCCAGCTGGTGCTATCACAGGGACTGGGGTTGGAAGGTGGTACGTAGAGGCTTTCCCGAGTCCCCTGGGAGCCACAGGGCCTGTGCCAGAGGCTGAGTGCAGACATAGGGTCAACTCTTGGATCTAATTCCTGGCTTTCGGTTACACGTTCTATGACCTTAGGCTGACATCAGAAAGACCAAATCAATATTTCCTACCTTTAACAATTTAGTAAAAATCAAATGTGCTAAAATTTGTGTAAACACAGGCCTATAAATTCAGGTTAATGTTCAGATTTCACTGGTGGGGGAGTCCTGCCAGGGGGCTTTGTGTGTGAAGACAGAGGAGCCTCAGGAGGGGCAGGGAGGTAACCCATCCTAATGCAATGGAGAAGCCTAGTGGACAACTTTTGTTTAAGGACAAGATGAAAGTGTCGGAGTGGACATGCGATTGTGATTTTGAGACCACGCGTGGTCTGTCAGAGCCCACATGGACCTATTCTGAGTCTTAGAACATGGGCTGTAATCAGCAAAGAAAAGCCGAAAGGAGTAGTTTTGCTAGCTGAATACTCAAAGTATGAGACCTGCTCTGTCTGTAGCTCTGTGTTGTGCTGTGCCAAGGCACAGTATTTTCCTCCTTTTGGATTCCTCCCGGAGCACAACGTGATGCAGAAAAACATAGCGGTGTGATTAGTGAGGCAGAACGACGCATAGACAGAAACACCAGAAAGATGCCACAGTGTGGTGGTTTCAGTCTGTGTCACATCAGCTGAGTTAGTGGTGACAAAAGATAATTTTAAATAATTGCAGTAAGAGAAGGGGAGAATGATGGACATCAGCTGTGAAGATGTTCATTAGCAGATGTGAGACATCCCTGTGGGATGTCCAGAATTGATTTATGAGGAGGGATTTTGAGGATATCTGGGTTTCCCATCATGGTGGGAGGATACCTTATTTTCTCCAGTTTTTAGATCCAGACTAGTGAAGCCTGGAAAATGTGAGGCCATTGAAGGACATGGCAGCATGGTGCCAGCTACACAGTAAGGACTCAATAATTATCGCTTTTCTCTTTTCTCTTCCTGCTGGAGACAGACACGTACACACCGGGAGTGGCAAAGACATTTTCCTTTAATTCCCACAGTGATGCTTAAGCTACCTATCCCCAAGATCTCCCTCCAGGGAATTTTAAGTGGTCACTCTGGTCTGGGAAGTTGCCAAATTGAAACAAAGCCACAAGCCAAGGCAGCTAAGCACGCCACTCAGCTCACGGCAGTAAGAGTGGAGTTGGGAGTCTGGGGTCTTTATTTCGCTTCTGCCATCGCAGAAGCAATGCGATTGTATGACCTTGAGCAAGTTATTTAATCTTTCAGTATTAGTTTTCTTGTTCATGAAAGACCTACAGGGTCCTCGTTCACCCTGACATTCTGTGAGTTCCTCTGCGTTCTCAATTCTCTGATTCTGCCCATGGTTCCTCTATAAGTGCCAGTGGGAAGGAAGTCCACAGTGACGGCTGTCGTGGTTACAGAAGGCTTCTCAGACCAGGTGGGAGATGAGGAGGTGCAGGGTGCTCATTGGATACTAAGGAAACCAGTTTGACTAAAACTGAATGTTCTTTGGAGGTATTAGCAAGATACAAGTCTAAGCATGTGAGCTGGGGTCCAAAGGTGATCCAGGCCTGCTAAAGACCCCTCCTCACCTCAATTTCTTTCAGGTTAATCGGACTGGGTTGAAACTTGGGCTTATTGCAAGAAGTCTGCTTATTACTTTAGGGCAAAGCAAGCAACGATTGTATGTATTTTACTTTGGTGTATAGTACATGGCTAGCAATTCTAAAGAATAATAATGATAGTGATAATTACCATTTATTGAGTGCTTGGGTGAAATGGTTGCACATCCAAAATGCTTTACATTCTCGTTTAATTCTCATAATGCCTTAGGAAGTAGGAGTCATTGTATTACTCATTTTACAAGCGATGAAACCATAGCTCAGAGATAGTTATTATCTAAATTCACACAATTGGTAAGTAACGGAGGCAGGATTTGAATCTAAATCTCCTTTGATCTCCAATACCAAGTTTTATGTGGACTTTTCTAAGGAGGCTATATAGCTAACACCCCGGTATGCCCAGGCAGCATGGAACACATTGAAATCTCTGGGCAGTTTAATGGTAAATGAATTAATAAAAAATAATTAAACATCTCAAGTACATTAAACACAAAATAACTAGGACATGGTTGGATCTCCACATGCATTCCTCCTGATGAAGCACTTTCTGCTGTGACAGAAATAATAAAGTCAGGTCTCTCCCTGATTCGAAGCATATACAGCAATTAATTCTGCATTTATATGGTATTTTTTTTTAGAACTGTATTTTAATTTTTTTAAAGCACCATTTTAATATCTGTGTTGTAACTGATAGTTATTTGGGGAAGGGGACAGGAGCAAGAGGATTTTAGTGGCAGCACAAACAATGTTTAATGCAATAGCTGCACGGTTCCAATCAACCATGTGCCAAGAGTCCCGTCACCAGTCAGAAGAAAGATGGTAGTTGGTGCTTCCCACGTCAAGGTCACTGGTTTGAGTCCAGCTCAAGTTGATTGTGGCTTAAGGTCACAGTCACTTGATGGCTCCTTGGTGGCCTCAGTAAATGAGATAATAGACATATCCAATTTCCTCCTGGGCAACCACCCAGGACTAATTCTGAAGACTTTCAGTGCAAATGGCGGGACCAACCCTGGCGTAGACACTCATCATTGTGTCCCCTCATGATCTGGAGCATGACTGATTCTGATTGTTATTATTATTACTATTAGATATTCTCTGAGAAGCATTGGGCAGAATACCAATTTGAAAAAAAAAAACAAGCTCATTAGTTTCAGTTGTCGTTGGTCAAGATAAGCACCGAGAACAAGGATGAATTCATTCTCCACATTCCTCCCATCTCCTAACCACACTTGAAGGTGCAGCTCAGGTTTCAGCCCACCATAGTGCTGTTCAGGGCCAGTAAACCCACGATGTCCCCTGAATGCTAATCACCTCTGCTGTCTCTAGGTCCCCTCATGGTTCATTATCACTCGTGACTTCAAATTGCTTAGCACTCATTTTGGATGCTCAAGTGGAAATGGCAAGCGGGACATTAAAATCTTCCTTTGGTTCATTGACTCATGAGCCTTGGGTTACCATGAGCCCTCAGATAGCTCTATTTGAACAATCATGTTTTCCTCCAAGGAGTCCTTCTCTGAGGCCCTTCTTAGTAAATCAAGTCTAAAAGTTACCTGACATAGCCACACACCACCTGCATCCTTGCCCTGAGAAGGGGCCATGCATTCTCTCAGGCTACCTCCTCAATTACCCTATCCTACTTACATCTTTGCATTCTTTTGTTCTTTGAAGAAAGAGGTAGAATACTAATTAGTTAATTAGCTAATTAACTTATTATTTAAATCTATAATTCTCCTGGTACATTTCAATTATAGTTTTACTTAAATCTTTTAATTCCAAATAGATGTTTGGTTTTTGTTATGACTTTGGTTCTTCCTGTATTTCAGCCTCTCTGTCCCAGAGATGAATCCCTGGACCCACGTGGGTGGTGATTACCTGTGTTCCCAAACCTCTCTGGTGAAGGCATTGCTCCCACGGGTGACTCTTCAATCTGAGACAGTATGTACTTGTTAGAAGGACCTGGGTATAGCCCATGAATCCATGAGC
>CM052451.1:4752345-4788393 GCA_028533085.1 Varecia variegata | reverse complement strand
GCTTTTGGAAGTTGTTCTCTCCATTCTTTCCCACTTTGGCTTACAGACCCTGAAGGAATCCCAGGCCACTGGGGACCCTGACCTCTATGCTGGCTGAAGGATATAAGGACTTTTGATTCAACCATCTGGTCTTGGACTCAACCACGACCTTCTTACCAATTACTTTAGTGATTCAGACAGAAGCTTCTAGCTTCTTGTATAGTACTTATGATTTTCTGTCCCTGCATCTGGCTGTAACAAATCTGATATTTAATTTTTCTAAACCGAATTAGTTCTGACTTTGTGCCCACACTAGTCATGGTTGGGAGAAATTCAAACTCAGTAATATTTCTGGAGACAAGTGGCTTATGTGAGTGTCCAGGGAGTGTTCTCTAATACCCAGTATACCATGATTGTTTGACATGTATGTTGTTAGAGTTCATGTGGTCCATGCACAATATGCAGATCTGTTACTGCTCAAGCTTGAGTGCAAGGGCCCTGATGCAGTCTGGGTCCTTAATACCTGCCATCCCAACTCAGTAGACATACCAGGCAGGACCAGGCTGCTGTTTCCTCACAAAACTCTCCTTCTTCTCCAGTCTTTATGATTCTCTTCCTTCTTCAGGACCAGCCAACTAGCCATTCCATCTTTAACTTTTCACAAATTTCTTTCTATTCTTTCCTATGGGGAAGATCTCACCAGGTAGGGTGACCATATAATCATTATCCTGAACAGACACTTATAAAGCTAAGAGGGAGCATTAGTAATAACTCCATCAGGAAAAAAGCTCTAAACCAGGACTGTGATTATCCTCTGCATAGGTGTGATGCTGTGATAAAATAAAAATATATATATTTGTTCTCTGCCCCTGGTTCCTGGCACACGGCTCCTAAAACCCTTGGAATCTTCCAAGTGATAAGAATGTCTTTTGTATCCTAACAAGATGACTGGTGGTCCCTAGATGGCTTCAGGATGGGGGCTGGTCACCCACAATGCTGAGTCAAAGATGAGAGGATTCAGACTTTCAGCCCTATCCTCTGACATCCAGGGAGGGAAGAGGGGCTGGAGGTTGAGTTGATCACTAATGGCTAATAATTTAATCAATCATGCCTACATAATGAAACCTTGGTAACATTTCTGAAGAACTGGGATCAGAGAGCTTCTAGATTGGTGAACACATGGAGGTTCTGGAGGTGGTGCATCCAGAAAGGGCATGGAAACTCTGTCCTGTCCCCTTTGCCAGATCTACTTCTGTGCATTGTTTCATCTGGCTGTTCCTCTGTATCCTTTGTGATATCATTTACAGTAAGTAGGTAAACATAAGCAAAGAGTTTGCCTGAGTTCCGTGAACTGTCCTAGCAAAGTAACTGGACCCGAGGAGGGGTCGTCAGAGCCTGATTTACAGCCAGTTGGTTGGAAGCACAGATCACAACTTGGGGCATCTGAAGTGGGGACAGTCCTGTGGGACTGAGCCCTTAACCTGTAGGACCCAACACTAACTCTAGGTAGACAGTGTGAACATTGAATTGAATTATAGCATATCTAGCTGGTGCCAGCTAGAGAACTGATTGTTTGGTGTGTGGGGAAAAAACCCATACATCTGGTCACAGAAGTATTCTGTGTTGTACTGAGTGTGAACTCCCCATTATAGGTCTTTAGGAACACAATGATGATTTCATTGTCCTGGACGTGACAATAGGGAAAGAAGATGACGCCATTGGTTAGCCTTTTCTCATCCTATTACATCTGTATACAACAGATCGAAAGGCAAGTCTCTTTCTGGGAAGGTTATTCTTCCTGACAAAGCAGGTATGAACAGAAAGGAAGAATGCTGACACCCTCTTGACCACCAAGATCAACCACAACAACCTTAGTGGATATTGGGATAAAGTGTCTGAGAACAGATGACCCAGGAACAAATGAGTATGTCAATGGAAAATAACTCAAATAATTTAAAGAGGTTTATTCTGAGCCAAATATGTGTGATCATGGCCTGGAGAGCCACGCCCAAGAAGCCATGAGCAAGTGGTCTCACCATGATTGGATTACAGTTTGGTTTGATATATTTCAAGGAGACAGGAATTATATGTAAAGTCATAAATCAATACATGGAAGGTGTACACTGGTTTGGCCCAAAAAGGCAGGACATTTCAAAGTGGGGCATTATAGGTTTTAGGTGGGTTTAAAGATTCTTTGATTTGTAATTGGTTAAAGAAATGAAGCCTTGTCTAAAGGCTTGGAATGTTTTAAGATAAGGAAGTCAGTTCATCAGAGACAAGCCACTGGACATATACGGGCATATGCCCAGACTCAAGTGATCTGTTAAGTAAATTGAAGACCTGTAGGTGTGGTTTAAACTTTGTCTTGCATGGCCTTAGGCCTGTTAATGAGTTACAAAGGACATCTCCAAAAAGGCAGGGGGCACGACTAGGCATGTCTGACCTCCCTTCTCATGGCCATCAACTCAGCTTTAGGATATTTCTGGGGTCCCCTTAGCTAAGAGGGGTTCCACTCAGTCAGCCAGGGAGGGGCGGGGGCTTAAGATTTTATTTTAGTTCACAGGTATAATCCTCAAATGCCAATTCATCGTGCCAAATGGCTACCATTTCCCTTTGTTTTATGCTGTAAATAGAGAATTAGAATTAGAGATTGTTGCATTCTGCAGTGACACTGCTGCTTAAATACAAGTCTAGATACAGCTCAGCTCAAGCTTTCTGAGGCAGGAAGTGCAGGCGGCCTCCACTTCCAACAGCCATTAAGGGAGAGCTGCAGGCAGGCACGCTTTCACTTTCACAGCAGAAAGCCTCCATCTCAGGAGCTTTAATCTGTCTCCAAGGTGAACCTAGGAAGGTGGCAGAAGTGTAGCTATTATTATAGCAATTTGTTTCCTACAAACAGCAGCCCCCAGGTGGAGAAATGTGAGTCGTTAACTTGCTTTTTTTCTCCTAGATTATTTTTTTTCCCTGAGTCCCCAAGGCGCCACCTCAGAGAGGGCAGAGCGGCCCCTTTCTTGCTCTTTCTCGTCTCTCCCCAGTGGACAATTAGACATTTTAAGAGCAGAGAATGTCACTCCTCGATCAAAAGACACAGAGAAACCCAATTATCCTACAAAGAGAACAGAAGAAAAAGTCATCACCCCTCCCTCCCACTTCCACAGGTTATAGAGGAACGATTTCTGATTCATTCTGGTGACACTTTGGAGGTGAAGAGTTGGTTCTGTTGCTTTCTGTGAATCTAGACTTTTTATCTTTTAGGGCTCTGAAAATATGGCTGTACTTCTTTTGTTTACCGGATGAAAAAATCATATATCCTTTCATAATGCCTGAGAGATTTAAAAAAATGTTGTTTTTGCTTTTAATATCCAGGCTTTCGAAAACATCATATTTTCTCAGATTTATTTGGGATCTGCTTTTTTTCCTTTGGTCTCATTTCTAGCAGAGAAAAAAAGGTAAGACACATTAGAAGGAAAAATTTCATTCCCTTGTAATTAAATGTATTCAAGAAAAATTTTCCATATTTCAAGGAAAGAATGTTAAATATGAGCTAGGGGTCTGGGCTTTATTTCCCTAGCCTGTAACAAGGAGTATGAAAAATATTGATTTGCTCCTGAGAGATGCTGGAGCAACTTAATTAAAGTTGTTTAAGTGCTTTGGAATCCTTTGATGGAAGAGAACATATAAAAGTGTAATGTGCTTTAATTGAACGTGAAGTTTTCAGAAACCAGAAGGAAGACTTTCCACATCCATTCCATTTCAAACAATGTGCTCACAGAGATATCTTTTCAATATCCATGTATATTCGATTGTGATAAATATAGTCTCTGACCTTTCACAGATGTAAAAGTGAAAACACAAAGAAATTGGACATGCTTTGATGGCTGTGGCCTATTTCACAGAACCTTTCAGCATATTGATTGGCTGGGAGACACTTCTGAGAGCTGGTATAGATGACTCTTAATAAACTACTCCACTGGGGGAGGAGCATGTGGACTTCTGAGACCCTTCTCGAGATAAGTCACATGAAACAAAGACTGAAATAGTCGATAAACCTGACCTTGTGAAAGGAGGCCAGCAGGAGGGTCAACATGACAATTGTCAGGGGGTAGCCAATCTCCCCGTCTTGGTTCTCTATACAGTAGAAAGTGCACATACCCACCCCAATGAAAGGATCTGAAGGGGTATTCTTAGCTAATGCCTCCAGGACCGAGTTGGTCTTCTGTCAACGAAGTCAGTATGAAATTAAACTAGAAAGGCCCTGGCTTCTCTCCATCATTCTGCCAAAGACCTGACTAATTTATTTTTATCTCTTACAGCCTTCCAGAGTGTCTCTCTGTGGCATGTGTCTACTTAATAAAGTTGTCTAAGCTGCATCTCTCAGCCCAGGGGAGACTTGTACACATTCTCTTAGGCATTAATGGCTTCCTTTCCTGCAGGTCAGGCTGGGATTATGACTTCTCGATGGGGTTATAGTAGAACGCTGTGTCTGGAGTGCTAGCAAGGGAGCCTGCTTCTTAGGAGACAGCCTGTGTCATCACTGTTTGAAATTGTGTGCTCTTAGAGGAAAATAGAGTGGGGAGTTTGCAAGGGAGAAGGGAGTTGACCTTGGGTAGCTCAGTGATCCTCAGTTGGCTTGGGAAGAGCTATAATGAGTGCAGTTACACATTGGGCTGAAAATAGAATAAAGGAAGTGAACTTCACCACACTTGTGAGTTCTTTCCTTCCTTGGTCTCTCTCTTAATGAAAAGAAACTTCCACTATGGGCTCAACTGCACCACTTGTTTTTGAGTCAATGTCATCAGGGTCTGATTTGCCATGTGATGGTATTTGCTCAGTTCATGGCCTACTAAACTGGCCCTGGCCACCTCGTGACCTAGTAGGTCCATGCAACGCTAACCTACTGGCTTTATCACTCTCACCTCAATTTTGACCTCTACTCTCATTTTGAAATTTGAACTTGGCTTTTTTGTACTTGAATCTTGGCTTTCCCTGGTGAATGGGATTTGGCTCTTCCTCTAACCCTGGTGCCCTTGGTTATATCTCGGGTATATCTCATTCTAGTTTTTACACATGGACTGACCTCACACCATGGACTAACCTCCCAAATGGACTATCCATGGAAATCCACTGTTGAAAGAGACTAACATGAGTGGGTGAGATTTGGAATTGTCGTTGTAATAGGCCCTCAGATACTTACATGCTCATTCAATATGTCTCCTCTTACTTAATAATTTCTGCCACGGCTGTTCAGACCATACAACTGTGAGTGTTTCAGGTCCCCAGGTTAGAGTGGAGTCCTCCCTGAAAAGCAGGCAACTAGAAACCGGAGATTCTGCTAGCCTATTTTCTATAGGCTTGAGTCCTACTAATCCTTTTTCATTCATAAGATGGGTAGTTTCTAATCAAAGTTGGTGTTCTTATACCTTTGTACTGCTGACTAGTACTCTACATTATAGACTTATAGTAATAATTGTTTTTCTATGGATATTAAGTTGTTTCTGATTTTTCTCTGATATAAAAATTCTATTATGAATATCCTTACGTGTGTTTTGTGCACTATTTCAGTAGGAGACATACCTGGAATTTAAACTGCTGGGTCATGGAGTGTGACTATTTTGACAGATACTGCCAGATGGCCTTCCTAAAAGATCGTATCAGTCCAGCTGTCTAAGAAACTATTGGAAGAACCCTGAGCTTTGCACTTGCTGTTCCACTAGTTGTAATGTTTTTTAGCCATATGTTGTCAGGCTTATCATTCAGATCTCAGCTAAAATGTGACCCTTCCTAGAAAACATTCACTGACCACTACAGCTAAAGCTACCTTTCCTCCTCGCCCTGTCTCTTTCATTTTAACATGTCTTGCCTTCTCCATAGCACTTACCAGTGCCCGAAATTATCTAACTAAATTATTTCCTTTTATGTATGTGATTTTTCCTGTCTCTCTCTTCTTTAGAATACACACTCCCTGAGGGAGGGGTTCTCTTATATCCGCAGCACCTGGAACAGTGGCTGGCACGGAGGAGGCACTCAGGGAATGACCAGTGAGTGACTTGTTTCTCCATGTCCTTGCTATAGCTAGTTTTATTTACCAAACATGTTAAGAGCACTTACTATTGACTAGGTACTGTTTGAAGCACTTTACACGTGGGAACTAATTTTATGGTCATGAAAACACTACAAGGCAGGCACTATTACTATTCTCATTTACACGTAGGAAACCAGAGCTGGAGAGGTTAAATAATCTGTCTGGGATTTGATATCTAATCAATGATGGAGCCGAGATTCAAACTCAGGCAGAATCATTCCAGGGTCTGTGCACTTGACCGTTACACTATGCTTGTCTGTTTGACGAGAGGAAAACCATATGTAATTGTTATTTCACTTTTCATTCCTCTGATTACTAATGATGCTGGGGCTCATTCTACGTGTTTATTCACCATTGTAAGTTTCGTTAAAGCAAACTGGCTGTTTGGGGTTTGTGTGTGTGTGTTTTATTAACCTTCTTTTTCTCCTTCCTTCCATTCTTCCTTCCTTCCATTTGTTATTAAGGTTGTGTAGAAACAGAAACCCTTTGAATAATTCTCTGTCTACCACTCTGCAGGCTGGGTTTGCACCAGCAAAGGGGGTGTCTTAGATTATTTAGTATTGCTATAGAGGAATACCTGAGGCTGGGTAACTTAGGAAGAAAAGAGGTTTATTTGGCTCACAATTCTGCAGGCTGCACAAGAACATGGCACCAGCATCTGCCTCTGGGAGGGTCTCAGGCTGCCTCCACTCACAGCTGAAGGTGAAGGAAGCTGGCATGTGCAGAGATCACCTGGTGAGAGAGGAAGCAAGAGAGAGGGGAGGTGCCAGGCTCTTTTTAACAACCAGCTCTGGCAGGAACCAATAGAGCTGGAACTCACTCACCTCCAAGGCAGAGAATTAATCTATTCATGAGGGATCTGCCCCATGACACTAACGCCTCCCATTACATGCCACCTCCCAACATTGGGGATCAAATTTCAATGTAAGGTTTGGGAGGGACAAACCTCTAAACCAGGGATCCCCAACCTATGATGAGTTGTATAATTATTTCATTGTACATTACAATGTAATAATAACATAAATAAAGTACACAATAAACGTAGTGCACTTGAATCATCCCAAAACCATCCTCCCCAGTCTGTGGAAAAATTATCTTCCATGAAAATGGTCCCTGGTGCCACAAAGGTTGGGGACCACTGATCTAAACTACAGCAGGGTATGCTAGTTAAGAGAAGCTTGAGTCAGAGAGCAAGAGAGTCAGCAGAGAGTTGCTGGGAGTGATTTTAGTTCCGATATCGCTCAGATGCTGAGTTCAGAGCCAGCTGGCTTTTCCACTGGGCCTGCTGGGGGTGCTGAGGGATGGTGGCCTCATCCAGGAGCCAAAGGAGGACAGGACAGGGCTCAAAGAGAGCTGCCAGAACACAGACTGAGTGTGGAGAGGTCACCAAGCCCTGACAGAGCCCAGGAAAAAAGACTGTAGTTCTTTGAGCCACAGAGGTTAATGCAGACACTGGCAGAGTGTATGTACCTCAGATGGCAGACATGCCCACCCAGGGGGTTGTGAGAAGCCAGAAGGTCCCCTTCCCTCTAGTATCACACAGTTATTAAGGCCTCCTCATACCTCAGATCCATACGACCAGCTGAGAAGGCAAGAAAACTGAAAGATAGTACACATCTCATAGAAAAATGAATTGCACCCAGAGAAACTGTTAAAATTATTGGGTTGTATTCTTGTTTAAATTAAATTGGCCTGAATTAAGTTCCCCAGTTCCTGCTGCTTATTAGTTGGGGGCTAAAAGAGTGGTCAAAGGAATTTTGGAGAAATGAAGAAAACATGAGGAAATTTGCTATCCTGATACAATGGGAATTTTTCTCAGTTTTTAATATGAAGAAAAAGGCTTACTATAGATTTCTGGAGAATACTTTTAAACAAATTTGCACTGATTCTATTCCTGGCTTGTTATAAATTTTTATAGAGAATGGGAATTGAATTTTTTTAAAAAATATTTTTTAGCTTCTATTGTGTTTCTCTTTGTATGTTTTTGCAGTGAGATGCATAAATAGATTACCTAATGTCAAATCACCCATACATTCCCGGGATAAATATTTTTTCTAAATTTTAATGTACTTTATTTCTTAATGTGCTGATCCAAAGCCATCTGCTTTTTTTCTTCTAGGAAGTCCTCAAAATTACATCTGGAACACTTTTCTTGATTTCCAATGCTGGTTGAAATGTATTCTTATTGTTCATATATTTTGGTCATTTCTAGAGATTTTAAATAAAAATAAATTATGTTTACAGCATCTACCACCTTGATTAATATCTTCTTTTAATATGTAAATGACATTTCCCCTTTCAAATATAGAGTGATATTGACATTCCAAGAGGCTGCACCACCGTTATTCTCTAAGCAACTGACTATTATGGGTGCATTTTCTTTCCTCATAATTTCTTCTTAGAGAACCGGGTCCTTCCCACCAACAGAGCAGAAGTGAGAGACCACTGGTGCCATGATTCTCCAGCCCCAGCCTTTGTCGGATAATTAGACTAGGGGTAAATATCTGACCCATGAGATCCTTTCTAACCCTCTCCCTCTTGAGAATTTTAATCAAGTGTTGGTTTCTGGTTTTCTGCAGAGATGGGAGGTTAGGCGGACACTGGGTCCAGAGTGGCCATTTTTGGGTCATGCATGCTGATGAGCAACAAAAAAGTTCTGGGGAGCAGGGGCAAAAGCCCCCACCCTTTTGTGATCCTTTCACGTAAGAGAAAACACCTAATCATGGAAGACTGGCCTGCCCTTGCATATTTTGAGACAAGACTCACCTCCAGCCTTCCTCAGTGACTCCCTTGTTTTATAAAATCGGAAGTTTTCTTCCTGTTCTTTGAGATGTTCTTCACTAATGAGTGCTCTTCCTATTGCAATTTCCTAAATAAAATTATCTTAGTTGTCTGGTGCATTTTGTCTTTCAAATACGTAGAGAAAGGTGACCCCGTGAGTGGTTGGTAGAACGAAAGACCTGCAGAGACAGGGAGGGGACCTGCCCTGGTTCCTGACACCTGCCCGGAGTTCAGGCCTGGTCCTCGGAGGTGCGTCTGTGCTTCCTGCTTTGAGGTTCTGTGACTTCTGCATCCTTACAATAGGTCCCAATACTGAGCTGCTTAAGACGCTCTCCATATCTTGTGACCAAGCCACTCTTTGCTGAGACTCTGTCATTTCGCATATTCCTGGAGCATTGGATCTGAAAATCCTGAGTGTACCAGAAAGACCAATGGAAAAAGGTAGAGTGCCTGGGTTAAACTCTAATTCTTCCGTTTTACTTCAGAAAGTAAAATGAGTCTTGAATATTGCATTTATTAGTTTATTTTAGACTTTCTCCCTTTTCTGACCAAGCTTTTATAAAATATTATACTGTTAAAAGACAAAGATTGGCTCTTTTTGCATTTTTATTTCAAGGGCCTAAGATCTGCCCAGCACATAGTAAGCTCTTCTAAGCATTGGTAGAATAATAACCAATGACTGACTGGTATCAGGAAGGATCCTGTGCTTACTCTAGTCATGCCTTGACCCCGTACGTGACCTTGAGTATGTCACTTTGTATCTCTCAGCTCTTTTCTGCGTATTTGCTTATCTCATGAGTTCCCATAAAGATCAAGATTAATATGAGGTAAAGGACCTCAAAATACTTGAAAACTTAGTGCCACAGAAACCTGGGTAAAAATCATTGGTATAAAAACTTGCCACATTATTATTTTTTTTGAAGAGAGATTAATACTCCTCCCATCTTCCTTTCCCTTCCCTTCCTTTTTCTTTCTTTCTCTTTCCTGTCCCCCAGATACTGTGCCTTGTACGTGTTAGGTGTGAATTTACTCATCCCCTCCTCACCCCTCCCACCTGCTTGATTTCCGATGAATGTTATTTCCATATGTGCACATAAATGTTGATCTATTAGTACCAATTTAATGGTGAGCACATGTGGTGCTTGTTTTTCCATTCTTGTGATTCTTCATTTAGAAGAATGGTCTCCAGTTCGATCAAGGTTAATACAAGAGGGATTAGTTCACCATTTTTTTTAATGAACTTGCCAGATTCTTTAGACAATTTTTTCTTTTTTCGTTTTTCATTTCTTTTCTTTTCTCTCTCTTTCTTTCCTTCCTTCCTTCCTTCTTTCTTTCTTTCTTTTTTTTTTTTTGAGACAGAGTCTTGCTCTGTTGCCCGGGCTAGAGTGCCATGGCATCAGCCTAGCTCACAGCAACCTCAAACTCCTGGGCTCAAGCAATTCTCCTGCCTCAGCCTCCTGAGTAGTTAGGACTATAGGTGCATACCACCATGCCCTGCTAATTTTCTATTTTTTTTTTTTTTAGTAGAGATAGGGTTTCACTCAGTTTTTTCTATTTTAAGACAGATACAACTGTAATTTCAGTACATAGCCATGTTGGAATTTGAGTAAACAAAATAAGGCTTTATATGCAGGCTCTAGTTTTCTTGTTCAGCATTTAGCATAATGAGGGTGCAATCACTATAGAAGAGGTGTCTTTTCATTGAAAAATACCTGGCCCCAACTGCAAATGTCAGATAATACAAGAGAAGGTAACCCCAGCTGCACCCCACTTTGAGGCTTCCAGATGTTTTCAGTGCACAGGAATCAATAAATACATTAGCTTTTGTATGACATTGCTGGGTTAATAAACAAACACAAATCCAGGGGCAGATTCTGTCAGCAAATGTGCTCAATTCTGATGTAAATTTATGTAAACCATTAATAAAAATTTTATGCTACACATCCAATAAAAGGCTAATAACTAGAATCTATATAGAACTCAGGAAAATCAGCAAGAAAAGAAATCAAACAACCCCATTAAAAAGTGGGTAAAAGACATGAACAGAACCTTTTCAAAAGAAGACAGACTAATGGCCAACAAACATATGAAAAAATGCTCAACATCTGTAATCATCAGGGAAATAAAAATCAAAACCACAATGAGGTATCACTTAACTCCAGTGAAAATGGCTTTTATCAAAAAGTCCCAAGACAATAAATGTTGGCATGGATGTGGATATAGGAACACTCATCCGCTGCTGGTGAGACTCCAAACTAGTGCAACCTCTGTGGAAAGCAGTATGGAGATACCTTAAAGAGATCCAAGTAGACCTACCATTCGATCCAGCAATCCCACTACTGGGCATCTACTCAAAGGAAAAAAAGACATTCTATAAAAAAGACATCGGCACTAGAATGTTTGTAGCAACACAATTTACAATTGAAAAGATGTGGAAACAACCCAAGTGCCCATCAATACATGAGTGGATTAATAAAATGGGTCTATATGTACACCATGGAGTACTACAACTCAGCAACAAAAAATGATGGTGATCTAGCATCTTTTGTATTATCCTGGATGGAGCTGGAGCCCATTCTACTAAGTGAAGTACCACAAGAATGGAAAAACAAGCACCACATGTACTCAGCATCAAATTGCTATTAACTGATCAAGTCTCATGTGCACATATAGTAGTAACATTCATCAGGTGTCGGGCAAGTGGGAGGGGGGAGAGGGGGATGGGTATATTCACACCTAATGGGTGTGGTGCACACTGTCTGGGGGATGGACACACTTGAAGCTCTGACTTGGGCAGGGCAAAGACAATATATGTAACTTAAACATCTGTACCCCCGTAATATGCTGAAATAAAAAAAAATTTAAATGTGGCAAGGAAAAGAAGTGATTATTTGATTTTTTTTTAGAACTAGATATTTGTTGTTGTTAAAGCCATAATTAAATTTTGTTTGTGCAAAATAGCTACATTTTCCTCCTGGCTAATGTGGTAAGTAAATGGAACAATTGTTATCTCTTAGGATTTGGACTCTATGAACAATATTAGACTTACCTGAAGTTAAAAAAAGAAAAGGGAAACCAAAAACAAAGCAAAATTCAGGAACTGTCAGATGAGCAAACAGAATTTTATTTGTACCGGGTCTGGTAATTTAATTCTCAAAACTAAGAAATCAGATATTTAGAGAAAAAGGTAAGTAATTATGAGCAGTGGAAAAGCAGACAATTCTATTATGTACCATAGGGCAATTGTTTTGTAAATTGGATTTATTTTTAATCTCATCTACTAGCATTTATGCACCCCCATTTATTGAGTACAGACTGCTTAGCACATGCTGTGTTATATTCCCTGGGATACAAAAGTGTATAACATGTTTTGAGTGTAGGATATGAATTTCAGTACACAAATCCAGGTGGATAACAAATAAAACATTTTAAATTTTTTTCTAAGTCAATTTAATTTCTCCCCTGAGACCTATTTCTGCTGTGTTGGCAGGAAATTCAAACTCAGTGTGTCTGGGGTCTTGCCCTGTCTCAGTCCCATACGTCAACAGTCTCCAACCTTTTTGGCACTAGGGACCGGTTTCATGGAAGACAATTTTTCCATGGACCAGGGCGTGGCGAGGGGGATGGTTTTTGGATGATTCAAGCACATTACATTTATTGTACAGTCAAATCTCTCTGCTAATGACAATCTGTCTTTGCAGCCACTCCACCTCAGCTCCACCTTAGATCATTAGGCATTAGATTCTCATAAGGAGCATACATGCAACCTAGATCCCTCACATGTACAGTTTACAGAAGAGTTCGTGTTCCTATGACAATCTAATGCCACTGCTGATCTGACAGGAGGCAGAGTTTATGTGGTGATGCGAGTGATGGGGAGCAGCTGTAAATACAGATGAAGCTTCACTCACTTGCTGGCCACTGACCTCCAGTTGTGTGGCCCAGTTCCTATTAGGCCTTGCCTGGCCCAAGGGTTGGGGACTGCAGCCGTAAGCCTTGCCATATGCAATTCCAAGGCATCCACAATGAGGGATGCTCAAGGGAACCGCCAGCTGTTAGATATCCAGATGATGAGATATGTTTCCCTCCTGTTTGCATGGTGCATTTAGATCCTTCACGGCTATGCGTGGGGGGGAAAGAATCTTATGAAGCCGGGGACTCTGGTGCCTACATACTTGTCTTGAACCTTGTATTTAGGCCTTCCTGGAGCTCTGGTCTCACAACTCTGCAAACCACCTACCTCTGTGTTACAGTCCAAGGGAATATCTTTTATAGTGTGAATGAGTATCTCTCTCCCTTTTGCTTCTTCTTGCACACTCTACTTCCTTATCCCATTTACTTCCTGCAAACTTTATAAGGTATTCTATGGGGTTAGACCTTTGGAAATAAAAGGCACAATTTGTAGACTATCACTGCTCCTTGGCCCAGCTGTACTTCCTTTGAGGCAATGATAATGAGTCTCCTCTTTTCCATAACTATGGTCCCAATTCAGGTCAGCATAGTGTTTCAGGCACTGCTATAATTATGGTCTAATTTTACTTCTTTCTCACTTTGCACTCTAAAGCATTCCATACATAGCTACCAAATTATCCTTTCCTAAGAGTAGCTCTCATCTTGTTATCTCTAGTTCAAAAATCTTTCCTGGGTTCCCACTGTCAATAAAATTAAGTCCTTACACCTTAGCTATTTTAAACTGCTAGGCTGGCCTTCATGTAACTGTTAAGATTTTCTCTCCCATGACCTTGTGCTATAGCCAAAGTGCAAAACTACATACCTGCTTTCCCCGTTTTCCCTGTTTGTCTCTTGGTTTATGATGTTCCTTCTGCAATAAATGTACTCCCCTCCCTTCACACCAATTTCTATATGCCCAAATTCTGTCTATCCTTCCTTCAAGGGACAGATGCTGTGCTCCTTCCTTCAGGAAGCCTTCCCTATCCTCAGTGAATGCTAACCGGAGGAAAAGGAATAATGAAACCAAAAACTGAGGTGAGTTTATGGCTGGTACCAAAAGAGCAGAATGGAAAGTTAGTCTGGGAATAAAAGTGAACATGTGGAATGAAGCCCTAATCCCGTAACAGGTATCAGGATGTGAGTGAATGGGACCTGAGCATGGGGTGACCTGAGACTGAGTGGTGGCTGAGCCCATCAGGGCCTGGGGTGGAAATATTCCGCTTGGCTGCAGGGCTGGGCATTGAGAAAGGGATGTGTCTCATCCATTCTTTGGTGCTGGCTGACTTCAGGGGTCTTTCCAACTCCAACCTTAGGCAATGCTGTTGTTCAACTTAGTGGAAATACCTCCTGGTGACTTAATTAGAGCTCCAATTGTACTTTTGTTGTATCTCTTTTATGACACTGACATCAATAATAATATAATGAAGACATTATTTTTGCATCCCATTTCCACTGACGGATGATAGCATCCTCAAAGGCAAGGCTCTTACCTCCTTCACTTTCTTGTCCTCTAAAACACCTGGCACAGCACCCTGCACACCATTCTCAGACCACCCATTGTAAAAATGGAGACCTCAAGGCATTGACATCCATGATGGTGATGATCCCATTAAACATGATCACAATAGTGAGTTCAAAGACTGATGATTCTGGCGCCATAAATATGCTTGTCCTTTTACTTGGCAGTCCCCATGTGAAAGGGTGATGTTCTGAAGCTACCAGATCTTATTGATCAATACAGAATATGCCAATTAGACAGTAAATTAAATATTTCTTTCTTTCTTTTTTTTTTTTTAGTTCTGAGTGTATCTTGACACTGCAGATAATTAAATAAAGTTTGAGGGGTACAATCATTGGCATATCATACCAATGTCTGCAGGCTTGACTGGCTTGAAACCAGAAGTTTCCATGAGATCCAAATCATCCCCAAATGAGGGATGATAGGGTTGTTATACTAACCTTAGTAAAAGAAGAACATGGTGAAAAAAAAACAGTATTGCTATAAGATATGGAAGCTACTTTAAGAGTCTATCACATCCACTTTAATCAAGTGGAAAAAAACTTCCCGATCAGCTAGTCTGTGAGCAATCATGGTGTGCTTTGTAAATGAGGCATTGGGGGTGGATCTGGATGGAAGCAATATGATGAGGAAATAGCTCTTGTTAATTTTAAAAATTATTTGTCTTTCTGCTTTTAATTTTGTTTTATCTGTTGGCACTTTCCTTGATCGGGGCTCTCTATCTATTCATAAAAGGAGACCTGGCACCAAATCATTTGGGTATATGTTATACTACTTCAATTAGCATTATTTCTACTCGAGGAAGCTCCTACGGAAGGCTTTGAACACACGCTTTTAGAACTGTTTCTCCCATGGCACCCTCAAAGCCACTGAGATTTGAATTTACTCTCATTCCGTTATCTTTCAGTAAAATGTTGTTCCCTACTTTGGAAAGAATTGTTTCAATGTTTATGGACATCAGGGATTCTATCAGTCTCCATAAGTCATTAGTACATCTGATTGAATTAAATACATGTTTTAATGCTTGAATGTTATCTCTTTTACCTCACAACCCTCCTTCCCAGTTGGAAAGAGCTGAAGGAAAAGGGAGACTTGAATGCAAGGATGGCCTAGTAATACATTCTGTTTGCTCTGCCTGTCTTCTCCTTGGCGAAATGCTACATTGATTGCAGCATTTGAACTGTTGCCACGTTCGGCAATACAAGCTTCACATGATTTGATATTTAACTTGTGGGAAAGGAGCCCAGATCTTTCTCTCCCTCTTTTTTCTCCCTGTGTGTTTACTGAAATAGGAAGTGTCATAACCAGCTTGTCTGTTTACTTTCAGCCCATTGTTTTGGGAAGAATAAGGAAAAAACTGACTAGCATTCAGAAGCAGCTGTCAGGAAAAGCACACGTCTTTTTTCTTCTTTTATATAAACTTGTTTAATCAGAGCATTTGTACTTTGATGTATTATTATTACTTCTCTCTAGGGGAATTGATTTGTAATGCTACCTAATCAGTGTGGTTCCAATTTTAATCTTGGAGCTGAGTAATAAATATAACACATTAATTTCCATAAACCATATATATTTGAAAGCTTCATTTACATAGTGAACAATTTAGACCTATAAATTCTAATGTGTTTTTATTCCTTTTGGGTTACTGTTTACATAACCTTTTTATAGCTCTGGCGAACCATAATGCTGCCCAATGCTGACAAATTTCTTGCTATTGTCCAATGCATAAAAATGTATTTTAAGTAACTCTCCAAGACTCCCTCAGTAATTTTTTTCTCACTCACTATTGAGGGTAATTCCCTTTTAGGAGTTGAAAAATTCCATTTCTTTCCCCTACCAATTTCAGCATCTCATTTGGCAATTTTTTTCTAGCCTATTCCAGGCTTCTGATATAGTTGGTACCAGTACAGCTCCATTTATCCCAGGCGGGACTATTGAACTTGAAGAAAGTGCAGATTCAGCTGTAACATCGTCCCTGATTCTAAGAGGTCAGGATCATGAGACTGAGGGTGGCTGAGGATGCTCAGCATATAGCCTGAGCATCTTTAAGGTGATGTGAGGATGGGTTGAAGATGTTAAAATGGATCATCATATTTTAGAAAAATATATGTGTGTATACATATGTGCATGTGTTTATATACACATGTATATCTGTATATGGGTGTATGTACACACACACACACACACACACATATACACACAGAGGGAGCAAGAGAAAGAGAGAGAAAGGAGAGACATTTAATGGAAAAAATAAATTCAGCTTCCAACAATTCATCTTTAGCAGTTTCTACATGCTTAAAATTTCAATTATTTAAAAATTTTTGCTTTTTATAGACAACTTGAGCATAATCTAATAACATCCTTTGGGTGCATTGCACTTTAGAGTTTTTAATGTACTGTCATGTATATTAGCACATTTGATCATTGCAATATTTTCATAAGGTGTTACTATGTTCGTGTTAAAGATAAGGAATCTAAGAGTCAGGGATTTTTATTATTTTGTTATTGTTGACATGAAGGGAATACTTACTGAGTTTATCTAGAGTATAGTAACTGAAATACACCTATTCTATCTAGCACGAATAGTCGTTAGGATATTGACATCTTTTTATAAGACCACAGTGAATGTTGAACCTAGGGGAAGGTGAATCAAAGCAAGGCAGAGGTGCGCTGGCTCATGCCCTTGCCGGGCTCCCTTGTGAGTCCACCCAAACAACTTTCCCTGAATGTAGTCCAGGTGGGTAGTGAACCAAAATCATTAGCTGCTGTTTCACAAACTACATGAAATAAATCAGAGGTCTCAGCTCAGTTCCTAAAAACAAGACTCTATTGCACCCTTCTTACCTCTGTTAGGCAGTCTTCGTGGTCAAAGATTAATTGGTACATGAGAAGAGTGTTCCCTGCTCTCCCTGGAGTCACATCAGTGGATGCTGTAGAGGATGCTGGCTCTATGTTGTAGGTAAGAGGAGAGGTGAAGCAGCTCAGAGGCGGGGAGCAAAGGCTGTCAGTGAGGACGGGGAGCTTCAGGTGCACCCCTGGCACCACGACACTGTGCTACTGACTCTGTGCTTCTCTGCAGGAGCTACGGGAAGGAAGCAGGGGGTTTGGAGTCAGGCACACCTGGGTTGCCATCCTTGCTGCTCCACTTACCAATGCTGGGAACCAGGGCATGTTGCCTCTCAGCACGGAGAATTGTTGAGTATGAAGCATGCACTAGTTTCCTACTGCTGTGTAACAAGTTACCACCAGCTTAGCAGCTTAAAGCAACACCCATTTATTATTGTAAGTTTCTGATGGTTAGAAGCCCAGGCCCAGCGTGGCTGGTTTCTCTGCTCAG
Source organism: Varecia variegata (assembly GCA_028533085.1). Classification (NCBI taxonomy): domain Eukaryota; kingdom Metazoa; phylum Chordata; class Mammalia; order Primates; family Lemuridae; genus Varecia; species Varecia variegata. The sequence continues at coordinate 4,770,744 of CM052451.1, read as the reverse complement.
GGTTTTACAGGACTGAGAACAAGGTGTTGGTCTGAGCTGTATTTTTCACTGGGGGCTTAGGATCCTTCAAGCCTACAGGCTGTGGGAAGAATTCATTTCCTTAGCATTGTGTTAACAGCAAATAAGGTCCTTATTTTCCTGCTAGCTTATGGCCAAGAACTGCTCTCAGCTTCTAGAGGCTGCCTGCGGTTCCTTGCCATGGGGCCCCCATTGGCAGATCACAAGATGCATATTTGAACTTTTCCAGGACAGCTGCAGCACATCTCTCTGATGTCTTCTGCCACCAGCCAGAAAAACAGTCTCTGCTTTTAGATGGCTTTTGTGTTTAGGTCAGACCCACCTGGATAATCTCCCTATGTTAAGGTCAGCTGTGCCATGGAACTAAACATAATCATGAGAGTAAAATCTATCATAGTCACAAACCCAGGATTAGGCAAATCTTGTGCAATGCTGGCAGGAAATCTTAGGGACACCTTAGAGGTCAACCTATCATGCAGAGATACAATTTACGTGAAAATAATCCAGCTCTAGACAAATCGTTGGCATGGAATAATGGTAATTCCTCTATAAAGTGGGGTGAGATGATATATATTCAAGGGTATGATAATTCTGGTAACTGTTTTACACATCTGTCTCCCATTAAGAGAAAAATTCCATGTAAATTACAGTTATTTTATAATATCAATCATAGTGTCTAGCTTACCATTGAGCACATAGTAAGTGCTTAATAAAGACTTTTTAAAAATGATATAGGCTCTATAAAGAGGTAAACTCATCCTTTTATGCTAAAGGATTGTCTTGACATTTTGAAGACTGTGGACCATGATTCAAGGCTCTCTCAGGGCATTCCTATTCATACTCATAGTTTTAACCAATATTCACTTATTGACAATGCACACATTTTTATTTACAGATCAGGTGACAGTACTGGAACCTGTCTGTACAGCTGCATACTGGTGATTTCCATCCATCTGTTACCTACATATCCCAAACTCAACACACTGCAAATGAAACTGCACCCCTCAAATAATTTTTTCTGTTATAATTTCTATCTCAATGAATTTATCACACTCTCCCCAATCTCCAAATCCAGAAACTAGATAATCATTCATCTTACACTCTTCTCTCTCTTCCTTCTTTATCCAATTGGCCAAATCATGCCAGTTCTATCTCCTGAATGCCTCTTGTACTTTTTCTCTTTCTTTTATCTGTACTAACCCTGGTCCTGCTCATTCCCTACCTGGCTATGGTGGTAGTATATTCCTAATCAGGTTCCTGCTCCTGGATTCTCCAATCCATTCTGCACTCTATAGTCCAGCTTATTTTCCAGAGGTATAAATGTGATCTTGTCTCTTTCCAGTTTTCAATGACTCTCAATTGATTTAAAGAAAAAACATCTGACTGTTCAGCATCTACTTCTATTATCTGTCCATATATGAAGCTCTGTACAGCACAGTTATCTTTCTAAAATATTTTTGAGGCATAATTTACATACAATAAAACACACAGCTATTATGTGTGTGTTTTATGACTTTTGACCAATGAATATATTTGTGAAACCATCATCTAATTAAGATATAAAACGTTGAAGCCATCATTGTAAAACATAAATCAGTTTGCATTACTTGACATAGCTCTCAAAACTGTCCAATCATGGAATGAGATTCAATTCCTATATCTCGCCCCCACTCTATGTTCCACAGAAGATTACTTCATTACTCCAGGAGGAGGGGCAGCGATCTGAGGGGGTCTTATCTCTGGTCCTGTTTGGTCTTCCTAATTATTTACAGGAAAAAAGAAGGCAGAAGTTACAGCTGCATACCACATGACTCAGACTCAGGCCACGTAGCCACATTCTTCTCAGGGCTCAGAATAATTTAAAGTTCCAGTAGCTTTAAGTTTTAATTATTTAATTTCACACTTTCTTCAGGTTTGTCCAAATGCCTCTTCCTCACAGCTCAATAAACCCTTGTCAAATGATGTGTGCTACGGGAAGTTTCTTCATTACCATATTTAAAATAGCATCCACATCAGGGTCCAAGCCCTTGTACGTATGGCACAATTTTATACATTAGTTTGTTTATGTGTTTGCTGGGATGTAAGAAGTCTTGGGATCTGTGTTCACTGTCATTTTCCCAATGTTCCAAGTGGTGTTTGAGAATGTAACAGAGAAAATGGCCTGAGAAAGGATAAAAATGTTTCCTGTCTCTTCAAAACCCCTCACCCTTTGTGAGAACTAAAACCTACATCCCTGCCCCAGGCCAGTGGTCAGGAGGGGCAGGAGAGTGTCCTTTGTTCTTTGTACCACAGAAGATGGCTCGGGGAGAGTTTCCCAGCCGAGGTCACGAGATTGCCTTAGCCGAAGATGGGATTATGGGATTAATCAGAACCTTTAAAAGCTCTGTATTCCTGCTCAGAGGCAGGATGTTGGTACTTTGAGATAGGAGTCTGCCAACCTCCTCATTTGCTGGCAAATTAATAAACTCCTCTTTCCTCCTCCTCAAACCACTTGTCCTGATGCAGCCTTGGGGACAAGTCCTGAACTTTTGGTAACAAGAATAGGTTCTCAATTGTTCTGTGTTGAATGGAGTAGATGGACTCTAAACTCTATAGCATGACATAAAAGGCCCTTCGTGATCTGAAGCTGGCCTTATTTTTTACCTATATTTTCTGCTTTTCATAATCCCTATGCTTCAGTCAGTTTCAACTACTTGCCATTCCTTAAAAACACAAGGTTTCCCTTCACCTCTGGCCACATATTGTCACTGTCCTGGAATGGCTTTGCTTCCTTTGTCTACCTTTCAAATGCTTGCTCCTCCTCTCAGCTGGAGCTCCTTCCTCTGTGAATATCTTTCTCCTTGACCCCTTCAACAGACTTTAGTCTCTTTGCTCTGTTTCCTCCTTCCCATACTCTTTTTAGAATAGCACCTAGAATGTTCAGTAAACACTCATATTTTAGCACAGTGTTGTTCCACCAATACTTGAACTTTTTGAGGATATTTGATTATGTCTTCTCATCTTTGTATTGCCAATACTTAGCCAGCTTAATGTATAATTTGAACTCAATACTTTTTCGCTAAAGGAAGGTAATAGAAAACAAAAGAAAAGAGAGGAAAAAGGGAAGGAAGAAGGGTGAAGAAAAGGAAAAAGCTAGAAAAGAAAAATAAAATAGATAACAAAATATTAAGATTTGAGTTTAGTCCCTCAAATACAAAGAGTATCAAGTTTCAGCAAAATAGTTAATTCGTGACTACTTTCAATTATTAAATCTAGGGCTTATTTAGATTTAAGATTTCCAAATTCTTGCTTCGTGTGTGTGTGTGTGTGTGTGTGTGTGTGCATGTGGGTGATTGTGTTTCTGAAAGGAAAGAATAAGATTGTACAGAAGAAAGATGTATTCCTAAGTAGTGGTTTGAATGAACTCAGAACAGGTTTAAATACTAACCAATGGTAACACACATAACACATACATGCATACATACATGTGTATGCATCCATGTGATGTTTGTTACACATATACTCCATTTCCCAATGTTTTATTTAACTGATAGGAAACATATTCACAAAACATAGTCAAATGTGAAGATGAACTTTTTGTGTGATAACCTAATAAAACCCCCAGTTTTTCCTCCTTTCAGCTTGGTCCCTCCCTTAACCAATCTTTCCTCTAGAAGCTGAACAGACCAAGAATAGTAGAGAGGAAGCTTAAAGGACAGTTATATTAATGATGCTTTTTATTTTCTATATTTTATGATGCTTTGACACCTTGGGGGCCTTGACCGTCTAGGAGACACTGTCCCTCCCAGGGTTAGCTAATTCCTGAAGACAGCACATGACTCCCCATGAACATGCCTTCCTTATGCAAACCAACCAAGCCAAAGCCCATATCTTCAACCTCCTCCTTTTTGTAACTCTCAGCCACCAAGACAATTTTTCCCCTGTCCTAAATCATGCCAAGGTCAGGTACCAAACAAAGAGACCATGCCTATAGCCCAGAGCCTGCTGAAATTATTCCAGCTATCCAATTCTAAACTTGCTCAAATTTTCCTACTGTGTCTTACCCATTCATTGCCAAGGAAACCACAGTAAAGAATCTGGACCATGGTTTTTCCTTCCTTCCTTCTACCTGCTGACCAAGCTGGCTGCTTTCCTGGGTGGCCCTGCACGGTGTGTACACCTCTACTAAGAACTGTGAACAGTAACACTTCTTTGTGTCATCACTCAGTCAGTTCTATGAATTAAATCCTGGAATCCTGGATACAATCAAGACAATGGTTCAGTATAGGTAAAACAAAAACTAGTAATGAATCTTTGAATAATTTGATGAATTTTAATTATCAGTACTCTGCATGCCCCTGTCCCTTAAGAATTGCCTCTAAGAGTAATCAGACCAGAAAAATCAAGAATTTCCTGTAATATTAACCACACTAGAATGCAGGGAGCTATGAGAAAAAGGAATGAAAGAATTCCCTGGGAAACACTGCAATACACATTCCCATCGTTCTCTGGAACAATACTTTGGACAAAAATCCATTTAACTTGTTTCCAGCCATCATAGTTGTTTTCCTGAACCATAAAATTCTCATTATGAAATAAACCCTGACATCAACTTGATTAGTATGATCATAAATCTTAACAGCAGCATGCATGCTTTAAACTGCAGTTTTTTAGGCCACAATTATAGATTCTATTATTTCCCCTACCTACTGCAGTAATTAGATATTATTCCAATGCACTGCCAACTTTCGACAGTATTTTTTAAATTCATGTAAAAGACTCATTGGTTTAAAACCATTGACACAAAGTTCTTGAGAGTTCAGCAGCAATGTATTAAATATTAATTATATTGACTAATTTTTGACTTAATGGAAAAGGAACCAAAATTGCCCATAGTCTTTACTTATAAAGTTATATACTCCCATTTATATACAGCTTTCCTTGAGCCCTTACATGTATGGGAACATCTATTGTTGGGGTTGAGAAGTCGATACCGCAAAATATGGTGCTTTGACCCTGAACTGAAGAAGCAGCCTTGAGGTCTCTCCAACCTTCCCCCACAACTCCTGTCTCTCAATCCTCTGTCTCTCCCAAAGCACAGGACGAGGTTGTTCTTTGAAGTTCACTTACCTTCCTAAAGTCTGAACCCACCAAAGAAGAACACAATTATCTCTGGTCCCCTCCCTGAGTTTTCATTAAGTGAACTCATATCACAGGAAGAAAAACTGAAGTCTGTCAATAAACTTGGACAGACCTTTGTCACAAACCATTTTCTTCTCTGAGGGCCCAACAGACTCTGTCCCAGGCCATTGTATGTTCTTCAAGATCATTGAATTCCCCTAAAAATTATTTACTGCCCCCTTAGAATCATTCATATTTCCCCATATCCCTCTCCCTTAAGAAGTAGGGTATATAATCATCTGCATCCCATTGTGTGGTGGGATAATCAATCTGTGATACTCCCCTGTGCACATTCAGAAATTTGTGTGCCGTTTCGCCTATTAATATGCCTTTTGTCAGTTTGAGTTTTCAGCAAACCTTCAGTGGCAAAGGCATAGTTTTCTGTTGGCCCCTACACCATATACAGATAACTTGTCGGTTATATTATTTAGATATGTTTTTGAAAGGAAGCTTTTCATTCTAAAGTAAAAGTGTTATAATGAAGACTTTTCATTGAATCACATGTATGTAAATTTCATAAAGTAAAAAAATAGTCATCCATAGATTTCTGTTTAATGGGCTGCTGCTAATGGGGGCATTGGTTCAGAGGAGGAGGTTTGCAATTCAGTCCTTTGTGACGGGTTTGGTCTTATTCATGAAGATAAAGGAGATTCCCGCCAATCACCGTACACAGATGATGTTGGTTCTCAGAATCTCCATTCACAATGAAACTCAATTGCAGTGGGCCAATGTTGCCCCCAGCTTGGATTTCAGTTTTGCCTCTATTTAATTGTGCATTAGCTTGGGTCCATTATTTGACCTGTATAACCCATAGTCCCATCATTTGTAATAGGAGTGGTTAAAATAAAAAATCTAAGGTCTTCTCAGCTGCTAACCTAACAAAAGTATAGAATTAAGGAATTGCATAATATACACATCTAGATCATATGGATAAATCCGGTAGAGAAGATAACTGTATCACTTGATGTGTTACTCAGACACATTTGTTCACTAGCTCATTCATTCAGTCCCTCATTATTCAACAAACACTTGTTACGTATGTATTAGAGATAAAAGAAAAATAAGAAGTTTCCTTGCATCTGGGATGACCTCTCAACCTCCTCATCAAGAGCTTATCAAAGAAATACCATTTCAATCTTTGTCATGGCCCAATTAATTGCTCTGAATTCTGGATCATCAGATAACACACATGAAGAAATTATTGAACAGCCGGTTATCTTGGTGAGATTAGAAAGATTGTTTATTTGATAATTGATGTCAAAAATAATCTTTCAGTTTTGTTCAACTTAATCACCTTGGAAAGTACAGCCACGGGAAACTAAAGAGTATGCGTGTTTTAAAATTTGTTTTCATGTAGAATTGTTTTTATGGTAAAGATTGCTGAACGAGTGAATGGGATTCCAAGTTAAATGATCAAATCTTCTGTTGAAATTGCAAAACAGATTGGATTGTCAAGTGAAGTGATGTGAGAGAGGAGCTGACTATCACAGAGCCTATTAATATGAATCAAATCATCATGCTTGAAATAATGAGAATATGTATCCTGTTCCCTCAACAACAGCTACACCACGATCCAGAATCAGTTCGCGGGTGTAGACATCTATCCAATGAACAGAACTGGGAAGGAAGACTGAAAAAAAACAGTCTTATTTTGTGAACCACAAACGCAGAAGCTCAGAAACTTCATTGTCATTCTCTAAGAAGAGACATCCCTTAGTAATTCTCCTTAATGATTAAAAATCAAAGCTGAAATAATATGACACCAACTCTGCTGCTTGTCCATTATTCTGGGACTCATTTCTCTATGACATTCCTTGGCTATTTACACAAACATACACACACAGACATACACACACACACAAACACACATGAAATGGAAGGTGCATACCAGGCAGAGCACGACCCACCTTTGTTCATTAAGAGATGACAAAGGGCTGCATCAGAACGTCCAGTAGAGATAAATCTAAGCCACCAGGCTGCCTAAATATTCAATGTGCTTCAAAATCCTGATTATCAGGACAAGAGCTAGCATAGCTAATGCACGAGCAGGCTCAATTAACCCTAATTAGTTCAGAGTCAGGCTACAAAAGACTTAATTAGCAGTTATTAGGTGCTGCTCAGAAAAGGAACATAAACAATGGTTGGGAGCAAGCTGTGTTTAAGAGTCTCCTGGCTGAGCGACACCAAATTGAAAAAAGAAAAGTGAAATCAATGTTCTTCCATTGAGGATTAGATATAAAATAATAATATGGGTCTTGACTTAAATTTCATTTATTCAGAGTGGATTCATTGACTTGTTATTATTATTCTTTTCTTGGACAACTCAGATGCTACAGGAGAGGAGTTTGAAAGTTTAATTCTAATGGTGTGATGGTTACAGTCCACCACATAGAAAGAACATCTGCTGTTGGCATGGCGAGTGGCAAGCAGAATTCAGAGGAATTAATGAAGGGTTTTCCTTGAGGATTTCAAAAGTCAGCTTTCAGAAGGTCTCAGGGTCTGACATTGTGGAGGTCCAGGGAGGAATGTGTGATGCACACAGAGAGCAGAGAAACTGAGTCATGATGAACACCGAGGTAAGCTAGTGACCTTCATCAGCACTGAATGGTCCAAGCCTGAATATGGCTGCACGACAAATGGGCTTCCTTTGGTCCAGCACGGATCCTCCCTTCTTCCTTGTCCCATTCATGCACCAACATTGTTTTTCACAGGACCCAAAAGCTAAAGACCCTCTCCTGGTTTCACAGCAAAATGACTCTCATCAAAAAGGCACAATGATGAGATTAATATAAAAAATAGAGGTAAAATTAACGTGATATATGACTTTCCACCAAGTCTCTCTGTCTCTCTCTCTCTGAGGCTTTCTCAGAGAGGTAGACTATTGTACTATTTCTCTTAAGTTTTGTAATATCCTGCATAAAACATAGGCTTGACATGAGTGAGACTAGGAATTTATTTTAGAACACTACAGGGTTCTTATATTTTAATGCATTTTTATTTAACATGACTATAAATGTTATTGCTCATAAAACTCTTCAGCCTTGCCATAAATTATTTCAGAGGAATACTGTTTGTAGGTGTAAACACAGAAAAGCTGTCTTTTAAGGGTCTACTTTAATCAACCATTAATTTTATATAATAACAGCTGCCTTCCTCTTTTAAAAAAAATGCCAAGGGACAGTTTAGAAAGTATGGAGGTGTATTAGTTTGTATTGCTCCATGACAAATGATCACAAATGTAGCTGCTTAAAACAACACCTGTTTATTAGCTCAACATTATATAGGTCAGAAGCCCAGGTTGATTTGACTGGGGCTCAGAAGGTCAAAGTGTCAGTCAGGCTGGGTTATCTGGAACTCTGGGGAAGAATCCTTTTCCAAGGTCATTCAGGTTGTTTTCAGAGGCCAGTTGCTCGTGGATGTAGATCTGAGGTCCTCTTTTCTTTGTGGACTATTAAGGTGAGGGCGGCTCTCTGCTCCCAGAGGCTGCCCACATTCCTTCTTGCATGGCCCCGCCATCTTCAATGCAGCAATGAGACGCCAAGTTCTTATCATTCCTTCAATGTCTCTGACTTCTCCTTCTGCTTCCAGCCAGACAAAACTCACTGCTTTTATAAAAGCCCATGTGATCAGCTTGGGCTCACTTGGATAATCTCCCTTTAGATTACTCAAGGTCAACTGATTAGGAACCTTAGTTACCACTCGAAATCCCTTTTGGCAAGTAGTGTAACATAATCACAGGCATGATGCCTCACATATTCATTGTTTCAGGGATGAGGGCTCAACTTTCCCTGCATCCACACGTAGGCTCCTGCTGAGGGTAGACGGTGGCAGTGGTCACCAGGCAGGAGCAGGAGTGGAGGCCATTAGGGTACCCAAGTGCCAGGACGTGGGAAAGCATATGCCAGAGACACAGAGAGCCATCAGGAGGGAGGCTACACATGAGCCCAGACTCTAAGCCTCCAGCAAAGGCTCTATTGTCCTATAGCACCTTACTTACAAAACACAAATTCAAAGATACAATTATTAAGATTTTCAAGATGACAAGGACAGAATATTAAACCCCAGAAGGGGTCTCCCTTCTTGGTATAGGGCTCTGTGGGACTTCACTGATTGAATACCCAGGAAGCTGACCCTGGAAATAAGCACTGTATAAGTGTTTGCTACTATTTCTTTAGTAGTAGTAGCAGTAGTAATATTTTGTAGACATCAGACACTTAGTAGGAAAAATGCTTAGTTGCTTTGAATACCCATCCTATTTTTATTTTGTAGAAATTGACCTAAAAATCAGTCCTGATACAGAGGCATCTTACATTCAATGAGGCTATTCCAAAGGGCTGTGCATAAGAACTCCAAACCCTTGTGTTAAGAGTAAAAGTGGTTTATCATTTTGTTCAGATCAAGTAGGATTTGCTTTATGAATCTGGGTGCACCTGAGTTAGATGTATAAATATGTAGAATTGTTATGTCTTCTTGTTGAATTGCACCCTTAACCATTATATAGGGACCATCTTTGTCTTTCATTATTTTTGTTGATTTGAAGACTAAGTTATCTGAGATCAGAACTGCCATGCCAGCTTTTTTTGGATTTCATTTACATGGGATATTATTTTCCGTCCCTTCACCTTGAGTCTGAATGAGTCCTTATGGGTTAGATGCATTTCCTGGAAACAGAAGATACTTGGCTTGTGTATATTTATCCATTCAGCCAGTCTATGTCTCTTTAGTGGGCAGTTTAGGCCATACACATTTATGGAAAGAATTGACAAGTGGGGCAGATGTCTGTTCATCCTGTTGAGTTGAACTTTGTTTTCACTCTTAAGCCATTGCGGTATCTGGCCTTTGACCTTTAGCTTTTGGATGGTTTTCCACTGGTGAGTGTCTGTTGTGCTGATCCATAAGTAAGGGTGTTCTGAGTACTTCCTGGGGGGCAAGTCTTGTCTTGGTGAATTCCCTCAGTCTTTGCTTATCTGACAAGGTCTTTATTTCTCTTATGTATAGGAAACTTAGTTTTGCAGGGTACAAGATTCTAGCCAAGGTATTATTCTGTTTGAGAAGAGTGAGAATGGGGCCCCAGTTTCTTCTTGATTGTAAGGTCTCAATTGAGAAGTCTGCCATTATTCTGATGGGTCTTGCTTTGTAGATTACCTGCTTCTTTCACCTTACAGCTCATAGGGGGGCCTCTTTTGTAATTTATTTTGGCCAGTCTGATGACTATGTGTCATGGTATCTTCCTGTTTGCAATGAATCTCCCAGGAGTCCTTTGAACTTCTTGTACCTGGATATGTAGATTTCTAGCAAGGCCTGGGAAATTTTCCTCCATTATATTCTCAATTAGTTTATCCAACCCTTTTGTATTTTCTTCTTCACCCTCAGGGATGCCTATAATTCTCATGTTAGGCCTGTGTACATAATCCCACAATGCTTGTAGGCTTTGTTCTTTTCTCTTATTTCTCTGCTCTATTTCTGTGACTGACTTGTTGAATTGGAAGGTGTTATCTTCAATCCTTGAGATTATTTCTGCTGTTCGATCTACCCTATTCTTGAGGCTTTCCACTGTGTTTTGTAATTCCTTAAATAAATTCTTCATTTCCAGAAGTTCTGTTTGATTTTTCTTTAATATTTCAATTTCTTTAGTGAATTTTTCTTTCAAGTCCTGGATTTTTTGTGTGATGTCTTTGTGTTCAGTAACCATTTTCTCTTGCATATCACTAAGTTTTCTTACAATCCATGTTTGAAATTTTTCTTCTGTCATTTTACTGTTATGAATTTCATTGATGTCCATTGCTAGAGAGCTGGTGTTCCCCTTTGGGGGTGTGTTTTCAGTTTGATTCTTCATACTTTCAGAGTTCTCTTGCTGATTCCTTCCCATCTGGATCAGCTGTTGCTTCTTACCTTTGGATTTTCATTTAGATAATGACACACCCAGTTTAGTCTCTGAGCCAGTAGGTGGTGCTTGTGGGAGAGATTCGACCACAATAAATGCAGTAAAAGGGCATGCAAATTGACCTCCCTGTCAGTAGGTGGCGCTTGCCAGGTGGAGCAAGCTGTGCTGTTGTTTTTGGATCCTGTAATCAGCTCTCCTTCCTCTGGAGAGGCACTCTAGCACCATCACAATGAGATATCACTTAACACCAGTGAGAAGGGCTTTTATCAAAAAATCTCCAAACAACAAATCTTGGCATGGATGCAGGGAGATTGGAACACTCATACACTGCTGGTGGGACTGCAAACTGGTACAACCTTTGTGGAAAGCAACATAGAGATACCTTAAACAGATACAAGTAGACCTACCATTTGATCCAGCAATCCCATTACTGGGCATCTACCCAAAGGGAAAAAAGACATTCTATACAAAAGTCATCTGCACTAGAATGTTTGTAGCAGCACAATTCACAATTGCAAAGATGTGGAAACAACCCAAGTGCCCATCAATTCATGAGTGGATTAATAAAATGTGGTATATGTATACCATGTATACTCAGCTACAAAAAACAATGGTGATCTAGCACCTCTTGTATTATCCTGGATAGAGCTGGAGCCCATTCTACTAAGTGAAGTATCACAAGAATGGAAAAACAAGCATCACATGTACTCACCACCAAATTGGTATTAACTGATCTATACTTATTTGCACATTTAGTAATAACATTCATTGGTAGGAGAGGGGAGGAGGGGATGGATATATTCACACCTAATGGGTGCTGTCCACACCGTCTGGGGGATGGACATGCTTGAAGCTCTGACTCGGGTGGAGCAAAGGCAATATATGTAACCTAAACATTTGTACCCCTGTAATATGCTGAAATTAAAAAAAAGTAAAAGTGGAAGTGCTATTGACATTTTACATGATATATGTAAAACTCTCTTACTTTTTCACTTTTTTGTTGTTCTGGGTATTGTCCTAACTCCTAAGCTGGAAATCTGGTTCATTTTACCATCACTGAAATTAATTAAAAATAAATCAACTTGAATTTACATTCACTTAATTTTTTTAGCTTACCATACAATTCAATTCAAATTCAATTTTGTTACAGAATAAGTTATGAAAATTGCACATAGTTTTCTCTTTTTTTCCCCTTTCTTTGCTGTCAAAGCTACTGTAGATGGTAAAGGTTTAATCCCAAGGAAACTAATAAAGTGAATTGTTCACACAATTACATATTATTTTCTTGTTACTTGCAATTCTCTCTGGGCACCCAATACTTGATGATTGACTGATCTGTGAAGCCAGAGTCCTGTCTGATTTTGAGCTTTGAGTATTCAACCGTCTCTAAATTTCTGACAAGGCTGTTTAAAGCGTAGAATGATTGAATCATAAGACCACTCAAAATCTGCAACATATGCTTTATTCTGCACGGAGGAAAATTCCCATCATCCACAATGAACAGAAGAAAAATATATAAACACACAACAAAATTCTTTAAGAGTGGTGAGCTGAGACAAAGATGATGCGTATTGAAGACAGATGGATCTGGGCTCTTGGCTAATATAAAACGATGACTCAAAGTGCATCAGTGACAGCAGACAGTGGGTCTAATTATCTCCAGAGGGGGGCATTAGGATGTTTGGAATCCAGATGTCAAGCAGCTATAAACTTCTCCAGGCTATCATTTGAGTTTTCAGTGGGCAACAGGAGACCTGAGTTTCATCAGGAGACCATGGTGTCAATTCAGAGCCAAGCTAATCCTACTCTTCAGGTGCTGGGAGACTCGCTTAAACAAGAAATTCTTGTAGTGATACCTTTGAGACATCCAAACAGTGTGCACAGGTTCTGATTCCAATACTTGTGAGATAGTTGATCAACACCAGTGTGTTTAATTCTGCTAACATTTATGGAGTACTTACACAGAAAGCATGATGCCAAGGGGACAGTAGGCTGTGGTGGTTAACAGCTAGACTGGGCCAGCCGGGGAAGGTGGGACAGGTAGCCCAATCTCTCTAAGCACTGAGTGTCTCATGGGCATCATGGCAAGAATGAGTGGTTGTCTTGTTTTGTGTTTCCATGGAAGCAGGACCCAAAATAAGGGTTGAGTACAAACAGTTTATTGGGAGATGCTCCTGGGAAACACCGGTAAGGGAGCAGGGGAGTGAGGGAAGGGAAGACAGCAGTGAAGGTGAGGTTAGGAACCAAGTTATTCTTGTCACACCTGCAGCAATGACAGATTCTCAAAGTGTGGCTTGTGGCTCACTGCATCAACATCACCATGGTGCTAGTTACAAATGCAGATTCTCAGGTCCCACTCCAGGCTACTGAATTAGAAACCCTGCCTGTGGGCCCAGGAATCTGGTCTAACAAGCCCTCCAGGTGATTTTGACGCACACTCAAATTTGAGAGCTAAGGAGCTAGGGAACCTGGGAACCGATGCAGAATACCTGCCTCAGAGTTGTCCCACCAGAGGGGAAAGGCTGCTGGGATATTTACATACCAACTGCCATCAGTCCTCATTGAGGGCTGTTGGGGAGGGTATTGGAAATAAACAATATTTCTCCACACTTTTGTCTGTGGTGCCCTTGGGCTGAATGGATTCCAAAGTAAGCCCCCGGCAAGGAGGTGTGGGTCCCGCAGCTGGACGTGGTAGGGGCATTGCAATAGCCAGGCCCACAGAATATGGGTGGGATGTGAACAGCTATACTGTGGGGCCTCAAGGGCAGAGCTAATGCAGTAAAAAGCATAATGTAGCGCCTGGCACAAAAATCTATTGTATATTAAAATCTAAGGGTAACACAAAGATCAACTAGCTGTGATCCCTGCCCTCAAAGAGAAGACAGTCTAGGAAGAGAGCCAAGATGCATAGACATGAATAAAATCTACGGTGAGAGTTAATAAATGCCACAGGTGGTGGAAGTGCAGGATGGTGAGCTCATATCTGATTTGAGGAGGAAGAAAGGCACTCGGGAATTAGTGGCATATGGGAAGGGAGGGGTAGGCTTCTTGGCAGGCTGCGATGAAACAAGAGGGGTGATTTCACTGTGGGGAAGGACACATGTGGCTGTATTAGCTGCCTTACCATCACCAGAATGCAAGCATCTATTGAGTTTGAGATGTCAAGTATCCATTAACAAAATGGAAGGAATTTTCATGGCTAACAAATTCAAAATGTAAGGATGCTACAGATTAGTTTTTCTCTGCCACATAACATCTCCAACACTCTTACCCACTCTTTTTTTTCTGGGACAGAATTAGGGCTCACTGGTTTGAAAAATACAAAAATGTGTTTCAAGTAGCCCCATCAATGTACTGGTTTCCTGGGATTGTATGGAAATGAGAGAGTGCTGACTTATTTTTTTTTTCAGTAACATTATTACCATTACAACATATAAAAATTATATAACATGTAAAAGTTATGTAACATAATTTTTATAGTCTTAGGTAGAGCTGTCAATATGTCCTTTGAGAATTTTGCTCCTGTTAAGAAATCACTTCTAAAGAAGCCAGTGTAGTGGAGAGAGGAATGAAGTTGAGTAGCATGAATACAGAATTCATCATTTTGAGCCTCTGCTCTGGCTATCCTACTTACTTCCCGGTGGAAACAGTTCACAGTTAGCCCTACATTGGGGCTCTCCTGCCTTTTTATAAAGAGAGCTTTCTTTTCCTTGATTTCCTTTTTTTCTGAATCTTTGAGAACATTAGTGAGAATAAGGTTAGGGGAAAAAGAAAAGGGGTTAGCAAGGAAGTGCTCAAGCATTGGGTTATAGAAGAACATTAAAAAAATTTGAAGAGAGAAAGGAAGAGGACTTCACTACCAGCTGGGGTCCCTTCTACATTGTATTTTTCAGCATATTGTGGCAGGTAGTGTATGTGTGTGTGTGTGCATGCACGTGTGTGCACGCACATTTCCACAATGTGAAATCCATTGCTCTAACAATTGGAGACCCTCATAAGTTGCTTGTTTCAAAGCTTTAAGTGTTAAAGCACTTAGAGACGATGAATGTCAAGGTGTGCATTGCGATGCGTGAGGTTTTGCAGAGCATATATCTGCACTGTGCTCTTCCTTTGCAGGTGGTCTTGTCAGCACCACATGAACTAACCTCTCCAAACTGTGGACGGATAAAACATTCCTGTGTTATAAACTGAGAGACAAAGATCTGGGAATAATTTAGAAGACATTGCAAAATATCTTCTCTGTTAGTTCAAATTGAAATGTTGTACTAAAATTCTTTTTGCATATATGTAACACATGTAAATGTCAGTTGCTTGACTCACTGGTCACCTCTTAGGCGGATTTAATATTTTGTGAAGACTTGAATGCTCACACGTGAAACCGAGGGCTAACCTGATTAGGCCCACCAAACTTGACCTGCCTTGCTTGCTTTTAGTCACTTGGTTCTAGTTGATCTTGAAAGGGATATAGCTAAATGTCATGCAGCTAAGCAATATGTAACTAAACTTCCACTAGCTTCCTTATAGATAACATCTCTGACGTATGGGTCACCATGATAATTGTCACTTAAGTTGTTTTTCAGGAACCTGCAGTCAGCTCTTGCCCAGTTGATACCACTGACCCTTCAACTGGATCTGCATGAGTGTCTGATGGGCGTGACCTTTTGATGTCAGAGGGCCAAAAACTCTACCCTCAGATCAAGCTAACAACACCATTCTATGAATGTGTCCTATGAAATCATGAAGGTTGACTACGCTTGCGCTGATCACTGATGACCTCATTTTCCCTCACCTCCAATCACCTTTCCCCACACCCTAGGCCATCCTACCTCTTTATCCCATAAATATCCCTAAACCTCCTCTTAGAGGTGGTAGATTTGAGATCTGTTCTCTCATCTCCTCACTTGGCTGCCTTATGAACAAACTTCCTCTGCTGCAAAACTCTTCATCTCTGCGACTGGCAAACTGTGTGATGGGCAGAGGAACCTGGTTGGGTAACACGATGACTTTGTAAATTATTTCCCCAGTATTTTCTCTAAGGGAGGGCCTTCCTATAGGTAAAACACTGGGGTGTTAGGAGTATTTGTTATCTAAGTGAAGCCAAAGGGTGAAGTGAGAGTTTTGAGTGTGGCAGTTCCATTACAGGATTAAAATCAGTGCTTGTCCTTCCATGATGGGGTGCAGGAGAGGCTACCCCAAAATATGGCACCTGGAAGGTCACCTCTGACCTTTTTCTGCCTTTCTATGTGAGAACAGGATAAAAGAATTCTCTGGCATGCCTCCCCTGAAAGGAGGCCACCAAACCCTCATGTGACAGGTGTTCTGTCTTATACCGGAGGAAAGAAATGAAAACAGAGAGACGCCAAGAATCTGAACAAACAGGCCTTGCTGATCTCTCCCAGTTTATTACCATTAAATCATATACCCTTTGTCTAATCATATTTTTCCATGACTGTCTTTTCTTCATTGAAACTAAGCAAAAAAACAAAGTTTTCCCTAGGTCTTTGGGAATTGATTTCTGAAGTCTCCTATGTCACATAAAACCTTGGTTAAATAAATTTGTTATACTTTTCTCTTGTTAATCTGCCTTTTGTAATTAGGGTTGCCGTGAAACTTACAACGGGAGAGAAAAAGATATTACCTTTTCTTCTAACCGTTTTCAAAGAATCCAACTCCGTTGTATGGATTGAATACAATTTGAGAATAAAGTGTAGAGTTCAGCAGGTAAATCGGAGATTAAGGATGAAGCAATTGCAATCTATCCTGTAAGCATCTGGATTTGGAAAACAAAATGCAGTGTCTTTCAAGAAGACTGTGCATTCATTCCATTCCTTCATTTAACAAGTATTCATTGAAGAATTTCTAATATACAAAGCTGGGCATGGTAGGGGGTATAAAAGGGAATTAAGAAATGACATGTGCCTATAGATTATGACTTAGTTGTGCAGGATAAAGGTGATATGTATACTGTGTGATAAATGGTAAGCAGTACATGAAGATATGCATTTAGCCTACTATATATTGGAGAAGGAGGGAAGTGTGGAAGAAAGAGACATATAATTTTAGTATAAAAGGTGATTTTTATAGAATCAGGAATTTGGACAATTTTAAGCTGTTTTATGCTAACTAGGTAGGGTTACCAGATGTAACAGAGAAAGCCCCAGTGTGGAAGATGTAATGTTTACCTACCTGGCTCTCTGAACAGGCTGTTGTAGTGAGAACTGGCTGTTATTTCACACAACAGAAGTCTTTGTGGCTTTATGGAAGTAGTACAAGTCAACATTTTGTCACTTTACTTTGGTGGTATTAGGAACTCATCTACTTAATGTACAGTGTAACTCCAGTTATAAAATTTTAAACAGAATACAAATTTTATTCTTTTTTCTTTCATGGACACTCATAAAAATATCCCCCATGCTGTTAATGAAATTTCTAACTCAACTGAAGTATGCAATATACAACACTGCCATGCAAATTTAGCTTTTATACTTACAATGAGAGCACTTACGGTCTACATTTAGGCAACACTAATGTGTTGCTAAAGCTAGAAAAGGATATAAATTGTGCATGGCACTTAAATGTCTCCCTTAACTCACTCTATTATATTTAGTCATCGTGATGATGATGGCAAATGGAGCTAGTGTTGTCTGAAGGCTCACCTCGGCTGGATGTTCATGATGGCATCCTAACTAATATGTCTGGTGCCTCACATGGGGTACCTGGGACAGTTAGGGGTTGGCTGGGCATTTCTATCTACCCATATAGCCTCTCTGCAGGGCTAGCTACTTTGGGCTTCCTTTCAGCATGTCAGTCTCGGGGTAGAATTCTTACATGGTGACCAGTTTCCTCTGAACAAGTATTCCAAGAGACAAATGCAGAATTTACAGGGTATTTTTTGACCTGGTCTTGAGATCAACATGATGTCACTACATAGGACCTGGGAAGCAAGGTTTATGGGGGAAGGGGCTGCTTTTTGGAGACAAAGGGTCACATTGGTCATGAATACCTTATTGAAATATGTCAATGCCTGGCTTTGGTAGACTCTTGTTATAACCACATCAATCAGATAGTCAACAAGAAAAAATCACTTTTAGAAGAGTACCTAGAGTACCAATCTGAAATCATCATCAGAGCTTACCCAGCACTTTAACCAATTACTTAATTAGGGAATATTATTTATTTCCTGTGTGCCAGAGACTGGTGAATTCTGATAGATAAATTGGGTAGATATATGAGGAAGTGGAGGCTCAGAAGATTTGGATGGAAGTGGATTGACTTCGCCAAAGGCAGCAGAGTTGGGAGCTAACACAATGCACTGGCGTTAGGAACACCTGATGCTA
>CM052451.1:4673005-4745308 GCA_028533085.1 Varecia variegata | reverse complement strand
AGCAGGGAGAGTAGGTGCTCTTATGTACCCCGTGACTTGGAGCCAAGCACCCCATACTCACACCAGAGGATTTCAATAGAGCAGGCACTGTGCCACCAGAGAAGTCCCATGGCTAAAGAGTCAGTAGGACCTGCATGGGAAGAGAGCCCCAGACACTTGGTGGCCCTGCATCCACGGCCTCACACCCTGCCCAGAAATGAGCAGATCTCTGGAGTAGATCTCAAAGAGTTGGCTTAGACTTCAGGTTTATATATCATCATTCTCTGAAATAAAGAAGTGTATGGGGAAGGGTCCAGTTAATTGTAAAACAAGGGTAAGATTTGTTATGCAGATTTAAATCCATAACTTCTCCATTAATAAGAGCCTCTAGTGATTTAGTCATCCTTCTCTGTCTGGTGCAGAGAGGTAGAGACTTAGAAATAGAAATGTCCTTTATAGATGTAAATTTCTCTTAAAAAATGATAACTTCTAAGAGCTTCTCCAGTGTCTGGATGCTCAAAATAACAGCTTGAAATAATCCTTATGCTAAAGAGGCTTATTTAGGGGTAGCATATCCTGGTGTCTGACTGTCATACTTTGGAGTGACATATTCTCAGCCCCATCCTTTCCTTACTCTCCCAAACTCAAAATCCCAGCCTCAGCATAAGAAAAAACATCAGATAAACCCTGAGAAACATACTACAAAATACCTAGCCAGTATTCCTCAAATCTGTCAGGGCCATGAAAAATATGGAACGTCTGAGAAACTGTCACAGCCAAGACTAGTCAGGATGAGATCCTGGAACAGAAATAGAGAATGGAGTTTAGTGAATAAAAAATATGCAAATATTAGTTTATATTTGTGACAAATGAACCATAGTCTTGTAAGATGCTAATATCAGAGGAAATTAAATATGAAGTATATGGAAAATCTCTGTACTATCTCTGCATCTTTTTTCTAAATTTAAAATTTGGTAGGATTGCACTGAGAATTTTTGCATCTACATTCATAAGGGTTATTGATCTGTAGTTTTCTGTTTTTGTTTAGTGCTTTCTTGGCTTCGATATCAAGGTTATGTTGGCTTCATACAACATGTTGGGGAGGAGTCCTTCCTTCTCAATGTTATGGAATAATTTCTGCAGAATACGTTCCAGTTCTTCCTTGTAGGTCTGATAAAATTCAGACACGAAACTATCTGATCTGAGACTTTGTTTTTTGTTGAAAGATTTTTCTACTCAACATAGTGCTGGAATCGTAGCCAGAGCAATCAGACAAGAGAAGGAAATCAAGAGTATCCAAATGGAAGCAGAAGAGTTCATTACTGATGATCTGATCTTAGATCTAGAAAACCCCAAAGATTCTGCCAGAATTGATAAACAAAATCAGCAAAGTCTCAGGTTACAAAATCAATGTACACAAATAAGTAGCATTTCTATATGCCAACAACAATCGAGCTGACCCTGTGTCACTGAGGTCAAGCCCATACCAATCATTGCAGGACAGTCAATAAGTCAAGAGGCAAGGTACTGGGGCAAGGAAAGTGACTTTTATTCAGAGGACCAGCAAACTGAGAAGATGGTGGACTAACGTCCCAAAGAATCATCTTAAGTGAGTATGAACTTTAGGCTCCTTTTTATCTTAAGGGAAGGGAGGAGGGTTTAGGTTGCAAGAAGTATACAAGGACTGCAGATATCTGGGTGTCAGTAAGGTTCTGAGGAGGTTGTAAAACTTTGCTCTTGGTCAATTGACTTTGGAGGAAGAAGGTCAGGATGTTCCTTAAAACCTTTAACATGGCATTGTTTCTTGTGTGTATACTTATCTCCCTGGGAGTTAGTTTTAGAAAAGGCATGGTTGTCACCTTTCTTCTAGCATATTTGCAGGGCTAAGCAGAAACTTTTAACCTAAAGGACATTACTGCAGGAGGTCAAGGCAAAATGGAGCTGGTTATGTTAAGCTTCCCTTCCAATGTTATGACTTGCATAGACCTAGGCTAATATATGTGTGTGTGTGTCCGAGTTTTTAACAAAAATGTTTAAAAAGTAAAGAAAAAAATCTTAAAATAGACAAGAGCTTATAGAATAAGAAGGTAAAAATTTTTTATATAACTGTACAATGTGTTTATGTTATAAGCTAAGTATTATTACAAAGGAGCAAAAAATCAAAAGAAAATTTAAAACTTTATAAAGTAAAAAATTCACAGTAAGCTAAAGTTAAAAATGCATTAAAAAAAATAAATTTAGTGTAGCCTACGTGTACGGTGTTTATAAAGTCTACAGCAGCGTACCGTGATGTTCTAGGTCTTCACATTCACTCACCACTCACTCACTGTGTGGTGTTCACACAATGATGAAATTGCCTAATGACGTGTTTCTCGGAAGGAATCCCTGCCATTAAGGGACAAATGACTGTACGTATAACTAATTTGCAGTATCACAAGGTAAGCGAATTTATTCACAGTCTTTGCTCCTACTTTGGCACTGGAGCAGCTCGCTAAGCAGTAGTCTGTATGGTGCAAACTTTCTGCAAGTTCTGATGCCAGGGTTGCTTTAAGGATTAAACACGCTCAGCTCTGCGGTAGCTGGAATGGATATGCCCAACTTCCCTTGGAGCCAGAAAGACGTGCCGAACTTCCCAGACACCTTGCAGCAAACCAATCTACCTAATTAAAAGTGGTGTAGTGTGAATCTCCCTTTCCATTCCTGTGTGATTATAAATAGAAAGATGATTTAGAGGCAATGAATGTATTTATCAGGTACAACGTTGACCTTGACAATGTTTCAGTCTTTCTGATTTCTTCTGGTGGCCTTGCCTTGTGACATCACATCATGCCGTATTTCCCTGCCATCTCTGTATCCACATGGATCTCCAATTTCTCTCCTCCAGGGCATGATTAGCCAAACCCTGTCTTCTCCCCAGAACTGTCGCAGGGATGGGTACGTAAGGATCTGTCAGGGACCTTGTGAATATGATCTATTTAGATGTGAGGAATTATTAAAATCGTCGCCACATGGCTGGCAAAAGGCAAAATCTCAGAGCAGCAGTTATATTTAACGATCATTTCAGAGAGATTGGAATAAGCTGCCTGGTGAAGCAGGACACTTGCTTTAACTGAGATGAGAGCAAAATTTTAAAAAATATATGAAAAAGGAAGCATTTCTCAACTGATTTTGAAAGCCATGTTATGATGGGTAGATATTTGAGGCACATAATCATTTATTTGTTTACTTTTTACTTGTTTCTAATTCATACTTTTCTTTGGTAAAACTATTAAATCACACTACACATACTCAAAATTGCTGCCAAATGGACTAAGACTAGCTATAAGTTAGCTTCATATTACTTTATATTTTTCATTTCCTTAAAAAAATCTATGTACATCTTCTTTAAATGATACCACATGGTCCAAACTATGCAAGAGAATAAACTTTTTGTAAGAAGTATAAAAAGCTTTTGGAACTCCGGTTACTAATCTTAATTTCACTTTATTCATTAACATTTTTAAACTTTATTCTAAAGATTTTCACGGGCAACATTTTGTACTAAAGCATAATAAAATTATATCAACTTGAAAATGTTCTAAAAGTCAGTCCTTTTAATGCTTACATTCTACCTTGTCCCAAAGTATCTCTCTCTCTCTCTCTCTCTCTCTTTCTCTCTCTGTATGTGTGTGTGTGTTTTGAACGCCAGGGTACTGTACTCACATGATTTTGTTTTTCCCCATTTGAATTCCTAGGGTTTTATGCCATAATGTTTAAGGTGATAGTAGCCAAAAAGGTTTTGCTTCAATTTCCATGGAGAATTCTGTCTATGAAAACAGAACTGGCTCCTGCCTGAGAACCTAGTCTGCGTGACATCATTATTTGACCCTTCATGAAATTGTTCGTGTTAGTCTACGAAAGGGTTAAAGCAACAATGAGTCTCTATTGGTTTGGAACAATAGCGCTTAGTAGGTACCTGCCTCTTTATTTTTACTGGGAATAAAGCTGAGGGTCAAGAAGAACGAATGGCTTATCTGAGCACTCCAAACCTGTTGGGTGCATCTGACCCAGATTTTCCCAAAACACACCCCATGTGCGTGGGTGCTTCTGATGAACTCCACTAGGGCGATCTCCCGAGCTCTTCCTGCCATTCAGACCAATGACGTGGTGCCACTATTGAAGAGGTCCCTGGAAATGTAAGTTACTATCAGAGAATAATACCTCCATGGGGCTACTCCCATGGGGCGACTCTAACCTTTGGCAAAATCATTGCATCCTCAGGGGAGGAGCAGAGATCAGAGAAAAGTGTTCAGGGAACGTGCATGCCACACCACTGTTTTCAGTTGAGCCCTATCCTCATTTTGCTGGGTCTTTCTCAGACATCTCTGCTATTGACCGAGAAGCATCTCTTTACCTCATGTTAAGAAGATGAACTTTGAATCTATGAGGTTAGATTATAAACAATATTGGCAGCTAGAGTAGCCTATTCTTTTTAAAGCATAACATCAAATTGATCTAATTTAGATTAAACTAATATGATAATTAAACTGGATTTTAAAAATAAAGAATCTATAGATCTGGGGGTACTCTATTATGGCTATATTTATAGCTGTTGTACTGCTCAATTCACCCAGACAGCCAGTATTTTCTTCATGGATTCTCCTTATGTTTCCCTCCCAAAGCTGAGAGTTTGGTCAAAGACGATGACCTTTTCCTTATGGACGAGAACTATATGTAGTAAGGAATATGAACATAATTTTAATCCCCTTCTACAGCCTCCACATCAGCAGCTAAATGCCATTTATTGAAGTTCATAGGAAACAAATTAGAGCTGAGAACTTCTGAGATCTATATTAATAAACTCATTTGCAAACTTTGAGAAGTAATGAAAAATAATTCTATTAGACACATACACTCTGTTATTTTGTAATAGCATGCTTTAAATTGCTCAACAGCCTTTTTTTTATTCCTTCCCATGGGCAGCATTGCATGGGTTACTGCAATGTGCTAAGTAAACTCTACTCAAACATTCTGCAAGTTCATATCCAGGGTGGCAGCCACCTTCCCAGCTGATCAGCAATACCGCATTTTACAACGGCTCTGAGCGCATACCCTGTGGTTCTGACTTCTTTGTTACCTTTTAAGTGAAATAAAGATTAGAAAACATTGATTTACATAGCAGGGTGACTCCTAGATACAGAAGCAGCCAAATACAACCAGGATTGATGTGAGAATTGAGCTTATCACCCACCTTGGAAAAGCCCAAGAGAGCACAAACATCAGCCACATGCTCTAACTCAGTGAAAACACAGCCACTGAAATCAGTAATGTTAGCAGAGGATTAAAGAAAAAGTCGAGTCTGGAATATCACCATGATGATGAATTCATGCCCAAATATTTCTATAGTGAGGATATAATATTTTGGAAATTTCTTATTGGTTAGAAATTTATATTTTTCTTTCCTCCGTAGTATTTCCACCATTAAAATTAGAACGTGAGGATTACGGCCCCAGAGAAAGGAATAAAAATGTAAAATAAAAGTCTACAGGTGGGAAAGATGAAATATATGACAGCATTGGAGGTCTGGTTGCACAGAATGAGGGAGATAAGAGCTTCTAGTGGGGAGAGGAGAAATGAGCAAAGATGGTGCAAGGAGGTTGGACTTGAGTGTTCTGCTTGTCCCTTGGGATCAAAATCCCTTTGATGTAAAGGGAATAAAAACATCTAGGTTGTCCTCAGAAAATCCCAGTGGATGACATTACTTTTCAGTGTATGTGGGGTTGAGAGCAGGGTTAAATCAATAATGTAAAATAAAGAAAGCATGATCTTCCTCATGGCTATCACTATCATTTTCATTTGAGTTGAAGTGCATTCATTTCAACCTTGCTGAATTCCTACAATACATAAGATAAAGAAAAAAAATAGTTAATGGTTTCAGGCTAATAACTCATTTGGATATTAACAATAACTTCTTTGGTTTATTTCACGGATAATTTAAGATGTACATATTTACTTTTTCCCAATAAAACTATTTATTTTAAAAACTAATGAGGTATGGCCAAACACACACACACACACACACACACACACACACACACAAATGAAAATTTTACCTTAATGACATGCTCTTTGGGATTTTTCTTTATGTTATTTAATCACTTGTGAAGTACTTGCTATTTTTCAGATCTCTAACATGTGAGTGTAAAGCTAGGTGTACATACAAGTACTCTTAAATTAATGCACTTGTGGATGGCAGCCGAAGGAGGGCGTCCACAAGAGAATCTGTCTGTAGCCCAAGGCTCTGCAAAAGGGAAGCCCGACATTATTTATGCTTTGACATCTGCTCATCTGTGGGCTAGAATGTTACTACCACGCAGTGGCGATGGGGATGGGATAGCCAGGGGGTGAGGGGGCTTGAGGGTGAGGAATCAAGAAATAGGGGCTGTGGTAGGCAGAAGAAATTGGGGCTCTAGACTTTCTGGGGACCGTTATAGCTGAAGCTGTCCTCGCAGGGTTAAAGAGAATTCTGGACACAAATATAGCTATAATTAAGCATTAATCAGGCTGCACTTCCGCTCACTTCCTTATAATCAAAAATCATGTAGCACTAGATACTGGCTATTTGTACTCTTATTTTTCCTGTAGATAGGATTTCTGATGTTAGAATCATAAGGCTTTTGTTTAAGAATTAATTTGCACCCCATTATTGTTCTTATAGACAGGGTCTCTGACATTAGAATCATAAGGCCTTTAAGAATTGCTTAAGAGGTTTTTCAGATCCTGAATTCCAGCAGAACAGCTGACACCAACCAGTTTGAAGACCCCCCAGAGGAACTGAACCAGCATGTGAGTGCAGTTTCTTCATCCCCCTGTCCCATGGCTTCAACCCCTTAGAATCCCTATCCTTAAACCCCTCTGGGAGGTGGTTTTGAGGTTTCCTCCTGTCTCCTTGTTTGGTGGCCATACGATTAAACCTCCTTCTCTGCTGCCACCTGGTATCTCGGTGTATTGACTTGCCCCACACGTGGGGCAACGAATCTATTACAATTACACAGCCTTAGGCAAAGGGGATTATTAGAAGAACGCAGTGTGATGCCACTGTCTGGCCGTCAGCTGGAAGCTGTGGGTACGAACCAGAAAGAATCACATGTGCCCAGGGAGCTTCTCAGCAGGGCCCTGGAAGCCCCACTCATCCATGCATCGATAAACTGGAACTGTTGCTACGGTCAACCGAATCGATTCTTTACTCAACACAAACACACACAGCGATGCCTGTTTTCTCTATCCCTCCTCCCTGTCCCAATATATCTGCAGGACAGGGAGGTGTAAGTGCAGGACAGATGCACGTGTGTGAGTGCGTGGGAGAGATCAGAGAGTGCAGAGGGCAGAGGTACCGCAGGGAGTCTCTGGAGTGACCAGGTCATTCTCATACTAAAGGGGTGGGGAGGAGCACGTCTTTCAATCACTTATATAATAATTTTTTTAAAATGAATGGAATTGTTTTAATACAAATGTGCAGGGCACGATGGCTCACACCTGTAATCCCAGCTACTGGGGAGGATTGCCTAAGACTAGGAGTTCGAGACCAGCCTAGGCAACCTATTGAGACCTCTTTCTCTAAAAACAAAACCAAACACAAAACAAAGAAAACCCAAATGTAATTGAAGAGTATGAAATCAGACTTAATTTTCATTAAGAAAACTTATTCTTCAAGAAAGCGGGTAGAGGTCAGTTGAACAGAATCGGTAGCAGACAGTGGAAAAACAAAAGCTGTTTTTATGTATAGGGTTAAACCTTTGCACATGAGTCTTTGCTCATAGTGTTAATTTACTAAGAAAAAAACATACTTTCATAGTAGTGTTAATTAAGCTTCAGCTCAACCCATACTTAAAATTTTAAATTCCTTTTAGTGGGATCTGAAATTATGAAGATTTACTGTGAAGCAATATCAAGCCCAAACACAAACGCAATCAAAGTAGTTCATTACTAAATTCTAGGTGATAGTTTCAGCTGCAGGTTTTGTCCATGTAACCGTGTAACAGCGAAGACCTGTAATAATTCTCAAGGCAGCAGACATACAAAAAAATTCTATAATTTAATCTCCTTCTGCCTCTCGTCCTTTCCTTCACTCAGTGAATAGGTGAATTAAATGTGCTAAATCCTCATCACAATTTCCTCTGTGCCCCACGAACCCAGGTTTGCCTACTCTCAAAAATAATTGCCTTCGCAACTGAGCGACTGTGAACTGACGTTGGTTAGAAGGGAGGTAAACTTCAGGTTCAAAGGTTTAATTTTTTTTAAAAAGCAACTAAATGCTGCTGCTTATTTAAGTTTTAAAGAGACAAACTCGGAGCTGCATGCTTGGTGAAATTGTCTTAACAGGAATTGCTTTGCAAACTGGATCTGTTATTGTGCACCGCGACTGGCCAGACCAAGGAACATGCACCTTACTGTCACTCTTTGAGGTCTAAAGGACTTTGTCATTAGAGGCGGTAGCCTAAGAATGACGATTCAGGTGCAGGAAGGAGAGAATCGTTGGCCTATCAGGGGCGTTGATCACTAGGGGCGTTTTCTCTGTTTCGGTGCGGGTGCTGCAGAAGCATTCTATTGATTCTAGAGAAAAAATTCAGCTGCTTTTTAGTTCACATAAATTTGGCCTAAATGTTTTCACTCAGAAGAAATAAAAAATGAAAGAAAGAATTAAAGAAGACTGGCTTCCGTCCATCGTGTCCTTGGTAAAACTGAATGAAGGACATTTTTTAAAAAATCCCTCATCCAGCTACTTCCTTTGGGTTTAATCAGAGCAGAAACTGGTAGGAGGCGTGTTGGCTGTTGAGAGGGACAATACACAAGCCACATGCAGCACAGGGCTTGATCACTGTTCCCACTGAGGTACCAGGCAGAACAAAAGAATTATTAAACAGAAAATATTGATATTTGAAGATAAATTCTAGAAAGGACTTCATCATAGATGTGAAGAGGACTGATTTGGAGAGCTGTCGGGATTGGCTCCTGGAATAGGGAAAAAATAGCATTAATGGAAAAACTGAAAATTCAAGTAATCTGAGTCTAGTGAATGTATCAATATTAGTTCCTTGGTTTTGACAAATGTACCATAGTAATGTAAGATGATAACATTAGGGGGAAGTAAAACTGGCTGAAGGGTATATATATCGGAACTCTCTGTACTACCTTTGCAACTTCTCTATGAATCCAGAATTATTAAAAATAAAATATTTTTTATCAAATTATTTCAAATAAAAACACTGGGAGCTTTTATTTTTTTTTTCAGTGGAGTTTTAATGTGTAATAACTTGGGGAAAATATTTTATTTGCAATGGGGACAGTAAGAATCCAGGACATTTGTAACCACCAGAGGCTTCTGTCTTAGGAACTGGAGATTGTGACCATAATCTCCCAGTCAGTGAAGAAGGGCTGATGGCACCATGGAAATTGAATCACTTGAATCCCAACAGCAAGGCAGCTTGTCATGTGCTGATACAGTTAGAGTGAACTCGGAGAAAACTGCTGAGCTTGGGATTCAGGGTGGAAATGGTTCCAGGTAAGATCTAGTAGCAGACAATTACGAAGATGTGGAAACAACCCAAGTGCCCATCAATACATGAGTGGATTAATAAAATGTGGTATATGTATACCATGGAGTTCTACTCAGCTATAAGAAACAATGGTGATACAGCACCTCTTGTATTTTCCTAGAAAGAGTTGGAACCCATTCTACTAAGTGAAGTATCCCAAGAGTGGAAAAATAAGCACCACATGTACTCACCATCAAATTGGTTTCACTGATCATCACCTAAGAGCACATTTAGGAATAACATTGATTGGGTGTAGGGCAGATGTGGGTGGGGGAGGGGATGGGTGTATGCATACATAATGAGTGCCATGCACACTGTCTAGGGGATGGACACGTTTGAAACTCAGACTCAGGTGGGTGGGGGGGGCCAATGGCAATATACGTAACCTAAACTTTTGTACCCCCACAATATGCTGAAATAAGGAAAAAAAAATAAAAATAAATTAAAAAAAAAAAAAGATCTAGTAGCAGAAAAGTCCTGACGAAAGTCTAAATGTAGAAAATTTGGAACTGATAAGAGAAGATGGTAGTGCCAAATGAAAGTTTGTGGTTTGGCCTGGGTTCCTGTATCCCTCTATCTCAGTCCGTTCAGGTTGCTTTTACAAAACACTGCAAACTGGGTAGCCTATAAACGACAGAGACTCATTCCTCGCAGTGCTGGAGGTGGAGGTCCAACATCAGGGTGCCTGTGGATTCCGTGTCTGGGCAGGGCCTGCTTTCTGGTTCATAGATGGTGTCTTTTTGCTGTGTCCTCACCTGGTGGAAGAAGCAAACTACCCCACCTACCCTCTCACTGGACTCCAAGCCTCCCAGGGGTTGATCACTGCTGATACCTTGCTCCTTTCTCTTCTGCTCTGCAACTTCCTCCATGCAGTCCCTGGTAAATTCTCACACATTTCCCTCAGAATTATACCCAATCTATATTTGTTTGTTTGTTTGTTTTTTCTTTTTCATCTAAAACTTTTCCTTCTTTCTGAGACCATCTGGCAGCTGCTGTCTCTGTTCCACCATCTTGACTGCACCCAGCTTTGTAGTCTAACTCAAGGTGGACGTGATTCCTCCCTTCCTGAGCTGTCCTCATCCTCTATCAAGGAACAGAAGACTTTTAGCTTCAAGACAAATCCCAAATTGGTTAATTAGAATACTTGTATGTCTAATTAAAATTGATGATAACTCCTAATCATTGATTTTATTAGCATTAATTATTATTTCAAGTGGGTAAGCACAGATTATTGTCATAGATTAAGGTACCTTTTTAAGGTTAAACCACAAAGGTATTTTTTTCTTAAAAAAAAAAAAAAAAAGGAGACTCACTATAATGCACTATTCGTATTTAGGGTTCAACATGCTTCCACTGAAAATTATAACTTCGCCCCTGCAGTGAAATAATTTTAAAATTTCAATAGCTTCCCAAGGGAAGAATATTGATATTTACCTCTCTTAGAAAGACATGCTTCACCCCAGGGGTGTTTGCAAAGGTTACTTAAATTAGCTATCCTCATAATGAAGCTGACAAAGTCAAAACTGATCATCCTGAACAGGTTCTATAAGTAGAGATGGCAATTCTTCCCAAACTGATCTTTCGATTCAATGCAATCTCTACCAAAATCCCAAGAAGTTTTTTTTTTCATATAAATTGTACCTACAGGTATACATATTCATATATGCTTATATATACATGTAAGAAATAAACTTAGATTCTTAATTCATACCATAAAAAATCAATTAAAATGGATTATTGACCTAAATATAAAAACTAAGCTGTAATATTTTTAGAAGAATACAAGAGAGAACATCTTGGTAAATGTGAATTAGGCAAGGATTTCTTGGTTCTGACAGCACAAGCACAATCCATAAAAGAAAACACTTGATAAATTGGACTTTATCAAAATAAAAATGTTTTGTTTTTCAAAACACACCATTAAGATAATGGAAAAACAAACCAAAGAATCTGAGAAATTATATATCTAATAAAGAACTTGTGTCCAGAATATGCAATACATTGTTACTACAATTCAATAAGAAGACAAACAACCCAATTAAAATATGGCCAAAATGTTTGAGTAGACAATTCACCAAATAGATATATGAATGGCCAATAAGCACAAGAAAAGAAGCTCAGCTGTATTAGTCACTAGGAGAATGCTGGTTAAAACCACAATGAAATAGCACCACACATGCACCCAGTAGAATGTCAATAATCAAAAAGTTTGACAACACCAAGCACTATCTAGAAGAAACTATCTGTGGAGAAACAGTGTTGCTAGAGTTGTAAAATGGTAGAACCACTTTGAAACGTAATTTGTTTCTTAAAAATTTAAACATAAACTTTTATAGCAGCATTATTCATAATAGCCCCCAAATGAAAACAATCTAAGTGTTTATGACCTGGTGAAAGAAGACACAAAATGTGGTATATTTATATAATGAAATATTACTCAGCAATTAAAAGGTGTGAATTACCAACATATGCCTTAACATGGATGAACCTCAAAAACTTTATGCAAAGTGAAAGAGGCCATACTCAAAGACCTATATTGAATTATTCTACTTAAATAAAATCTCTAGAAAAAAATTCCATAGAGACAAGTGGTTGGTCAGACTGGAGGTGGGAATGGGAATTGAATTGCCTGTAAGGCAGCACAAGCAAGTGATGGAAATAGTCTAAATTGGATTGTGTTGATGGTTCCATAACTCCACAAATTGACTAAAAATCATTGAACTAATTGGACATTTACAATGAGTGTATTCTGTGATATGTACCTTGTGCCTCAATAAACCTGTCAAAAGTGAGAATGAAAGGAAGAGCCATTTACCTGAACACAAGTGGGACATGGATATAGAATAGCTGGTTCTCTGGAAACCACTATGACCCCATACTCAAATACCACCATAGATCAATCTCTGCATCTCTCGACTATACGTGTGTGTGTGTGTGTGTGTGTGTGTTTGTGTGTGTGTGTGTCACAGATACCTGTGATATCTTTCCTCCATCTGTTTAATCTTAATTAATCCTCACGATAATGCCCTGAGGTACATACCAATGTTTCCATTTATCAGTAGGGAAATTGACACTTATAGATGTTCAAATACATCATGAAGGTCCTGTAGCTAAAGTGTTGGTGCCAGAATTTGAAGTAGATTTTTCAAACCACAAAGCCTTTGGTCTTTTTCCTAAACAATACCTCTTCTTTCATCATTTCCCTATCCTCAGAATTTGAGCACTCCATCACTCCAATTTCAGTGTGTTATATTGTCTCTAATTTTTCTAGATAAAACATTTTCTGAACCCACCCTAAACATATAATTGCCCTGAAATTGGGAGAAGTGGATACCCTCTCCAATCTGAGGCTTTCATTTTCACAGTTTGTGTGTTAGCTCCTTTTCTTGCTCCACATCACTAGTTCTTTGCTTTTCTTCAGGCGTCCTAACGTCTGATTTTCAACAGTTCCCCTCCGAATGAAAATCGCTGTTGGTATGGTAAGCATTTGGAGTTTTATTATTGATTTTTGCCTTGGGTGAAGAGGTTAATTAAATGTGAATTTTAAGCCGACAACATGATTAGGAGCGTGAAGCCACCGGAATTCATGAATACTTCTAGAGCCATTAAAACTGTTTACAATGAACAATGACTGAAGGTGGGGGGATGGAGGTGGGGTGGGGAGACGGCAGCCCTCTGTTATTTGTGGCTGGATTAATGAAATTCTGAAGAATAACAGAATCTTTCCAAGGCATTCAAGTCCAGCTGGGTTTTTATTTTGCATTTATATTGACATTAGCATGGAATGTAATACATTCCTAATAACCCACTCTTCCGTATTCTCTTGCATTTTCTGTTTCTTCTCTTTCAAATTGCATCCTGGAGCCCTGAGCTTACCAAATCAACAGACCAGACTACAGGATGAAGGGATTCATGAGTTATCAACCCTTAAAGGGTTAGCAGGACGACTTCCTAAAAATCTGAGACAGATATATAAACTCAGCATTCTCTGTCTCCCTGTTTTTCAGGAAAATCTTTTAGAGGTCATAATTAAAAACTCGAATCAAGGGTGGCTTTTATCTCAAAAAGGTGCTGGAAAAATCATTACCAGAAAATGATTTCTTGTACTTTGGTGCTTTTGCAAAAATATAACTCGAACATTATAAACACTGTAATAATATTTATTGCATTTTAATTTGTAACGGGCATAGCCCTATTCACCACGCAATGAGACGAACACATCAGTAACTATAAGGCAGGATGCAGAGAGGGTGCAACATGCCAAATGGGGCAGTAACACTCCAGAATCAATCAATCCTAGAGCCCTAAAGAAAGCTACTGCCATTATGATTCCACACAGCAAATAGCTCTTGTGTAGAGATAACAGAAAATATATAGACATACATTGGGAGCTGGAATCAAAGACTCAGCGAAATGGAAGTTAAAAATCAGTCTGGAATCAGATATTTCAGATGAAAAGGATTAAAGCTCTGATAAACGCTAATCTGATAGCAAGATAAAGCTGAGGAAGGGAGGACAGAAAGTTTCCTGTTAGAGACGGGGAACTCATACACCAAAGCATGAAGAAAACTCCTCATTTCACAGGTGCGGGACAATGACAACAGCTAGGCTCTGGGCAATGTGGCACTGCGTTTTGCCTTAAAAGCATGAACAGATCAACGCCCTGGACAGTAACATCCAGGTCAAGGCTGCCTGCTTCAGAGTAGGATAGCATTCACAGGATGTGGGAATGGGCTACCGTCTGTAGAAGCTGACTGGTGGAAGCTGAAGTTTCCCAGGGTCACCAGACCGATGGCAGGACCTCTCCTCCCTTTTCACATTTTCCTCTCCACTCCTGGGGACTCCACTGTGTCCACAGTGAGTCACACATGTGCTTCTAATATGGTCCTGGTCACTGCCTCTGCCTCTCACTTTACCTGACTCCAGGCCTTGCCTGCACACGTGGGCCTCAGCCTGCACAGACACCTTCAGTGAGTCTCTTATGGCCTTGGCACTAATGGCATCTTGGGTCATACAAGTCTTTGTTTTAGGGGGCCAGTCTGTGCATTGCAGGATGTTTAGCACTATCCTTGGCCTCCATCCATTCAGCCTAGTGGCACCCCCAATTATGACAATAAAAAATGTCCTCAAACACTGACAAATTCTCATGGAGGGGCAACCTTGGCCCTGGTTGAGAATCACCGCTGAGGTTGCTACTGTTAGTAGGCTGGCTTTGGGGGCCACACTCAGCTTAATGAAACCCATATTATATACTTATCAAGAAAATAAGGAACATTTGAAGATTAAAGAAGATTCTAATGCAGAAAAAACTTATAACTGACTACTAGATGAGGCTGTTCTCAGGACCCAGAAGCCTGTCCCCTTTGAATCTCCTACAGGAGCCTCCCCAGGTGGCTACAGAGCAACCTTCTTGCTTAACTAGAGGCATGTTCCGTTGCAGAGCCTCCTACCACCCAGAAGGATGCTTAAACTTCTCTGTATTTCTGGCAGACTTGTCTCAGTGGAGTCAGGCTTAGGGAAAATGGTTTCCTCCTCATCTTCTGTGCTGTAGATCTTTTTATAGGCTCTCATTCATTTCAGGAAAGTTGACAGATTGAATATCCACTCCTTTCCAAGGAAAGTCTACCCTTGCTATATGTTTAACAGAAAATTACTTTAGAACTTAATAGCACCAAAAATACACATACAGCATCAGCTGGGTGGCTTTTTCTTATCTCCTCCTTCTGAATTACATAAATAAATGGTAACTTTTTTCATTTGCAATATTTATCAAGATTTTCTTCCTTTAATCTTAAACATCAGTATAAGTAGAGTTTCAGCAGTATGTTTTACATCGTTTTTGTCCAGTTCCTAGAAGAGTGTCTGCCACATAAAACATACGCAATAAATAATTAAATTCTTTAATAAATGAAAGCAAGTCCAATTTCCTTTTATGCTCTTTCTTATGGAACAGAGGGGAGATCTTAATGTCAGATTCTTTCTTTTCAAACTCAGCTTCAAATCTTCCATCCAAAAAATCCCCCAAATCAAAAACCAAAAAAACAAAATTTGGTTGTCATGGGACTCAGGTTATTATTCTCTTTTCACAAATGAGGAAGCTAAGTCTGGGAGATATTAAATAACTTGACATGTAGTAAGTTCGTAAGGGTCAGAGCTGGCACTCTGAATCCAGATCTGCCTGATGCATGTCCACGTTCTAATGACCACACCAAAGCACATGCCTCTGTTTCTCTTCATCACCTTGAGCCTGACAGTTATTGCCTCTCCGGTCAAGTTCACATCACATCCCAGAGCACGTGTCCTTCCCAAGTTTGCACAAGAGATGAATTCCACTTTCTGTTGCTTCACCAACTGCAGAATCTCTCTTGGTGTCTTTTCAGTAGTGGCCTCCTCACTGACTTAAAAAGGTACATTTACAGGGCAGCCTTTTAATTCTTGATTTCTGCACATTAAGTTCAAGGGACTGCTTACAAGTTTAATGAAGTCACAGCCAGAGAAGAGGCACCAAGATGGCGAAGAGACTTGAAAGAACCAGGCTGCATGGGGAGTGGAGTTGAAGGAGTGAACTGCGAGTTAAGATGTGTGTGCTCACAGACTGCCTTCTGTTGAGGAATTAAACTACACAGCAATGAGGAATAACGCAGGACTGAAGGATGGAACTTACAGGAGACAGATTTCACATCAGTGGGAGGGAGGAGGTTCTAATATTTGGAGCCACTTAAGATACAATGAGAGACAGTGAATTTCAAATCCCTTTGGATACTTTCACCAGAAGCCAGAAGATATAAAGGAAAATACTTGCACCCATCATGGGTAGTTAGTTGTTCAAGATGATCCTTTGACTATGTAACTCTGTGGATACCAGAAGATAATGAGGACACCCTCCAATTCAACAAGCCAAAAATTCAAGGAGTCCTTATCTTCAAGGAAATGGCCTGCTCTTTTTGATTCTCCTGAATTGCAGATGTCACTTGAACAATATCCAGATTCATTAACAAGGATCAGAAGAAGAATTTCTTTGCCTTATTCTGGTGTGTGTGTGTGTGTGTGTGTGTGTGTGTGTGAGAGAGAGAGAGAGAGAGAGAGAGAGACAGAGGGAGAAAATTCAGTTCATAAGAGGCAATTAACCACTTTGGAATCCTAATCACTTTTTAAAATTTTTATTAAAATAATTAGAGTGAGATTTCAAAAGTCATAAAATAACTACAAATTCATGACTTTGTAAAAATCAGGATGTATCTTAGTGTAGAGCATAGTCCAGTGCATAGCATTCATTGTCTGTCCCTGGTCTGGGAATGCCACTTCCACTGTGTTTTATATTTCCTTAAATGAATTTTTAATTTCCAGAAGTTTTTTTTTTTTTTAAATATGTTGATCTGTTTAGTGAATTTTTCATTCATTTCCTGAATTGTGTTTCTGGTTTCTTTGAGTTGGTTTTCCATTTTCTCTTGGATTTCACTGGGCTTCCTTACCATCCTTATTTGGAATTCTTTACCTGCCATTTCAATATTTTCATTTTGGTTGAGATCCATTGCTAGAGGGCTGGTGTTCCCCTTTTGGGATGTCCTTTCTCTCTGACTTTTCATAATTCCAGAGGTCTTGCACTGATTCCTTCTCATCTGGAGCAGCTGTGGCTTCTTTGTTTTGGATTTTCTTTTGTTTAGATGGGGCTTTTTACCCCCTCTTACTCATAAGGGTGTGTCTGTAGCATATGTTGGGTAAGAACCTTTGACTTTGCCTGTGGGTGCTTTGGTGGTGGTCGAGGTTCTGGATGGATGCCTTGGCTAGAGATATCCTTAGTGTGGTGGTTTTCGCAGTTGCTAGATGTTTGTAGGCTGTAGCAGTAGTGACCTATGTGTGTGGGCAGATTCCCTGTCTCTCGTTGAGGATGGGGGTCTTGGGAATCCTTTCTCTTTCTCCAGCCCTGTGGTCTTCTTAACAGTGTGAATTGTATTTGCACACCCAGTTTAATCTCTGAGACAGTAGATTGTGCCTGTCAGTAAGAATCAACCACACCCTGTATGATTGATTGAGCCAGAAAATGCCGTAAAGGGCTATGCAAATCTACCTCCCTGTCAGTAGGGGCACTTGCCAGAAGCAACAAGCTGCAATGCTGTTTTGCAACCTGTGACTGGCTCTAGCCCCTCAGGAGAAGCACTGGAATGCCCCAGGTGGTGGGTGGGGCCCTGAAACTTCCAGGTCAGCCCTTATTCTCCCCCAGCAGAGGTGGGTCAGGGAGCGAGATTGGGCAGGGCTGGGTTGAGTGAGCTTGCTCTCAGGCTCCCCAAAAGCTGGTAAGGTAGCTGTCTTGGCAGGGGTCAAAAGTCTGCTCCTGGGCTCCTGGGGAAAGCTTCCAGGAGGGACTGACGTGGCCCCACCAAGCCAGAAAAACTGCTTTAGTGCGAGGGGCCATCTGAGATTCACAGTCTGGCTGTCAGGAGCGATTTCGCTCTTCACCCCCATCCCCTGCTCTGGGGTCTTTTTTTGGTGCCTGCCGGCAGGCAGGAGCTCAAACTGGCTGAGCTCCCCCATGAGGGTGCTGTGGGCTGGGAGCTTCCCTTTTCAGGATCCCACCCTGGAAGTGAGATGAAAACTGAGCGGCTGAAGCCCCCTGGGGAGGACAAAGGGCCATAGTAGATGGAGAAGCAATATGGCGCCTGCTGTCTGAGCTGGGGTCTGCAGTGACAGGAAGTGACCCTGGGGGTCTGACAATTGGGTCCTTTGTCCTCAAAAAGCTCCCAGTTTACTGGCAGCAGCAGCTGTTGGGCTCCTGAGGGTAGAAAGGCTCTCCAGCAGCTCAGGAGGCTGCTGACTGCCAGAGATAGGAGGGAGGGAGGGAGAAATAAACCCCCCAACTACACTTTTCACTGGACTCCAGGCCTCTTGCGGGTTGATCTGTGCCGATCCCTTGCTCCTTCTTGTTCTGCTCTGCAACTTCTTCCTGTGGAATTTCTGGTAGGTTCTGGCACTTTTCCCTCAGAATTACACCCGATCTATGTTTGTTTGTTGGCTCTTTCTTTTTCAGCTAAAATTTTCCTTCTTTCTGAGACAATCTGGTAGCTGATGTCTCTGATCAGGCATCTTCTTGTTTTAGTTCTTGTTTGAGTTAATGTTCAGAGACGTGGAAACATTTACATTCTTTCTCCAACTGTTCCTCCTGGCCAGGACTGGTTACCTTTCCTTCAACTCTAGGCTGAATGACACACTTGGCTTTCTTGAGCTCTATCTGCAAATCTTCACAACAATGCACCGCGGAAATCAGCAAAAAAATGTTCCTCTTTCTCCTTGCCCTGGGCACGGTGTACGGGTGGCTCCCAGCACGGACAGCAGCGGCTGAACCATTTCATCCTTTAATCTGCTATTGATATGTGTTTTCTGGTGACTGGTGGGGAAAGCAAGTTTTTGGTTTTGTTGATTTCCTGGCTTCTAGAATATTCATTTGTCTATTGAAAGGTTAGATTTAGAAAGAGCAAGTCTCCCAGAACACCTGCTTGCCAGATAACTGGGAGGAAGCACAGATAGAAAACTTCCCACAGTGGATTAATAATCAGAAATTTTTAAGCCCCGGGAGGGAAAATGCAGAAGCAAAATTGCTTTTTTGTGTCCTTCTTTTTATCTATACTACACCTAGGAACTCTTTTCATTTTGCCATTGATGTACAGCACAAAACAAAGAGAAAATCTTCTGGCTGGACATAACTTATGATAGCCCAATTGAACAGCTCAGGCCACAATATCCACTTCAGTGCCTGAATTATTGAATTATTCGCAATGCATCTGTGCATCAACCAGTAAGCCAGATAATTACTAAATGTCCCTATTTTCTTTGTCCGTAAGCATAGATGCATTTGTTGAACTGTATTAACTAAAGCAAGAAAAAATATTTAGCAAACAATTGATTAAAAGGCACAGTAGGTAATAAAATAGGCTGATTTTGGAAGATTTCTGAACTAAAGAAGTCTCTCTCTCTCTCTCTGTGATCATCAGAAAAGTAAATGAAGCCCTGAGAGAAGATAATTTTGCCTAATAGAAATGATGAAGTATCATTTGTTTAGCCTCCAATGACTGGGAGATTTGGGTGACATTCCAGGGTAAGGATTATATTACAAGTGAGTTGTGACAGCAAAGGCAAGTTGTCCTCTCCCTGGGGGTCATCCAGGAAGTCTGGTCATTCATTGGACATCCACAAATTCTGACTCTTTTTTTTTTCTCAAATTGTCATCAGAGCTTGTGACTTAGTCCTGAATATTGTCAATTATGATAGCTCTGAACAATTTTGCTCATATCCAAAAAATAAAACCTATCCTTTAAAGATGAAATCTAAATTTAACAACTAAGATAGGAGTCCAACCCACTTTTGGATGGGGTAATGAGACCCATTATTTTAGCCAGGATGTAGTAGGTAAAATTTAAGATGATACCTTCATCATAAAATAATGATACATTAATATAAAATTTAATCTTTTCACTTTTTCAACACATATGCAATGTCTAATTAATTGTTAGACTGGAAGAAAAGATAAGCTTTTCCCTGCCTCCCCCATTTATATTTTGATGTCTATTCTTCCAGAGAGTATATAAAGGGTTCATTCTGTACATTATTGGAATAAGTTATCAAGGAAAAAAAATTTAAAAAGCCAAAATTATTCAGCAGGGCGAATTTAATTACAGAGTAGTAGTTGATTCTTTCACACACAGTATGCAGAAATCTGCCCCTCTCAGGGCGTGTGTGCTGCTATACGGCCTTGTATTGAGGGTAGATGTATAAATATCCCATTTTCCCAACTAGATTTCAAATGCCCAGAGGGCAGAAATTGCATAATGTATTTATGTATACATGCTTAGTCACCCCACACCCAACTTGATGGTTGTGACTTAGAAGGTGTTCAATGAATGTGTCATGAATATTGTTTCATGTGTGATGCACAGTTGCTTTCCAGGTAATTCCAAAGAAGAATTCTAAAAATATTTTTAAGACTTCTAACCATGGGTGGCATTGTTAGAGTAAGCTCATGACTTTCCAAATTTACTTTTGTAAAATATTCATATACATTATCCATACATATAAAATGAAGTATATAATTTTACTTGTCTGCTAAGTCAGTCTTAATTTTTGGTCATATCTCCTATGATGTATTTTATTAATGGAAATAAATATGATCTTGGGCACAGTCTACACCATAGGACCCAGCATCTCAAAGGGCCTTGAGTTCAGATTTGAGCTCTATCTCTTGCTAGTTGTATGCACTTGGAAATTTTACTTATCTTCTCCAAACCTCAGTTTTCTCATCTCTAAGAAGGAGATATTGAATACCTTTTAGAATTTACATTAAATTAAATTAAAGGATATAACATATGCAAATTATCTACTACAGGTCTCAGCATTTCAGCATTTAGTAATGACCTGAAGAATGTTAGCTCCTTACTTAAGATCAAAGAGCACTTTTAAAAACATGCCATTGTATTTCTATGAAAACTGAGGGTTATTGGAACAAATTCATTTTATCTGTTCATTAAAGCTGAACGAGTTGTCGGTCTAACTGAAAGCACTCTATTTCAAAGTTACTGTATGCAGCTGAAAGTAATAAAACTGTATTTGCCTTTTAAACGGCCATAATTTTGGCTTACTCTTTGTATGCATTTTATTTTAGCCTCTGCGTGTCTAATATTTTCTGTGTAATTTCATGGGGTTTGTTGCTGCTGTATTTTACCATGTACTTTCCCCACTTCCAATTATTCAGAAGTGAGGAGGTTTTCTGAAATTAGAATGGAAACTCTCTGAGGTCTTCTGTTGCTTGGTCAGTATCTTATTCATGAGTCAGTAGATGAATCAAGGCAGGATGATAATTCTGGCAGTGGTTGTCAATGCAGAAGTAGAATGCTGAGCTGAACTCTGTGGTTTAAGACATATATCCTGAGTTGTCAAGGTTGTTAGATTTAAAGTGTTTGACTTAGTAAAGAATTTGGACAGAATTTGATAGACAACCACTAACCCGGGCTTGGAACTCAATTCACCTCTGAAATGAGAAAGGTCCCATATCCTTTCTTTTCCCACTCCCAACCCTTCTTTCTCAACCTTATTTCTCCACGTGGTCCAAGGACCGATAACCCAGGAAACAGATCCTGCATTAAGAATGTGCACAGGGTGAGCTGACTCAGGAGAAACGGCCCCCTCTCCAGTGTGGGGGGGGCAGCGTCCATTCCATTTTACGCTGGACTTGAAATCAATATGTCATTATAAACACACAGGGTGCAGGCAGAGACAGGAAGTGGATACATACCCGGGATAAAGTAATTTGGAATCATTAGTTACTTTGAAATGTGCTGCACACCAAGGAGACATGAGCATTTCACTGTGGATTTCTTCCCCTCAATCAATGTCTGTTCCTTTGCTCTCTTGAAGCAGTTTTATAGGCAAGCATGGTCACATGCTTGGGAAAAGTTCAAATTCTGGGAACATTTTCTTACTGCTTGTCCAGCTCCCAACCTCTAAATGTTTATTTTTAACTGCAACTCACATCATTTGCCTTGAGGAGAAAATCCCTG
The DNA here is from genome assembly GCA_028533085.1 of Varecia variegata. Lineage (NCBI taxonomy): Eukaryota > Metazoa > Chordata > Mammalia > Primates > Lemuridae > Varecia > Varecia variegata. The sequence continues at coordinate 4,723,209 of CM052451.1, read as the reverse complement.
GTAAATTAAGGAAAAAAAAAAAAGGGAAATATGTACAACAATGCATCCTATGCTCAGTAGTTTTCTAGTAGCTTAACTATCTAGAGAGTTAACTCTTTGATAATGTTCCTATTCTTATTACCCCCTCAAAAATGCAATGAGCTAGTATGACAAGTATGAAATGATACATAAATTTGAGAAAGTGGCCAGAGCAGGATTTACAAAATTCTTCTATAGCTTTTCATGACATTCAGCCTTCCATAGATCTCTCTAAAGATGTTTTCCTATTTTTACTAAGCTACTTTAAACCATCTCGTGCCCAATTCTTCAGCATCCAAATTTCCTTTTTGGATAACAGCTATCTTGCTCCCTGTTCACCTGTAGAAAAGTTCTTTTTCTCTCTCCAGATTTCTTGACTCCTCTATCTTCAAACTTGTCCTCAATTTAGTGAGCTGCATTTTTTACAAGTTGATAGTTATTCTGACCCTCTTTACATAAGGGAAGTGTTTTGCTTTACTTTCCGAAAGTGGGTACGTTTGTGCCAATACAGCTTCCTTTTCTCATTCGATCAGGGACTCAGGTTTAGGCTTTGGAAACTGAATGGAGTCCAGCTAACTGGTCAATGTGGAATTGAATATATAACCCTGACCTCATTAAAACCATGTTCAAAATAATTGATTGACCTGGTCCTCATCCAGGCTGGCTCCATTCTACTCTCTACTCCCAGTCCCTTTTCCAATACGTATTTTTAAGGGATAGGTGAGTGAAAATGTTTAGTTTTTTAATGGGTAAATATTGTAAGGAAGAAATGCCTCCAATGTTGACACTGCTTTGAAAAGATTTGCATTCAGAATGCTTGTTGGAACACTGCTAACATAAAGTTGTTAATTGGTTTGGTCTGCATATAGAAATAAGCACTTAAAACATAAATTTGAAGAGTAAAGATTAGCTTGACCACAAACAAGTTTTCCAATCCTCCATCCTTTTTAGTTGGTACAATGGCTTGCTGTATCAGTTCGGTCCAAATGAAGAGGAGACTTTGGCAAACCAGATGGATCTAATACTAAACATAAAATTTAAGACATACAATGTTCCTTTGTCTAATTTAGCCAATTTAGAAGTCCACGTATGTGAAATAAATTGACTGTTTAGCAAATCTCCATGGACTGTTTTTTTTTTTTTTTTTTGAGGTGGAAAGGTCTGAAGTATAGTGGCAGAATCACAGCTCACCGCAACCTCTAACTCCCAGGCACACACGATCCTCCTGTCTTAGCCTCCCGGGTAGCTGGGACTACAGGTGTGCATCTCCACGCCCAGCTAACTTTCAAAAATATTTCTTATAGAGACGAGGTCTTGCTGTGTTACCTAGGCTGGTCTCAAACTCCTGGCTTCAAGTCATTCTCCCGCCTAAGCCTCCTAACACATGGGGACTATAGGTGTGAGCCACCACTGCATATTGTTCTTTTAATCTTGCATTTTAATCTCTTGCATCTTTTTTGTCACCTATTCATTGATGCATTCGTTCGATATTTATTGAGTAATTGCTATATGGCAGGCACTAGGCTAAAACGTGTGTGCAGATCTAGGAGGGGAAAGGAGATCTATGCAAACAGCTATAACACAAGGCAGCACAGGGTACATCACACCAGAAAGGCATGGAGGGCTGTGAACATTCATATAAGACGAAAGTAAATTCTCACTGGAGAAGACCAAGAATGACTCCATAGAGTGGATTGCCTTGTCAACAATATGAAGGAAAAGAAAATTTGGACATACCCAAAGGGAAGAAAAAGGAGAGAGAACTGTATGAATAAGTCAGAGAGCAAAGACCTTGGTAGGAATGAGACTGATTGGTTTAGTTGGAGTAGAGTGTATAGAGAAGTAACTGGAGATGAAATTGAAAATGAATATCAGATTACTGACTGTTGAAAATCAGGTTAAGATTTTTGGATAGTAATAGAGAATAATTTAAAAGAATTTTTCAAAATACCTTTCATTTGCTTTTTAGCAAGAAAATACTCTATATGGGCATAAAAAAAAATCAAGACACTCTTAACCTCAAAAAGGCTGTTACATCAATCCAGATGAAAAGCAGTTTTGAATAAAGAAGCACACTAGAAACAAAAAGGAAGGAACAATTAAGACACAGTATAATTGAAACTGTGGAGACAGCATAGACCGGCTTTTAGAGGGATGAAGGTCAAAAATAAGACAAGCTCTACACTGTCTAAAGATAGAGCAGCACAGAGGAAAAACATAGAGAAAAATGAGTTGAAATGCTCTTTCACTCCCATCATCCTCCAATGGAAGTTACACAATCTCTTCTTGGATTATTCAAATATATTAAATTGCCTTCAAGCAAAAGGGCATTGACTCTGAAGTCTGATAGCTTCAGGGTGAAAACTGTCACCCTTTGGAGCAAAGGAGGCTCACCTGGTCCCCCCATCAAGCTTTGGTAAAGGTTAAATCAAAGGCACCCAGTTTTCATCTTCATGACAATACTCAGGTCTTTGCTTTCAGGCTTTACCGAGCTGGATATTTTATACGTCATATCTATCCAACAAATCTGCACACAAGTTCTGCATCTCTGCCTCCAAGAAGGTCCTTGGCCAATGGGGAAGAAGAACATCTTTCCTGCTTCACGTCCTCACTCCATATGCAGCCCGTAATCCTTTGCAAGCTGATTCTTGCCCCGCTACTCAGCTGAAACACCTATTTCAAGTGAAGTCAATGTAGTCACCACATTGCATAGCTTCTACTTGGTTCTCATTTCATTTGCTCTCTTCTGTGATACTCAGAATTACTGATCACCTTCCTGCTCTCTGATCTACGTCCTCCCTTACTTGCAGCCCCTCCCCCAGCACTTTCAGTGCAAGCAGATGAGACACACTTGTGCACACACCTTTCCCTTTTTGTTCTCCCATTGATTTTTCTATTATTTTTTTCTGACAACTCTCTTTTACTTTCCTACTCTTTCTCTGGCTTTCCTCCTTTTTAAAAATTCTTTAATTCTCTTAGGACAGTAATATGACCCAAAACAATGTTTCGATCAATGGCAGAGGCATTGCATATAGAAGGCAGTGCCATAAGGTTATAATAACGTATTTTTACTGTACCTTTTCTATGCTTAGATATGTTTAGAAATACTTAGCATTGTGTTACAATTGCCTACAGTATTCAGTACATAACATGCTGCTCAGGTTTGTAGCCTAGGAACAATAGGCTACGCTATACCTTATAGCCTAGGTTTGTAGTAGGTTGTGCCAGCCAAGATTTGTGTAACTACGCTGTGATGTTTGCACACATTCAAATGGCCTAACGACACATTTGTTTCAGAACATACCCCAGTCCTTAAGCAATGCACGACTGTATAGTTTCCTGCTAAAGTTTTTCTGGAGGTTTCTGTCTCCTATAGGAACGCTCATTTGTTGTTGTTGTTGTTGAACTCATCTACCCTCAGAGATACGACTCTTAAACATTTTATGGAAACAAAAAAAGCACATGGAGGCTTCATAACGGTGAGCAGTTTGGAAAAGCCACAGTGTAGACTAGGAAGGGCTCAGAGGACTGACCATATTGGCAAGAGCAAGTCCTCAGTAACTTCTGTGTCAGAGTAAAATCAGACTGTACCCCATAGGAAAAGGCGAATGATTGGAACATTTTCAACAGTGGTGACAAGATCATATTGTTTTGTTTGTTTTAGAAGGACCACACTGTAGCAGAGCAGAGAATGTTCAAAGCAAAAGTGAAAATTAGTTTCTACTAGTGTTCAAGCCACATCACTTGGCACTGTGTTGAAGAGGATTCTGAGGCTATGTTCAGGCTAAGGTGAGAAAAGGCCATAATTATGTATCCAGGTGTGGATATTATTCTAGGGACAGCTTCTAAAAGACCTGTCTTTGCACCACTTCCCCAAAAAAGAAAAAAAAAATACACTTGGCTTCACCATGCAGCATCCGGGAAATGTGAGGATTTGATGGAAATAGAAGTCAGGGGAAGATTCAGCTTCCAAGAGAAGTAAGATTTTTCTCTATTGTTAAAAATAACTGTGGCTTTTGAGGGCCCAGTAGTGGAGAGATGCAGGTGATGTGCCACATATTTGCCATCAAAGGGCTGGCGAGTGAAGCAAGATCATGGGAACGATGGGAGGAGGAGTTAGGAGGCTATTGCTGAAATCCAAAATAGAAGTGAAAAAATCGAACAACCCCATCAAAAAGTGGGCAAAAGATGTGAAGAGAAACTTTTCAAAAGAAGACAGACTAATGGCCAAGAAACATATGAAAAAATGTTTAACATCTCCTCTAATCATCAGGGGAATGCAAATCAAAATCCCAATGAAATATCATTTAACTCCAGTGAGAATGGCCTTTATCAAAAAGTCCCAAAACAACAAATTTTGGTGTGGATGTGGAGAGATAGGAACACTCATACACTGCTGGTGGGACTGCAAACTAGTACAACCTCTATGGAAAGTAATATGGAGATACCTCAAAGAGCTAAAAGTAGAACTACCATTTGATCCAGCAATCCCACTACTAGGTATTTACCCAGAGGGAAAAAAAGACATTCTATAATAAAGACATCTGCACTCAAATATTTATAGCAGCACAATTCACAATTGCAAAGATGTGGAAACAACCAAAGTTCCCATCAATACATGAGTGGATTAATAAAATATGGTATATGTATAAAAAATGGTGAACTAATATCTCTTGTATTATCCTGGATAGAACCGGAGACCATCCTTCTAAGTGAAATATAATGAGAATGGAAAAACAAACACTACATGTACTCACTGTTAAACTGGAACTAATGGATCAACACTTGTGTGCACATATGGAAATAACATTCTTCGGAAACCAAGCAGGTGGGTGGGGGAAGAGGGGATGGGTCAGTTCACACCTAATGGGTACAACGCACACTATCTGGGGGATGGGCGCACTTATAACTTTGACTGAAACAGTACAGAAGAAATTTATGTAACCAAAACATTTGTACCCCATAATATTCTGAAATAATGTAAAAAAATGGAAGTGATGAAGTTCTAAATTAAGTCAATGCCAATGATGCTGAAGAGATGGATTTGGATGATACCAAGGATGTAATCGACAGAACCATGGGATCATGATAATTGAATTGGAAGATGGAAGATGAAGACCTTGTGAATAACACTGAAAGTGAAGGGCTTAGAGACATGAGAAAAACCTCTGAGACAGTGGTGTCACAGGAGGCCAATTCCAGTTCAGGTAGAATGAGAAGGGTTGCAGAGAGGTGAAGGACCAGGTGACTGAGAGATGTCCACTGAATTTAGCTGCTGGGATAATTGACCCTGGAAAGAACAATCTCAGTGTTCTAGTGGGAAGGGAAGCCAGGTTAACTATTTTCATTTTCTCACCTTTCATTCACCCCTTTCAAGAAGTCAAGCTATAAAAGCAAGGAAAGGTGAAGCTATGGCAAACATAAGGTCATTTCCCTTTTTGCTGTTGTTTTTGAGATGGGAAATGTTTGAGCATGTTTATAGATAAAGGAGGGATCTATTTGGGATGAGAGAGATAGAAAATGCAGGTCCCTGAGCGGCTGGGAGAATATGTGGGAAGATTAGATTAGGAACAGAAAGGGGGACACGCGAAAGTGGGTGTGGCTGCACATCGATTTGTAGGCGTGGAAGAGGAAACTGAGGAAATTCAAATATCATAGACTCATTTTGTCTAGTCAGCGAGGGTCATTTCCTGACAGAGAGATGGGATAGAGGACTCCAGAATAACAATGGTCTTTGTGTTGAATATTTTGGTAAATTAGAAGCAGGTGAATAGCAACAAGTAAAAGATTATTTGGGCAGCTCTGAAGACCTGTAGTTTTCAAAGGGCATCAGTCGTTCCTCTCCTTGCTAGTTCTCTTAAGGTGATACAACCTGTACTTGGCTCTTTGGAATAATGCTAAAAAGAGAGCCCCCCTGATTCTGGGGGCTGGTGCCCCTGGGTGGGTGAGTGAAGGGAAAACTCAGAGCATCAGGTGGAGCTGACAATTTTTCAATGAGTTCCTGAAGGAAATCTTGGGAACGTAGTCCACAAGAATGAGTCTTCTAACTTTACTTTCTTGTCATTGAATTATCCCGTCAGATTCCTGTCCAGCCTACTTCTGCGGTGCTACCCACTATCTGCACAGCACCGAAGCCTTGTGACCAGCTTGGATCTTCCACCTCCCATACTGTGAACTGTGTTTTCTTAATGCCTCTAGATGAAAAGCTTCAATCTTTGGTTTGGTCCTGTTCTCATTGACTATACACATCTTTCCCCGTAAAAATCCATGAGTTTCCTCCTCATCTGATTAATATTAGTGAGCAGCTCCACCAGAGGACAGAAATCCAATAGGCCATTTCCAATAACTGACTCAGCATGCTGTGTTTCGGATGTGATGAGCTTGGCTGCTAGAACTACAAGCTGTTGAACCACAACTAGTTTAACAGACGCTAAAGGATGAGGTGGTACCAATGACTGTATGTTTTGTGTTCTGCAGCCTTGGGAGGTACAGACCATGGGATCTATGACTATTAATTACTCTTATGAATTGTGGCTGGTTAATTCCATAAGATATAGGTCCCAATGGGTTGGCATGGATGTATGTGTGTATGTATATATAAGCACACACAACCAAAAATTCAGCTTTTACACACCTTATCAGTTCACGTGTAATGATTGTTCTTAGAGGTGAGGAAGGCATATTTGGGCTGTGTTGAGAAGGCTGGGGTCCTACTCACTCTCGTCACTGTCAGCCTCACAGAGGCCTCTGCTGCTGACTGCTGTGAATGGAGTGTGTTGATGTGGATGACTGAGAGTTTGACTCACTTTAGATCCTTATGCCATCAGCCACAATTATGAAATTCCAAACTCTCTGAAAACAACAGTGGCTTTATGAAAGCATGAAAACATTTATTCAGTGTCAAAACCTGACTTCGCTTGATGTGAGATTATATATAGTTTCAATTTCCTCGCTTAGTGTGAATGATTTCTTGCAGGAATGTTAATGTGGTGTGGTTTCACAGTACTCTACTCTTACACGTGACCAGGGAGTTCCGTAAGCATATGCCCTGTGTAATGTCTAAACTCGGAGAAAGCCTGAATGGTAAAACACATCCATCCCTGAGGATTTCAGATAAGGAATTCAGAATCTGCACTTGTATCCATATTGTCAAAATGTGAATGCTGTTTGCCTCAATACTGAGTGACATTTTGATGATCTTTTAACCTTCATTTTTCTCTAACCCAGTGGTTCTCAAACTTTACTGCATGTTGGAATCACCTGAGGATCTTTAAAAAAAACCCTGAAGTCTGGCTCCCACCCCCAGATATGCTGATTTAATTAAGATGCAGTGTGACCTGGACTCAGGATTAAAATATCCTCAGGTGGTTCTAGTATATAACAAAGTTTGGGGATTACTCTTTTAACCCCTAGCAGAGTTATTTCTGGGGACATGAAGTTCAACAGAGAGAGCCCGGACACCCTGAGGAATGCTCTGTGACACCTGAATTAAATTAGACTGAATAGACACCACCCTGTGTTACAGCACCACAAGTTGTTTTGTTGTGTGATAGGATTTTTTTTGTGGGTTTTTTTTTTTTTTTTTTTTTGCACGGAGCTTTCTTTGTAACTAGAGTCACAACATTGCAATTGTATATCACTACGGCACAAAGACCTTCAATTTCCCACCCTAATTATATACTTTATACTTGTGTAATTTGGAGAAAGTAGTGTAACGGTTAGATTTAACTACTTGCAGTCTCCAAAATAATCCTTCAACAACCAACTGATAGTCAATTATATAAAACTGATTTTTCTCCATCAAATTAAATGATTGTTGTGAAAGAACCACACTTTAAAAAATGCTCAATTAATGTTCTAGCTATTTACAAACAAAGGATGTTATTTTGTAATATAGTGTCAGCTGAACTGTCTGCAGTCTAGCTTGTGAGCACTTACAAATACGAAAAGAGAAATAATAAATAAAAGGGAGCATTTCCAGAAAGCCTGGAGGTCAGTTTGATTTCCAATTGGTTCCCCATTCTTTCTCTTATTTACTCACTTGGACAAACTTAATAATTTCAGAGTTAGTACCTTTCCACATACCTGTAATTTATGAGAGCTTTATAAAGGTACAGGCGAGATTTGATTGAATTAAGAACAGAGAACACACTGGATTTCCAGAATGAGAGGAACCACTTTTTCAGGGTTAAAAGTGAAAATATAAATGCACACAGATTCTTACATGGCAAAGAAATTGAGAAAAATTTAAATCTTTTTCAAATGATGCAGAAGGAAAACTCTCCTAGTTGGTGATTGAGTTATAATGCAGCAAATTCACTTCAGTTTATGGAAAATGTTTTTTATTGTTAAAGGAGGCAAATGAATTAGTGATAAGCTTTGTCAGCAGGGAGCCGGCGGCAGTCATTTTCCCAAGGGAAGAATGACTAAAATGTATACATTTGGTATTTGTCACAACTTGAAAGAAAATAACTTGCATTCACCACTGACGACGTGGCTGGTTCTGTTACCTAGAGCTTCAAAACCAGAATTTGTTTTCATAAGCAGTTGCTGTTTTTCTCAGCATTTTGCATTGCTAGCATCCAAATAGCGATTAAGGCACAGGCAGCTTCATAATTTGTGAGGCAACATAGGGAGAAGCACACCTTTATTAAGGCAGCGTTCTCCAAGAGGTGTTTTTGGTTTGCTTTTATCTGTCTTGCTCACCTAGAAACTGGAATCCTGACTGCAGTTGTTAATGGGTGGCCACCAAGAAGAGAGAAAAATTTCTACTAATTGGGGAGGATCTTTTGTTTGAGATATCATAATAGGCACATAGGGATTACCTGAGAATGACCAGTTCTATACTGTGGAGGGAACTATTAAGTTAACTAGAAACTAAAGAATAAACATACATTTACAACTGCAAATGGTATGCTTGTGGTTCCAATGTTAGCGTCCAATGTCACCTCACTAGGGAGTTGTTAAACGCCCATCAGAGCATGTGAGAGAGAGACGGTATTTGTGCTCTAAGCCAGTTGAGGCTGTCTTGTGTCTTAATGGCGCTGATCTTGGACTTTCTGCTGATCCTTCCCTGTGTCCTGAGCTTGCTTCCCCAGGAATAATTGTTTCAGTGTAGTGAGGCTTATGGACCATTTGGAGGGAATTCTGTCTATGTCTGCAGTTGCTCATAATTCACACTTCATCAACTTTCTGTATCCGCAGCTGCTGCTCTTTCTAATGGCTATTACACAGATCCAGGCAATGCTGAGAGGTGACGTTTGAACTTTTTCCCTATATCACGGTCTGCTGTCCTGGGAAGGACTTATATCTATCCCTAGTGTGCTGTTGTTCCCAGGGCTTGGCCCGTCACTCTCCCAACTCCATCCTGTCCTGAGTCGTACTGCGATGGTGTGAGGACCCCTTGACTTCAGTTCTAGGGGAGGTGTATGGACAGGGAGAGCGGAATGGGGAACTGTCAGTCTTTGTAGGATTTTTTTTTTATAACAAAGGCTCCCCTACTAGGCATAGTAACACTACTACGACACTCTGAAATATATTCCTTTTGCCCGATACATGACAAATAGATTCAAGTCTTTGAAAATATCCATGATTGTGATTTGTTAATTTAAACATTTCCCTTTGAGTTCTGAGTGGGAAAAGAGTGTAGGCAATAGACTCTGAGGGTGGGAGAGTCTTAATATCCAAATGAGCCCAATGTACATTTTCTGATTGATTTTATCTTTTGTTTTCCTTAAGTCCAGTCACTAGCACTGCCACTGTTATGCATTCAGGAGACATTGATGAGGCGTCATGTGGGGCCAGGCATCAAGTCAGTTACTGTGAATAAAAGGGACCAAAATGCTCTCCCTGCCCCCAGGGAGCCTCACTGGGGTCTATACTCTTCTCTGATGGCAGCTCAGTTTCTAGCTATGTGCCTTCTTGTGTAGCCACATAAATCTTTGGAGAGCATTATAGCCAAGGGCCTCTATCACTCGGCCCTGGTGCTGCTCCCTAAAACCCCAAACTCCCATATATGAAAAGTGGTTAACAGGTCTAAATCTCTACGCCTCAGATCCTAGGGAAAAAAAGACACTTACCAATACATTCATCAAAGAAAATGTTGGTTTCTTCCATTACTTTTAAGGCCATTTTTTTTTTTCAAGTTAGGAAAGAGATCTGATTGGGGAGCCATCTGGCAGTGCTCTTTCTCTTGAAAGCAAGCGAAGGAAAAATAGCAAATTAAAAAAAAGAGAGAAATATTGCAAAACCCTAATGTGTGGGAGGGTGGTACTTAATAGACATGGAATTGAATGGGTGTGAGTGGAAACCTGCGTAGAGCTGTGGACACTGTGAAGTCCTTCTGCCTCCTAAGTAGAGCTGGCTAATTGATCATGGTTTTGTCTTCCTAGATGACCTTGAACATACTGATTTGTTTCCTCATACCCCTTCCAAGCTTATGCCTCTCTGATCAGATTATGTATTAATAGTTATAGGCTGGGCATGGTGGCTCAGGCCTGTAACCCTAGGACTCTGGGGGACTGAAGCAGGACGATCATTTGAGGTCAGGAGTTTGAGACCAGCCTGAGCAAGAGTGAGACCCCATCTCTACTAAAAATAGAAAAAATTAGCCGGGCGTGTTGGTGTGCACCTGCAGTCCCAGCTACTCTGGAGGATCACTTGAGCCCAGGAGTTTGAGGTTACTGTGAACTAGGCTGATGCTACTGCACTTTAACTGGGGCAACAGAGCAAGACTCTGTTTCAAAAAAAAAGAAAGAAAAAAAGATTATGGAGATTATGTAGTTATAAAACCAGAACCACAAGTACTCAGGATCCTTACTGTGTGTCTACACTGGTGTTTGACTCCATATCTTACCGGGATAAAAATGTGGGTGGCAGGACCAGGGGACATCCAAGATGGATCTTGGTAGTAGAGCTCAAAACCATGATAATAACAACAGATAGCAATGCTGGTATCCAAGCCCTCGCAACCTCCAGATCATACACCCGCCTGCTTCAGAGCTGAGGGACACGTGAGGAGTAAAACAGAATCTCACGCTGGTGCCTAAGTCCAACTTTCCTCAGCTCCTTAGTAAGGCCCTCGCATCAAAATGTCATGCAGCTTAAAAGGCCGGCCAAAAATGGACACTAGGGGGTTGTTATTTTACCTTGATATTTTTTGTGTGGGGGGGGGAATTTTTGTTAAACATAGCAAAGATAACCCAAACCAAACCATTTCCTTGGGATTTAATGACTAGTTGGGGCTAATCGAGGGTGGGCACTTGAGCTAGTGACTAATCCCTAAGATGTATAATAAGCCATCATGATGGCTTAAGTATTATCAAATAAAATCAAATATCAAGCATTTGTGCTCAAAACTGTAAGTTTCACCGGAAGCCGATTCAGCACATAACTAGTAAGTTACTGAAAATTCTACTACAAGACAGAGGTTATTCTAATTTTGGTGGAGTCAGAATAATTAATTTATCAACATTTAAAAGGAGGGCAGCTCTCAGCCTGACTTTCCTGCCCCCTTGACTCTCACCAAACCCCACCACAAGTTAAATAAATGTTCTTTCAGCAATCCCACTACTGGATATTTGTGCAAGGGAAAAAAAAAGACATTCTATAAAAAAGACATCTGCATTCAAATGTTTATAGCAGCACAATTCACAGTTGCAAAGATACGGAAACAACCCAGGTGCCCATCAATACATGAGTGGATTAATGAAATGTGGTACAGGTACACCATGGAGTTCTACTCAGACACAAAAAAACAGTGGTGAACTAGCACCTCTTGTCTTATCCTGGATGGAGCTTGAGCCCATTCTTCTAAGTGGAGTATCGTAAGAATGGAAAAACAAACACCACATGTACTCACCATTAAATTCATACTAATTGATCAACACGTAGGTGCACATATAGTACCATTCATCAGGGATCTGGCAGGTGGGAGGGGGAGGAGGAGGTGGGTAAATTCACACCTAATAGGCGCGGTGCGTGCTGTCTGAGGGATGGGCGTGCTTGTGGCTCTGACTTGGGCCATGCAAAGGCAATTTATGTGACCAGAGTATTTGTACCTTCATAATATTCTGACATAAATAAATAAATAATGAAAGACGAGAATTCCAATAACAAAAGTTCTTAGCAATCCTCAAACTATTTCTATTTGACCAAACCGGAAACACTGACTCTTCACTCCCTCCCTATCTGTATCAGTTTTGCAGGGCGGCTGTCACAAAGTATCACAAACCGGGAGACTGAGTATAAACTTGTGGTCTCACAGTTCTGGAGGCCGGAAGTCGGAGGTGCAGGTGTGGGGTGTGGGCAGCGTTGGTTCCTTCTGATGGCCGTGAGGGAGGAGCGAGTCCACACCTCTCTCACAGCTTCTGTTGGTTTGCCGGCCGTCTTTGGCGTTCCTTGGCTTGTAGGTTCATCACTCTGATCCCTGTCCTCATCTTTCCACAACGTCCTCCCTGTGTCCAAATTTTCCCTTTTGAAAAACACCAGTCACATTGTAGCAGGGCCCAATCTCATGACCTTACTTTAACTTGATTATCTCTGTAAAAACTGTTTCTAAATAGGGTTACATTGATTCCAGACTTAGGATTTCAACATGTCTTTTTGGGGGGGGTGGAGGTGGTGCAATTCAGCCCGTAACATCATATATCTACCATGCCTGGTCCCCATCCTCAGGTGACCTGCCTGATTAGGTCATAGGCAGAAGATCAACGTGTGAGATCGTTAGATCCCATGAGTTTCTGTGGGATGGAGATTAGCCAATCAGGGCCAGCGATGCTTCCTTCTTCCCTGTCATCAGGCACGGCCATCCCTAGAAGACATAACTCCCAGGACAAAGCTGTATTTGATCTCCTTCATCGCTCGTGCTTAAACATGTGGGCATGTGCAACCCCTGTACCCCCACACACGCATACACACCTGAGGGGTCTGTGCTAGAATAAATACCCAGGGCAAAGCCTGAAAAGAAATCGCAAGAAATAAGACCAGGCCCACATGCTGTGTATGAAAGAGAAGCTCCTTGTCAGGAGGGCCTCGTTATGACACAGTTGGGTAGCAGAAAGCCTATGCCTTTTTGCACAGAAGCGGGCAGATTCACCTCCTTCTCCTTCACTGACTATGTGCTCTAATGACCTGGCCCTGGCGGCATCTTAGGAAAGTCTTCCGTCTGTTGGGTCCACAAAAGAGCTACTGGTGGTTATAAGGGTCCTTTTTCGGGATGACAGTTTTTGGCAAGGCCCCTGCCTACGTCTCTGAGCACAGCAACTGGAAAGCCGGGAAGGACAGCAGAGCGAACGCTATGTTATTATAGTTGATTTGCTTTCCTTTCAAATGCAAAGGTTCCAAAAAAGACACATTTAAAAATACCAAAATAGGATAACAAGCCTCCTGTATACCAATGGTAATGAATGTAATATGCATGAAAATTAACTTGTTCCCCAAAGGTGGGAATTAAATTTTCAAAGAAGAACCGATAATCTTTGATAGGTAATGATCCATGAGCTGTGTTTCAAAAGGTGTGTTCTTTTAAGTACCTGTGTGCCTGCGCTGCATGCAGGGAAGATAACTTTTGAAGCTGCAGCTCTGTCTGCTTTGCTGTGGCCTGTGAGGAGCCCAGCAGTGCCTGGCGGCAGGCGGGCTTCCTCTGTGCTGGCGTGTTGGAACTAGCCGCATCCCGATCTTTTGCAGGGTTGCTGGAAATGGCTGAACCTGAGGAGACACCTGGTGGAGAACAGAAGCATTCTTCTCTCTGGGTGACATGCACTTATCTCTTCTTTTCCAATGTTTCAGACAACAGGAGAGCAAGGGAATGTCACAGAACCTTGTATTTGCTTTTGTTTAGCCATCTAAAGATGTGAAGCAAGTGTACAAGAAGTAAAAAAGATGTTGTGCTAATTTAGCCTTCTTACTAGTATAGTTCAGACTCTATGAGTTTAAATATTTCCTGCATTTATTTATTTATTCACTCACTCATCTGTTTATTTATAGGTATAACAGGGAGGGAGAGGTCTTGGTTCCTGTGTGTAGCTTTTATACTGAGCTAAAAGGGCAGGACATACCATCATCAAGAGAGGGGAATAAGGGTTTGATTGTGTGGGATTAGACCACGTGGGAATGCCATGTGCCTGGTGAGTGGAGAATTGGTGAATAGGGGAGCCCTCATAAATGGGTGGGTTAAAGTGGGGTGTTAGATACGTGGAAGATTTGGTTGAGCTGGGAGGAAGAAGTGGGCCGCTAGCACGGAGTGTATGGAGAGAGAAAGATGATGTGTATGAATGGTGGGTGGAAAGGATGCTGGCCTCTCTGCAGCAGAGCGTATGTTAGGGAATAATGAGAGATAGGATGGATCGGGTAAAGCAAAGCTTACTAAAAGAAAGTTTCTTAGGCCCTAACTCAAAAGCTGTCTAGTCTCAGCTACATGTAAGACCCAATCTGGCGTCATAGAATGTCAATGGTTTTGGAGTTAAAAGGAATGACTGCATCTCCCCCTCTGTTCCTAACTAGCTGTGTAGTTTGGGGCACTGTGTCAGTTAGTATTACAAACCAAGTCAAAAGTCAGTGACTGGCCAGGCACGGTGGCTCACGCCTGTAATCCTAGCACTCTGGGAGGCTGAGGCGGGTGGATCGCTCAAGGTCAGGAGTTTGAGACCAGCCTGAGCAAGAGCGAGACCCTGTCTCTATTAAAAATAGAAACAAATTATCTGGCCAACTAAAAATATATATAGGAAAAAAAAAATTAGCCGGGCCATGGTGGCGCATGCCTGTAGTTCCAGCTACTCGGGAGGCTGAGGAGTTTGAGGTTGCTGTGAGCTAGGCTGATGCCACGGCACTCTAGACTGGGCAACAGAGTGAGACTCTGTCTCAAAAAAAAAAAAAAAAAAAAAAAGTCAGTGACTTAAGACCCCAACCATTTCTTATTCCTCACGGATCTGGTCAGCTGACCTGGGTTGGGTTTAGCCAGGGTGGCCCTGCTCCAAGGTCCTCCCATCCTTCTCCGGGGACCCACAGGCTGGCTTGAGACTGGAACTCAGAATCGACACACATTGCTTTCCTCTTGTTCTGCTGGCCAATGCAAGTCACAAAGTCAGAGTCAGAGTCAAGGGGTGCGGTAACATTCTCCACTCCTGAGAAAAGAACTAAAAGTCACATGGCAAAGAGAATGGATCCAGGGAGTGGTGAGAAACTTAACCAATAACGCAACTGATCAATTCTCTTAAATTCCTAGTCATATTGTCCTCATCTCTAAAATAGGATTATAATATCTGTCCCTTTACCTCAATAATTATGAAGGTGAATATAATAATTAATGCATGTGTAAGTTTTTGCTCAGCAGTAAACCATAATTTAAAGAAAGGAATAATTATTTTGCACCTGCTTAATTCTCTCCTCTTAAAAAAATGTAAAATTCTTTTAATGGCCACCTTCACCTAAGCCTCCAGTGCCATCCCCTAACCTCTAGGAAGATTCTGTGTAGACCATCATCCCTGATAAATGCTTCCTCAAGAAATGTAAAGATGAAAGCTTCTACACTGACCTGGGATGTACCCAGATGAATAATTTAAAAAGACAAAACTCTTGCGTGTTGCTGATGTTTTCTTTGTAAGTGTGAAGACATGGCAGGAGATACACCATCAATCAGAAAAGTCCCCATGAGCACTTGTTTCCCTGGAGCGGTGGTGTTTCTGCACTGCTCATTCTACACACTCTCGTCATTTTCCCTTTGTGCCCAAAGCATGCGTGGCTAAGACAGTTGGCTTAGGTTCCAGAGTAGACAAAAGGAAGGATGCAGTCAGACTGATGTAGAATCTTTACCTCTCTGGCATTGTGCTCCAGTTAGAAGTGAGTGAACCTGACTTACATGTTCAGAGTTAGTCATGTACATGTGCATAGTTACTAATGTCTTCAAAAACTATTGACTCCCTAGGGCAAATAATATAGAACTCAGCATTATTTAGGATATTAAGCAATATGTTACTTTTCACATTTGAGTAGCTTGAACTCCAAGGTGTGGAAGACATTTCTTAGGGCAAAAAGCTAGATTTTCAGTGGTTGGTAGTCATCTGGATTAATTTAAGAAAAGAGAGTGAGTTTGTCTAGTTTTATGAAGCAAAGCGTAAGCTCATAATTGACTCAGTTTAATCAGAGTTGGCTGATCAAAGAAGCTGGACTCTTCTAGATAACAACTGGCAATTCCGATGGGGCACAGTGGCGTAGGGGACAGAGGGTCACACATCTGTGCTATGAGTTCCAGTTCTGAACATCACAGTTACTTCCCCAGATAGTGTTTTGGCAGACATTTAAGCTAGAGGGAACTGCAGGTATTAATATAACCTGAAATTTGAAAGATGAAAGAAGTGACCAAACTGATTAAGGATTGAAATCTGTTCAAATTCCAAGCCACACAAAGAAGAACATGCACTGAGAGTAGAAGAGGAAACAGTAATGGGAAAAAGTCACATTTTGCCAATTTTCATGATGCTTTTCCACTGCTAGTGACTAAATCTAAAGGCATGTTGTCCACATGAAGTTAAGCTTCAAAATGGTGTGTTTCTGTTGCAAAATGTTGGCAACTTTCCTTTTCCTTTCAGGGTAGAGACACCATTCAGGTTGCTCAAATGTTTTTGATTGGATTAAAATAAAAACTTTTGGAAACAAATCTATTTACAAAGTCCATGCAATCCTTCAGATGTGTATGGATTTTCTCTTCCTAGCTCTTATTTTTCCTTTGAAAAGCAATGCTTTGCAGCTCCTTTTTCTGAGATAGAAAAAAAAAATCAATGATCAACAAAAGTCCAGCACTCAAGAACAACCCAGAAATAACAAATCAGTCTGTGCATGTCACAGAAGAGGAGAGTGCATGTGGTAAGAAAAGCAGCTACCGTTTCAAGCTTCCACAGAAGAATTATAAGGAACAGTGCAGAAAACGTGATTGGAAAAAGGCAAGGGAAAACACCAATTCCACACAGAGTTATGCAGACCCTGGGACTTGTTTGCAACTGACCTGCTTCCACCTTCTCTGTGCGGCCAGCTCTGCCATCCTCCTCACTGGGCTGACACTGAGCAGATCTGTGTGTTTCTTTGCAATCACACAAGGGCACAGGACCAGCCAATTAGGAGCTAGGAGACAGCCACTGTGGATGCCTGAATTGGGGTCCTTCAAGTATGAGTGACTAGAAGCTTTGGCTTTAGAGCAAACAGCAAGATGAATCAAACTTCTTGCAGGCAATGGAAGAAGCCTGGACTTGGGAGTCAAATAGCTGTGACTTACAATCCAGGCTCACTAGCATTGGCCTTAAACAAGTACCTAAACTCATCTGCATCTATTTTCTCCTCTAGGGAGAAAATAAAGAACAAAGTAGGCACTTACTATACCAGATATAGGTATGGTATTAGGAAAACAGGGGGCGTTCTTTGCTATATCAATTATTCATATGAGGATTTAGATTTTACTCAAGGCAAGGGTGACACATGGATTTGTGTGCCAACTCCGAGTGATTGACAGCACCAGGGTTGGGATGAGAAGGATTTTGAGAAAGGGCTCAGTAAGAAATAATGGGGTGATGGATTATTGCTCTTTGTTATGAGTGAGAGCTGTTGTGAGTGAGAAAAGGGAGAATGGGGCCAAATATGCCATGCATTTACTATTTCTCAGGAGCACCAATAAACAAATACAAATGAATAAAAATAACACACGTCTGCTCTACAAGGATTGCATGGTCTAGTGGGTGATAAATACAATAAACTAAGTATCATAAAAGCTACTCTACTCTCTAAGTACCAGAATAATCTGGGAAGATGTCTCCTGGTATGCTTATTCCACAGGGGTGTGTCACTGAAAACTTCCCAAAGGGATGACGCTTAAGCTACGATAAATATCTAGCCATGTGGAGGGCAGAGCGAAAGAAGCATGTATTCCTACAAGATGGAACATCAACAAAGGCAGAGTTATGAAAAACCACAGCATGAAGGTCAAGGGCATGGAAACTTGGAGATTTAGAAAACAATATTTTCCTGGGGAATTGTCTGAAGGTGAGATTGTTGGGGTAGGCAGGCTCTGTGCACCACGTGAAGCTCTATTAAGGTACTTTATTGACTTGACTTGAGGGATGTGGGGAGGAACTAATCTAGCTCATAGCTCCAAGAAATTCCCATTCACATACATTGAGAACAATTTCCTTGACAAATTGAAACTTAAAAACCGATGAGATGCTATTCATTTTTCTGTGCAGCTTCATTCTCCTGCCATGATCTCTGCTACCTCAATGATGGAGTGGATCCTAAAGATGGGATAAAATTGTGTGTATTTATGGTTTATTGCTTTGAGAGATTGTTATCATCGTATCCTCATTAGTAGAGGCAAAAACAGTAATGGGGAGCCAGGAATTCTGGTGGATGGCTTTTGTTCATCTGGTTCCCTTGGTCTGCTATGCCCTTGCTTCTTTTCTAATTATTTCCCAATGCCCCTGGGAAGCCTGGACAAATTTCCCCTAAAAGAATTAGGCACCCTTCCTCTGTGTACCCAGAGCACACTGGTTATATTTTTGTCATGGTCTTTATTCTATTTATCTGGAATCTTGTTATTTTTTTTTTTCATTTGTAAGTTGCTGGAAGATGTCAGCTTTGTTCTGTAAACTTCTGAAAGACAAGGATAGCGCTTACTTATCATTGTACCTCTCACAATATTCAGCCCTATTCCAAAACATCGAGGAGGAGCTAATCCTCCCTAACTTATTCTATACAAACTATTTCATAGTGAATACTAGGAAAATCTCTATGTACATAAACTAGAAAACTTAGAGGAAATGAACAAATTCCTGGAAACTCACAACCTCCCAAGACTCAATCAGGAAGAAATAGAACTTCTGAACAGTCTATTAATTAGCAGTGAGACAAAAAAAAAGGCCCCAGACTAGATGGATTCATAGCCAAATTCTACCAGACCTATAAAGAAGAGCTAGTACCCATACTATAGAAATTATTCCATAATGTAGAAAAGCAGGGAATTTTCCCCAACTCATTATATGAAGCCAGTATCACCTCGATATCAAAGCCAGGAAAAGACATAATAAAAAAAGAAAACTACAGACCAATAATCCCTATGAACATAGATGCAAAAATTCTCAACAAAATATTAGCAAACTGAATTTGACAGCATATCAAAAAAATAATCCACCATGGTCAAGTGGGTTTCATCCCAGGGATGCAAGGATGGTTCAATATATGCAAATCAATAAATGTGATTCAACACATAAACAGAAGTAAAAACAAAGACCATAGATCATCTCAATAGATGCAGAAAAAGCATTCAACAAAATCCAATAACCTTTCATGATAAAAACTCTTGATAAACTAGGCATAGAGGGAACATATTTCAAAATTACAAAAGCCATATATCAAAACCCATAGCCAACATCATACTGAATGAGGAAAGTTGAAAGTGTTCTCCCTGAGAACTGGAACAAGACAAGGGTGCCCACTGTCACCACTTCTATTCAATGTAGTACTGGAAGTCCCAGCCAGAGCAATCGGGCAAGAGAAAGAAATACAAGGCACTGAATCAGGAAAGAGGAGGTCAAACTATCCCAGTTTGCTGATGATACGATCTTGTATTAAATTTTCTTGTCTGGAGTCAGTTCCATTGTGACTCTGCTGCACATCTTGTGCTTCCACAGTGGCTGCCAGCAGCTCTCATCTGCAGTCAGGAGAAAAGGAGAGCCTCTTCGTCAGTGTTCTCAGCAAATTTCCAACGTTCACACTTACTAGGCCAGCTTGGATCCCACCCCACTGTGGCCAAATGGCTGGACACTGTGAACAATATTTCTGTTATTCTCCTTAACTTTCAGTTCTCCGGAACAGAGTATCAAAAACAAACAAATAAACAAGCAAAAAGACTCCTTTCCCCAGTGCTTTTAGAAGTGGTAGCTTGGGCATCCTGTGAGGTCAGTATTCACTGGTTATAGAGAAGTACTGGGTAGGTGACTAGATGCTCCTTGCAATAAACTAGGATGGACAGGAATTGACACCCCAATCATACTTTTTGTTCATCTCTTGTTGCCTTGCCCACTCTGGCAGTAACCATGACTCCCAAGGACTTGAAGCCTGTGTGCTTCTTTGGGCCGCATGGTACACTCAACATCTCCTTCTCCCACTGCCCCCTCCCTGTGACGTTTTGTGTGCTGTGAGTCACAGAACTGAACTCTACATCTCAGATTGGCCCACAGTTGGGCTTCTACAGTGCTATCCAATTCTCCTTCCAAATCCCCTTTCCTTTCCAGCCTGCAGGCAAAGGCCAGAGAATAGCATCAAAAGCAGCAAAGTCCTTCTTTTGAATCACCCTCTTGGTCTCTGGCTTTTCCTGGGTTTTTCATAACTGCTTGGACCTCACCTTGGGGCTGCCTTAGGATTTTGCTCACAGAGCCACCGTGCACTTGGATCTCCAAAACTGGAGCATATAGGATTTGAAATCACATCCCAAGGGATTGATAGTCAAAATCTTAACTCTTCTGTCCATTCCCAAAGGCTTTTGATTTCTGCTTACTCAGGTGTTTCTCCCCCATCTCAAATTATCTGACAATTCTGTCCGACAGTGTCACCATGTATAGTTCTAAACTTCCTTTGGAAATCACTCCTTCAAGGCACATATCTCCTGCATTTTTGTCATGGTCACCCACCTAATTGTACATGTAAGGATGAGGAGGCCCAGGAAAGTCAAGTGACTTTTCTAAGGTCACACAGCTAGTAAGTAGCAGAGTTTGTCTAAGTTTCTTAATGATAATTGTCAATTTAATAGAAAAAATGGAAACTATTATTCAATTACTTAAATCACTTTTAATCTAGCACATGCTAATTACTTTGAGTCTAGCAATACTCAAGATACTTCCAAATTCATAATTTAGGGCAAAAGATGAGGGGGTAAGCATTAGCCACAATGATACAAAAGAAGAGAGTTGATGGTTTGTTATCCTAAGCATTCACCTTTCTTAGGAAACTGTCAGGAAGTCAGAAAGTTACATAAACATTATGTGAGTATGACTCAAAGTATTTTTCCTTAAGCTCAACAATAAAAACAATACATTATGCATCTCTGGATTGTCATTTGTTTTCTTGCTTCAAGGTCAAAGTGAATAGTACTTCTTTAGGTAAATGTTCCCTGTTAGTAGTGATTAACAAAAATTTCTTGGTGAATTAACTGGTCCCAACGTAAACATGTTCTAATAGCAGGAAACGAATGTCAGTGAAAAGTGCACTACAGCAAAAATGAATCAAGAACCTCATTGTTTGACTATTTTACCTAGATGACTAAGTGTTTTACAAAAAATGTGTTTTCTGACCCTAAATTCAGTATTTGGGAGTTCAAACTCTCTTAGTTTTGATTCAAAGAAACATAGTCTCCTGTACACCTGAAAAACCTCTTATTGAAAAGATCAAAAAGTGACCTCTTTAAATTGAATTAATTTTATTCAAGTTCAATATTGGGAAGATGGCTTAGATGAAGAAATTGCCTTGGTTAATTATGACATCCCATACTACTATGATTCTATCAAAGTTTTCAGATAAGGACTGATGTTTGGGAGCTTATCAGATCTGCTTGAGTTTTTTTCCTCTTTGCATAAGCTTTAAATCTTTCTTGGTGAATTGCATAATGCTGTTGATTAGCTGATATTTAGTGATCTTAAAGTTTTGACTTGAAAGATGGTAATTGCTAGCACAGTACTGCCACGAGTTTAACAGAAGAAAAATAAAGTCAAAACACTTTACTTTGGCTTTTTCTGGAACACTATTTTTTCCTCTTTGGCAAAGCTTTTCAAATCCTTTGCTTCAAGTTGATCTCGGTAATTAAAAGGATGATTTTAAAAACTCTCCAAAAGAATTCTGCATATTAAAATTCGTTAACATGCAATGTTCACAACATAGGATATTTTATTGTAACCATCTATGGAGAGAAAAATGGAAAGGAAATTAGGTGCTTTCTCTATATGCACTGCCCATGTGTGTTTATTGCAATTTAGTTACATAACTGCGAACTTGACACAAGTAGTTATATGGCTATTAACTCAATTTCTCTTTAGAGACTTGAGAAAAGGAGAGAAGAATGAAAGTAGAGAAGAAGAAAGATCCTACTTGTTGAGGTGTCCACTAGAACTGCATCTGTTTCATTCTCATGAAAATGGTATGTTCATGGCTAATGCAGCTAATTTATTGGTGAACAAAACTAGTTTGTTGGCATGATATGATACAAACCTATTTACCTTAGAAATTACAAGAGGCCATTGTAACCAAACAGGTGGGGAAGTCATTCATATAAGTCACTGGAGACTATGGAAATACAGCAACCGAACAATCGATGGAATTTCTACTGGACTGAGATGTTGTCTTGGAGACACAACCAAAGTGAGCCGTGCAGTAAGAGCCTGGCAGGGAACAGCCCTGCCAAAGCGTTAGTGCCACCTGTTTGTAGCCAACCCTGGGGAATGGACAGACAGGTAAGAAGTTCTCACTGTGGCCTACTTCAGAAATACTTTGGATAAAAGCAATTGTGAGAGGAAGGAGGAATTAGGAAGGGTTGTTACAGGCATACCAAGATAGCTGATTAAAAAAATGCTACAAAATACATGGTGGATTTCCCAGTAACATAAACCAAATCATTTTAATAATCAATGTATTCCTACTTCTAGTTATTATTAATGATAGTGTTAACAAACAAATTAATGGTTCAGTTCGGAAATTCTATTTTGACTCAAAATCAAACCTATTAATCATGTTCTGGATTGTAACATTTCTTAGCACTTTACTGTAATAAATGAGATTTTTGTGTTGTTATTTAACATTTTCCGCTATTTATATCCTGCTTTTCTAAATGGGTCACTATCATTTAAGAGATAAAGAGTCTATATGAACTTTCTTTTACCCCCACTCATTGTATTATTCCTTCTCCATAAACTTGGAAAATATTTTCTGATTTAGTTGGATTTAACTGCACAGGGCATTTTGGACCCATCTGTTCAGCAGCTTTTTTCTCCATGACATGCACTTCTGATTTTCTTATTGTCTCAGTTGCCTTTAGATTGAGGACCTGCCTTATTCTTACTAGTCACCCCTTTATAACTAGAATCTGATCCAGACCCCAAGGTAGTGATTGAAGTTCCTGGCGCTTACTCACAGAATTTGCTGACAATGATCTGAGCTCTAAGAATCATCTGCCCTGTGTATACTTTTTTAGTATCTTAATTCACCATTCATCTGAAAGACACTCTTCCCTTTAAGCTTCCTGTCTGGACTTGACTTAAGTGCAAGCTATACAAATCAGGCTCATCCATGAGGGGTAAACTTGGTACTGCCCCTTGCATGGTGCCGGGGTCTAGTTCAGAACCTGACTGTACCTATTTGCCCCTCAATCTGCCGAAAATCCTGGGGCCTTGCTTAACCTAGTCCAGACATAGAATGTGAATGGCTTGTCCACTAGTTTTTGAAAAGGGGTAAGATAAAAATCTTTATAAGTAGGGGTATTCCCAGAGCGCCTACATTCCTGAACACCTGCTGCTACCTCAGTGAGGAGTCACCAGGAGTTTAGTAGAGCAGTCAGAGTTATGTTCAAGTAATGGGGCAGATCTAGGATTGAATCTACCTTTTCACAAACTCTGGTTTGAGCCTGCCCAGGTGTTCTCAGTCCATATGAAGTGCTGCTCTGGGCAATAGAGTGATATTTAAAAGCAGATTTTAACATTCTCCATGTTGTAAAAATTATTAACTACTTGCCTCAAGGCTTGTGACAAAAATCCATCCTATAAAAATGTCTTTGATAAGAAAGTTCCATATAAAATTTTTCCTCATTAAAATTTGTGTGTGGGGTGGGATTGTATGTGTGTATGTGTGTGTGTGTGTGTGTGTGTGTGTGTATGTACGGAGCTTCTGATATTATTGAGTTGTATCATTATGGTACAAATTAGACACAATGAGAAAAATTCACTGTATTTGTTCTTTATTTTTGATAAATGTGTATGTTTCACTTAAGTGTGTGAGGCATTGGATCATGGCCATACACGAGTTGGCAGAGTTGAGAAGGTAAGGAAAGGTCTATATACACCACAGTTAGTAGTGTGGTACTCTCAGCTTGAGCTGGCAGAGTCCACACTGCATCAAACTCCAGATTCTGGGAGGGGCTGGAGCTGCACTGGGAGAGCAGAATTGAAGGAAGATGTGCAAAGGACCACTCTCGCAATCTTCACAATTTAAGTCAGAGCCTTTCATGGGTAGTGAGTTAGAATTTCAACTCACTTTCTGCCTATTTCAATAGCTAGATCTCCTCAAAATGACTCCTCTTCTCTTAACCACATAGGCCCTTTTAGAGTGGTCCATGAGGTTGATTTTAGACATAAAAGTCAATTTCAACTTCTGGCAAGACCAGAAAGAAGATTAGAAAACAAGAAAAATATTTCCCCTTGATTCTACATAGACTGAACACCTAATAGACATTTATCAGATGATAACTAAGAAGTTTTATAGGAAACACAGAAGTGACAGCAAGTGTCTACTATTATAGGAAACCTTGAATGAAACTATAAATGGAGGAAAGATTTACAGATAATTTTATTTTTTCTCTCTGTGACTTTTCGCCTTTTTACATAGTGTATGATGAACATTCTGATTACAATTTGTAATTTTATATTTTTATATTTATTTGTTTGAAATAATGCTTTCCCTATTAGAGTGAAAGATTCATTAACATATGGATATGACTATTGTGTTTATTGAAATATCCACAGTGCCTAGGGTAGGATCTAGCATATGCTTGGTAAATATTTCTGATTCAATTAATTGAGGAATGATGAATGAATGAAGAACAGATAAATAAAAAATAAATCATCACTTCTGGTTTCCAGTTCCACATAGAAGGAGCTTGGAAGTCACCAGTCTGTTCTAACAAGTAAAAAGCTAAACAAACTGAACAATCAACAATTCTTTTCAGATTTATAAGGAAGTGAGGTCACAGGGAAAACCAGTGTGTTTTACCTCCAAGACCTTGACCAGGATATCACAGTAAATATGGGAGAAAGAATCCCCTTCAGCTTCCAGCAGGAGAAGGGGAAAGGAAACCATTTTGAAATATGCCAGAACACTCTGTTCTTCTTAACAAGATCTACCTTTAGGAAAAACTAGTTAACCAGAGCCTAACCTGTTGGGGTTTTATTAGAGCCTAACCTAGGGGTAGGAAAATACCCAACTCTATCCCACTCTAGTCTTCTTTGTGGGAGAAAGAAAATACCCAATCCTAGCACAATCTACCCATCCTGTTCCACCAAAGGGTAGGAGAGAAATAAACACTGAGAAACATTTGTGAAGGTCATAGTCCAGAGGCATAGGCTCACTTAAAGACTGAGACTTAATCCTAGGACCATGGCACACTCCTTGCCCATCCCACACTTTACCACCACATTACTGAAGGCCTATTTACAACAGTATCTTTTAGCCAGTATACCATGTCTAGCTATCAAGAAAAAAATTACAATGCACACTAAAAGGCAAAAACACAGTTTGAAGGGAGAGAGTATGCATCAGAACCAGACATGACAAGGATGTTGGAATTATCATTCAGAAAATTTAAAACTACTATAATTAGTATGATGACAGCTCTAATGGTTAAAGTAAACAGCATGCAAGAACTGATGGGCAATGTAAGCACAGAGATAGACATCCTAAGAAAGAACCAAAAAAAAATCCCCAAATACTAGAGATCAAGAACTCTGTAACAGAGAGGAAGAATGGCTTCATTGGACTTATAAGCAACCTCAAAGTGGCTGATAAAAATAATCCCTGAGCTTGAGGACATATCAATAAAAGCCTCCAATACTGAAAAGCAAAGAAACAAAAGCTAAGAAAAAGAAAAAGAAAATAATATCCAAGAACTGTGTGACATCTACAAAATGTACATGTAATAGGAATACTAGAAGATGAAAGAAAGAAACAGAAGAAATACTTGAAAAATAATGACTATGAATTTCTCCAAATTAGTCACAGATTCCACAAGCTCAGAGAACACAAAGAAGGATAAGTGCCAAAAACACAACTTGGCATATCATTTTCAAACTATAGAAAATCAAACATAAAAGAAAAAAGTCCTGAAAGAAACCAGAGATAAAACCTAGCTTACTTATAGAGGAGCAAAGATAAAAATTACATCTAACTTATCCTTAGACACCATGCAAACAAGAAGAGAGTAGAGTAAAATATTTAAAGTGTTGAGAGAAAAAAACCAATCACCAACCTAGAAATCTGTATTCTGCAAAATTATCCTTTGAAACTGAAGGATAAAGACTTTCTCAGACCAAGAAAAAATAAATTAAGGAAATTTGTTGTCAGTAGATCTGTCTTGCTAGAAATGTTAAAAGAAATTTTTTAGAGAGAAGTAAAATAATATACATACAGAAAGGAATGGAGAATGTTCATTCTCAACACTGGAGAAGGAATAAGTGAAGGTAAAATAAAAATTTTTATTTTTATTATACTTATTTGGTCTGACAGAGAATATTTTGTTCAAAATAGTTAACAGCAACAATATATTCAACTTGGTATGTCTATGTATATATCTTATGTATATATATGCTTATAAGTAAAATGAGTGACATCAATGATACAAGAGATGGGAGAGAAGAATTAGGATTATTTTGTTATTATAAGATACTCATACTAACTGTGAAACAGTAGAGTGTTATTTGAAAGTGATCTTGAATTAGTTGTAAATATTTATTACAAATTATAGTTTAAAAAAGTATAGCTGATATGCTATGAAAAGAGAGAAAATGAATCATATAAAATGTTCAATTGAAACCACAATAGGCAGAAAAAGAGTGGGAGACAAAAACAGTAAGAGAGAACAAGAACAACAAATGGAAACAATAGAAAATATGGTAGATATTAATCCCTAACAATATCAATAATCACTTTGAATGTCAATAATTAAGTGCAACAATTAAAAGATAGAGATTGGCAGAGTAGATCATAAAACAACATCCAACTATACAGTGTCTTCAAGAAATCCATTTTAAGTATAAATAAACAGAGATAGGTGAAAAGTAAATGAATGGAGAAAGATATACTATGCTAACATGTATCAAAAGAAAGCAAGAATAGCTAAATTAATTTTAACCAGAGCAGACTTCAAAGCAAGGAAAGCTATCAAGGATAAAGAGGAGCATTAAATATTGATAAAAAAGGTTGATTTTCTGAGAGGATATAATAATCCTTAACATGTATCTTTAACAACAGAGCATCAAAGTACATGAGGAAAAACTAATATAATTGCAAAACGAGGTAGATATAACTGATATAACTGAAAGGCAAAACTCTTATAATTTGGAGACTTTAACAACACTCTATCAGAAATAAACACACGCATCAGGTAGAAAATCAGTAAGGACATAGTTGAACTAAACACCAATCAACTGGATATAACTGTCATATTTAGGTTACTTTATCCAACAACAAACAAGTATGTTTTCCTCAAGTTCACATGGAACAGTCACCAAGATTATCTGTGTGGTAAATCCAAACATATCAACAAACAAACTCCTGGAACTAATAAATGCTTATAAGAAGATTGTAGGATACAATTGTAGGATACAATTGTAGGATACAATTTTAATACATAAAAGTCAGTTACTTTCCTATACACCAGCACTATGTTGAATAGAAGTGGAGATAGTGAGCAACCTTGTCTGGTTCTAGTTCTAAGTGGGAATGCTTTCAATTTTTCCCCATTCAGTATGATATTGGCTGTGGGTTTATCATATATGGCCTTAATAATTTTAAGGTATGTTCCATCTATGACTATTTTGTTAAGAGCTCATATTGCCATCTAATCTCCACAAAGCAGACAAAAATATACATTGGGAAAAAGAAACTCTATTCAATAAGTGGTGCTGAGAAAACTGGATAACCACATGCAGAAGATTGAAACTGGATCCCCACCTTTCACCTCCCACAAAAATCAACTCATGATGGATAACAGACTTAAACCTAAGGCATGAAACCTTAAGAATTCTAGAATAAAATTTTGGGAAAACTCTTGTAGACATTGGTCTAGGCAAAGAATTTACGAAGAAGACCCCCAAAGCAATCACAGCAGCATCAAAAATAAATAAATTGGATCTGATCAAATGAAAAAGCTTCTGCACAGCCAAGGAAACTATCATTAGAGTAAATAGACAACTTACAGAATGGGAGAAAATATTTGCATTCTACACATCTGATAAGTGGCTGATAACAAGAATCTATGTAGAACTTAAGAAAATTAAGAAGAAAAAATCAAACAACTCCATCAATAAATGGGAAAAGGACAGAAACTTTTCAAAAGAAGACAGAATAATGGCCAGCAAACATATTAAAAAAGTGCTCAACAAATGCTGGCATGGATATGGAGATATTGGAGCACTCTTACACTGCTGGTGGGACTGCAAATTAGTACAACCCTTCTGGAAAGTAATTTGGAGATATCTCAAAGAGCTAAAAATACAAATACCATTTGATCCAACAATCCCATTACTAGGCATCTACCCAAAAGAAAGAAAGACATTCTATAATAAAGACATCTGCACTCGAATGTTTATGGCAGCACAATTCACAATTGCAAAGATGTGGAAAGAATCCAAGTGCCCATCAATACATGAGCAGATTAATAAAATGTGGTATATGTATACCATGGAATACTATTCAACTACAAAAAACAGTGGTGAACTAGCACCTCTTATATTATCTTGGATAGAGCTTGAGCCCATCCTTCAAAGCGAGGTATCACAAGAATGGAAAAACAAGCACTACCTGTACTCACCACCAAATTGGCACTAACTGATCAACACTAAGGTGCTCACATGATATTCACTGGGTACTGGTAAGGTGAGAGGGGGTTGGTGATGGTGGGTAAATTCACAACTAATGGATGCAGAGCACACTGTATGGGAGAAGAGCATGCTTATAGCCCTGGCTTGGGCGAGTCAAAGGCATTATAAGTAAGCAAAATGTTTGTACCCCCATCATATTATGAAATGAAATAATAGTAAAAAACCATAAAGGTGCCAAAATTTGTAATAAAATTTATTACTCTGTGACCTAGAAAAGTATTATATAGGAAGGAGGGAACAAACAAATATTAAAGAGCTAGGACACATGAAGAAACTAAAAATAAACAACTATTACTCTCATTTATTTGTAGCCTAGTTCTAAATATTTTGAGTTGACCTATTTTTCACTGGAAATCTTATTTTGCTTCATATCCTCCCAGCTTCTGACATCATTATTTAGTTCCCTGTATATGACTTCCAAGTAACCCAGATCAATCTTATTATCCACCATCTGGAATTTTTCACTGCCTTGGCATGCCTTCCATATTGTAATCCCTGGGACCCACATTTGAATGAATCATATACAAGGTTAGTATGATCTTTGACACAGTACTGTGTGGTCTGCTGAATTTACTACCATTGCCTGACTGGGGCTCTGTTAACAGATCAGATTTCCCAGCTGTATACAAGGTTTCAGTACATTTTTGTGCCCTACAAGCCCTGTGTTTGGCCATCCTCCACTTAGCTCAGTCTTGCTCATTTCCTGTGGTGACACAAGTGGGTTTTCACTGAAATTCAGAGAATCACTTATCCTTTGGAGAAATGTGTCTCATAGTATAAAGCAAAGGGTGACATCAGCAAAAATGGTGGAGTAGGGAATGCCAAAAGTCCATTCCTCCACAGAAGCAACAAATAAACTAGCAAAACTATCAGAATCAACTTTTTCAGAACTCTGAGAACTAACAATCAATAACCAGAGAAATGCTTATCCAAGAAAAAACAGTTGATTCTCTACAGGACAGCTTTGTGGCATTTTAACTTATCCTGATCCCATTGCCCAGAATTCCATATTTGGTAAAACTATCCTTCAAACATGAAGAAAAATTGAGACATTCTTAGGTAAGCAAAAATTGAGAGTTTGTTGCTACTAGACCTGCCCTAAAATAAATGCTAATAAGTATTCTTCAGTCTGAAAAGAAAAAACACTAGACAGTATTATTAATTCACATGAAGAAACAGAGAGCAAGAGAAAAAGTGTTAATAACAATATAGGCAAACACAAAGGTCAATATTAATATATTTTTGGTTTGTCTTTTTTCTTATATAATTTAGAAGAAAGTGCATAATGAAATAATTATAAATCTATGCCAATTGCTGCACAGTGTATAAAGATATAATTTGTAGCAATAACAACATGAACAGGTGACAGAGCAATACATGATAAAAATTTTGTCTACTAATGAAAATAAATTGATTTTAATCTGAACTAGATTGTCATAAATTAAGATGTAAATTGTAATTATCAGGACAACCACTAAACCACTAATAACTAAACCAATAACTAAAAAGTATTTAGTTTTAAAAAAGGGAATTAATGTGGTTCACTAGAAAATATTTATTTAACATAAAAGGAGGCAGCAATGGAGAAATTGAAGAACAAAAAAAAATCTGAGATAAAAAATAATTAAAAATGACAGAAATAATTACTTCCTTATCTGTAATTACATTGAATGTAAATGGAATAAACTCTTCAATCAAAAATCAGAGTTTGGCAGATTGGATAAAAAATAGGATTGAACTATATTTTGTCCACAAGAAATTCATTTTAAATGCAAAGATTCACATAGGTTGAAAGTGAAAGAATGGAAAAATATATTTCAGGCAAATAGTAACCAAGAAAGCTGGCATAGTTATATGAATATCAGACAAAATAGACTTAAATACAAAAATTGTTAAAAGAGACAAAGAAGTATAATACATAATAATAAAAGTATCAGTCAACTGAGATGATATAACAATTATAAACATATGCGCCTAATAATATGGCCCCCAAATATAGGAATTGAACAATGACAGAATTCAGGAGAGAAACAAATAGTTCAACAATAGGTAGAAACTTCAATACCCCAGTTTCAGTAATAGAAAGAACAATTAAACAAAAGACCAGCAAGGAAATAGAAGACAACAGTAATATTATAAACAAGCTATACCTAACAGGCATATATAGAACACTCCACTCAACAAAAGAATATATATTCTTCTCAAATGCAAATGGAGCATTACCCAGGACTGACCATATATTTGGCCACTACACAAATCTCAATGAATTTTAAAAGATTGAAGTAGTATGAAGTATCAACCTTGACTCCAATGGAACAAAACTAGAAATCAGTAGCAGAAGGAAATCTGAAAAAGTCACAAATATGTGGAAATTAATCAACTCAATCTTAAATAACTGATGGATCAAAGAAGAAATCACACACAAAAAAATTAGAAAATTATTTGGGTAAATAGAAACAAAACACAGTATATCAATTCTTATGGAAATGCAGAAAAATCAGTGGCCAGAGAAAACTTATGGCTATAAATATCTATATTAACAAAGAAGAAAGATCACAAATCAATAGCCCAACTTTTCCTTTAAGAAATTAGAAAAAGAAGAGCTAAATCTAAAACAATGGGAAGGGAGAAAATAATAAAGATTGGAGTGAAAATAACATAGACTAGAAAAAAGGGAGAATCAACAAAACTAAAGCTGGTTTTTTGAGAAGATCAACAAAACTGAAAACGCTTTAGCTGAATGACCAAAGAAAAAAGATGGGAAAATCAAATTACTAAAATAAGAAGTAAAAGTAAGAATATTACTATTGACCTTACCTAAGCAAAAAGGATTTTAAGAGAATACTATGAACAATTGTATTCTAACTACTTAGACAACCTAGAAAAAAAATGAACAAATTCCCAGAGGAGCATAAACTACCAAAACTGACTTAAGAAGAAGTAGAAAATGTGAATAAATCTATAAGAAATAAAAAGACAGAATGAAGAAACTACTAAAACCATGGGGCATGGTGTGAAGGAGTCATCTCATTTTGCATATTGATATAGTTAGCTTCCTGAAGTAACCAAGGTCATACACATATGTGGGTAAAGTGATCAAGAGGTGGAGAAGAAACTTTCTTGATGCCTGAACCCAAAGAAGTGTTATTCCAGAACCTTTTGATGAAGTCTTAATATGGGCTACAATTAGATTGGGAACATATGGAGATGCAATGGTTGATGAGATTAAGGTCAAAATTTGGATGAAAATTGGAATGTTTGAACAGAATTTTTGAAAAATGTTTGTATCTCATTTACCTAAATGTTTTAATGGGATAGATATTATGTCTTACTGGGGAACACCTCCCCTACCTAGTATTATAAAATAAAAGCCATGTAATACTTTGGCTATTATTAATTAGACATGCTAAATGGAAACCTATAGAATTACCTGAGGCTGCACAAGTTGTTAATTTGAAATAGTACTGGATAGTTGGTGGTAAAAAAAGAGATTGCCACATTAATTAATGACATGCTAGAAGCAGAGTGGTGGTACCAACAAACTTTTTGAACAATAGCCCTGCATGGCCCATAAGAAAGGCAGGTCACTCATGGAAACTAATAGTATATTATCAAGGCTTAAATAAAGTAGTACCAACCATAACATCAGCCATTAGTAATATGGTTTCAATGGTGCAAAAAATTATGAAAAGCTGAAGGAGACTTGTGCTTAGTGTTTTGTTTTGCAAATATTATTTCTCAATCCTAATTTCGGGAAAGAATCAGCTGCCGTTTGTCTTGATGTGGAAAGGATCCCAATTTACATTTCCTATATTACCACAGGGTTATTTAAATTCACCAACTTCTGTCATAATTTAGTTGGAAGGGATTTGAACTTAATGCAGGTCTCCAGTGTGATAATACACTACATTTTAATAATACCATAGTAATATCAGCAACGGATGAACAAGTGAAAACTGGCTTACATGAAGTGATACCATATATGACTAACAAAGGTGACTTGATAAATCTAGTCAAAAACCAAGGATCCACCTAACTGAAATTTTTAGAATAACCTGGACAGGACCCACCAGTGACAGAAATTCTATAGACAACTAAAAATTAACTGTTGTCATTGCCTACCCCTGGAATTAAGCACAGCACCTGAAGGCCATCTTTAAATGGGTAACTGAGTAACAGAAGGCTACATTAAAATTGCAAGAAGTGGTAGCTCAGTCGATTCCTTTGGGCCCTTATGATTCAGACTCAAATTATTTTGGAAGCATCTGCAACTTTCACTTATGCCAATTGGAGCTTACAGCAAAGGACCATGAGTGCTGCTCAGTGGTGACCACTGGTATTTTGGACCAGAACATTTTCACATGTAGCTATAGGGTACATACCATTGAAAGTGGCCATATCCCTGAAAGCCATAAAGTAATCTGGAAACCTAAAATACTCATCATGTCTTGGGTAATGTCAGAGAAACGCCCTAATAAGGAGAGCAGTGCCAAGAAGAGTTTCATAATAAAATGAAAATGGTTTATACAGGAACATCGTCCTGGAAGAATGCAAGGTAGTATCATAGTATACACAAGTAGGTAGCCTCTTTTCATCTAGGGCTGACTTCCATGATTGGAAGGACATTGGAATCAGTAGGAACCGGGATATCCTGGTGCACTCACTTCAGTTGGCCACCTGGATCCATGAAATGAGTGTACCTGGGTTGCTGTAGCAATGCTGAGGAGGGGGATCATTCATAGAGTCTTCTTGCACTTTCTAGGACCAGGAGGTAAAAATACCATCCCAAGAGATAGAAACTGTAGATGGCCATGGGACACATTCCCCAGGGGGAAGGCTCTGCACATAGCTGGCACATAGACATCATTGGATCACTACCAGTAACCCCAGGAGGCTATAAATGGGTCCTGATAGTAAATAGGTATTTTCTCCGGACTGGACTTTGCATACTTAGTGATAGATGCAGATTGTATTAATCTGCTCTAGCTGCCATAACAAAATACTGCACAGACAGGGTGGCTTAAACTCCAGACGTTTATTCTGTCACAGCTCTGGAGGCTGGAAGTCCAAGATCAGGATCACAGCAGAGTTAGTTTCTGGTAAGGCCTTTCTTCCTGGCTTGAAGATGGCCCCCTTCTTGCTGTGTTTTCATATGGCCTTTCCTCTGTATGAGTGGAGAGAGAAAGCAAGAGAGAGACATATCTCATGTCTCTCTCCCTTCTTACAAGGACGCTAGTTCTATCAGGACCTCACCCTATGGCCTCATTTAAACTTACTTCTTTCCTTAAAGGTCTTCTCTCCAAATACAGTTCACATTGGGGATTAGGGCTTCAACATATGAAAATCAGGGGAACACAATTTAGTCCATCACAAAAGTGCTCAAAATGCTATAAATGGACTGGAGCAGATGATACTGAACCAATATGGATGGCCAAGTTACATTTCTTCAGACCAAGGAACCCACCTTGTAGTCCATAGTGTCCAACAATGGGCAAAGCAAAATAACAAACATATCAAATGAGCCTATCATGTTGCATATCTTCTTAGAGTAGTGGTTTAATAGAGAATGGGAACAGACAATTGGGACCTTTGTTGTCTAAAATGGGAGGAGATCAAGGCACGATGGGCTGGCTTACTCACAGGACTTCATGAGTGTGGACATGCTCAACATGAGGAGTGCCAGGGAAAGGTCTCCACTCAACAGATTTCTCCACTTTTCTTGGAGATCCAGGGAAGAGAGATTGGGGAAGGATGCTGGTATGACTATAAAATTCTTTCTCATCACCTCAAATCTTCCTTTTCACCTCAAGTTTCATTTATCTACATGATGCAGTGGTCCTAGGACCAGGGCTGCAACCACAGGTGTCAGAATCGGGGATGATCTCTAAGCAAGAAACTTTAATTATATTTTGAAAACTTTGGGCCAAAATTCCTGAGGATTTGATGGGATGGACTGTGCCTTCACTCCATCTGGCAAAGGTGAGGTTGGCAGTGAGTGTAACTGTATTGCCTAGTTGTGGAGATAGCCCACTAGTTCAGCACACGTGTAACCCTGCTCCATGTGAAGGGGAATGGATGGGGGGAGGCAGTCGCTAGAGTAGTATTGCTGCCAGCAACGTGGACCAGCACAGTGACTGGACATAATGTCCCCTGCAAAGGTGGGAAAGTTTAGGTTTAAATCAATAACAAATGGAGAGGAGAAACAGGAGCTGAAGGTGAAGGAATGAATAAATGGATTATGCAATGAGGGAAATTCAATATTACATTGGTGCTTCAAGAGAAGCTCAGAGTTAGAGAATGATATTATCTCGTAGCACACAATGCTCGAAAGGGTGAAACCATATGTTTCCTATGACATCCCTGCTTCTGGATCCTGACAAGGTCAAACAAAAGCCTGTAAATCTGAGTAGTATTGCCCTGGGAGACTTGGTCACACGATGTGATGATGGACTGGACCAATTGTTGAAGACTGAATGGAACTGTAGTAAAGTATCAATATCTTTTGACTCTCATTTTTTAGGTTACATCTGTTATATTATTTGGGAAGGAATTTTGGAGAACTACTCCCCACCGGCCATATGACTGTGTAGTGTACAACTCCCAGCATAGGAGTGATCACTGATCACTGTGTACATATAACTTTGATGAACAAATGCTGAGAAGGGTCCCTTGTTAGAATGGAAAAAATATAGCTGCTCTGCATCCCTGACTGTGCTGTGAACAAATACATAACACCTTGGGTTTTTCAGATGAAAATCTATGAAGCAAAAGAGAAAAGAATGATGGGTTCCTGATGAGGATAAAGCAGTAAGCTTCACATGGTGTGCGTGAATTCCCAAGGGGACCCTCCTCACCCCAAGATGAGGAAGGTTATAGAAAGCTAATGCATATGCAGACTCAATTACACCACATGTGACTACCACTCATATCACCCTAGTATGGGAGACCCAGCATTTTTGGGTCCAGAACATATATTCTAATTGTACTAAGACCATAAGTACATAATGCCAATAGCATTCATAATGGATTAAACAACATTAGTCCACAAGACAACAAAGGGTTTTAGGAGAGGAAAGTGCCAGTCTAGGCATCATGGGACAAGCTGAATTTGCTTTTAATGAGGAGTGGGATTCAGAGGGAAAGATTTATGAACTAGAATAAGCTGACTAGAAGCAGTTCTTTTCTAGGAGGAGGCAAAGGATTGGAATATGCATTAAAAGATGATGGAGCTTTTAGTGCAGTGGGTGATGCAGGCTCAACAGATAATAGTATATAATGTTAGTACCCAGTGTCCCTGACCCAGAAGGGCCTCTTGAAGATGTGGATAAAGATGGAAGGCAAAGTAGTCATGAGACAATGTCTCCCCTTCCTGGTTGCTGAGGCCTAAAGGGGTACACCTATGGTAATCTCATAGACCCCCATGCTTATGGAAAACCTCTGGGCATTTGCAATTTACACCGATGCACTGTGGCTGTACTCACTCCAATAATACATCAGGATAAAGCATATCCTGTAGTACAGTTGGCCAGAATAGGAACAATTCTGAATAACACCAGTGTCCTCCCCATAGGAGGGAAGTAGGTCATGTTATATAATAACACACAATTGGCACCAGTCTTGGTACAAGCCTGTGAACTGAGATAAGGTGAGTGGCTTTATCCCCAACTATCTTAGAACCCAGAAATAACTCAATTATGGGATAATTGTAGTAACAATTGTCCAAAATAATATCTGGCATATGAGCAAAGAATGATTTTGTTGGGAAGGAAAATACCTCTGTTAAGTTTTACTGATTTGTTCTGTATTAAAACTGCATTGTACTATGACCGTATTGTGCCATGATGCAACACTGGCATTTTGGATAAGATTCAACTACCTTGTGTACATAAGTCATATGATAATACTGGTATTGATGATCAAATATATCGGAATATTGAGGTTAAATCCTCCTCAGGATGTAATGCCAATGGAAAATGAATGACCTGGGGAAGAATAGATTTACCTAAGCATAAACTAATTCTATGCTAAATAGTTATGCACAAGTTTATCGCAAGGTACAAAGATGGTAGCTCAAGAGAGCACCGAGTACTCAAATTAGTACAAAAATATGAAAAATGTATTTAATGGCTTTAGATGATGGACTATGTGTTCCCTTCAGTCTATAACTACTCCAAACTGACTCCTCCAAATGTTAGACACACTCATGCTGATGTCATGGCTGTATCAGATATATAAGTGCTATATCAAATGCAGATGCCCCCAAAATATGATTATTTTGCTGTAAGAGAGCCCATGCCAAGAGCCGGAGTGAGAGACTGTGTGGGAAAGGGTTAACTTAATCAGCCTGGGGTAGTGAAACCCTGCAGACTCCCAAGAAAGACCTGTCATCAGGACTGGCCATTGGCTAACAAATATGATTCATAATAAACACCTGTTTTGTATCCCTGTGACCTTGGGCCATGCAGTACCAGTTTGATGAGATAGTTGATGCTAACAAAGGTGATTTATGGTGAATGCCTGTTTTTCTCTGAGGGCTGGAGCTTGAGTAGCTGAAATTCAGTCATGTAGGTGCTATTTACCTATATAATTGACACCCCAATAAAAACTTTAGAAACGAAGGCTTAGTTGAGCTTCCGTGGTTGGCACCACTTTGCACGTGTGGCATACACCATTGCTGAGATGATTAAGCACGTCCATGTGATACAACTGGGAAAGGACAACTGGAAGCTTGCAGTTGGTTTCTTTTGGACATTGCCCATGCCTCTTTTCCTTGATTAGTTTTAATCTTATCATTTTGCTTTAATAAATAGTAATCGTTAGTATAACAGCTTCTGCGTCTTTGAGTCTTGCTCGCTGAGCCTGACACTGGTTTTGGCAATCTCTGATACAGAAAGACAATTCCTCAATCTGATAAAAAATCTGGGCATCTGTGAAAAACCCAGAGATGACATCATACTTAACAGAAAGACTGGAAGCGTTTCCCCTGGGATCAAAAATAAGACAAGGATGTTTATTCTTGCCCCTACAACCAACATTGTACGAGAAGTTCTAGCCAGGACAATTAGACAAGAAAAAGAAATAAATGCATACAGATTGGAAAAGTAAAAGTAAAACTATTTCTATTTGCAGAGGACATGATCTTATGTGTAGAAAATCCTAAAGAACCCCCCTTTCATTTGCAAAACTATTAGAGCTAATAAATGAGTTCAGCAAAGTCATAGACTACAAGATCAATATACAAAAATCAGTTGTATTTATATAGAATAGCAGTGGCTCATCTTAAAGGAAATTAAGAAAACAATTCCATTCACAATAGAAGGAAAAAGAATAAAACACCAAGGGAGAAGAAGGAAAGTTGATTAATGGGTACAAATATATAGTTTGATAGAAGAAGAAATAAGACGTAGTGTTAGATCAGTAGGGTGGCTATACTTTACAATAACTTATTGTACGTTTCAAAATAGTTGAAAGGGAATAATTTGAATGTTTTTAGCATAAATAAAAGACAAATATTTAAGATGATGGATATTCCAAGTATACTGATTTGATCTTTACAAATTATATGAATGTGTTAAATTATCACATATACCCCCAAACTGTGTACATTTATTGTACATCAATAAAAAGTAAAAAAATTAAAAAGAATTCTTTAAACTCTTACAACAAAAGGACAACCCAGTTAAAAAATAGACAAAGTACTTGAATAGACATCTCCCTAAAGAAGATATATAAATGGTCAATAAGCACATGGAAAGATATTCAACATCACTAATCATGAGGGAAATGCAAATCATAATGAAATACAACTTCATGCCCATTAGAATAACAATAATAATAATATGTGTTGGCAAGAATGTGAAGAAATTGGAACTTTCTTGCAGTGCTTATAGAAATATGAAATGGTGCAGCTGTGGGAAACAGTTTGGTGGTTCCTCAAAGTGATAAACATAAAATTACCATATAATTCAGCAATTCCACTCTTAGGTACCTACTCAAAAGATTTAAAAACAGAGACTCAAACAGATATTTGGACATCAATGTTCATAGCAGCATTATTCACAACAGCCCCAAAGTAGAAACAACCCGTGTCTGTCAACAGATAAATGGATAAACAAAATGTAGTATATACATATTATAAAATATTATCCAGCCATGAAAAGTAATGAAGTACTGATATGTGCTACAACACAGATGAGCCTTGAAAAACATTGTGTTAAGTGAGAGAAACCAGAACTAAAAGTTACATATTGTTTAATTCCATTCATATAAAACATCCAGAATAGGAAAATCCATAGAGACAGAAAGTAGATCTGTGGGGTTGGGGGAGAGTCTCTGGGGAGTGACCGGTTAATGGGTAGAGAGCTTCTTTATGGGGGGTGAATGGAATGTTCTAGAATGAGATGGTGGTGATGGTTTCACAACACTGAGAATATACTAAAAACCAAAAAATTGTTGTGATGGTTAATTTTAGGTGTCAATTTGACTGGATTAAAGGATACTTAGCTGGTAAACCAGTATTTCTGGATGTGTCTGTGAGGGTGTTTCCAGAGAAGACTGGCACGCAGGTTGGTGGTCTGAGTGGGGAAGACCTGCCCTCCGTGTGGACAGGCACCACCCAATTGACCAGGGGTCTGGATGGAACAAAAGGGAAGAGGGAAGGCAAATTCGCTCTCCTGGAGCTGGGACACCCTTCTTCTCCTGCCCTTGGTCATAAGAACTCCAGGTTCTCTGGTCTTTGGACTCTGAAATTCTCCAGCACCCCCCCAAACCCCACCCCCGGTTCTCAGACCTTCAGCCTCGGAGGACCTCCAGCTTCATCAGCTTTCCTGGTTCTGAGGCTTTCAGACTTGGACTGAACCAGCATCCCTGGGTCTCCAGCTTGCAGATGGCCTGTCATGGGACTTCTCAGCCTCCATAATCATGTGAGCCAATTCCCCTAATAAATCCCCTCTCATCTAACTATCTGTCTATCTATCTATCATCATCATCTTATTGGCTCTATCTCTCTGCAGAACACTTACTGATACAATTGTATACTTTAAGATGGCTAAAACAGTAAATTTTATGTTACACGAATTTTATCTCAATGAAAAAAAAAAGCAAAAAATAAAAAATAAAATGAAACCAACAAAACAAACAAACAAGCAAACAAACAAAACAAACCCTCTGTCCTCTTCCGAGTGAGTGTTCTGGTCAAGGAGAAATAAGAATCCCGGAGTGTCAGGTGGTGTTTTGGATGCTGTTATAAAATCTGTAATTTATAATTAAGTGACTTGGAAGATGATTTAGGAAACTGAGAACATTTCCAGAGGCCATATCAGCAATTCCCGTAAAATCAATAACAAAAATGCATGAACGTAGGAGCCCATTCTACTAAGTGAAGAGTCCCAAGAATGGAAAAACAAGCACCACATGTACTCACCAGCAAATTGGTTTCCCTGATCATCACCTAAGTGCACATTTGGGAATAGCACCGGTTGGGCGTCAGACAGAGGTGGGGGGTGGGGGGGATGGGTGTATATCTGCATGATGAGTGCGATGTGCACTGTCTGGGGAATGGACACGCTTGAGGCTCAGACTCGGGCAGATGGGAGGGGCATGGGCAATATATCTAACCAGAACTTTTGTACCCCCATAATAAGCTGAAATAAAAAAAAAATGCATGAACATAGG
Source organism: Varecia variegata (assembly GCA_028533085.1). Lineage (NCBI taxonomy): Eukaryota > Metazoa > Chordata > Mammalia > Primates > Lemuridae > Varecia > Varecia variegata. Next base: position 4,682,626 of record CM052451.1, on the reverse strand, counting down.
GCCCAAGAGCAACAACAACAAATGCGGTCAGCTGATTTTCACCCCTAGAATTGTCCCCTTAGTCATTTTCCCCTGATGTCTCTATAACCTGTCTTTTTAACCAAATAATTTAGCTCCATGTAGCACACAAATAATTTTCTTTTTTTTTCTAAAATTTACTTTGCTCTCCAATTTTTACCGCTCATATCCATCAAAACCTAATAGAAATTCCTCTTCTTCAAAAAAGTCTGTCTAACCACCCTCTAAATTTGTCCTCTCCTAGACATTAACTCAAAGCTTGTTATGAATGCCAAGTCACGTGGCAAACTGAATTCACATGTCTAAGGAGTCATTCTTATATTTGTTCATATTTCTAGCTCACCTGTTAATTCTGGAAAGTTTCTGAATTTCTTCAGCAATTCTTCTCCAGCATGGGGATATAGCTAGATCTGCTCCGAACTTTTGATATTTTTAATTTCCAGTGAAAGCTGGACTGTCCGTCCCTCTGTTGGCTGGCCCCAAAGCGGGTAGTCTCTTTCCTGTCCATTCCCTCTCATGCACTCTGTATGCTACCTTGCTGAGCTCCTTAAACTTTTTAAAACACCATCTCTTAGCATGTCTGCACACACACAGTTGTACCTTTTCTCAGATTTCATTTTTTTCTACCACACGTAGATATTTACCCTAAGACCCAGCCCATAGATCTCCTCCTCTGTGAAGCCTTACCAACTCAAATCAAGTTGGTCAAATAGAGAGCAGGATGCATGTGGTCTGATTACACCTTTGCCACTGTGTGTAGCAGCTGAGCCTCCTAACCTCGCTCCCTCTCCCCTTCTTCTTAGTAAGATGCCTGTTCAGATCATTCTGAGGACAGTCACAGTGGGTAGACGCTAAGATGACGAAGGGCTCAGAAAGACCTCAGAGTCTACAATTTATTGATTATAGGTTTCACCCATGATCCTTCATTTTTGCATTTAGAACCACTGATTACCACCTGCATCTGTGGGCATTGAGATGCATTTCACTTCTTAAACCAAGGGGAGTTTGTCCCATATTATCCTCTCCCCCTCCCCCAGGAAGGGAACATTCACAAGACAAGAATGACCATGGACCCCAGAGACTGGACAAGAAGCTTATGTCTTAAGTCCCTGGCCAAGGAGAATAGGAATTTGGCAAGAGCAGAATTGAAAGATGACAGATTTGGAAGCTGCGTGCAGGAGTGCTGAGTGCCTGTGGGGAATACACAGGAGCATATTGCCCGTATACTCTTTCTGGAGCAGTTGCTGCCAGCACGGGCAGACAAAACCTATTTATGGAAGAGCGTTGTTTCAGCTTCCCTGCAGCTGTGTCAGGATGCAGTGAGGCTTCTGAGTCCACATAAAGCTGTGGGCTCAGGGACAATGGTCGACAACCTTCAATACACACTCTTTTGAGAAGGGAAGACAAAACACAAAAGAGTCTTGCGAATAACCTTTGGTAAAGCGTGCTTGAATTCTGCATTAAGTAATTGAATGTAGCCTTTCTTGCTGCAAGTTGGATGGGTGCTGAGCATCTGGAAATGAGGATAGGGGAGAAGATGTGAAAGGTAAAATTTTGTGATTAAGCAAACCTCTATATTCAGTTTGGCAGTGGGTGATATTAAAAGGGTTTGTGAATTTTACAAAGCATGCTGTACTATTTTTTCTTAACATTCCCTCTAGCTTTAATGGGAGGTAATAACTGTTGACAGATGACAGCCATTGTGGTTACCCGCTGGTGCAGCTTATTCCACGGTGGGCAGAGTAAATGTGAGCGTCCAGGATCAATTCGGGGGGCAGAAACTCAGCTCTGGAAGTGGGGTCATTCGGTCCCCCCTTTTGTTTTGTTTTTATTAATAACAACCTAGGTTTTAATAATTAGATGAAACTTGTTTCAGGGCCTGGGGCCCTTCAGTAGTTGTGATATCCGTGTCATTTCCAGGGGAAAAGTGAAGACACAGTCTCCCTGGCTTTCAGTGTCTCCTAAAGCTGATTGGCATCGTGAAACACACAGGCATCTTGAGAACTGGGAAACTGACTGCTTTAGTCCAGCTCCCATGAATATATTCACAAAAGTCAGTATAAGCTACATTCCTTTCCATATTAAAACGTCATTGCTCTCCCAGGTCACTTCCCTTCTCTGCCATCATAATAACCAACAGCCACTGGAACGTGAGGTCCGAGAGAGAAGGAACTGTGTCTGCTCTCAGAGTCTCTGGCTCATTGGGGGATAAGTAAATACGGGTTGGATAAAAGAATGCCCTATACTTAGCCGTGTGGCACTCTGCAACTGCACATGGGAAACAAGTCTGGAACGGCGAGCTTTCCTCCCATTTGAAGGTGCTTGTTTGACTTAATCATCCCATCCAGAGATGAAGTATTTCTCTTCTGGCCTCTAGGCTGTTAGGTCTCCATTTCACTAGAGATAATGCTCCAATCCTACATGTCCTCCACAGCATCCAGTTTTAATATTTCAGATAAGTTGAACGCAAACTTGAAAATTTCTGCATTTGTTAATTAGATCCTACTTACATTTGGGAAGCAGATTTTGAGATATCTAATTCAGAAACATTTGCCCTTGATCCGATTCCCAACCTTCACCTGCCTCATATCCTATTCGAGCACTATGTCTTTTAACTCTCTGGAAAAGACGAAAATGAAGCCAAAAGAAAATCAATGACAACAAACTCTTTTAATTTAAAATGAAAAATGTGTATTAGGCAAGATAAAGCCATTGGAATAATGAAATATTTGGAAATATAGTAAAATTTGGGGAATCCAAATGACTTAGTTAGCAAATATTACTTGGTTTGGGTGGGAGTGAGCAGGTTGTCAACTTTTAAAACCATTGCAGCACCCAAAGCTTCAGCAATCAGACCACGGGTCAGACATAATTCATCCTAAACTCCATGTGTAATCAGAGTACAAGAACAATGGACACATCATACCAGATTATTTTTCTATGGTTCCAGGGTCATATATAAACCTGCCAATATTCAGTAGAAACAGGTGGACTGGGCAAAGGCCAGGCAGGACAGAATTCAACCTCCAGGTTCCTGGTATTTGCTAATTTACATCTTTGTAGCGGTCTTCTCCCAGTGAGAGATATAATTTTGCACATACTTAAGCCATTCTGTTTTTCACTGTGAAAATTTCACAACAGAGTGTGCTATAGCCTGAAGACAAATGCAGCAAAATCATGTCTAGCTACCTGGTAGAGGACATTAACAAGAGGCAGCAAAATGACTCCATTTGTAGCTCTCCTCAGCCTTCCTGAACTTTGTCATAATGGTGTGTGCTTTTTGGAGCACACAAATCAGAAGGCACTGGAAATAATCTACTGAGCATACTTTCTTTTCCTTTCCTGCTTTCTATTTTTTTTTTTTTTTGTAGCGATGCTTACTTTTGTTTTTTAGTAATGATAACATTGGGAAAGAGAGGAAATGACTTCTCAGACTCAAGAAAAGCCAAGGATAAATGGAGGCCCCAGACTGTGTGATTCTTCACTCTGCTGGCCAGATTCCTAGAAAATCATCCTGGTGAGAAGCTTCGAGGACGAAGACAGTCAGTGATTGAAAAGAAAAAACCCACCAAACTGAAGCTTCCATGACATTGTAACAGACGGGATCAGGCGTGTTCAGGATGAGATGGCCATAGACCATGACATCGTAACAGAGACTTGATCCAATGGTCCTTAAACTTTGCTGTGCAAAAGAATCACCTGGGGTCTTGTCACAATACAGATTCTGGTTCAGCCTTTTGGGGTGGGGACCAAGAACCTACATTTCTCACGTGCTCCCCGGTGATGATGTTGCTGGTCCACGAACATCCTTTCATTAGCAAAGGCCTAGAGATCTACCTCTATTATTTACTAACTTGTGACTGAAGCAAGTCACACTGTGGAAACATCAGGTTTATTTATTTATTATGAATTGAGGTTAATAATATCAATAATATAAATGCTTATCTCACAAGGGTGTTGGGAGACATAAAGTGAGAACTAGACGTTTATTTCACATACCTATGTACATGGATAGAGCCTATATCATAAGGCTCTATAAAATATTACTGATTGCTTACTAGCCCATACCTATTCTCTATCACTACCATCATTATGACAAAGGACAAATGGGAACCTATTACAGACACTGTTGGCCTTTCATGATTTCTCTTCCTCTTTAAAACAGCCTCTACTATTCCCATTAGTAGGATTTTGCCTGATACAAATCCAGGAGGCAGGCGAGTGGTAGTTAGGGGCTGGTGGACACACGTGTATATTTGTCCTGGCCACAAAGGCCGTTACCTTTCACGTGGGAAACCGTAAGATGCGAGACCCTTAGGGACTGTTAACCTCTGGGCCACATGGATGCCATTGGATCGTTACTGCACAAGAATGACCAGATAAGAAAGACAGGAGATTTTATTATAAAACCAGGTTGGAAGCGAATAAAAGTAAAACAGAGAAGTACTCCCTTGGGAAAGGGATAGAACAGACTGAACAAGCATTGCTGGTTTGTGCAACTGAGCTCTGCCCTTCCATTCAGGGCCTCTCTTATCCATCCTCTCTCTTGCTCTCGTTCTCTCTCTGTCTCTCTCACACACACAGAGAGCCAGGAATATAAACTTAAACTTTAGAAAAGAGCTAATTTCTGGACTGCCAGCTTCAAGCCAAAATTGACAGTGACACACTGCTTTTTGAAATGATTTCATTGCAGACTTGGCTTATGGTATGAGTGATGAAGGTCATTGTCCCTGGGCTCAGAAGTAAGCCAGATACAGTATACAATTTAAAAGAAAATATTTTTCCTGCAAGAGTGGCCTCTGGCATAGAGCTTGTTTAGGGAACTGCCTGTGACGGACAGGATGTGGGTGTTTATTGCAGTTCTCCAGGGCAGGGCCTGGGCCAGCCTGTCTGTCATGAGAAGTCGGCCTTGGCACCAAAGCACAGCTTTGTAATTCCCGGCCCTCTGAGAGCAGCAAAAGGTGGGAGGTACTTTACCTGCAGGCAAGAGAGACAGGCCCTGAGTAACTTAAGCAAAAATGGGGCAACTATAGGAAAGGCATAGGGAGCATACTAAGGGGGTGCCAGAATCCAGCTTGAAAGTCACAGAAACAAAGTAGCTCTAGTTGGTGCTAGTAGCAAGAACAGCTCCACAATTTCCCCCGGGAGCTGAACCATGCTCTGAGACTTGTGTCTTTTCCCTGAGAAATTGTTAGGTCTGGTGGAGGGTAAACAGGTGGCTAAGGGTGAAGAGCAGGAACCGAATTGTAGGTAGGAACCATTGCTGCTAGGAACTGTTTCCTGGTGGGAACATGTATGGTAAAAAGTTCCTAGTAACCTTTAACTGGCCTGGGGCTCATTACCCTCTAATTAGCATAACATGGGTGGAGACTGGTGAAGGATTCTGGGAAAGACTCATGAGCAGAAAGGGAAACTGCTACATAACCAACCTGTTCTGTAACCTGTCAGGTGATCTGTTATGTAATCCCAGCCTGTCAATCACTCCAAAAGGCAGGAAACAACAACCAATCCTGCCAGGAGAAAGGAGGGACAAACTAGTGAGCTCATAAAAGGTCATGTTTGATCAGACTTCAGTGTTTTCCTCCATTTGCAGAGACTGACCTGTTGCACTGTCTCAGAACGTATTTTCACTTTCTGTAGCTTCCTTTCTTACTTTCACTCTTTCTTTCATGTGATAAACTGTATAAAATTGCTCTGTGTCTGTGATCACATAGACACTGGGAACCAGGGCCCAGGGAGCATCCACACAGACGAACCAAACAAAATCACTGTCCCAGATGAAAGCCTGGTGAGCCACACCTTAGATAAAGCAGTGCTGAGTGGGAACATCTGGCCATGGAGCCTTCAAAAACACTTTAGCTCCTACAGTGAGAGGACAGGTGCTAGTATTTAGCACCCCAGGAGCTGTTAGGAGGTCCTGGGCCCCCTCCCAAAACTCCACTGATGGAGGAAAATCCAGTTGAGAAACTAAAAACTCAGATTATAATCTCTTTCCTTGGAACTTCCAAGTTAACTATGTCTACATAGAGCCCCATGTTGCATTCTGACTTCTCTCCATGAAGCGGGGTACTTCCAACCTTTAGGGGTGGTAGCTTGGCCATCCGAGCAAGGTGTAGAGAGAGGCAGTCTTCTTTCTGTGATTATAGGACAAAGGTCTTGGTGACAATTGCTAGAAGTGTCAGGTTAGAGCTAGGGTTGGCATTAAAATTAAAAAAAAGAAAGAAAGAAAAGAAAAAGCAGTAAAAAAACAAAACAAAAAACAAAAACAACAAAGAAACCCCTAAACAGATTCAGCAAAGATTTGGCTCAAGGTAAGAAGTTTAACGAGTTGGAGAATAAGGTTCCTGGTAGACTGGGGGAACGAAGAGCAGAAAGGTATCTCTCTGGTCAGCTTCTCATTCAATTCAGATGGAATGATTTGGCCTCTAACATTGACAGTCTCAGTGCAATACACAGGCAGGACATGGGGACACGGCCATCTTCCTCACTGAGGAAAGTCATTACAGACTCAGCCCAGGTTATTACAGACCCAGGCCGAAGAGCCATGTTAGGGCTTTATCATAGGCTGATGAAGTAAAGACCATAATTTGGGATCCATAGCAACATGTAAAGAACAAAGAAAGCAATGGTTTCCAGGAGAACGGGTGAGCTAACAAAGAGCCCCATCAGTTTCTAATCACGGGACAAGTTAATCTTGGCCAACTCAGGCCTGATTTTGACTGTCATTGATATCAAGAAGTCTAATCTTAAGGCCAGAAGTCTCTGGGCAGTGGCAGCATGAAAATTCTGGTCTGGTTAAGAGTTTTGTTTCTAGATGAATTTGATCATATGTAAGGATCAACTCTGGCATTACAGGGACAAGCGAGTCCTCATAGTACAAAATAAAGCCACACGAAACGTCTGGTCTCCATGAGCAGAATCAGGTTCCAAAACCCAGATCAACAGTACGAGTTGCTGATTTGTTCATTCTCAAAACTGGCACCTAGTGGAGGGGTTGAGTAAAGAAGGCAGCTTCGGAGGCAGCCTTTGTCAACTTTTCCTACCCCATCTCCTTCCAACCCAACGTGCTTTGCATCCAACTACAAATCTTTCATCTAAGAAAGCAGAATGCAGAGTTGAAGGAAATCCTCCTGGGTTCTCATTTTCAATTCCAAGGAAGCAAAATATTTTTCCTTCAATTCTGAATCTTTAAGAGAACTTCTGTTCCACTGAAACTGGGCAAGAGCAAATAGCAAAAAGAACTTAAGCACACACCTGAATGTGGCCAGACAAGAGCAAGAGCTAACAAAGTACCAAAAGTAATGGCAAGCTTTAGACATTTTCATTCAGGATATCTGGAGAGGAACAAGTTTGAACTCTCAAGAGTGGAGGAACAGGAATGATCTTAGCCTGTAAGTCTATGTCTTGTTTTAGGGTAAAAACCTTTGAAAATGGAGACCTCCCTGCATCCACATAACTACAAAACTAAACCGAAGTCATCGGCATCAACCTGAATCTGCTCTTGCCCGGAAAGATCAGGCTGAAAATCAACAAATAATTTCACTGTTTGCTCCAGGGAATTTCTGCAAATTAATTTATGGGAACAAACAGTTTGCTCGTCTAGGTAAATAGCTCTCCTACCAGGATAAACAAATTGTTCCCCTGGGCAAACATCTCACTTATCAAACAAAAAATTTCCTTATCAAGATTGGCTTTAAGACCATCACCCCCCAGAGTCCACCAATCTTAAAGTATCATGTAAAAATAATTTGTCCAAATCCACTCAGTTCCCTGCCTTGAAAGATCTGCTTGACACTACCTGAGCCCAGTCTTCAAAATCTTTTAAGTATCTTCCCCTGACTTCCTCCTTCTGAGATACTACTAAGGCCCCGTCGGGGTTGTATCTTCCCAGACCGCAGTGGGCCAAATAAACTTAGGTTTGCTTCATCACTGTGTTTTCTGGTGTTCTCTGGGGAGCCCAGAGCTGACTCTTCCCTGCTCTTCCATGAGCTGCTTCCTGACACCGTCTGGGGAGACTTTGTCCCTCTACTGAGACTCTCCAAGACAGGCAGGAGAAACGACAGACCAAACAACACGAACTGATGACAATGACAGCACGAGGGGTGGCGTGATCCTATTGTTCTTGTCATCTGTCCTTATGAACAAGTCTGCCTCAAGCCAGGGAGAGTGATAATTGCTCCAGTCTATTTTCACGGCAACTCAGGCAAGAGTCAATTTAAATAATGTAAAGGTTTCCTTTTAAAGAAGATAGGAATTCCTATCTTTCTTTTTGTATAGTTTTTGTATAGCTTTCTTTTTGTATAGCAGGGAAAAAAGCAAGATTCCTAGATGCTTAGTCACGCTCACTGTATGTTCAGAGAGCCTGAGCGTGTCCTTGCTGGCATGTCAGTGGAAGCTGTCAGTGACACTCTGGCCCCGGGAGCATGGTGGTCTCTGGGCCTGACGTAGAACCTGGAGGAACAGGCATCTGTGTCTGGCACAGAGAAGTGAAAGTCAAGCAGTGGAATAGCGAAGTTAGCTCATTCTGACATTATTGTTTTCAAGAGCTGTGACCATCGTTGACATTTCCATGGCATTTTGAGGCACTCCACAAATGCCTTATAAACACGGCCTAACGCAAAGCCTGACCTTCCATTTAAAAAACAGCTACTTATGAGATTTATTTTTTCTGCTCTCCTTTCTCTTTCTTTTGTGCTGTCCATGTGTGGTTATTTATTTATACCACGTCTACTTCTACCAAAGTGATTCGAGGCAGCACACAACAGAAGCAAAAATAAAATGAGGCCAAAATGTGCATCCTGTTCGGAGTGAAAACACAGGTTGCATATACTCTTCATAAAATGTTTGGCAGTATGACTGCCTCTCATCCCTCCTGCCCAATGTGCTTAGCGCCTAAGTGAAAATCTGTCTGCTAAAAACATGCAGCAAAACTGAAGGAAATCCTGATTCCAAATTTCTAAATCTAAAGAAGCAAAACTTTATATCCTTCATTTGTCAATTCTCTGAGAGAACTTCAGCTCCATGGAAGGTGTCAAACTATTATTGATGATAATCTTGATTCAAAATATGCATCTCTTTCTCTGTGTCTCTCTCTCTCTCACACACACACACACACACACACACGTGCACGCGCGTGCACACACACACAGGTACACACACAAAGGAACAGTCAATAAATTAATTCATTTAATTCTCTTCCTTCGTATTTCCATGTGGAGTGGATCATCTAATTCAAGGTGTGGTAAATTTTTTTTTTTTCTGGAAAGGACTATATAGTAAATATTTTTGGCTGTGTAGGTCATGGGGTGTCTGTTGCAACTACTCAACTCTGCCGTTATAGTACAAAAACAGCCGTATTTAAATACGTAAATATGTAAAGGATGAGTGTGTCTGTGTTCCAATAAAACTTTATTTACAAATGCAGCTGAGAAGCTGGCCATGGTTTGCTGACTCCTTACCTGATGCTTTCCATTACGCCAGTCTGGGTTCAGAGTTAAAGGTTAAGCTGAGGAAATGAAACACGCAAGAGTATTCAAAGTACTAGAAATGGTCATTGGCTATATTGCTCTTATTACGCCTTTTTTTCCTGTTTTTTTTTTTTTT
>CM052451.1:4637564-4672505 GCA_028533085.1 Varecia variegata | reverse complement strand
GTACATATCCATGTAACAAAAACACTGGTACCCCCTTCATGAATATTTTTAAATTAAAAAAAAATGAAAAAAATAATTATCAGGTACAAAATAGCTGTAACAAAACACTTTAGAATATTATAAAATTGTATTTTAATATAATCAATCCTATATATTTAACTATTGATTATTAAGACATAAAAATAAATGACTTGAATTGTTAAAAAAGAATATGAAATCCTTAATTGATACATGCAGGCATTCTTAACGAGAATGTTCATCAGAAGGTTGAAACATCCAAGGGGATTCCTTTTTCCTCACTGAGAACTATCCCCCTTGGCTCCTGCGTAGCAGAAAGTCACATGCAGGGAGCAGTACTCGCTATAAGATTTTACTAACATTCCTATCGTCAGGAGCAACAGCAGTGAGAGTCTCGCCAGAAAACTTCTGGGAAACGCCATGTAGGTGTTCCTCCCTTTGGCATCACCCGGAGATTTAGTTAAGACGGGAATTTTAAACCACATCTAATTGGAAAACAGAAGGAAGAAGGTAGAGATGGGAGGAGCATGACAATTGTCCTTAGAAATTGAACACTTTCCTGGTGAAGAAGAAACAGATATGTATGATGACACTCAATAAAGTAGATCCAGGAACAATGAGTAAAGATCCTTCCTTTCATTTAATGACATTATAATAGTTGGTGCCATCCTAAACCAGAGAAATTTCTTCAGGAGAACTTCCTGCTAGCATTTAGGGGGTGACTGATGGATAGAAAGTTCAAATAAGACTTTCAAATACCTCTTACAGATCATCTTTAAGACCCATCTGTATCAGTTTGTGCTATATATAATAAAAGCATTGGTTAAACATGGTAGAAGCTTATTTCTCTTTCATTTAAAGACATCCAGAGATAAGCAGCTGGCCTGGGGGGTGTGTGGTGGCTCGAACCATCAGAAACCTAGACTCTTTCTCTTTTTCTGATCCACATCTTCAAAGTCACCTCATAGTCCACTATGATTGCTGGAGCTCCCCTGACTATAGGGGTCCAGATCTCTGAGGAGGGAGGGAGCCCTGCCTAGCTTTTCTTTCAGGAGGTACAACAATACTGCTTCTGGGTGTGCATTCAAAAAAAGAGCAAGAAAAACGCTGGAGATTGGGACGAGTGCCTCTGCCAGGAGGAGGGCCAACACTGAAGTGTCCCTGCCAGGAACAGCATGCAAATCAGGAAGGGACAAGGCCCTTATCCCTCTCTCTACCTGCCTTTTATTTCTCTCTGGTCCTCCTTAGATGGAGCCAGCAGACAAAGGCGAAGTGGAGTTTGCAGAATTCCAGCCCCAGTCTGTGAAGCAGAGCATAGGATGGTGTCTTTGGAGCCAAGAGACAATGACGTACACCAGAGTAGTCTGCTTGATTGGCTACTCAGCATTTATACACATCTCTCTACACATGCTTGAGCTTCATATGATGGCAAGCATAAATCTTCATTTTGCCTAAATGGTCGCAGCCACCCTTTGTAAGAGGAAGACTCGCTCAACCTCTTCTCCAAAAATAGGAAACAGAAAATCAGCCCATGAACTAATTAAAACCGTCTTTATTTCCTCTTAATCTTTTACCTCTTCATCCCAATGAATCCCTAAATCTAATTTTTTTACCATTTCCCTTCCTCTCTGTCTTGACCCAGGACTCCCTGGTTCAGGTTTGTATCAGCTTTTACATGGGCTGTCGCAAGGCTTTGAAAGGGTTTGCAAACCGTCCTGTTAGGTTCATCTGTGTGGATGTTCCCTGGTCCCCCAGTTCCCAGCGTCAAGAATAAGTACTGGAACCGAGTGGAGCCGATGACAGAGTGATCACAGACACAGAGCAATTTTATTTAGTTTATGACATAAAAGAAGGAATGGAAGTAAAGAAGGAAGCTACACAAAGTGAAGGTACGTTCCAGAGAGAGCAGAACAGGTCAGTCTTCAAGAGTGGAGAAAGACACTGAAGTCCGAGCACACGCTGACTTTTATACGCTCACTAGTTTGTCCCACCTTTCTCCTGGCAGGATTGGTTGTCATTTCCCGCCTTTGGGGTGATTGACAGGTTGGGGTTATATAACTATATATATATATATATATATATGTGTGTGTGTATATACACACACACACACACACACACACACACATATATATAAAACAGGTTGGTTATGTTTCCCTTTCTGCTCATGTGTCTTCCCCAGAATCCTTCACGAAAACTCCACCCATGTTATGCTAATTAGATGGTAATGAGCCCCAGGTCAGTTAAAGGTTACTAGGAAGTTTTCACCATGTATGTTCCCACGAGGGAACAGTTTCCAGCCGTAATTTGGTTCCTAGCTACAATTCAGTTCCCGCTCTCTGCTCTTAGCCACCTCCTTGCCTGCACTGCCATCCATTTGCCCTCCTCCAACTTAACACTCCTGCCTTTTTGTTCTTTCTTTTATAGGAGCTCCATACTATGTGCAGAATAATCTACACACATCATACATGAAGCCTGTCAGTTTTTCTATGCATCCTTTAAAATAAAATCCAGAGCCCTAGTTTGGCCTTCAAGGCCCTCAATTAAGTGGCCTGGGGAGGTTTCTCAGCTTCATTTCATCCCATTTGACATGTAGGTCTTGGAAAATTCCTTAAAATTCTTACACTCCATTGTATTGCAGCTCCATGTCTTTGCTGGTATCCTCTGCTTTGTACGGAATGGCCTTCTTCCCTTTCTTCAGCTGTCTTTGAAGACTCAGCCCTGACAACATCTCCTTCAAGTGCTCTCCCTAAACCCTAAGTCACAATGTGCACTTCCTTTATGTTCTCACCTCTCCCTATTTTATTTACCTTATTATCCAGCACGACCATTTCAGATGCCTTTTATTCCCACCAGACTGTAAGTTCTTCAAAGCAGAGGTAGTGTCTTTTTTTCTCCCTTTTTATCCCTGCAGGTAGCACAGGGGCTGGCATAAAACATCTGCTCAGTACATGTTTATCTGTGTGAGTGAAATTCATTTCAGCAGATCCCAAATTCGGTCACCTAGCTCCCTTAAGGCCACCTTACATTGTTCCTTCATTAACTCATTTCGAAAGTCAAATGGTTTGTTCCCTTTTCACCTATGAATCAGAGGGCTATGCCTCCTCTTTCCCTGAAGGGCAGCACAATGGGGTTTGGCTTACAAGTGATGTATGAAGTTCAAACATTTAACCTTTACTTGGCAGAGGAAACAGCATGCTAATTAGTCAAGATGCCCCCCTGGGGCTCCAGCTGAAAGTTCTTCGACTTTAGAGAACACTGGAGGTGCCATCGGGAATCTTACTCTAACAGAGCCCAAAACACTGTTTCCCTGCTAGCATTCCCTTTCAGCCACAGTTTGAGTCCGTCCTGCCTTTTCAGCTATTGAATTTGAAGGAAGGGCATTTTACAGACAAAACAGGAGAAAACATTTCACAAGGAATCTCAGATAGTGTGGAGTAGTAGGGCTCAGGGTGAGCCTCTGGACTGGGAACCTGGGTCTGCTTTCCAGCTCTGAGCTCAAACTAGCCTTTGAACAATCGCTCTACCTCTCCAGACCCACGTGGGACCCTTTTTAGGTGAGATGAATGGAAGGTCTCTAAGGCTGATTCTCCGACCTCACATTCTTTGCTAGATGCATGTAGTCTCTAAAATATATGTAAGTTAAGGATCCGGAAAGTCACAGATTGTGAAACCAAATTCTGGTGACTGAGTTTCGACGTTAAACAAAGAGCAAGTGGGAATCAAAGTCATCGAATTGGACCCTAGGGTTTATGAGGTTGCAAGGTAGAGCACACTGAGCTTTATCCAAACAATAAAATTCACGCTGGGCTTGATAACATCCTGAGAATGCTCTATGGTTGTATACCAGAATTTCATTTTCTCCCCTGCCTCTGGAGTAATGAGAGGCTGATACTGTTAACTAACTTGCTGCAAACTTTATTGAAAAATAAACTATCTTTTCGATTTTGGCAATTTTACTCATTCACAGATCCATTTCCAGATGTGCTCAAAGACAATTATCATATTTGTCACCTGCTAAGGGTCCTTAAAAGCAGAAGTCAGGCTTCACTGCCAGACAAACTTCCTTCCAAACAATAGATTGCAGGTTCCTTAAAGGCACACTGGCTTGCTTCACTTGCTGAGCTACAATCTTAAGATTAACAAAGAGATTAGTTATGTTTTTATTTCTCTTTACAAGTCTATAAAAGGCTGAATACAACAACAGAACCTTAGCCTAAATTAATATTCATGAAACTCTACAGATCAGAGGGGGAAAAGAGCTCTTTTTCATTAATGCAGGAGGAAAAAAAAGACAAACTTACTTTCAAGAAAATTCCACAGGCATCTAATACATACTGTTAGGAAAGTGGACCAAGGTTATTTCTATCACCTTTGAAAGAAACCAAGGGAAGAGAATAAGCTGAGTTGAAGCCTGGAAGAAAACTGAGGGTTAAATGTCAAGGTGAGGTGGGGGTGGAGGGGCTGTGGCCTTGGCAGGGTGCCATTTGATGGTCCCAATAAATTTTTTGGTTCCATTATAACAACTTTTTAACATGTCCAAGTAGAACCAAATAGACTGTGGGATGGGATAAATTATTTCATGATTATATATTGTTTGTTTGTAGTGTCTTATATACACATCCTCTCTCTCTTTCTCTGTGTATATTTCTTACACCATTTTGACTTTTAAAGTCTTCCTGTCCAAACTATTTTTCCTTCTCTCATCACTATCTCCTGTTACCTCTTCTCTTCTTTCCATTTTGTCTCCCATACTTTACTAGCCACAGCATAGACTAGAAGTGAATTTTAAAGTATTTATTTAATACACCTTTATTTTGCATTTTCTTTTTTAAACAAAAACATATGTTTTAATGTTTTAAAATATGTACTTCAATAAAAATGGTAGAAATTAAGTAGCTGATATTGCTGTTTATTCTCTGTTAGTGATCCTACCTAAAATAAAGTAGTTTACAAATTTCCACAACACAAGAATTTTCTATCCTCACTAAGAAAATATCTTAGACATGTGATTACTGAGCCTGATGTTTCATAGATTGCAGAACAGAAAGAAATATAAATGAGTTTTGTTGTGGTTGGGATGTTTTGCCATATTGGATGATATTTGCTCTCATAACCTCCTCTAACACTTGAAGCTCTTTCACACGAAAATATGTTATTGAGAATTGAAGAACAGCCCAAGAGATTCTCCAAAAGATCTGGATAATTGAGTTCATGGCACCATGTTATGTTGGAGCTGGAAGTAAGTTTAAACTCATCTAGTCGCCATAGCCTTTCAACCAGGGTCAGCCTCTTCTCCAGTTTTACATAGAAGGCTACATTCAAAGATGCTGCAGTGTCATCTGTCAAGTAACATGGTATTTGAACTAATAGGGAAGCTTGATTTAAAATGGTGAAAAAAATCTGAACTATAGCCTACTTCTGGCAACGTTCATCTACATTAGGTCTATTTAACTTACTTCACATAGTTGAAAGTGACGAAGTACAGCTTAGTAAATAGCCTTTGTGGACCAGCTTTAAAGACTAGATGAGAACATTTTATTTTTACATGTGATTTGATGTATATTTTCAGTGTAATTAAGGTGGGTGCAGAAATAGCATTTGATTTGTTAATGATATTAAAAATTCTTTTAAAAATTTTCCCTACATTGTTAATCTTTGAAGTAGGTTTTGCTGAGCAAAGGTAAAGCAAGGCTGATCTTTATCTGAATTGTTGCAAACACTAAATCCAGCCTGTGCTAATGACATAAAAATCTATTTGTATGGTCCATTTTCTTAGCTCCTGACATGTTCTGAACATTTGAAACCTGAGATGAAATTCAGAGTCTCTATAGCTGCTTAAGTTCAAAGTTCCTGGGCTGCTATATCTACTAAAAGTTTTGGTAGAAAACTTTATATAATTTGTATAGGAGAGAGAATTAATTCATACACATTACTATGGGAATGTCAGGGATAAAAGACCCAGTAGCCTGAATATGGAACTGAATTTCCAGTTGTGATTTCTTCGGAAATTCCCAGAGTAGTACCCAGAGTGGTAGTTCTAGGAAAGGAACTTACTGTAATTCTCTAAGCATTGTGTACCAGATACTATGGTATGTGTTTCACATATGTTACTTTATAATGATCACACATCCCTCTGATATTGTCATTATTGTCAGCTCCACTTAACTGTTGAGCAATTGAGGCACTGAGCAATTGTATTTAATAGCTATTTAGTCTTGAATGTAGGATTTGAATTTGGATCTGCCTGATGCCAAAGCTATTTCAACTGCATTATGCCATTTTTATATCATGTCACTTTCCATCAATTGCTGCATCCTCCACAACTGCACCTTGCAAACCTTGTCTTATAACTCGCAACCCCATTGTTATGGCTGAATGGTCATGTTTCCCTGCATGCCCCAAATCCTATATTGAATTCCTAACCCCCAATGTGATGGTATTTGAAACTGGGGCCTTTGGGAGATAAGTAGATGAGGTCATGAGGGTAGGACCCCCATGATGGGATTGGTCTCCTTATAAGAAGAGGAAGAAAAATCAGAGCTCGCTCACTCTCTTCCTTTCTCCCTCCCACTACCTTCACCATGTGAGGACACAGTGAGTTTTAACCATGCAGTTTATTTTGTTATATTAATAGCAGCCCAAACTGACTCATGTATCCATCTTCCCAGAAATGGTTCCTGTTGCTATCAGATAATAAGTGTGGAAAAAGTTAAAAACATGACTCTCGTACCAATAGACTGAGCATGCATCAAATATTTTATTCAGTTCCTTTATTAATGAGGAAACTGATAGGTCGGTAAAGTTCGTTCAAAGAGCATTTTGAGGAATAAAGCATTTATAGTCCACTAGATAAGGCATTTTGAAATAAGACTGCTGAGCTAGAGACAAAATTGATTAAGGTCCTACAGCGCAACAAACTGTAAACTTTGAGATTAACGTCTCTTCCAGACAGAAATCTACAAGTTCACCTGTAACTTCAGAGTCCGAACCTCCAAGAGGAAATAGCAAAGTCAAACACAGGTGTATTCCCACAGATAATGACATATTCCTGGCTAAACAATGGCCCAGTGGGACATTGAAAAGATATGCCACCAACCATTTTGTCTTATTTCCAAGTTTTAAATAATTTTTCTTAACACTCTATTGCTATTTTCTCGCATAGCCCTGCTTATCTTATCCTAAGATTGATGACAGTTTATATTCTTATTTTTATCACCTTAGCCCTTTTTAACTACAAGCTATTTTAAGGCTAGAGAATATCTATCTTAGCTTCCCAGGAGGCCCAGGTGCTATTAATAGCTAGCACAGTGCCTAACATATAAGAAAGTTTGATAAATTGTAATTGAATAAATAAATGAATTTGAATTTAAGGTGTTCGTGAGTGGATTGCTCAAAGGCTTCTCTCTCTGATGGGCAGAAATTCTGATGATAACACAAGCCTCAGCTGTTTCTGTCAGCAGCAGTGACAGACCCCACAGAGAAATGTCACCCAACATCACTAAACCTCTGTAGGGAGTTCTCATGGGGTCACCTCATTTCTCAGTTATCAGTCTCCTTGCAGAGAAGAAAAAAGTCACCAGGTGCCTCCGTAGCTGGGCTGCCCAGTTTCATTCTCTCTGTGTCATCTCCAGGTGACTTTGCGCAGCAGAGCTCATAAGACCTTAGAGTGCCACCTACCTCTCTTAGGAAGTTTATTCAATAACTCTTAGAATTAAAGGAACAAGCCTTAATATATAAAATTCTAGTTCCCTCCTGTTGTTTCCTCTTGCTGTGGCCCAAGACAAGAGTTGTTTGACCCAAGGTGAAATAGTCTACATCTGAGTTATGAATGCTCAACTTTTCTGGCCCCATCCATCATGAGCAATAGGCTTCGCTGTTATTACTGGAGCTCTCTTGCTCCTGCCCTGATGCTCATAGGGAGTGGGGTGGTTAGTGCACCCCTCAAGGAGATGTTCTTATCAGAATCACCAGGAGGGCTGGTGACATTTGCAACTCTCTAGACAAGTGCAGAGCTCCATTTATTGCAGTGTAGAACTTATTGCCTTTCTATGCTCAAATTCTAGCAACTCGGGAATCCGGCAACAACCTCATGATACTTTTTCTGTAAACTCCAAAAGACTTAGCGTTGCTTACACAGAGAAAGTCTCAGGAAGATTTACGGGGCATCCTGAATGCTTCCTTTTAAAACTCTGCTTTATACTTGCGTTTGTTCCACTGATGTGCATTTTTAAACTTATTCTTCAGGATCTGCCTCCTACAATCTGTACAACCCCAGGGTCTTACTTAAATATTTTACCTGTAAGGTGAAGGCACCTCGATTATAAGGTTGTGATGAATATCAAATGAAATAATATATGTGAAAGTACCTACTGCAGGGCCAAGCACCCACGGTGATATTATAAAAGTAAGTCTCCCTCCTCTTCTTCCTCACTCTCCAAAAAAACAAATTTATGTTTGTATTTGTCTTTTACAATTGTCCATCCATGATGCCCAGGTGTGTCTAAACAGACGTTGTTATGCTTGGATATGACATATTTCCTTCTCTGGAGATGAGCTTGGGCCAGCTCAGCCTGGAAAGCTTACCTGAAACCTAGAACGTGGGGGAAAGTCCGCCATGGTAGACAAAAAAGCCGATACCATTGGGAGCAGCAACCAGTGGACGTTCATGAAGAGGCAGATGAGGACCTGTCACAGACAAAGTTGTGAATTACTCATTATGGCACATCAAGTGCTTGTAAAACATGACACGCACTGCTGTGCTAAGCATTTTGTATAATATCTTATTTATTTTTAAAATTATCTTGAGAGGAAAGCATTAATGCACCCATGCTAAGATCAGAACATTGGAGTCAAAGAGTTTTAATTAAGTTGGTGGAGAAGCTAGGGTGTGAGCCCAGGCTAACTGTGTCTAAAGCCTTGTAGTCTTAATGTCGGAGCTATACTGAGCATCATCTACTGCTCTTAGATTCCCTCTCTCCAGGTTAAGTGCTAACCTGAATTGCTTAGTGTCTTTATGATATTCATTTTTGTCCAGAAAAACAAACTTCAAAGCACTCGGTCCAATCTTTGCTGCTGGCTCTTTGGCCTCCACATTTTCTCTCTTTCCTGCCTCCATCAAAGTGGTTTCTACTGTGGGTTCCATTCTGCTTTGGGGCTTAATATGTCTGTGTGTTGAAATTTCAAAATAACACATTTGTGTTTTAATAAGAGATGTTATTTATCTGCTAAATCTTAGCCCAAAGGAGTAACTTCAGCAGCCAGATTTTAGACACAGAGCCATCTCAGTGTGTTAAAACCTCATGGTCCCCACGCCCCCACAGATTCCTATTCTTCCTAGAAGTAGTTTGGCTTTTCCTGCAGAAACCATGTTTATATCCTAACACTCAGCACCTGCCTTGGGGTTAACGCTTTTAAGGTCCTTTAAAAAACATTTGCTTCCTTTGAGACAGACTCTGTTAGGCTCTTGCTCTTATAGAAAAGATGGTATTAGCATGATAAAACATATTCCTTAGAAGTCAATATGATAAACAGCTATAAGCACTTAATTTTTTTTATCATTTCCACACCGATATTTTGGGAAATATTTACTGAGGGCTAAACTTGGTAAATCTTCCAGGACCTAATTTTGAGGGTTTTATGCCCTTTTTGATTTCCTGAAAAGTATACCACAGGTCTTTGTTGCCCTCCTTGCAATTAATCAGGTATTTTCTAAGTTTCTCCCAAGTCTCACCTTAATAACTGGAATTTTTAAAAACTGGTCATTGTTTAGGTAGGCTTAGCCTATTGCAGTATTACACTAAATATCCTTTATACCCCAGCACTGGTTAGGTGGTCTCGAATATACTGTTATCTTCAGCATCAGCATTTTTTTCACTACTTCATCATAAATTAATTTTCTGTGGACAACTAAAGGGACCAATATTCGATAAAGCATAAAGCATGACACAATATTAATAAAAATTGTTCAGAGTATTTTTATGCCTTCAAGAAATTGACCTTTTTCAAAAAATAGGAAATCAAGTAGACTATCTGTGAAATGTTCAAGTGTTTTTTAAAGTTTGTTATTAATATATATGTGTCTGTGACTATCTTGGTAATTTTCTGTTTTAATATATAAAGTATGGACCATGTTGAAGCTCAAAGTATTATATTTTCTTGTGGTCGTTAACACTCACTTCTATAGAAGAACTGCAGGGAGAAAACAGGATGCTAGCCTTGGAGTCAAATAGGAAAGTATTGATTTACATGAAATAAAAATCTCCGTAGTTAGTATCCTACTTAGATACTCTTAAATCATTTTACCTTCTTAGGGACTCACTTCCCAGGTTCTGTCTGCTGTGCTGATAACAGCTCACATCTGAGACACCTGGCCACTGTGCATGAATGAAGACAGAGAAGTCTGGGGTAAGTGTCCCCTGTCCCTCTCCCCATAGAGGGATGGAAGGCACTTTTCTATGTAACATAGGACACCCAGCCATTATAAACAAAACATAGACACATTTAATGTCCATCATATTTGTGGAATCAAGAAAGACATATATTCAGATTAAACAGAAGGTCATGAACAATTTTCAGCACACTGAGTAGCTGAGATTTAATAATAAAAACAGCCCCTATAATTTTATCAGAGAAAGGCAAACAACCATAGAAAAGTAGAAAAAGAACATGATTAGGCAATTCACAGAAGATAGAATCGAAATGGCCAGTAAATGTATGAAAATATGTTCAGCCTCACTAATAGGCAGAGAAATGCACCCTAAAGAAACCAGTGAAATCCCACTTTGTTTCAACCACCAGATCTGCAACCATTAAGAAGAGATTTAATATCCAGTTCTGACAAGGATGCATGGTTAAGCATCTTTGAGAATGGATGCTTGAATCGTTCTAAATTTTATTAAATAACTTCTATACTAGCTATTTAAATTAAATGATAAAAGCAAGTTACATCAGTAAACATGAATAGCTATTCAACTTCTTTGCAATTATGCAAGGCAAATAAATATAATCAGTATCATTTTATGTCTGGCAAATAGAAGCAAATAACTATAACAATAGCAAAATTTGGCAAGAATGGGAGAAAATTAAATCTTTGCTAGTTAGGAAAAAAAAAAGAAACTGCTTATAAGGTTAATTTAGCATTGTCTAGCAAACCAATAGATGCCCATACCCTATGGCCCAAAAATTTCACCTCTGGGAACATACTCTATAAAAGATTTGCATATAGGTACAGAAAGGCATGTACAAGATGTACATTGCTGGTTTGTTGCTAATAGTGAAATCCTCTGGTAATCTTAATTTCCATCAATACATGAATGAATACATTTTAGTATGTTCATATAATCAAAGACTATGTAGAGTCATTAAAATAAGTTAAAATGACTGTGTGTGTGAATAGACTTCAAAAATAAAATGTCGAGTAAAAATACAATTTAGTAAATATTGTGTTTTAAAAACCACAAAACAACCCAATAAATTTTTATGAATCCATGTATGTAGGAGACGGGTATGCGTGTGTGTGTGTGTGTGTGTATGTGTGTGTGTGCATGCGTGTTTGTGGATGTTTTTAAATTAGGTCTTGACATATATGTAAAAGTGTAAGAACTTACTCAGGAAGGATTCACACCAGATTCATGACAGAAGTTGTCTGGGTAATAGAACTAGGCCAGATACAAACCATATCTTTAATATTATTTCTTTAAAACATGAAATAATATGGCAAAATGTTAACATTTTTAAATCATGGGAGATGGTGTTTATATGGTGTTTAGTTTACTACTCTGGGCTGCTCTGAATGCTTGAAATTTTTCATAATTAAAAATAAACAGGTTGCATAGTCATGTGTATAGTAGAAGCCCCAAAACCAAACATCCTTGTTCAAAGGTTACGCGTGTGTCGGCACAGAGGAGGCTGTGGAGAGACACACATCAGGTCATTTATATCCTGGGATACCAGCGGAATGTGTAGATGAGAGGAGAAGAACATTTTTTTATAACTTGTACATATTTGCATATACATTATGTCATTAGTTGTAAAGAGGATGTCCAGGTTTAGTAATTAAAGAATTTAATCAGGAAAATTTGATAAAAATGAGCAAATACCATGAAGAAATAAGTTACAGTAGAAGGAATATAGATAGCCTATAAATATTTGAAAAGAATGCTAATTCTCATAGTTATAAAAATTCAAATGGAAACAAGAATGAATTGCCTTTTCCCTACCTCTAACTGATTGGAGAAATCAAAAAAGGTATGGAGAAAAAGGCACTGCAGATGAGCATGTAAATTGGTCTAACCTTTCTGGAGGGTGATCAGGCAATATGCATCAAAACACTTTAGGGAGAGGATTTGGAAAGTCCTGAAAAATTATTTATGAGCATATTCACCATCACATTTTGGTGATAAAGAAAAATGATAGCCATCTTAAGACTTATTAGTAGAAAACAAAAAATAAATTATGGTGCATCTAAGCAAAGATGTGATATGTAACTATCAAAAATTGCAATGTAAATAATGTACTTATGCGTGTGAATGACAATGTTACATTGTAAGTATAAAATAAGGTTATGAAGATGTTTGAATGATTCTATTTTGTAAAAAAATAAATCAAATGCCTGAATGCTTACATTAGTACAAATTCCTACCAAACTGTTAACTCTAGAATGTGAGTTATAGACTATTAACTCTAGAATGTGACTACAGACTTAGTTTAAAGTATATACTTTTTAGTATGTTTTCCGATTTCTTTGCAATGGGAATGTATTTCTTTTATTATCAGAAGAATTTGATGTAAGTACAGAATTTCAATGGGAAATGCAAATATCAATCCATAATCAAACAGACATAATTAAATGTCAAGTTAGTGAAATATAAATTCAGGGAAATCTTTCAGGGCTAGGAAAAAGATAGAAAGTGTGAGAGAAATGTAAACAAATATGCAAGAAACTGTGTAACCAAGATATTAAACATCCATCGAATGAAAACTACAGGACAGCATAGACACCATGGAAATGAGAAAAAACAATGAAAATGTACGACTGTTTCTCCTCTGAGCTAAAGAATGAAGAGAAAGTTTATATCAAAAGTGCTTTTCTACTTTTCCACTCTCACCAAGTGTAATGAAACTTATCTATGTGTAGACACATATATATGGGTAAGACATCATAAACACTTGCTGAGCAGAAAGCTTTATGCATTTCAGGAGTAAAATTACAAGGTATCACGGTTTACGTCTTCAAGTTAAAAATGGTAAATTAAAAGCATGTCCTTATCTCTACTTCCTCTTGAACACTCTGGAGTGAAAGAACACCTGGAGAAGGGGCAGAAGTCAAAATGTTAGAAGCAGAAGATGAGTAATGACTGACACAGAACCAGGGTGATGCTGAGACTTCACCTGGCAGCAGGATATTTAAGGGAACAGAATAAGACAATATTACCATCCCTACTATCAGCAGTAGTGGTAGCAATAGTAAAAAATACAGACAATAACTATCTTGTGAGAGGTTTGAAAAGAAAATGTATCCAGGAAACAAAAAGAGCACATGCTAAAGAGGAAATTTTAAAAAAATCTTAAAATTAAAACTATAATAGTTCTCCTCTCATCTACACATTCCCCTCACATCCCAGGACACCAATGATCTGATGTGCACCTCTCCCAACATCAAGGTCTTTAATCCTAATCCTATTTGCAAAGTTTCTTTTGCCATGTGCACAGATTTCAGGGATTAGGTTGTGGACATCCTCGAGGAGCCATTATTCTGCCTACTGCCCCTGCTCTCTCTGAACAATTCGGTCCCAAAGCCTTGACACAGAGTCAGGCTGGCATCAGCACGTGAGTGGAGGGGGAAGCCACGGGGGACCGGAGAGTGTGTCGGAGCCTGTGCAGGGTGGGGAGGGCACGTGTTTTCAAAGGTGCCCAGCACAGGGCGTAGGAACCTGAGCAGCATAGTAACTGCCCTACTGAAGGGGGAGACAGGGTGGGATGTGGGATGTCTGGAGCCTGAGAAGAATGAGAAGGGAGGAGGGTGAGTGTGGGGGCTGGGGTGGCCTGGTAAGGGGGGTGAGAGCCTGGGGACAGTGAGGCAGTCCTGGGGGGTGGTGTCTGGGAGCTGCCGAGAGAGGCAGGACAGAGCCCATGTTGGCTGAGTCTGGGGGCACAGAGCCAAGCCGGGAGGGTGCTGGAGCCTGAACAGGATGAGGATACATGGACGAGGGCACCTTGAACGTGGCTCTGCAGGTGTCAGAGCTCAGGAGGTGTACAAAGCGCATCTTGGAGAGGAGGGGAGTTGTTCCCATATAATAAGGTATATCTCACATGTTAAGGACAATGAAAGCCAGGTGTCTCACACTGGAAGAAGAGACTTACCAATCTGAAATGGGTGAAAACTAGAATGGACCTTGTGATATTAGAAAATAGAGGTATTGCTATGAACTCACAGTTTGCAGTGCTTAATATAGAAATAAATGGAGATTAAAATGTGCATATGCACACAAAACTTGCATACATCTAATATATATGCATACACATATACCTGTACATAGCAAGGAGCACACCTAGCACTTAGATGGTGTTATCTAAGAAGCATTCTCCAATAAATAGAATTCGTGCTCTTTAGAGAATTGGCTGACTCCGGGGCCTATACAGGGAATGTGTAAAATGAGCATGGAACATCCTGTTGTGCCTGAACTAAGAGAGTAATTAAAAAATAATCGGGACATGTCAATGGAACAAAGAAATCAGCTTGAAGAGACCTTCTCTGGTCAAATGAGAACAGTTTATACATCAAAGTAAACAATAATTATGACAGGTAACTGGTTAAAATAGGGTACTATAAATTTATGATAAATAAAAAATGAATAAACCTAAATTTTACAAAGAGGGAAATATTTATAGATTCTCAAAGCACCTCCCCCCAAAACATTTATTATTTACAAACTACAGTGAAGAAGTCTGACACAAAATACTTTAGTCAAGTAATAATGTTAACATCGTCAGTGATAGGACAAATGCATGATTTTAAACTTGATCCTTTCATTGGCAAAACTTGGATGCGTTCTGAGGATTAGACAGTAGTAATGTGCTACACTAATGACAATTTCGTGAGCAGAGTGCAGTGACTTGCATCTGTAATCCCAGCTACTCAGGAGGCTCAGGTGATCCCAGGGGTTTGAGACCAGCCTGGGCAACATAGTGAGACCTCATCTCCAAAATTTTTTTTTTTTCAAAAATGGTAATTTCCTAATTGTAATGGTTGCAATATGATTATATGTGAGAGTGTCTTTGTAGGAACTATTAAATACTATAGTACTCCAGGGTGATGGGACATCAGGATGAATTGGACTGACTTGGAAATCCACCAATGCCATTTCTATCCATAATATGATTTTACTCTCAAGACAAATACTGTAGTGAATAACTTGAAATAATTACATTACATTTTGGAAGGGATTCCATTCTTCTTTATTTCCATATTGTTGGTTATCATAATAAACTAATGAGAATTATTCAGTGTTATCATCAACAGGTAGTTCTAGCTTTTCCTTTTCACTTGCCCAAAAGCCCATGCTACAAGTTACAGGTCAGACACTGAATCTCTTGAAAGCAACATCAGAAGAATCATGTCCTCTGCAAAGGATTGTACCAAGTTCTCCTGACTACATGGAGTAGACTCATGGGTTTAGGCACCCTGAGTAGCATCACTATGAGTAGATAGTTCTGAGACAGTATCTGGAGATTGAGCCAGATTTTCCAAGGTATCGTGAAGCAGATAACTTCATTAAATGAGAAATGGGATTCAACATCAGGTCAAACAGTAATTAATTATGTAGGACTAAATAAAACTGATTAATAAAATTCATAAGTGATGCATACTTTTATTATATTACATTTTCAACAATTTCTATAATCTTGACATTGAGAAAAATTATATTCATCCTATTAATACAATACTATGAAATTTTCTGAATAGTCAACTTAAATACAAAATTCTCCTTTCCAGATTTTCACCATCCAGCATAAGAATTGCCAATATAGAAATAAAATATTCCTCTGATTTGCTTGTGCAACCACTTCACAAAACTAATTAAAAGCATAAACATTCACAATTAAAACTATCTGAAAAAATAGATACTCGAGGAGAAAAAAAAATTCATTTAAAGGGAAGTTCCTTATAAACAAAAGAGAATTAGACTTTTCATTGGGCACCCAATGTTAGAAAATAAAATGGAACAAAGTCTTCAAAGTGTTTAAGAAAAAATATTTTGTTGCTAGAATTCTTTGCCCAAATAAAATATGAATCTTTTCCAAAAGCAAAAAGTTTTCCCCAAAATTTCTCAGAAATGTTTTATTTATAATAGCAAAACTATTGGAAGCAAACTGAAGTCCAAAGAATCCTATCAAACCATATTATTTGTACTTATTAATCAACTTTTCTTCATGCACCCCTGGCCCCTACCCTTCTCTGCCTCTGGTCACCATGAAACTACTCTCCATCTTTATGAGATCCATGTTTTAGCTCCCACATATGAATGAGAACATGCAGTATTTGTCTTTCTGTGCCTGGCTGATTTCACTTCACATAATAACTTTCAGTTCCATCCCTGTTTTTGCTAATGGCAAGTGACTGTGACCCACAAGCAGTGATTAATCATGAAAGCAAACACCTACTGAGACACCTAATTTCAGTAGGTATTCATTTAATTTCAAAATAAATCAACAAGATAGATACTGATATTATCCCTGTTTAAGATGCAGAAAGCTTAAGTAACTCTACTAAGTTCTCTGAGCTACTCGGAACCAGGGACTCACCAACTTGAGAGCTATGCTCTTAACCACTCTGCAATCCTGCCTCTTTCAGTATAAATGAATGAACTGTCACAGAAATTCAAAGAGGATCCATTTTGTCTTTAACCCTTGATAAGTTTTCCTTTGAATGGTAAAGTCGAATGGCAAAGGATTACATGTAATTTTCTGCTTGTTCAAGCACACTATTATGTATTTACATTTACAGATATTATTATACTTATTGAATGGATTGTGCATTTTAAAAAGCAAATAACTATAGAACTAACAAAAATTGGTGGATATATAGCAAGAATGTGTGTGTGTATATCTCTACTAAAAATAGTTAAAAGAGAAATTATTGACATTAATAGCTTTTGGAGAGTGGAATTAAGAGTGGGAGAGGTGAAAGGGTGTATTTACTTCTTATTTTATGGCTATCATTACTTTTTGCAGTTATTTTCAATGTGCATGCAATCTTTTTAAAATTTTAAAGGAAACAATTTTAAAATACAATATGGGATGCTGACAACATTGGAAAATAATACAGTAGATCTTTTTATGTGGACTTGGGAGGATATTTAAAATTTATTTTGGAATGAAAGAAGTAAATTTCAGAGGATCCTTATTGTGTTTTTAAAAGTACACTTCTGATTGTGTATCTGTGCATGTACATCTGTGCTGTCAAACACTTGATGCACGTTAACTGTCTGTGATGTTGGGAAGGAAGTGGGGTAAAGGTAATCGAGATGAGAGGGTGAAATAGTAGGCAGACGATAGGGATATTTTTATTGATACCTTATATTTTACACATGTATGGGCTACATGTGATATTTTGTTGCATGCATAGAATGTGTAGTGCTCAATTCAGGGTATTTGGGTTATCCCTCACCTTGAGTATTTATCATTGCTATGTTGTGGGAACATTTCCAATTCTGCTTCCAGCTACTTTGAAACATACAACACATTGTTTTTAACTATAGTCACCCTGATCAGCTAATGAACATTAGAACTTAATTTTTCTATCTAACTGCATGTTTATACCAATTAACCAACCTCTCTTCATTCTCCCCACCCCTTCCCAGCCTTTGGTATCTAGCATTCTACTCTTCACCTCCATGAGATCAACTTTTTTAGCTCTCACATATGAGTGAGAGTGTGTGAAATTTGTCTCCAGTGCCTTGCTTATATCACTTAACATAATAACCTTCAGTTCTATCCATTTTCCTGCAAATAACAGGATTTTATTCTTTTTATGGCCAAATGGCATTCCATTATATATATGCACCATATTTTCCTTATCTGTTCATCCATCGGTGGGCACTTACGTCGATTATATTGTGAATAGTGCTGGGATAAACCCACGAGTGCAGGTATCCCTTTGATACACTGATTTCTTTACCTTTGGAAGTGGGAAATACCTAGCAGTGGGATTTCGGGATCATATGGTGGTTCTATTTTTAGTTTTTTGAAAAATCTCCATAGTATTTTCCACAGGGGCTGTACTGATTTACATTCTCACCAATGGCATATAAGCATTCTCTTTTCTCTGCATCCTCACCAGCATCTGTTATTTTTTGTCTTTTTAATAATAGCCATCCTAACTGGGGTAAGAAGATACCTCATTTTGGTTTTGATTTGCATTGCCCTGATGATTAGTGATACTGAGCATTTTTTCATATACCTATCAGCCATTTTCACATCTTTTTTTCATTAAATCTTTCAAAATATTAAGGGGGGTACAGATGTTTTTGATACATGACTTCAGTCAGGGCTATAAGTGTGCCCATCACCCGAATGGTGTTCATTGTACCTGTTAGGTGGGTTTTTGACCTTATCCTTGTCCTCCTTTCTCCCTGCTTGATTTCCGATGAATTTTATTTTCCTCTGTGTACTTGTGTGCCCATTGGTTAGTTCCAATTTATTAGAGAGTACATGTGGTGTTTGTTTTTCCATTCTTTTTTTTTTTTTTTTGTTCCAGGTATCTATATTTTTTTTAATTTTTTTTTATTTCAGCTTATTATGGGGGTACAAAAGTTCTGCATAGATATATTGCCCATGTCCCTCCCAATCCCCCGAGTCCGAGCCTCAAGCGTGTCCATTCCCCAGACAGTGCACATCGCACTCTTCCTGTAGGTATACACCCATCCCCTCCCCCACCCCCGTACTTTGCATAGGATAATTGTCTCCAGTTCTTTCCAAATTCTGCAAAAGGCATTAATTTATTCTTTGGTATGGCTGAGTAGTACTCCATGGTATACATACACCACATTTTGTTAATCCACTCATGAATTGCTGGGCACTGGGTTGATTCCACATCTTTGCTATTGTGAACTGTGCTGCCATAAACATTCAAGTGCAGGTTTCCTTTTGATAAAATGACTTCTTTTCCTTTGGGTGAATATCCAGTAGTGGGATTGCTGGATTGGATGGTAGTTCTACTTTTTGTTCTTTGAGAAATCTCCATATTGTTTTCCATAAGAGTTGTACTATTTTGCAGTCCCACCAATAGTGAATAAGTGCTCCTTTCTCTCTGCATCCACATCAGCATCTATTGTTTTTGGACTTTTTAATAAAAACCATTCTAACAGTAGTAAGGTGAAATCTCATTGTAGTTTTAATTCCCATTTCCCTGGTTAGTGACGTTGAGCATTTTTTCATATGTTTGCTGGCCATGCAATCCCTATCAAAATATCAACAGCATATTTCTCAGATCTAGAAAAAATAATTCTACACTTTGTTTGGAATCAGACAAGAGCCTGAATAACCAAAGCATAAAAGCAACCCTAAGCCTAAAGAACAAAGCTGGAGGCATCACATTGCCAGACTTCAAACTACACTACAAGGCTGTACTAACCAAAACATCATGGTGTTGGTACAAAAATAGAGACAAAGACCAATGGAACAGAATAGAGAACCCAGATATAAAACCCTCTACCCACAGCCATCTGATCTTTGACAAAGCAGACAATAATATACCCTGGGGAAAAGAAGTCCTGATCTATAGATGGTGCTGGGAAAATTGAATAGCCACATGCAGAAGAATGAAACAGGACCCCTATCTCTTGCCACTCACAAAAATTAATTCAAGACGGTTAAAAGACTTAAATGTTAAGGCACGAAACCTTAAGAATTCTATAATAAAATGTGGGAAAAACTCTTCCAGATATTGTTCTAGGCAAAGAATTTATGACTAAGACCCCAACTGCAGTGTCATCACCTACTCAATATTTTGGTTCTGGCAAGTACCAGATGCATCCAGTCAACCAACTCGAAGCCCCTCCCCGAAAACAGGATTTTTAAAGGTCAGCGTCTGCCTCCACTCTTCACTCTGGCTTTTTATACAATGAGAAATTATTGCTCCTAATGGAATAACAGATTCCTACTTTTCCCCAATGCTTCACCTAATACTTAATCTTTACTTCTGCTGTGCTCAGCTGGCTTTGATCTTCGGGGAAATAGAAAAGCCTATAATGTATATAACTCAGCTCTAGACTTCCCTCCCAGGGAATTTTGGAGCCCAGTTAAGAATGAAATTCCTTAAAATTATAGAACCAAATCAGCTGGTCAGGTTGTTATGTTTGTTTCCATGGGAACTAGCACATCCTTCCTCCGGCCACTTTTCTTCGTTCCTGCTCCCCAGACACACATGCTACTAATGAATTTCACACTGGCTACGTTTCTTGAACGAGGTAATATTTCTCCACAAAAAGAACTACCGGAGCTTCCCACTTTTTCTCAAATTCAGCGACACCACTGAGTTACAGATCACCTGAACCAAGTAAATGGGGAAATTTAGCTACTGTTTCCTGATGCATCTGTTTGTTAATGAGGAGAACGTGGGGTGAGCGGGGGCCGTTGTTATGCACTCAACAGCTGAACAGTCACTCACCTGCCCAGGTAGGAGCCTAGGCTGCAGAGTCTTGTACATATTCATATTCAGGGCTGAAAGCACTCAGGACAGTCAGCATCCATACTAGTTAGTAATTAGGGATTTTCCAAGGCCAAGGAAATGGCCATTAATGTTACTAAAACTGCACTTTCTCAAGGCTCAGGCAGAACTCAATGCATACTCATAGCCTTGGGAGAAGGAGGAGGAGAGGAGCGCGCAGGGAGGCTGCAACAGCAGCTGCCATTTGCTGAATGTGTTCTGTGAGTCGGGGACTCTTCCAAGAGGATACACAAATTTAAATCTCACACCAGCCTATAAGGTAGGAGCTGTGATAATTCCCTTTTGTACATGAGAACAGTTGGACATAGAGAGCTCTTTTTCCTAAATCCATCCGTCTCTTCTTCCACAGTGATCATTTTAGCCTCTTAGTTTTTATGAGAATATTTGCTGAACCTCAAGTCAGAATTACAGGCTCCCAGATCTAACACATCTGTGTGATTGTTTAGTTTTTATTTGATATAATTATATAGAGAAGTTGAAAGGATAGAATTTAAATACTGTTATCAGTACTCAATACTGAATTTAGGTTTGCAAACCTCACATAGATTCATGCATAGTATGATTTATAGAAAACTGAAATTCCTGCAATATAGGTACACACAGACCCACACACACCTCTTTCCTTTACTACTTCCTCCCTCCACTTCACTTCTGACTTGACTTCAGATCTGCACATCGCCTCTGCTCTCACTTTAGCATCTTAGCCATGTTTTGACACCAGGAGAGTGGGATTGACCAAACAATTTTAGGGAGGTGCTAAAATCTCTTAGGAGAGCCACTTTAGCAAAGAAATTCCTCTCAATTCCTGTACTGTGGGACATAAAGGGAGCTTGGAGCATTGCCCTGGAGGTGTCATCGAAGGAGAAGCTGTGTCACAAATGTATCAAAGATTTGCTAAATTTTTCTATTAGCATAATGTGAATGTTGTGATAGGGATAACTGCTCAGAACATCAGTCCAGCAAAACTGGTGCATTCATTCATTCACTCTTTAATTCATCAACTCCCCAAACATGTAGTGAGCATCTATGCATCTAGATGTCTAGGACATATTATATAAAGCTGAATGCACAATCCAGAGCCCATCTAAAGATTGACACTTCATTCATTTCTCA
Organism: Varecia variegata; assembly: GCA_028533085.1. Taxonomy (NCBI): domain Eukaryota; kingdom Metazoa; phylum Chordata; class Mammalia; order Primates; family Lemuridae; genus Varecia; species Varecia variegata. The sequence goes on along the minus strand of CM052451.1, from coordinate 4,650,646 downwards.
TAGGTTAGAGGATTCATAGTATATCCTAGAATAGAGTTGAGTAAACTTTTTCTCTAAAGCCAGAAACTGGTATTAGTAAATATTTTAGGATTTGCAGACTACATATTCTATGACTTTCTCCTCCTCCTTTTCCGCTCCTCCCCTCCTCTTTCTCCTCCTACTTTTCCTCTTCTTTTTTTTCATCCTTTAAAAATATAAAATCCATCCTTACAACCCTGGTCATACAAAAACAGGCTTTAGGCTGGATTTGGTACAGAGGCTGTACAGTATCCACCCCCTGTCCCAGAGCCTTGCTACTCAGTGTGGTCCACACAGCAGAGGCATTGGCATCACTTCAGATCTTGTTAGAAATATAGACTATTGGGCTCTATTCTAGACCTACTGTATCAGTTAACTATAATTACATAACAAATTACCATAAAACACAGTGGCTTCAAACAGCAATCGTTTATAATTGTTCATGAGTATACGGGTTGGCTGGGAGGTTCTTCTGGTCTTGGCTAGGTTCCCCCATGCACCTATTATAGCTGCATGCAGGTGAGCCAGACAGCTCTGCTTCTCCATGGTGTTTGACTATCAGCCAGGGCACCTGGGTTCTCTTCCATGTGGTCTCTCAGTCTCCAGCAGGCTAGCCTGGGCTTGTTCCATGGTGGTTGTAAGAGTCCAAGAAAAGAAATGGCCTAGATGTGGCATGATGTAGCTTTCTCTCCTTCTGTTGGTCAAAGCAAGCCACAGGTCAACCCAGATTGCAGTGGAAGGCAAAGGAGCTGCAGGGTCACACTGGGAAGGGCATAGTGTAAGGAGAGAAGGAGAACTGTGGCCATATTTACAATCTGCCTCACTGACTAAATCAGAATCTCTGCGTGTTAATAAGTCTCCCAGGTGATTCACAGGCACATGTCCTAAATAACTGGAAGTCAGGCAGGTCTCAGAACAGGTGCCGACTCAAATGCATCAACCAGGAAAGAGGGTTTAAGCCAAAATAATGCAGCTTGATCTATTCCACCCTGGGGCATGGCACAGAGCGGTTTAATTTCCTTAGCCACTCACTGCTTGAATCCCTCCGTCCTTCAGACAGTTCTCGCTTCCCAGCCCAGGGTGGTATTTTGTGACCTTCAGCCTGTGAAGGAGGTGTTTCCATTGGCAAATTGACATTTACCTTATAGTTACATAAGGCAGAAATTCTCTGTAGGAGCTCTTCACTATCATAAACATGAACAGGGCAGCCCTCCAAGAGCGAAGCAATAGAGGAATAATGATGAATTTTCTCTGAGTATGATGGAAGGACTCTTATTTCCTACAAAACTTGGATGGAGTCACACTATAAATAGAAGACTGTTCATGTCTGACTTGTTGCCTGTTAGTTAAAAAGCACAGGTTCAGGCTCCAGACTGCCTGAGTTCAAATCCCAGCTTTACTGCTCACTGTGTGTGGCCTTGAAAAAAATTGCTGAATCTCTATGTATTTTAACACTTTCACCTGCAAAATGAGGGTAATCATAGTCATACAGTTTGTAAGTGATTAAATGACTTTGGATTTACAAGTAATCAGAAAAATACCTGCTTGTATTATTATTAATATCATTATCACTACTATTTCTTGAGATAGAAGCAATTAGTTTATATACAGATGAATACTTCCTTGAGGCCTTAAGTGAATTTTCTTTTCTTTTTCTTTTTTTTACTGAAAATTTCACTCTGCCTTCCTTCTTACATTTTGTACATTAGTCAGGTTTCTGTGGTACTATAATCAGGATCTATACAGCTGTACATATATCCTGGGTTTAAAGAAATGGCCCCATTTTCCATAGTGAGTAAGAGTTCTAAATCTTAATATATGTAACTAAGCTGTTTGCAAATGTGATAGCTCTAGATACCAGCACACTGCAATACCATGCTGTCACATTAAAGCCATAATGGCCATAATCATTCTAATTAGTACTCTTATTTGTGGTTTGTTTCCTGCACAAACTTTCCCTGGTATAACATTGGTTACTACCCTCGGCACTTGTTCATGTTGACCAAGGGGCTGATTTGTCACAGACTTGTAATCTACAAGCAACATGCAGAGCTTGAGACAAAAAAGGAATAGAATAAAAATGAAAAACGTTGGAAGGAAGAGGGAAGTAAGAAGGAATGCCAAAGGCTAACACTCAAAATCCATAACAGTTTTTCGTAAATAATTTACATAATCCATCCACAATTAGATATTTAAACAGTCACACACAGTAAAATGTTTAATATCAACTGTAAGTGGACCAACATAATTCTCCCTGTGTCAGCATCCAAGACTCTTCTAAACAGGTAAGAGAATAATGCATCTCTAATTCTCTAGCAAGAGAGTACTGCACATAAAAGGAAAGGATTATTAGGTACCATCAAAATGAATGAATTGTACCAATTATACCAACAGTGTGGATTCTTTACCAAATGCATCAGATTGATAGATTGTTTTCATGAATCTACAAAGGTTCTTTGTATAACCCTCTGAAGTTGGACAAAGATAGTGATCACTGAAAAACTACATGGTCTTCCTTATATTTTGGTGCTGCATTTTCTGTTAAAATTCTTTTAGCTACACAAAGAAAAGACAGCATCAACAATATGTAATTTTCACCTTGAAAAACAAATTGGTCTCAGCAGCTTCTTACCATCTGTCCACCATATGTGAAGATTTTCTAACAAAAGAAAACCTCTCATCTCACCATGATTCCTTGTTAATTTATTTTCTTTTATGTAAAATTAAAGTTGTATGAATACAGAATTAATGCATGTACAAGGTAGAAAATTTAGAAAATCCAGAAAGTTATAAAGAAGAAAATGAAAACTACCCACCACTCAAACAACCATTTTAAATGTTTTATGTAACTTATCTCGCTATGTTTTTTTAAAATAAAAATTGTTAGGAAAAATTAATCATGTATTCCCTCCAAATTAATGATAAATGATCAAATCATTTCTGATTAGATCTCTTGTGACTAAATGATGCCTAAAATGATAAAAATGAACACTTTTTCACTCTTTAAATCCTAAGAAATAGATCAATATAAGTACTTACCCATTTAAAAGATTTTTTATTTAAGTATAAGAAATACCCAGAAAAATGTACAAATCCTAGCTGCATAGGTCGATGCATTTTCATGAAATGAACATACTTGTGTATTCAGCATCCAGATGAAGAAGTTAAACATCACCAGTAACACAAATGCTTCCTTTCTCTTCTAGTCATTACCCTCTTCCCACTCTCCAAATTTGCAACACCAGAGATTACTTTTGTCTGTTTTTGAACATTATGTAAATGGAATCTTCTTGTTTGGCTTTATTATGCCAATGTTATCTTTATGAGATATTCATTGTTTTTCTAATATGTATTTTTCTGTATGTAAAATATATATAACTCCAATTCCAGTATTATTAATGTTTTAAAATCAGAGTTTTTAAAAAATATTGCCATCATTTAAGCTGATACACAAGAAATAGTGAGCTGCTGATTTAGGGTTTTGCAATAAATTATCTAGAACCTGGAGGATGTGCTTCCCTGATAAAGGCAAATATAATAAACTGAAATGTGTGCTTTTTGATCTTCTTGTGCTTTGTTTTTATCATCACAAACTTTGTCTATCTCTTTAAATTGCAGTGGAGAGAAGAGTTTTTTTTTTTTTTTTTTTAGAAGAGTTACTTTGAATATTAAGTCCTCATTGAGAGGCCAGTGGAGACATGAGAGTTATAAAGAAGCACATTTGACATCACAATATTTTAGAGCTAGATGAGCTCTTAGGCATTCAGCCTAACCCCTCTAGACTTGAGACTCAGACAAAGTAAGTAACTTACCAATGTCAAATAGTTAGTTAGAGGCAAAGGTCTGGCCCGATATTCTATAATGGCTTGATATTTCATAATTTCAGTTTGGGTAGATTGGGGAACATTTGTTAAGAAAAATATAACAACATTACATTTGTCAGCTTTTCTACACTTCTTGATTAGTTTAATGGTCAACTTTATTCCCTTTTGTTTTAAAGGATTCATGGTAGAGAGAACAGTTAAATTTTACGAAATCTTGTCAGGTTGAACTATAAGTTCACATGTTTTATGTAATGTGACACATTTTGTAGATGACAAAACTGAGACCCATAGAGGTTAGATTTTTGTTGGGCAATTCTGATACTATAAGCCAGGTGTCTTTGTTCTTTTCTCAGAATTTTTTCTTTTTGTGCTAGTCATTGTTATTCTATTAGAGTTGGAAGCCAATTCCAGGGTATTCATATCCTCCTAGCTACTATTCCCAGCACATGAGTGAGCTGCCTCCAGGCAGAAGCGGGTGCTCTCTTTCTTACTAGAATAGCGGGACTCCAGCCTTGAACTTGAGCTATATTCACCATTCACTGTCCTGGCAAGACAAAGGATACTTGGTGAACTAAGGTGGCAAACATGCCAGAAGCCTGTTTATGGGGTGGAGGGAGTTGAGAAGAAGATCAAGGAATAGACTCATATCTAGGAGAGAAAAGTATTTAAAGAAACCACAAGTTCTAGCTAAGATGTTCTTAAGACATTGAGTTCCAAGGACTTAGTCCGCTACTTCTGGCGAGAAGTGTCCCAGACAGACGCTCAGGAGCTCTTCTGAAGAACTGTATGAACTGGGCAAGCCCAAGCCACCGTCACCCGGGCTCATCTGCCACCTTGCTTCCTGGCCTCACTATGGAGTTTGAAAATGACAAATATTAATATTTTTGCCTTTTCTCTTCAAGTTAAGGATGGCCATGGGAGCCAGTTCTGACCAATATTCCCTTCCTAAATAAATACCTATTCAGATGTTTTGCTCATTTTAAAAATCAGACTGTTTTTGTGCTTTTTTTTTTTTTTTTTTTTTTTGCTATTGAGTTCCTTATATATTCTGGTTATGAATCCCTTGTCAGATGAATACTTTGCAAATATTTTCTTCCATTCTGTAGGCTTTCTCTTTACTTTGTTGATTGTTACCTTTCCTGCATAGAAGCTTTTTAGCTTGATGTGATCCCATTTGTCGATTTTTGTCTTGGTTGCTGGGAAGGCTAGTGGGGGTTGGAGATAGAGAGGAGATGGTTAATTGGTATAAAATACAGTTAGACAGAAGGAATAAAAGCTACTGTTCAAAACCTAGTGTGCAATAGCACAATAGGGCGACTATAGTTAACAACAATTTATTGTATATTTCAAAATAGCTATAAGATTTGGAATGTTCCCAAAACAAAGGGTAAATGAAGTAATATTCTAATTAACCAGATTTGATCATTCCACATCATATGCTTGTATCAAAATATCACATGTACCCCATAAATATGCAGAACTATTACATATCCATAAAAATTAAAAATAAAAATACATTTTAAAAAAGGCTGGGGGGAAATTGTTGTATTTCAAAACATCAGTATAGATATTGGCCAATGGAAATGAAAATATATTATTTGTCAATATGATGCTAACAAATTCTTTGTTAAAAAGAGAGAAAGAAATGTATTTGAAGAATAGCTGGCTGTGTATTCCTTTCTTTCTTTTCCCTTTTTTGTATTTATTTTTAGAGACAGGGTCTCATTCTACTACTGAGGCTAGAGTTCAATGCTGTGATCACAGCTCACTGAAGTTTTGAACTCCTCTGCTCAAATGATCCTCCTACTTCAGTCTCCTGAGTAGCTAGGACTACAGGCACACACCACCACACCTGGCTATTTTTTTTTAAATTATTTTTTTAAGAGATGGGTCTTGCTACGTTATGTTGCCCAGGCTTGTCTTGAACTCTTGGCCTCAAGTGATCCTTCTGCCTCAGCCACCCAAAGTGCTGGGATTACAGGCATGTGCCACTGTGCCAAGCCCTTTTTTTCTTCTTCAGATGTGTTAGAGTATAATCAAAAAATAAAATGGTAAAATCGTGGTTGTCATGCAAATATTAAAAAAACAAAAATGTCAAAGATTAAGTGATTAGTTAATGCATTAATTAATGAGGAAATAAATAAGATGTTAGAACTGATTCAATGGAGAATTTTAAAAAGCATACATTAGGAATATTGAAATACATTTACTAATTATTACAAAACCATTATAGACAAAAGGCAATAATCAGTTGCATTGCACTGGATGTAATTCATTCGCATTTTGTGGACAAGAATAATTTGTATTATTTCAGCTTTTTACAATTTATAAAATTATAAAATAGCTCAAAGACAAAGAAAGCTCAGAAATGTGCATTAGATAGGACATGCAGTATTCTTCTTTTGCCCATTTCAAAGTTCAAAATTATTCCTGATAGCTGTTGTCATAATGTGAAGCTTTGTGTTCCTGCAGTCATTCTGTGACCAGAAGAGGCGACACTGCCTACTGGCTAAGGCAGCCAAAGAATAGGATGGGCCAGACTTCCTGCTAAGGAACGTATTAAGATTAAAGGTCTGCATTGTTGTTTATTAGCTGACTATTCTGCCATGTCCGCTGATGAACAGTAATGTTTTATTCTTTTTTTTTTTTTTTTTTTTTTTTAATGTTGAATTCATTTAATTTCTTTTTTTTTTTTTTTTATTTCAGCTTATTATGGGGGTACAAAAGTTCTGCATAGATATATTGCCCATGTCCCTCCCAATCCCCCGAGTCCGAGCCTCAAGCGTGTCCATTCCCCAGACAGTGCACATCGCACTCCTCATGACAGAAGGTGAAGAGGAGACGCTCCAGACCTCTTTTGGAATACATTGTTGCTTCAGCATTTTGTGGCCCGTAGGTGGCACTTCAGAAGGTTTTGGATTTGTGAGGGATAGCACCCTTAGGGCTGACATAGCTCTGTCCTGGTGGACAATGAATACAGTGGGAGTGGCAGGTGCCCTTAAGAGGCTTCGAAGGAGGAGCTATCAACAAGGGGTCACAGAGCAGAACAAAATTGACACTGTATGTTTTTAGACAGGACTGTCTAAGAACACGTGATTTATCCTGAAAGACTTCCGGAAATGATTGAGTGGAATTTAGAAGAGGGCTGGATCTCCTGTGTTGTCAGGCAAAGGCTAGAGATCTTGAAATACAAGACTTAAGAAAATCCAGGTTGTACGATTATTTTTGATTGAAATTTATTTCTTGTGCCATTAACCAAAGGTAAGATGGGTCACTTGAAGTTTCGCCTTCTCTTGACTCTTGAAGTTTCTTAATACATGCTTTTCATGGTATTTATACTTTAATTATTTTAGAATAAACCCAGAGAATAGGATTAGTCAGTCTCTAAATTTCTTCTGGATATAACATGCTCCATTTGTGTAGTCCTGCCCAGGTATAAATTAGTTATCCTCACATCCGGGTCACCCACGGGGGACTGTGACATTCTGAACAGCAAGAGGGAAAGGCGCGGAAGTTTAGCTTAGATTCATCTTGACTGATCAGGCCCGCATTTTAATACCACTTTAGAACTGAGCTGAGACTTTCTTTTCCCTCCACACTCATTGAAATAGCTAATCAGCAAAATAAACGAGTTTTACCAAATGTTCAGAGATTACAAATTGTATTAAGCACTCATCAACAAATTAAAACATTTCTGTGGGACTCCCCTCCTGGCTCCTTTTCCCCCTTCACCAAAGATAGATTCTGGCGTCGACAGTCCTCTGACGCTTTGCATTTGTTATGCATTTTTTATTTAGGAGTTAATTTCAGGGGGCTGATGTCAAGGTCATTATTTATAATATGATGCTTCACATTCCAACAGCGGCATCTGTAAGAAATTTGGCTAAAGGTAGACCAGCACAAGTTAAAACTGTTAAAATCCAGTTTCTTCATTTAAAATCAAAGGAAGCAATTGCTCACCTATATCTGATCTAGCAGTCAAATATGCTGATATATATAGTGTTGTACAAGTAAGACATATGATCCAATTCATAACTGTAATTCATAAATGTATTGAGAGCTTTATAAAAAGGCAAGATGCTATGATAATCTCTGTAGAGACTGCTGAGGCTGAAGTAGATACTCTTTAGGCTCCTAAATACCCCCATAAAATTTTGAAATAAAATTTAAAGAAAGAAGAGAGAGAAATTGTTTATTCAACTGAAAGAAAGAAGTGTATAGTGCAAAGGTGGTATGTGTGGGAGAGGTTTAGAAAGTATAATTACACGAAATTCTATGATTAGGTAGAGATGAATAAATGTCATCAAAGAAACAGATTCTCTGTAATTTGCAAAGCAGAGGATTTATAAATAGTTGAGAAATCTAAAAAGCTTCGTGGAGTATGTCTTCTTGTAATGGGGTTTTAAACCATTTGTAGGATTTGAACCATCAGAAATGTTTGAAGAACCCATGCCTGGAATTCCTGATAGTATAAGTGAAGGCATAAATACAAGAGTGTGTGGACAAGTTCAGGAAAAACATTCAGATCAATTTGTTTGAACGCCCGCTGAAAAAATAAGTTGGGACCATAATGTTGATTATCATGGTAAGTGATATGAGATAAATTCAGACTACACATGGGAACCAATGAGAGTTTTGGTACAATAGGATCTGCAGCTAAGAAAGATGATTCTGGCCATGATGCACTTCTGTTAGACAAGAAAAATACAAGATTAGATGAGAAATGTTTTGTATACGTATGTCATTGGCACTAGAATTTATCATAGCCCATGTTTCTTTTGTTTCTAAATAATTTCATATTTTTCCTATGCTTCTTATAATAAGGAAAATAAATGTATATTAAGTATTTGCTAAGAAGAAATCAAAATAAATTTGACTATGGCCAATTCTATTGCTGGGTTAATTCTTAAAGAGTCATAAAATGTAGGTGTTTTATGCTCCTGATATAATGGTACTATTAGCATTCAGAAAACACAGTAGTAAAATTTTTGAAGTAGATTTGGTAGCTCATGAAAAGAAATATATTTTTAATTAATGTTCCCTAGCCACTGATCAATAGCCTTGACATCCATTCTCCATTCATCATTTGTCACCATGAACTCTTAAAATAGTATCAGATATAATTATGATTTCAAAATGGATTACGGAAAATATAAAGCAGTTGTCCTCCCATCAAATTTTTTAAATGATGGTAAAAAATTTTAAGTGAATACATACATATTCATGCTCAGAAATAGAAGGGAAAATTTCAGGACAAAAGAAACTGTGAGGAATCCCTGGGAGACTGAACAGAGATGGAATTAGGTTGAAGAAGAATTGGCAATGTATAAGATGTAGGTTTCTTTAGGCAGTTTCATTTAAAAAGCAAAGAGTAGAATATTCTAATAAAAAGAGAAATGATTCCAAGTGGGTAGAGTGGTATGTAGAACGTGATGGTAAGAAAACAGATTAGTAGATGTTACAGACTTAATAATTTATTACTTGTTTAAAGAAAGGATTTTTTTTCTCACCATCTAGGACAAATAATATAATTGCATCGATATTGGAGGTGAGACGGGGTGTTGGGGGTGGGGGAGGGGACGGGTGTTTACCTACATGATGAGTGCGATGTGCACTGTTGGGGGAATGGACACCCTTGAGGCTCAGTCTCGGGGGGGGGTTGGGAGGAGCATGGGCAATATACTTAACCAGAACGGTTGTACCCCCATAATAAACTATAATAAAAAAAAATATTGGAGGTGAGGTAAACAATAGAGATGGAAGTACAGAGATATTGATTAAAACAAATTTTATTAGGAAAATATTATTTTAAGTATGTGTATCATAATAAAAATGCTTGCTAGAATAGAAACAAAGCAACTTTTAAACCAGAATGGAAGAAGAATGGAATAAAAGAAATTTAATCTATCCCACAAAAGACAGAGAAAGAGAAAAAGATAGAGAAAGCACAGTAAATAAAAAGACTAAGAAAAGAAAATAAGAATGAGTCCAAAATGTTAATAATCATAATAACTGTGTCTAGGCTAAACTACTCTACTAAATTTCAGACTTATGAAAACAAAGCAAACATGCCATTTTTTATTTGTTTACAGGTAGGCACTGGACAAATGATAAAAAAAATAAACCATGTAAATACCCACGTGTCAGCTGCAATTCCAATCCTGACAACAATTCCAGGAACTAGATGCTATTTCCCCTTTACGGACAAGGTAATTAGGGCACAGAGAGGTTGGTTACCTTTGCTCTAACTCACACCTGTAGCAAGTAGCAGAGCCAGGTTTTGAACCATGGTAGTCTGGCTTCAGAACCCTACCTTTAACTTCTCTGCAACATATACTGGTGAAAACAGTAAAAATTAAGCTTGTGCGATAATATTATCAGAGAAAATAAAATTTAAGGTGAAAAACTTCCAAAAAGGACAAAGAAAGATATTTCCCAATTATAAACATAATAATTTCCCAGAAAGATATAAGTAATGAGACAAGTGTGCATTTTGCAACATTGGTATAAAATGTATAAAAACAAACTAATAGAAGCATAAAAAATAGTCCCACGATCATACTACAAGAATTTAATACATTTCAAAAACCGACGTATCAGACAGAAATCAAAAATGATGTATATTGAATGAGATAGAGTAGCTTATGTGGCATATGTTAGAGTTTATTATTGCCAAAATATTTGCTGCCTCCCTTACCAGCTCTTCCCTATGCAGCCCATCCTAATGAAAGTGTGATCCTCTGTACAGGATGTGCTCTCTGGCCAAAGCAATAGAGTGGAGGTGGCATGTGCTGCCTCTGGACACAAGCTTCAACAGTCATTGTGCCACCAGCTCTGTTTTTCCCACTATGACATCAGCGATGTCTCAGAGGGACTTCTCCTTCATCCTGAGTCCTAGACGAAATTCCAAAGCCAGGTCTACAGGCTAAATCACATCAGCATTCTATCAAACCATTGTTGCTACACGCCACCACAATTTTGGGGTTACTTGTTATAATAGCATAAATTGACCCAGGCTGATTGATGATACATTGCACTAGCAAATAATCCCCAAATCTCAGGGTGTAAAAAATAAAGGTGATTTCTCACTCATGCTTCGCGCCCCAGTGTCTCGGCAGGGGAACGGAGCTCTACATGGTGGACACAGGGAACCAGACTGAGAGATGCTCCACCATCTTTGATGCTACAGTCTCCAGTGGAAGTCCCAGAGACTGCAGAAACGGGAAGACAGCACAGAGAATTGAGCACTAGCTGGGTTTTGCTACCACCTTTAAGTTGTCTTTACAAAATGTCTTTGGTAGTAAATATTCTTTGTTTTTTAAAAGTAATTATTATTTCTGCTTTCTCTTGAAAGACGTTTTGCTTGGTATAAAATTCTAGGTTAATTTTCATTTCTCTCAACACATTGAAGATACCCCTTCAACTGTTTTCCGGCTTCCCTTCTTCCTAGTGAAAAGTCAGCTTTCAGACTAATTGGCATGTATTATATTTGTAGATGATCAGTCTTTTCTCTCTGGATATTTTTAGAGTTTTTTAAATTTTTCTTTGGTGTTCTGCAGTTTCACTTTGGTGTGGTAAAGTATGAATTTCTTTTAATTTACCTTGATTGGCATATACAAGACTTCCTCGATCTAAGTGTTGGGGTGTTGGGGTCTTTCAAAAACTCGGGAAATTTTCAGCCATTCTGTCTTTGAATATTGCTTCCCCATTTTGTTATCTTCCTATAAACTAAGTGAACATATTTTAGGTGTTCTAATGCTTTCCCTTTGTCTCTCACCCTCCCTTTATGTTGTCAATCTATTGGTTGTTTTCTGGATAATTTCTTCAAATCTCTTTTCTAGGACATTTCACCTTCAACTGTGTCACATCTGCTGTTTAAACAATTCCACCAAGGTTTAAAATTAAATTATATTTTCTATTGATAGCAGTTTTATTTTTCATATCTACTTATTCTCTAAATTTTAAGCTTCTTTAGTATTTTTTAGATATTAAACATAGTTATTTTGAATTTTGTGCCTAAATCTAACATCTGAAGTATTTGTCATTCTGCACCTGCTGCCCCTTATTTCTGCTGGTTCCTACTCTTGGTGTCTTTTGTCCTGACCCGTTGTAAGATTTGGGGGTTATAAAACACTCTTTTACTTAAAACTTTATCTGTGGAATTCTTTGAAGCCTGAATTAACCTTGAATTCCTTCACAAAGGATTTGCTTTTGCTTCTACCAAACGTATAGTTACTACCAACCTGAGACCACTTTAAACTAAATTCTGCATTTTAAGTTTTTTCAAACCACAATAGTAACATAAATTTGGACTGCAATCCTGCATGGGGCCCAGCATATAAATATGAATTCTCAGAGCAAATATTTTCTCTCCATATATCCAACGTCAGAGTCCAAAGAGGCAATTTACCTTGCTGTCGCCTTCTGCATGGGGGGTTTATTTTTCTTTTATGTTTAAATTGATGGTAGAGCTCTTTGCTCTCCCAGCTTTATTCATAGATTTTCTATTGAATTCTCTACCAACGAAGTCATCAAAAGAAGCTTTCAGATCTCTGGGGTTGTGATAGAAGCATTCATATCAAAAGCCCATGTCGGCACTGGTTTACCTCCTAGGGTTCTATGGACTTCTAATTTTGTGCCAACTCAACAGTATATATTATAAACTTAATGTATCCAGAAGTTTAGTTCCTTTAAGTAAGCAGATTTTTTCAAAATGCATCATCTGTCATACTGCTAGATTCAGAAACCCAAGTTAATATCTCTGAACTTAAGCTTCTTCATTAAATGTCCTTAAAGAACTGACCTACACAATGCCAGTAAAAGACCGCTTGCTGCCCAATGTTAAGTACAGTGGGTACTCTGGGTGGGGAACTGGGAAGATCTTACTGATGGCTACAGGACGGCACCTCTCAAACTGTATTCTTTGGACTTTAGTCCCTTGCCCAATGTTGATTAGTATTCTGCCAGAAGAAAGTGTTCTGTTGACAAAAAATTGGGGATGTACCTTTCCCCCCTTGGAGAAACTTAGGCATATCAACATAGGGAATACTCTGAGAAGTCCTATAGTAAGAACACCTGATGAAACTTTTTAAAACAAGTATTTTAACTAAATATTTAACCATACCTTAGCAAAGAACCTATTTTTCTTGATGAGCATTGATATTCATAGAACTGAGTTTGGGAAACACTGATGTCTCAGGCAATATAATTAATCCATCTCCTCTTCAAGGGAACAAAATA
>CM052451.1:4621173-4637064 GCA_028533085.1 Varecia variegata | reverse complement strand
CTATTCTTTGACTTGATTTCCTGCCAGACATCCTCACTCACTCTGGTTTAGCCACATAGGGCTTTTTGTAGTTTCTTGCACATGTCTGCTTTTTCACTTTCTGTTCCATTTCCCATGCTTTCCCCCCAACTATCCGTATAGTTCACTTCTTCCCTTCGTTCGGGTCTCTGTGTAGGCATCCCTTCATCAGAAAGGCTTCTATGGTCATGCTATCTGAGATATCACCCCCTTATTCTCTATATTTTATTCTGTTTTATGCATTTTTATGGAAATTATCACACCTTACATTTATATTAATTTACTTATTATCCATCTCCGCCACCTAGAATATAAGCTCCATAACAGCAAGGACTATGAATCTATTATTCTATTAGAATAACCTGATAAAATATGATCTGATCAATAAATCTACCTAACCGTGTTTGGCACTGTCAAAAGGGCATCTAAAGATAATTTGATTATCCTAATACTTTTTGCATGTCTAAAGTTCCAGTATCCACTTCACGTTTGGTTCATTCGGTCTGCAGGCGATACATACATAGGGCATGGCTAGAGACAGAGGGAGCTGAACATGGTGGTACAAACATCACTGTTTCCATTTGGAAGCTCATGTCTTAGATATTATCTCATGACAAAAAGAATTATAAACATTTCAAGTGAATAAAATTTCACTTTTTTGCTCAGCTCAGGAAAGAGAACACAAATGTTGGTGATAAGTTCGGAACAGCTCATGTAAGCTCTTCCTGGAAGGTTTTCTACTAGTGGACCTTTCCAAGGCCCAAAGGCTGAAATGGCTAACCACATTTTAAGGACCCATCATGTCTCACGGGGAAAGTCTCTGCCCAAAGGGATAAAGACCCCATGCTTTATCCTTTATAACCTTTATAGGTTATAAAGGTTATGCTTTATAACCTTTCACTGCCTGGAAAATGACGAGATGACCTGCCACTCTAAGTTCCCATTTTAGATACAGGGAAATTGAGGTTAAGTGGATTTCTCATCTTCAAATAGCAAGATAAACCAGAGCTTGGCCGCCACACTCCATTGCTCTTTTCTTATAAACTTTTCATGTACAATTCTGCACTAGAAATTGCAGCAAATTGAATAGTTTGAAACATTTCCATATGAATGCGTCTTCTTCCACTCCTCATATGCTCAAAGTAGGTGCTTCAAAATCCACAAAGCTTCAGAAATCACAAGCTTCAGAACAAGCTGTTATCACTTTGATAGCAGCTGGAGACTCAGTGTATGTCAGCCCTCTCGGGGGAGAAGCACTTGTCAAGGCAGCTTACAGAATACCGAGGCCGTAGGAGCTCACTCCAGAAATAGAGGAGGAGTTCCCAGAATGCTGTCGAAGGAGAACTCACTTTCAAGACAGTGAAAATCAGGAGTGGAAGCCCAGAATATAGCACATGAGAGCTGAAAGAGGCTTAGAGTCTTTGTTGTCCATTCTCTTCATTTTACAGATAAAGAATGTAGGCCCCTTAGTAAAAATAATTTGCCCAAATTAAGATTTCGCTGTTGAATACAGTCCTCAATGCCTACCTTTTCTATTTGTCACAATACAAAGACACCACCAGGATGCAGGGAATAAATAAAACTGTCTTTGTTTACAGATGACATGATTGTCTATGTAGAAAATTCAAAAGAATCCACAAAAACACTCCTCAAATAAGTGGTTATAGAAGGGTTGCAGAATACAAGGTTGATACACAAAAGTCAATTGTTTTCTTGTATACCAGTAACAAACAAGTGTTATTTGAAATTAAAATACCCTATCATTTATTTTAACACATCCAAAACTGAAATACTTAGGTATTGTCTTAGTCCATTTTCTGTTTCTTATAAGAGAATATCTAAAATTGGGAAATTCCTAAGAAACAAAATTTATTTCTTACAGTCCTGCAAGCTGGAAAGTCCAAGGTCAAGGGGAACATCTGGTGAGAACCCTCTTGCTGGTAAGACCCCCGGCAGAGTCCGGAGGTAGCACAGGCATCACGTGGAGAGGGGACTGAAGGTGCTAGCTCAAGTCTCTCTTTCTTTTCCTAAATAGCTACCAGGCCTACTCCCATAACTCATAAATCCATTAACCTATTAATCTATTAAAAAGAATCATAGGTCTAAGTGTAAAACACAAACTAAAAAACTCCTGGAAGATAACAAAAGAGAATACCTAATTGACTTTGGGTATGGTGATGACTTGTTAGATACAACACCAAAGGCATGATCTATAAAAGAAAGAATTGATTAGCTAGACTTCATTGAAATTAAAAACTTCTGGTCTTTGCAAAAACACTTTCAAAAGAATAAGAAGACAAGCCACAGACTGGAAGAAAATATTCATAAAAGACATATGTGATAAAAGGCTATCAAAAATACACAAAGAACTACTAAAACTCAACAATAAGAAAATAAATAACCCAATTAAGAATATGCAAAAGAGCTAAACAGGCACCTCACCAAAGAAGATACACAGATGGCAAGCAAGCATATGTAAAAATGCTCAACCTTGTATGTCATTAGGAAATTGCAAATTAAAACAACAATAAGATACCACTATACACATATTAAAATAGCAAAAATCCAAAACACTGACAACATCAAATGCTGGCGAGGATGCGGAGCAACAGGAAATCTCATTCATTGCTGGTGGAAGTATAAAATGATACAGCCACTTTGGCTGACAGTTTGGCAGTTTCTTATAAAACTAAACATACTCTTAACATGTGATGCTGCAATTGCAATTCTTAGTATTTACTCAAGTGAGTTGAAAACTTATGTCTACATAACAACCTGCATGTGGATATTTATAGCAGCTTTATTCATAATTGCCAAAACTTAGAGACATCCAGGATGTCCTTCAGTAGATGAATGGATAAATAAACTGTGTTACACCCAGACAATGGAATATTATTCAGTGCTAAAAAGAAATGATCTATCAAGCTATGAAAAGACATGGAGTAACATTAAACACATATTACTATTTGAAAGAAGCCAATCTGAAAAGGCTACATACTGTATGATTCCAACTATACGACATTGTAAAAAGGAAAATCTATAGAAACAGTAAAATGAGCAGTGTTGCCAGGGGGTGGTGGGTGGGAGAGTAAGGTATTTTAATTTAGGTTGCTGTAACAGAATACTACAGACTGGACAGCTTAAACAACAAACGTTTATTTCTCACAGTTCTAGAAATTGATAAGTGCAAGATCAAAGCTTAGGAAGATCTAGTGTCTGGTGAGGGCATTCTTTCTTTCCTGATTTGCAAATGGCTATATTCTTATCGCAGTGAGAATATTCTCTCACATGGCAGAAAGGAGAGAGAGAGAAATGGAGAGAGAGAGAAAATGAAAGCTAGTTCTCTGATCTCTCTTTATGTGGGCACTAATCTCATTTATGAGGGTACCACCCTCATGACCTAAATACCTCCCAAAAGACCCCCTACCAAATAGTATCATGTTAGGATTAGACTTCAACATATGAATTTTGAGGGGACATGAATAGATAAAGTATCAAGGACTTTTAGGGCAGTGAAACTACTTTGTGTGACACCATAATGGCAGATACATGTCATATATTTGTCCAAACCCATAGAATTTACAGCATCAAGAGTGAGCGCTGGTGTATACTGTGGACTTTGGGCAAAAACAATGTGTCAAGATAGTTTCATTAACAAATGTACCACTCCGGCGGGGACGCTGATAACGGGAGAGGCAGCTGCATGCGTGAAAGAGGAAGTACACGGGGTATCACCGCACCTTTCTCTCAATTTTCCTATGAACCTAAAAATACCTTAAAAAATGAAGTCCTTTAAAAAAAAAAACTACAAAAAAGTAGAGAAACATCTTAATATTTTGCATCGTTCTGGAAATACTAACACAATTTGGCAAAAAAAAGATTAAAGATATAAAGGCTTAAGAATCAGAAAGGAGGACAGATGACATATTTGCAATGAATTTTATACGTCTAAAAATTTCAAGAGCAATAACTTGCCTTTTAAAATTAGTATAGGTTTGCGGTCTGTCCGGGAAGTATCCAGCGCTTGTTAATATGAGAATGGTTCGTGCGACAGCAATGTAACCCGGCAGCCAAGGACAGTGGACTGGGATGCGCATGCGGGAACAGTGACACCTCCACTGTCCTAGCCAGTGGGGCGCTAAATGCCACGGACTGAGCACGTGCACTGTGTGGCCATCGTGTCAATGACTGAGCTAGTAGAGCAACTAGTCTGCGTCGAATTTGGCGTTAAGCTTGAACATTCCTCCCGGGAAGCTGTTCAGATGACTGAGAACGCTTTCAGGGAGGATGCAATGAGTGGAGGGCAAATACAAGCGTGGCACAAATGCTTCGAAGATGGGCGAGAATCTGTTGAAAGTGACCGATGTTCTGGAAGGCATGCAACAAGCAGGACACCTGAGAATGTTGAACGTGTACGGGCTGCCATCAACAAAGGTCCCACGGTGCCTAATTTGAAGGGGACTAAGGTGGCATTGTCCCATGTACAATATTTCTGGTATCTTGTATTTTATTTAATAAATGTCTCTGTTTTTCATATTATATGGCTGCATGCTTTCTGGACAGACCTAGTATACAGTAATATGTTTGAGTAGTTCATGGGGTGAGTTTTTTCTCTTTTATATTTTTTTCCACAAGTTATTTTGCCCGATCTTCTTTTTAAATTTGTTCCAAATGATCAATTTTCAAATGAAGTCACTTAGTCCAATTAAAACAGTTTGCTACTAATTTTAATGGGAAATAGTTAAATTCACAGATTATCCTAAAATAATTGAAATAATCATGATGTTGAAAGTGCTATTACGTGTTTGTAAATGTGTCAACCTTCGGTGTATCTAAGCACCTACCAAAAACATTTTAATTCATATTATAGAAATAATGCATACTTAGTGAATTGAATTTAAAGGACATATAACTGCAGAGAGAATAAGCAATGAAGTATAGGTCAGGATGGTCATATGCAGTAGTCAAGGAGTCCATTGGTTTGGATTGAGACACCTGAGCCATTTGCCGGCTGTGTGAACAGCGTTGATGTTTATCTTCTCAAGTTAATTTTCAGTGTCTCTGAGTCTGAAAGGAAAGAACAACAGTATCCACTAAATAGGGTTGCTTTGAGGTTTACAGAAGGCAAAGCATAGTTCCTAGAATACAGTATTCCTTCAACAAATAATATTTGAAAAAGCAGGAAGAAAAGGGGAGGGAGAGAAGGAAGAAATAAAAAGTTAGAAAAGAAAGAAAGAATGAAACTGGTCTTCTTGTATCAAGCTCTTCCCAGTCCAGTCTGTCCTCTATAATACCCTACGGTTTTCTTTGTGAAACATAAATTGATTCATCCGTTTCCCTGCTTTTTTTAAAAAAAGGCAAACAAACAGACAGACAGATAAACAAGAAAAATACTTCCTCTTCTGCCTATGAAAAAAATCCAGCTTCCTAGCTGTGATGGTTAATTTTAAGTGTCAACTTGACCGGATTAAGAAATGCCTAGAGAACTGGTAGAGTATTATTCTGGGGTGTGTCTGTGAGTGTTCCCAGAGGAGACTGGCATGTGGCACTAGGGGACTGAGTGGGGAAGATCTGCCCTCCACATGAGCAGGCACCATCGGATCGGCTGGAGATGTAGATAGAACAGAAACAGAAGAACGGCAAGTTGGTCACTCCCTGTCCTCGAGCTGGGACACTGTCTTCCTCTTGTGCTTGGACATCAGAATTCCAGGATCTTCTGTCTTGGGACTCCAGGACTTAACAACGATGACCCCTCCAGATTCTCAGGCCGTTGGCCTGGGACTGAGAATTATGCCATCTGACTCCCTGGTTCTGAGGCTTTTGGACTTGAGCTGAGCCACGCTACTGGTATCCCAGGGTCTCCAGCTTGCAGATGGCCTGTCGTTGGACTGCTCAGCCTCCGTATTTGTGTAAACCAATTCCCCTAATAAATCCCCTCTCATCTATCGATATCTATCTATCTATCTATCTATCTATCTATCTAACATCTATCTATCTATCTATCTATCTATCTATCATCTATCTATCTATCATCGACCTCACATAGGCAGATGGATAGGTAGATATATAGATAGATATTATTTTTTAAACTTTTCTAAATTACCAAAAGTCTGAAGATAAGTAATCCAGGACTGTGTAGAAGAAATTGAGCATCATCAGAAACTTCTATCTTTTCTCTTGGCAGCTGTCCTTAGCTTTTACTTGCTGTTACATTGTTGTGATATGATTAGTCCACTTCCCACATGATGTCCACCCTTCCTAGTAAAAGGAAGAGGAAGGAAGGAAGGAAATGAGGAGGTTAAGGAGGAGAAGAAAGGAAAAAAGAAAGGAAGGAAAGAAAGAAGGAAGGAAAAGAGGAAGGCAGGGAGGGAGGGAGGAAGAGAGGACGAGGAGTTTATGCTGGCTGAGGCCACCTACATCCCACTGGTCACGACTGTGTCACTTGAGCACTTCTTGTTTCAAGGGAGACTAATTCTGTGTATGTATGTGGCTTTTTTCTCCATTTTTAAGCTGACACATTGCCGTCCTAAATAGGAATAAAATTCTGTTGATAGGGAAGAAGAAGAGAACTACAAGCATTAGTTGTTTCTGCCACAGGGACAAGGTATCCCAAATTCTCACAACAAAAGATCTGGTTCTTATTTACAGAGGGAAAAGGGAAATGGGTGTGTGTGTGTGTGTGTGTGTGTGTGTGTGGTGGGGGGTTGTTTCTCTTTTTTTTATTTTTGGAAAAAGATAAATAATCCAGGTAATTATGTGCCTTTGTGAATCACTCTAATTTCAGCTTCAGTATTCGGTTGAGTGGCAGAACAATCTACGTTTCTCTTGATTCCCTTCCTCAATAAAACATCTCGCTACATACTAGAATTTTCATTAAAGGATCACAGGGAGCTTCAACATAATTCATCTTTAAGTCTTTTTCTGGCAAGTCCTTGTATAAAACGATCTTCCCTTTAATATGAATCTGATCATCTTTTTCTGGCATGAGAATTACATTCAACTGGTGTAATGGAGGTTTGTTTTTGAACAGAGGGACCTTTTGTCAACAAGATGAGAGAAAATGTGGGGGAGGATGGATGTTATATTGTTATAGGATGATATATTATTATTTTCAAAGCACTGAGGAGAGAGACTCAACCTTGTCAGCCTTGATTTATGTTTGTTCATTCTGTGATTCAATAGGAAGGTCAGGTGAGCTTCACTGAAATGTTTTGTTATATATTTTTCTACGGAGTCCAATGAATTGCATCCTGCACACCTTGCCTCACTTTCCCCATTACCGCTGTGAAGAACTGGGCTTTTATGGGGAAGATGCTGCATATCATTATGACCACACAGCCATTCACACATCGATATTTATGTCCCTGAACTCAAAATGGCTTTGAATAAGCCTAGGGGTCCTTGAGATCAGATTGCTAATGGAGAGATTAGAATATGTATATTTAGCAAAGTTTTAAAACTCAATTATTGGGCAAGTGAATTTTAAGCAGAATCTCAAAATATTTTACTATCTATAAAGATTTTTCTAAAAAATGTGTAAATCGCAAACTGTCCATTTAAAAGCAAGTATAGAGGTATAGCCTACTTGAGAATATAAAAATAAGACCTGGCCTGGTGCAGTGGTTCACAGCTGTAATCCCAACACTTTGGGAAGCCGCCCAGACAGGAAAATCACTTGAGGCCAGAAGTCCAAGACCAGCCTGGAAAACATAGAGATACCCATCTCTATAAAAAATAAGAAAAATTTCATCCTCAATGGTGCTTAGGTTGTATGTCCTGTTCATGTCCCCTGAACATTATCAAGCAAATGACTCAGGTTTATGGAACTAACTTTTATTTCAAGAATGAGTTACATATCTAGCTTTATTTTTTGTTATTGCTGTTATTCCAATGCTATTTTCTTAAATAATTGCATCTTATTTTCCTATTATTTTGAAATATGATAGTTATCATATATCTCTTCCCACATGCATTGAAGACTACTTATGGACTTTTTTCATTATTAAATGTCTGTTCGGTTCTGCTTCATAATTTTTATGTTATATTTATTTTAAATGTGTGGCAAGTTTTGTTATATTTATTTCTAAGTAGTTTATTTTTCATATATGCTATTTCAAATTTCTTAAAGAATTCACCAGTAAGGCAATCTAGGCCTGGCGTTTTCTATGTGGGAGATGGCAGTGTTTTTCATAGACTTCAGATATTTTAGATATTGTTTGTTCCTTTGTAATATTTGGTAAGTTTTCATTTCATAGGAATTTTTCCAATGTATCTAAATTTTCAAGTTCTTCTTCTTCATAACACTCCTGATAATTGTGGCACAATGTCTTTGATTTGGGAAATTCTTTGATCACTGTCTCTTTTTACAATACATTTGTACCATTCTCATTTTCCTCTCCTTCTGGGATTCCCCTTACATACATGTTGTATGTATGTTCCATATGTTTTTTGGGCTCATTCTATATGAGCCCATATTTTTTCTCTTTATGCTTCAGTCTAGTTATTTTATATTGACCTATGTTTAATTTTACTCTTCTTTTCTAATTTACATTTTTAAAATTGCAGCTATTACATGTTAGTTTTAGAATAGATTTCAGTTCTTTTATAAAAGAATCATTGTGTAAACTATTTTCCTGAAAATATATATGACAATTATTTTTAAATCATTTAATAACTACAATATAGACATCATTGGTGGGCTTGTTTCTATTATTTATTTTTTTTTCAGTTGTGGCTTATTATTTACATATTATAAATATGTAATGTTATTTATATTTGTTTCAATATGTTAGTGTTTGCTCTAGTTTTTATAAAAATGTATTTTTAATACATCACTGTCTACCTTCAAGTAATAATATGCCATTTCGTATACAATGTAAGAAACTTACAAGAATATGTTTTCATTCCTTCTTGTCTTTTGTAATACCATCAAACATTTTATATCTACAAATGTTCAAAATCCCATATTACTAATATTTTCATTTTAATCAAATAATTACCTTTTAATGAAATTTTAAAATGCAAGCAAAAATTGTATTTTACATTTTTCCTCATAATTACCACTTCTGATCCTCTTCATTAATTTGAGTATACCAGTGTATCGCAGTGGCAGGGGGTTGGGGATTTTGACTGCCAGGCTAATTGGCAGGATCCATAGACATTTTTAGTAGTCACAGCTGGGCTGGGGTGAGGGAGAGATTTCTACTGGCCAGAAATGGTGACAATACCCTCCAATGAATATGATAGCTTTCTCCACAAAGAATTATTTGGTTCTCTGTACTCACTATGCTCTGACATTTATGTCTATAGTCCTAAGTTTGATAAATCCTTGTATAAATCCAAGTTTCCACACTGAATGTGGAAGGTCTGTAGTATAGGTTAGCTGCTGTAGGATAATCTCAGCTCCTACTTGTCTGTAAAAGTCTTAATTTTACCTCCATTTTTGAAGTCTATTTTTAATAGACTTCAAAGTTGAATAGACTTCAAAACTCTATAGTTCTAGATTGACAGTATTTTATTTCAGCACTTTAAAGAAATCATCCTGCTGTTTTTTTGGTTTGCATAATTTCTGTCTTCAGTCATTATTCCACTATCGGTAATGTATACTTTTTCTCTGGCTGATTTAAAATTTTTTCCCTATCTCTTAGTTTCAGCAATTTGAATGTGGTATGTCTTGATGGGATTTTCCTTGTGTTTATCCTTCTGACAATACATTGGGATTTTGAGGTCTGGATGATATCAAATAAAAAAAAATGTTAGCCATTATTTTTTCTATTTTTTGTCTGCTCCCTGCACTTCTAGGACTCCAACTACACATGTGTTAAACTACTTTCTATGTTTCTACAGTTCACTGGGGCTCTGTTTATTTATCTATCATTTATTTATTGATTTATTTGATTTATTTATTTTTCCTCTCTGTGCTTCATATTGGATAACTATTGCCATGTCTTCAAGTTCGCTGATATTCTCCCCTGCAGTTTCTAATCTTTTTTAATCCCATTCAGTGCACTTAAAAAATTCCTTATATTGAGTTTTTTTCTCTAGGAGTCCCATTTGGAACTTTTAAAATCTATTTCTCTTCTCATTATATTTACGTTTTACGTTAAATCCTTAAGCATATTTACAATAACTGTCTTAATGTTCTTGTCTGCTCTTGCAGCCACGAGACTGCCTCAGAGGCCTCCTAACCACCTGGAGAATAATTGACCAAGGGCTCAAGCTGTCGCATGTTGACGTCTATTACCGTATTTGCCCAAAAGCCATGTCTCTCATAGGCTCTTTCTGTCAACGACTGAGCATGGTGGAGCCACCAACGTAGGTCCACTCCAGGGAGACAAAGGATTCCTTTGTTAGGGGGCTTTGATTCAAAGACAGAACAATGATTTTGTCATACCCTCCTTTGACTGCATGGCAATCTAAGATTTTTCCACCCAATCTTCTCTCCCTCTTCACCTGAGTCATAGTTGAACTCTGATCTAGTGGCTTTACCAGTCTTTACCAATGATGCCCAGATCACTCCCTACTCCCTTTCACCAGCATAAACCCTGATAAAATCTTTTCACCTTTAATTCCACTGTGGCATCCATTTCTTGGAGAACCCAACACGTGCTAATTTTATCTTCACTTTCATTTCTATTTCTGTTGACTAATTTTAATCCTAATCATGGATCAAACTTATCTGTTACTTCACATTTCTACTATTTTTTTTTAATTCAAGGATAGACATTTTGAATTTTGCATTGCTGAGTGCTAGATTTTGTTATATTCTTAAGGAGTACTGGACTTCAATCAGTAAGCAATGAAATGACTTACAAACCCCCTTGATTCGTTAAGTTTTGTTTCTAATTATTGTAGGGAGGTTTTAAGGTAACGTTTCCTCCATAGTTAGTTTGGTCTTATCACTTGTGTCTCACCCTTCTCAAGTTATTGCTGAACATCCCACGTACCCAACACGGTTTCTTTACTCGGGCTGGTGGTAGCTCAGAAGATTCTCAGGTTTGCGTGAGCTTTGGAAATTGTTTCCAAAGCAATCTTCTTTCCCTGCTGTTATTATTTGCTGGCATTATGGAGTTTTCTTCTACAAAAGTAGAGATTGATATTCAACAAAAGACTCAAGTGGCCTCTTTTACAGATTTCTGGTGCTATTTCTCTGCTTAGCTTTCTCTTCTCCGGCACTCTGAACTGTAAATTCTAGCCCCTTCAGCCTCCTTGAACTCAGTATGTATTTTACCTTTTCAGTGAGACCCCTGAGCTCTGTTTGAGTTCCCCTCTCTTGACTACAGACCAGAGACTGCCATCAGGCAGAAAGCAGAGCAATTAAAAGCCTTATTTTATTCATTTATGTATTTTTTTGCTTTTTCTAAAATTTCAGAATATCACAGGGGTACAAATGCTTTGGTTACATAAATTGCCTTTGTGTCGCCCGAGTCAGAGCTGCAAGCATGCCCATCCCCCAGACAGCATGGACCGCACTGATTAGGTGTGAATTTACCCATCCCCTCCTCCCCCCACCTGCCTGACCCTGACACCCAGTGAATGTTACTTCATACCTGCATGTAAGTTTTGATTGATTAGTACCAATCAAATGGTGAGTACATGTGGTGTTTGTTTTTCCATTCTTGTGATATCTCACTTAGAAGAATGGGCTCCAGCTCCATCCAGGTTAATACAAGAGGTATTAGTTCACCATTTTTTATGGCTAAGTAGAACTCCATGGTATACATATATCACATTTTATTAATCCACTCATGAATTGATGGGCACTTGGGTTGTTTCATCAGCCTGTGTTGCTATTATCTAGTCTCTGAAAAGTTGTTATTGTTTTCCAGTTTCAAGTTGTTTGAGACAAGAAAGACTCCCCTTCCACAATTACCCCTTCATGTGTAGAGACAGAAATCTGGTGTGTATATTTTTATCTTGGTTTCCAGGCATTTAGTCTTGTTGCCTGTCCTGCTTGTTATAACTTTTTATCCAATACCAGTTATTGTGTGTAAAAATATTGTGGAAGTTCTGTATGATGTTTTCTTCCTTCCAAGAGAATTTGCTTGACTTCTGTTCTTTAAAGTAGAGGCAGATTACCACCTATATTTCCATTAATAGATTACTGTAAAATCAATTCTATCATATCTATAAAATAGAATAGTATATAACTATCCTAATGTAATGTAGGTCTGCATGTGCTGATATGTAAGATATCTATGCTATAGTATGTCAGTTTGGTAGTCCTGCCATAACAACTACAACAGACTGGGTGGCTCAAACAAGAGAAATTTATTTTCTCAGAGTTTCGGAGGCTAGAAGTCTAAGATAAAGGTGTGGGAAGCATTGATTTCTTCTGAGGGCATCGCTCTTTGATTTGTTCTGTCTTCCCTCTGTGCCCCTCTGAATTTTAATCTCCTCTTCTTATAATGACATCAGTCATACTGGAGTAGGTCTCACCCGTATGACCACATTTTACCTTGATTTCCTCGTTAAAGGCCCGATCTCTAAATACGGTCCCATGGTGAGGTACTGGGGGTTAGCACCTCGGTATGTGACTTTGGAGGGGGGAACGATTCAGCGGATACTATATATTATAATGTAAACAGGGCAATGAATAGTATGTGTAACATGATTTTACTTGATTTTGGATCATTTACATATGTATTTGTATAAATTTTGAGGAAGACGTCAAAGAAAGTGTTAATGGTGGTGTTCTTTGAGAAACTGTACTGAGTGTTCATAGAGACAGAAGAAAATGAGAGCATAAATGCACTTTTTAAATCTTTCTTTACTGTTTGAATCGTTTGCCATCCTTTTGCATTGTTTTTATATTAATAATAAAGAGGGATATAACTTCACCACCTCTCTAATTTGAATGATGAGTACCTCATGGCTCAAATTTGCTTGGAGTCACTCGCTTATTTCTTGATAAAGTCAGTACCGTGATACAAGCTTTATGACTGTTTTCCAGTTATCTTTTATGCCTTCCAAATAGCCACCCTACCCCCACACAGTGATTGCATGCGTAGATCTACCGTCCCATTGCATTACTCGCATAGGTGATTCGAATCACCTGATAATCTCTCAGTGTAAGCATGTTATTGCAAGCACTTAGTGAAGCTGTTGTCTAGATTTTCATCCTCCATCACCTTGTTTATTTCATTTCCAAGTGTAAATTTAATATGGCTTTATCTTAACATAGAGAGGCTTACTATGCCATAGGTCATGCTATCCTGAATTTTCCGCTCCTGTCCTTAGATATCCCATGGCCGTTTCTCTCTGCTGTAGATGCTCTGGCAACTCCAGGCCTCCTTGAGCTTTGGCTGTGACTGCAAAGTTCACTCAACTTCCAACTTAACAGCAGGTCTGATTCTCAACTTATTTCCTTTATTGCCCGGTACTATTATAATAGTCGTCCCTAATTGTCTTCAAAGATCAGGCCTGGATTGACATACTGTGACAGACTAAACTCAGCTCTGTGTCACCTTGTGATTCCCAGAAACACACACGAGGCTTCCAGACCCCTCCCGTGGCGTTCTCTCCCTTGAACAGAGTGGAGAAAATGCAATTGTGAGTACTATCTTCATGTGAGAGACTCTGTAATTCACTGTGAACAGTCAAATGTCACTTCATTACAGGGCTCTCCACTTTAAACACAGGAGTCCTCTGGCTGGAATTAGAAAGGACCTGATATGGCAGAAGCAGCAGTAGGACTTCAAAGAACTCTACTTTTAGGTGGCTTGGACAATTTGTTCCGAAACTGCACATGGTTTTGAATTTATTCCCTTTTAAGTGACTCTCTCATCTGGTCCTGTGAAGATGGAAGACTCAATTAAGGAACCACTGTGTGGCAGTCACGACTGGGTCCTTTATCTTGCTCAGTATGGAGGGGGAAAAAAGACTCTTTGGAACAAAATGTGCCATAGCGGTTCCACTTGACCTTTCTTTACCGACTAGGCTCATTCAAAGTTGTTATTTTTATTTTATTTTTTTTTTAAGGGAAGAAACATAAAAGGCATCAAATGTTTCCTTTAAGCACCGTGGCTGTAGAGGGAAGAGGTCCCGACGCCTTGGGTGTTTGGAACACTGTTCGTCCTGTCTGTGGTTCCCTCAGGAGGCTACTGAAGCTTCCCCTCTCCTTGACCACATTGCACCATCCCCTCTCCCCCAAATTCATTAGTCTTACCTGCTTTTACTTGCAGAATTCAAAATCAAGAGTTCGGATTGACCCAGGTGGTGTCAAGAGAGAGGAGAGCGAGGAGAAAGGCATCACGGTTGATTCCAGAAACCCCATGAGGCTGGGTTAACAGCATAAAGCAAATGGGGATCAGCCCTGAGAAAATCTGTATTTGCTAAACAGGTAAAATGAATCTTCAGTTTTGTAAAGAGTGGCACAGGGGCTCTTTGGCTAATAAGCTTTTTTACTGGATTTTAATCATTCCCATTGACAGAAGCAGAATGAGCTCCACTCTCTACAAACTGGTCTTGTAGAGAGAATTATGTCCTCCGTTAATTAAAGTCTATGTAAGGGCCTCTAAAGTGGGGTATGAGAGTGCTAGCTGCAGAAGACGATCATTTCAGATGCTGAAAGAAAATATCAACCCTTATATTTATGTATTTATTTTATCTAAAAACAAAAGAGAAATTAATCTCAAGAATGTTTATGAGTTGATATCCACACGCCTACCATGTCTCAAGTAGGGAGGGCCAAGTGTCCTGAGGGATCAGGGGGAGAATGTGATGGGCTTGAAAGTGACAATCTCACTGGTCCCTTGGTTTATTTTGATTTATTTGTGTATGCTCTTTTCTGCATAATCCTAAATCTTTTGCATGTCCATTTGTTTTTATCTGTTGTAGTTATCACAGTGTATACACAGGTGGATCAGTTGATTTATTTATTGCATGATTTAGATTTAATTAAACAGATTGTCACAAGCTGTTTAGTAAAATTTCTGAAACTAATACACAGAAAACGTAAAGCAAAAATGCAACACAAGAAAATGGCAACGATAGAAGTTCATACTTTAACCCTTAGAATGAGCTTTTCATCATTCATATTAAAAATTGAAGACTAAGACAATTTAATAAGACCTACCACATCCAATCAGATTTATCCCTGTTTAAAATACAGCATAGATAATGTATCATGAGAATATTATGGATTTTGTGCTATAAGTTAAAATTAGACAAAATTATTTTTAAATACTTTTATTCCATTTTTACTTCATCTTATTAAATGTTATAGTGGGTTTTCTGATGTGTATCATAATAGTACAGTAGCAAATGTATATAATTTATAACAAAATAATCACACAATCATTAGAGCTATACGTTTCAAATATTTTATTGATAGAATGTATCATCAAAAGAGTTTGGAGACCACTGATGAGATTTCCACTTTCCTCTGACCAGAGGAAGAAAAACACTGTGCTTTGAGCAAGGAAAGTCCTTGTTAGTCATCACTGGAGGAAACCATATGCCTTTTTCATAAACAAATTGGTGCCATGTGTTGTGTGTCATGTACATTTGTATAAACAAAGGAGGAGATGTGAGCTCCAGGTGAGGTGACAGCCTTTCCAAAGTTGTTTTTAGATGATTCTTGGCAACTCACATTCTTAAAAGACTAACATATTTCATCTGGGTCACTAAGGGCTACATTGAATTACAAATTCCCTAGGTAAAGTCCAAAAATTATGTTATACCCTTAACCCATATCACTTTTCCCAGTCTAGACCCAGCAACAAGTCAGCAGAAAACTCCACAGGCATCACACCCCTTTGCTAATGCCTAAGACCACAGGCTCATGCAAGGAGGGAGACTGATGCTCACAGCTTCCCTCTTTGGGAGACAAGGAAACTTTCCCAAGAAGGAGATGATGCTTTGCTTTATGGT
>CM052451.1:4609106-4621073 GCA_028533085.1 Varecia variegata | reverse complement strand
GATTAGCACCCTTTCCTGAGGTTTCCATAACTTCAGGCTTCCGTAATCCTGCTCCTGACCAGCCTTACTTTTGCTCCATGTCTCTATTATAAAACACTCAAAGACTTCAGTTCTGACAGCTACTCGTATGTTCCTGAATAAAATCTACTACACCGCAGGATTTTGGTTTTATAGCATCTGCCTGGATTGCACTTACTTAGGTGGAATGCAATCAAGTATGACTGTAAAAAAAGAGAAATAAAACCTAGCGTGCCTTTTTTTTATGCATTAAAGCTTCACTGTTCACATTCTACTAAGAAACAGTGCACATATGTGCGCTGGGAAGACAGAGTATTTCTGCAAGCAAACGTGCTTTCACAAGAACTAGTTTAAGCATCTTTTGATCCGCACAATTGGCGTGAACATTTTTCTGGGTCAGAAGTAAGATACACATTGGTACATCTACATTTTGTCTAGAAAATATGGGATCAAGAAAGCCATGAACAATCTATTTGCAAAACTGGATACTAAACCTAACCTTTAGGGGAAATTTATGTCCTTGAGCTGTTATTTCCTGCAAGCAGGTTGAGTAAAATCCACTCGGATTTATTGTTATTAAAATTCTTCATCATCACTGTCAGCATCATTATCACCCCCAGGTGTACACAGCACTTTCCTTTCCAGATGCTTAAGTTGTTTTACTTATATCACTGTAGTCATTTTTAAATATGCTTAAAATATCAGCTCACACACTTATCCCTGTAATACCTCCCCATGGAAAAAATGGAAAAGTAAAACGATTTAAATTGACATTTTCCCCACAGTCTTTAGTCGGAGAACCCAATGGTCATTCCAAGGCCATATTGCTTCATTTCATTTATTCGTACAGCATTCTAGTGAGGGAGGAAAACAGAAGGCATGTGTACCACCTGATAATGAATGAAACAGAGGTTAGAATATAGAAAAAAGACTTGCCTAAGGATACATTCTGAATTAGCAATGAGCCAATAAGTGAGCCAAAGCCTTGTTATCTTTGCACCAATCTTCTTCCTGCTCCAATGTGCAAAGTCAATGATACAGATTCTGAGACCTGCTCTATGAAAGTCACGTGCTTTGAACTTCTGTACATATCATAAAAGGACACCTTGGATGGTAAAAGGGCAGGCAAAATGGGAGTCACTGAGGCTTCATGGAAAAAAACACAGATTTTAGACTGAGGTCAAAGAGGATTTGAAGCAAGTGTCTTAATGTGGCTCTTAGTAGCACTCTTACCTTCGGTAAGATTTTTAATTTCTTTGATATTAAGGCTCTGCGTGAAGAGTTATTTTAAGGATTAAAATTATCACAGAGTAGTTTTAAGGATTAAATAAGACTGTCTGGTGCATGGCGAGAACGTTATGTTTTATATTTGTTGATTTAGTTATTATTATTATTACTGTTATTATTTTAATGGCATTGTGTCCTTTTCCTTTGGTGCACAAAGACTCCTGACCATTGCTTATGATTGGTAGGCTTTGGTTAATACCATTATGTATAAATTGTTTGGTTTCTGCTTCCACATATCCTCCTTCCACTGCTTTGACTCAGCCCCAAAAGCTGGGTTCAGCTTCAGATCAAACTCAGAATGCCCAATGGTCCGTGAGACTTCGACAAACCCTAGCAAGTCGTTTCACCAACTCTTCCTGTATGGGGATACTTTTTGTAGTAAGCCCTTTTTTCTTGGTGACTGGTGTCCTGCTTTGTGACTATATCCTTGTCTTAAAGTACACTTGGCTTCTATATTTGCCTATTTGTTCCTGCATAGTAACTTACATCCCACAAACCCAGGATGTTGAGTCTTGCCTTTGAAGTCTACTTCACCCCCTGATCCCAGTCTTGGTACTCCTTTTTGCCAGGTTCCCTGAAAAATCCTCTGCCTAGACCTCCCTAATTATGAAAGGACTCCTTCCACAATTAAGGGATAGCCCATCTGCTAGATTGCTAATACTGTCCTAGTATCTGAACCTCATAATGTCACCAGATCCTCTGAATAAAGCAATTTGTCTGTCTTCACAGACTTTTTCCCAGTATGTTGAACCATGAGCCGTTCATGTCCTCTCCACATTGGTCAGCATGTTCAAATGTCAGATCCTCATTCCTCCTACTCACCTCTGACTTAACTTATGTTAAGATCCTTCCTTTCTTGAGTTCCAATAGGAAGAGGAGTACCTTAGAGGATTCCGATCCAAAGGAATCCAGCCCAAGGAAACCAAGATTATATTGAATATCATTAGAAGGTGAGCCCTGTAAGAAAGTCACCAGATGGAAGTCTGAGGGATGCTCTGGAGGAGCTGAGGTTGATAACGGGGATGTGGGATGGGGCTGCTAAGTGGAGGTCCATGGTAAGCATGGAACTTCAGGTCTCTCTGTATCAATTGGCAGAGACACCACCTTCTTTTCCCTTCCTCCTCCTTTGCTCCTGATAAGATGTTTCCCCAATCACAGTAATGTGGCCCCAACAGCATCACCAGTTACCTGATGGATCAACATTTGCCATAATTTAGAACACATTGTGAGCTTTTAAGGTACCATATAGCTTTATCTGGAAGGAATTAGATAGACTTTTCAGTGTATCTCATTTTTTCCCTGGATTTAGAACAAAATTTATTCATTACATTGGATTCTCTATTTTGCTATGATAAATGTCTATGGGTCAACAACCAATAATGTGATGGTTAATTTTAGGTGTCAATGTGAGTGAGTCATTAGGTGCCCAGATATTTAGCTAAACATTATTTCCGGGTGTGTTTATGAGGGTGTTTCCCTCAGAGATGAAATTAGCATTTGAATCCACAGACTGAGTAAAGCAGATTGCCTTCTCCAGTGTGGAAACCTGTTGAGAGCCTGAATAGAACAAAAAGGCAGAGGGACAGAGAATTTTATATACAAAAGTAAACTTGGCATATGATAAAATGGCATTTTAAATAAATAAGTGGTATTGTGACAACTCAATAGTCATTGGGGAAAAGATAAATCAAAATGCATACCTCCTAATGTACATTGTAATAAATTCCAAATGGATCTCTTACTTTAATGAAAAGAGTCAATCCATATGCAAGTATTAGAAGAAAACTTGGGCAATTTCTCTAAAATTTTAGAGTGTCAAAAGTTTGTTTTCACCATGACTCCAAATCCAGCAGCAGTGAAATATTGATGTGTTTTATTACCTAACAAGTAAACAAAAACTTCTACATGGCAAAAAACAAACAAAAACAAGAGAATGAGAAAGATCAGGAGAAAACATTTGAAACACATTTCACAGGTAAGGATCTCATATTCTTAATATTTAAAGAACTTGTAAAAATCATGGGAGGAGAGAGAATCCATTTCCAGAATAGCCACAAAAGTAGCACAGTGGACTCCAACAAAACAGTTACTTAACTGTAGAAAATTAATTTTTTAAAAAAAACCCAATTGTTTAAATTGAAATTTTTAAATAAATTTTAATTAAATTGTTAATTTGGAAATTGTACTAAGAATTTGTACAGCAAATGGAGACACATTCATTAAAGAAAATATATTAAATCTTAGTAAGAACAGCAAAAGTGTAGCATTAGAGCCACTATCCACTCCTTCCCAGCCATTCCAAACTCCATCTTTCAGAAATGAATCCAGATGCTCCACTCTGGGCAGATGTGGCCAAGAAGGTAGGGGCTCACTCTCCCCCAGCTCCTAGTCTAGAGCTGTACCTTTTTTTTCCAGAAGTACTCTTCTGTTGTTTTTCATCTGCCCCACTCTTATGTTGGAGAGGCTCTCTGCTGGCCTGAATGGCCAAAAGAATTAGTGTTCCCTTTGCCTCAGCCTCTACTTATAGGATGGAAGCTCTACTACAGGCACAGGAGACTGAGAATGCTGGACCCTTATCTTGTCCCCTTCAGCTTCCTTGTAAGACTGTTGATGGGAGGGGTGGCCAAGATGATAAGAGACTACCACACTGCCATGATCACCATGTGGACCAGGATGTTATTCTGGGAAAAGCAGGCTACTGCCCTCACCTTCCAGATCCAGTGCACTGGTGCAAAGGTCCTGCACTGAGGGAGAGGCAGGCATTAAAGGTGAAGAGCTCTGCAGCTCTGCCTGAAGAGACTAACTTTATTTGGAACAGATCTTAGATAATCCCATGCCTAAGGCACTGCCAAAACAATGGAGTTCTTGGATGAAAGAAAATAAGCAGCTTTCATATTTCCATGGTATTAATAGCAATAAGCAAAATGAAGTAGCAACTAGAAGTTTAACAGAGAGGGCCAGGGAAAAAGACAGCCAAGAAGAGCCCTCATGGGATGACAGCCAGCTCTGGAGGACGGGAAGGCTGTGCACCTGTGCTACGTAGCCTCCTCTCAGAAGTAATTAGACCAAGATGTGAGACCGACTTGAAAAAAATTGTCCAAGCTGCACACAGATTCATAAAAATGGTCAGAAGCCTCATCAATATTTAAGCACAACCTATGACCAGACACTGGCTGAACAATAAGCTACTCTGACCAAGAGGCAACTCCTGTGGAGCTAGACATAAAAAGAACATCACCATCCCTGTCAGTGTGGGATACAGTGCATGTCTAAGGCTTAACACTCTCATTAATGATCCAAAGTGGAAAATGAAGGCTAATAGTCCCTGATAGAACATGGGCCAAACACATAAACTTCTTGAACTGTGATGGCAGCCTCTGAACTATACACACATCCAATGATAAATGGTAAAAGTTTGGCTGGCCACAGGGGCTTAGGCACACCCTTTGACCAACAAGTTTCTATGTTGACACAGAAGTGAATGCCAGATCAGTAGGCTAAAACATAAGATCAAGAAAAAAATTGTGCAGGGACACAGAAGCTACACACAATGAGGGAAACAGACTTCAAAGAGTTAGTTCAGCCAATTTTCTGGCAAGGAAATATATAACTAAGCAAACAACAACAGTACCAAACGCCCCAGAAGGATCAGTATTCAGAGTAGTTACAATATATTATTGAAAATATTCAGTTGTCAATAAAAATTATAAGACATGAAAAGGTACAGAAAAGTATGACCCATATACAGGGAAAGAAAGCAGGATATGGAAACTGATATTGAAGGGTTTTTAACATTGGACTTAGCAGACAAAGACTTCAAAGAAGATATTATAAATATTTTCAAAGAACTAAGTTAATCATGTCTAAAAAATAAAAGAAATGTACAATGGCAATATCTAAACAAATATAGAATATTGATAAGATGATAGAAATACAAAAACAGAAACAAAAATTCTGAAATTGAAAAGTATCACCAATATGAAAAAATTCTCTAAAGGGGCTTAAAGGAGATGTTAGCTGCAGAAGAAATAATCAGTGAATTAAAGATAAATTAATAGAGATTATGCAATCAGAAGAACAGAGGGAAAATACAATAAAAAATGCATCGACCTACAGATAAATGTGAGATGCCATTAATCCCACCAGAATATGAACTAGAAGGAGGAGAGAAAAAGAAAGAGAAAAAATATTTGAAGACATAATGGCTGACAATTTCCCAAATTTGAAAAAACCTTAATCTATACATTCAAGAAGCTCAATGAACTCCAAGTGGCTAAACGCAAAGAGATCCATATGCAGACACATAGCCAAAATATTAAAAGCCAAAGGTAAAGAGAAAATCTTGAAAACAATAAAAAAGGTTCATCATAAATAAAGGAAACCCAATAGCATTGACAGCTAACTTCTCCTTAGACATAATGAAAGGTGGAAGGCAGTGGATGACATATTCAAAGTAAACAAACCGTCCACTAAGAATCTTATATTCAGCAAAAGTACCCAACAAAAGTGAAGGTTAAATAAGGACATTCCAAGGTTAAAAAAAATACTGGGCGACTTCGTTGCTAGGAGAAATGTAATATAGCATAATAGGGGAAACTGTATTGAAAGTGGACAGAAAGCTGTACTGGAGTAAGAAATGACACCAGATAATAATTTGAATCCACAATAAGGAATAAAGTGATCATAATTAATAAATAACAAGAGGCTGTGGCAGGAGGATCACTTGAGCCCAGGAGTTCAAGGCTGCAGTGAGCTATGATCACACGAATACATTCTAGCCTGGGTGGCAGAGTGGGACCCTGTCTCTAACAATATTTTTTTATATAGTAAAAAATAATAAATAAATAAGAAAGGTAATGTAGCAAAATCTATACACATGTATTTGCTCTTCTTTCTTCTCTCAACTTCTTTAAAAAATATAAAATTATATAAAGTAATAATTATAACAATGTGTTTTAGGATTTATAACATATATGGACATCATAGTAATACAATGGTAGCACAAGGTAAAAAGAAATGGAGCTACATAAGAGTAAATTTCTGTATTTCACTAGAATCAAGTTAACATAAATTTGAAGTAGAATTTGTTAAGATATATATTGTAAGCCCTAGACAATCACTAAGAAAATATTTCTTTTTTGGAGAGGGGAGATTATTTCTGGGTTCCTTATTCTGTTTCCTTGGTCTGCCTATATGTTTGTTTTTATGCCAGTACTATACTGTTTTGATTACCATATTTTTTTACAGTATAACAACTATTTACAAAGTATTTACATTGTATTAGGTATTATTAGTAATCTAGAGATGATTTGATGTATATGGGAGGATGTGGTAGGTTATATGCAAATACTATACACCATTTTATAAAAGGAACTTAGTTCAGAAGGGGCTTCTACACCTGTCCCTCAATATCTACTGGGGAATTGTTCCAGGACCCCCTTCCCCACACCAAAATCTGAGGGTGCTCAAGTTCCTTAAGAAAATATTTCTATAGAATATAATTTAAAAATTACGAATAGGCTTAAAAGTTACACTAAAAAATGTCAATTTAATATAGAAGAAGGCATTAAACAAAAAAGAGAAAAAAGGAGGTATACAGAAAACAGAAATCAAAATATTAGATGTATATCCAACCATATCAGCAGTAATATTAAATGTGAATGGATTAAACAACCTAATCAAAAGCAAAGTTATCAGATTGGATTAAAAATCAAGATTCAATTTATTGTCTTCAGGAGACATACTTTAGATTCAAAGATATAAATAGGTTGAAAGTCAAAGCTGTTACTGGAGATTAAAGGAACATTTTGTGATGACATAATAAAAGGTAAATTCATCAGGGGATATAACAATCATAAACATATATGCACTTAAAAAAAACAAAATGATGTACAAACTAAAAGAACTGAATAGACAATTCAACAATAATAGTTGTATATTTCAACATCCTGCATATGATAATGAATAGAACAGCTGGAGAAAAAAACACCGAGGAAACAGAAGACTTGAAAACTTAACCCAACTAGATCTAACAGACATTTATAGACTACTCAACCTAACAATAGCAGAATGCATATGGCTAAGCAC
The DNA here is from genome assembly GCA_028533085.1 of Varecia variegata. Classification (NCBI taxonomy): domain Eukaryota; kingdom Metazoa; phylum Chordata; class Mammalia; order Primates; family Lemuridae; genus Varecia; species Varecia variegata. The sequence goes on along the minus strand of CM052451.1, from coordinate 4,613,681 downwards.
ATAACTTAAACTTCCAAGCACATAACACATACTTTTTCTAGGGTAGACCATATGCTAGCCCATAAAACAAGCTTTTATAAATTTAAAAGGATCAAAATTACACAAAGTAGGTTAGCCAAACACAATAGAATTAAATTAGAAATAAATAACAAAACACACACCTAAATAGCAACATACAAGGGAAGAAATCACATGACAAATTATAAAACACATTGAGAAGAGTGAAAATGAAAATACAACATGCCAAAACGTATGGGAAGTAGGTAAAGCCATGCTCAGAGTAAAATGGAAATTTATAGCTGTGAACACCTTTAAAAAGAAAAAAATAACCAAATCAATAACCCAATCTTCCACCTTAAGAAACTAGATGAAAGAGAGCAAACTGAACCTAAAGCAAGTAGAAGGAAGGATATATAAACCAAAATAGTGAAATAAAAGAAATGGTGAATAGAAAAATTATAGGGAAAACAACAAACCTAGGAATTGGTTCTTCAAAAACATCAACAAAATTGGCAATCTTTTAGTGAAACAGACCAAGAAAAAGAGAAGGATCAAATCACCAAAACCAAGAATAAAGAGAGAACATCACTAACAACTTTATACAAATTAAAAAGGTGAATAAATTAAAATTGTGAATAATTCTATGGCAAAAAAATTGGTAACAGAAATCATATGGACAAATTCTTAGAAAGACACAAACTACTAAAACTGATTCAAAAACAAATGGAAATTTTTAATAAAAATTTCATAAGTAAAGGGAGTGAATTATTAATTTAAAGAAATCTTACCAAAAGAAAAGGTCAGGTCCAGATGGATTTACTGATTAATTCTACCAAGTTTCCAAAGAAGAATTAATACCACTGCTTTACAAACTCTCCTAAAAGTAGAAAAGAGGAGAATACTTTCCAACTCATTCTGAGGTCAATATTATCTAATACTAAAAGATATCATACGAAACAAACAAACCCAAGTAAAACCTACATACCAATATCTCCTATGAATAGAAATGTAAAAATCCTCAACACAAGGTTAACAAAACAAATTTAGCAACATATGAAAAGGATTATCCACCATGAACAAGTAAGATTTATCTTGACATGCAAGGTTTGTTTAATATCTGAAAATCATACAATGTAATATATCAAATTAATAAAATAAAGGACAAAAACTATTATACATAATCATTTCAATACATGCAAAAAAAGCATTTGACAAGATCTACACCCTTTGTGATAAAAAATTTCAAGAACTAGAAATAAGAGAGAAGTTCCTCTACCTAATAAATGATATCTACCAAAAACAAAAACAAACAAACAAAACTCAACTAACTTTACACTTAAAGATTCAATGTTTTCCCTCAATTTGTATACCTTCTTTGTGGATATATCTATTTAATTTTTTTTCAATTTCTAAATGAGTTATTTTTCCTTTTATTATTGAGTTGTTAGTGTTATTGACCTTCTGGATACCAGTCCCCTAACATATCTATAATTTGTAAATATTTATTCCCACTTTATCAGTTGTGTTTTCACGTTCTTGATAGTTGATTTCAGGTCTGGGGCTGAGGTAGTATAATAGAGGTTGTATCAGTCCAGAAGGCAAGAGAGCACTCAATAAGAAGAACATGTCCAAAGGGCGTAGGATCTAGCTTGGAGAAACTCCCATTGGCCAATTCTGGGACAGTTTGAACAAGTCTGGTACTGTGACTAATTGTAAAATATTAAATAAAAGGAAATAAATGAGTCAGTAGTGATAAAAAGGGTAGTGAGAGAGAAAAGGTAAAACAAACATACATGCCACCAGCAGATACAACCATTATAACATCAACTTACCTTGATATTTAGCAATAAAAGGGAAAGAATTAACCATCTCATAACCAGTTAATGAGGGGAAACTCTTTTATATAGAAGAATACTAAACTACAAATGTAAAAGGCATAAGAAAAACATAAAAATATCACTATTTTGCTATAATACTTCCAATGAAATACTAGATTCAAGCAAAATGGCTAAAAATTTTAATTCAAAGATTGTAGGAAAACAACCTAGAGGTTACCTGCATGCAAGGGTATTATCTCACAGACTAATTCCAAATAAAAATGAATAAAAACTTACTTCAGGTGGAAGAGATCTGGCTTTCCTCACCCTAAACAAGCATTATTAATAGTGGGACGACTTAATACTATGCACACCCAAGGTAGTACAGTACGAAGTACACAGCATCACCTGTGGAGTATTCTTGCCGAAAAAACTTTTTAAGCTGAATCTAAGCTTTTAGACCTAATTTCCAATACATAGGATATTCAGGGGCTGGATAAACAGATAAGTCAAGTGCCACCATAAGTAAAAGACCAAAAACTAACATGATACAATCTGTAAGTCAACTGACCTGTTCTTTTCAAACAATGTCAGTGGGGGAAAATGGCAGGACTGTTGGAGAATAAAAGTACCCAAAGAGATACAGACACAAAATGCAATATGTAGACCTTAACCGGATGTTGTTCAAAGAAACGAACAAATAAGACAGCATTAGAAAACACGTTTGGGAAAATTAGGGAAAGTTGAATAAGGATCATATGTTAGTTGATATCAGAGAATTGTTCATTTTCTTTGGTGTGACAATGAAATGGTGATCATGTGTAACAATGTATTTATTTCTAGGAGATGCATGCTGAAATATTTAGAAGTGTCACATCTGAAAATTACTTTAAAATGTTCAGCAAACACAAAGAGAGAGCTGAAGCAACTATAAAATATTAATACTTGAATCTACTTGGTGGGTATGTGGGCATCCATTAAACTATTTTTTCAACTTTTTGTTAATGCTTACATTTTTTAATAATAAAAAAGTTGGAAAATATCAGCTTTTTCATGACTTAGATTTTGTGAAATGCTATTGCTTTTCCAACAGGCATAAAATTTTATCTTGTTAAGATACATGATATTAAAATATCTAAGTAACTCTGCTTGTTAATGATTTTAGTAAACTGTTTAAATTTAGAGAAATAATTGATAAACTAATATTTATATTTTGAGAGAATAATTTTCATATAAATTTTATTCTTTCAGTTTAAAACTGCTGAACAGTAAATATCTATAGGTGGTGGGATTCTGTGTTATTTCCTATTTTCTGCATGTTCTGATTATTTAGTGATAATAAGGATTTATCTTTACTAGATATTTACTCTGTGTTAAGAACCATTTGCTTTGTGTAAAGCTGCAAACTTTACATCCAATTTCTTATTCATTTCTCACAAAAACATTTGAACTGTTAGAGGGATAGGATTGATGGAAGACGAGACAACCTCGGTGAAATTTAGGAAGGTTTGGTAACTGTAAGACAATGGGAGAGGGATGTGTTCAGGATACACAGTGGGATTCCCAAGTAAGGTCGAGAGCCTGGATGAGTCTGAAGCCACGAAGTCAGATCATAGAATACGGGCCCCCTCATTTGTGTCATTGTGTTATTCCTTTTTTCTTGTTTCATAGCCCATGTGTAGGAACAGAAGAGATAGATGGATGGGTTGTTCCAAGAGTAAGGTTGGCAGGGCAAATGCAATAAAAGAGTAAGAGAACATGAATTTGATCATGCTGACAAAAAGAGTGATTGAAGCAGCGTACTACATGATTCAGAGAAGAAGTGAAACCTTGGTTGGGAAGTGGTAGTTCAGAGGCCAAGGGTTGTCAGCACGTAGGAGTCATGCACAACAAAGCAATCATTCCTTACAGACAAGCACGTTAACTGAAACCTGAATCCACCCATGAGGACATTCTCAAACATGCAGACTACCTGCTGTAGACAAGCAGAGTCTCGAAAGGACCTAATATCCACACTTTCAGATCTATTCACTGGGAAAAGAGGTCTTTGTGTAGGAAAGGGGTTGACACCTAGAGGATTAAAGGCTTTTGAAGATGTTTGAGATAGAGGCTTGGGAGAGAAAGAAGTGATGAGCTTCTCCCTTAGAAATACAGAAATGCGTGTGGCTTTCAGAGGCCACCTAAGCTGAGAAATTAGAAGTAATAGATCATGGATGGAGCATCCAAGACATTTGTGAGTTTACAAAAGAAAACTTTGGTTTTGATAGTATGATTATTACTGTCCTCTTTACTCTATTTGCTCTTAAAGATTGGAGATAAAATTTTCAATGAAGAGGGTGAATATGTGATACATTTAGGACATAGCAAAAAAGTAGAGAATTTTCCCAAAGTGTAAGGAAAGGAATCTTGGGAAACAGAGTAAGCAGTGGCCTCTTTGAAAAGGGAAGGCAGACAAGCTCACCCTCTGTGCCTTGTAAACATGTGGGAAGCCAAGACTGAGGAGTTGAGGTTGGACGCTCAGTAGACTCTGCATATTGGCCACACATGGTGTTAGTGCAGCTGACAGTATTTGTGTTTTCTGTGGAAAGAGGATTTCTCCTCTTCTCTGGCTCTGTTCTCCTAATTGAAGACCATATTAAGTGTGTTCCGTTGATGACAGTATGAATTAATGTCTGTGCCTATCACGGGGTCAGGTGCTATAAGGAATGTCAGAGGCACAAGGTATGGCGCCTTCTCAAAAGAAGCTTACAAATTAGTC
>CM052451.1:4465438-4609006 GCA_028533085.1 Varecia variegata | reverse complement strand
TGCCTGTAGTCCCAGCTACTCGGGAGGCTGAGGCAGTAGGATTGCTTAAGCCCAGGACTGTGAGGTTGCTGTGAGCTAGGCTGATACCATAGAACTCTAGCCCGGGCAACAGAGTGAGACTTTGTCTCAAAAAAAATAAATAAATAAAAAAAATAAAAAAAATTCCAGATGTCCTACTAGACATACAGAAGTGTCTGGAGTTTTCCAAACTGAAGAATTAAAACACTGTGAAATTGTACCATATTCATAATTTCATTGATATTATTCAGCTACCACTAAACCTCTTAGTCTTCATTTTCTTTAATTTGTGATGGGCCAAAAGATTGGGTGGGCTTTGTTATCTGATTACCTTCTCCTTCAGCTTTAACGAGCTGTGAGCTGCTCACTACTACAAAGACTTCATTAAAAAAAAAAGTTCTACTTCTGTGGCCTTTATGTAGTGGAGATGACATAAATAATCAATAAACAAGTTCCTCATGCTAAGGAGCCTATTCCATGTTCTGTTCAGGCTGGAGATTCCCCCGTCACTGCTAGAAGGTGGGGGCCACCATAGCACTTCCACCACTCAGAGGGGGCACAGGCAAAGACATAATATGAAGGTCAGGGTGACCTCTATAGACATGCTAAACAACCATTGGGCAGAGAATAAGCTAAGAATGAAAGTAACTTTAGAAAGTTTTGATGGTTTTCTTTTGTAACAATTTTGAACAATTCCCATTGCATCCAGAGCTTCTGGGAATGTCTTTGTGATTTGTACCAACAGAGAAGCACCTACGCCTGAGCAGTCTGCATGGGGTAGAAACATGGGAGAATCAGTAGATGATGCAAAACCTTCCAGAGCAGAGCCTGCAGACCCCTGGGGTAGACCACTCAGGAAAGATGCTCCCCTCATCGCACCAGAATTATCACTCTGAGGAGAAGAAATTGAAACTCAATACAAAATCATACTTTATAACTTTTTATACTTGATTTTTACAAATATCTGTGCTATATCAACTGCTTAATACAACATATGACCTTCAGACTGGAGGGCAGCCTATATTATTAACTAAACTTTGTATTTCCATGGACGTCTCTCTTGAGATCAAAAAACTATTCTCAGTTTTTTGACAAGTGAATTTCCCTAACCAACAAGTGCAGTCAAAAGGTTGCTGCTTTGACTGAGAAAATACAAAGAATTTTCTTTAGAGAAAGTGCCTGGACAAAGCGTTAAAGCTATCTGGCTTCATGCGTTTATTTAATAAGTATTTATTCAGCCAATTTATTGAGATCACGTGTGTCACACTGTGCTGGGAGTTGCAGCATGCAATCAAACGTGGACCCTTCCTGTATTAGTAACCTGTTGTTGCAGATCAAATCACACTAAAACCAAGCAATTTAGAAAAAGTGTTTATTACAGCACACAGTTTCTTTGGGTAAGAACCCAGAAGCAGCTTTTCTGCATGGTTCTGACTCAGAGTCTCACAGGCTGCAGTCAAGGTACTGGGCAGGAACGCAGTAGCTTGAAGGAATGAGAGAACTGGCACAATCAGGTGACTGATGGCAAGAGGATTCGGGTCCTTGCCACATGGGCCTCTCCCTAGGGCTGCTCAGGAGGTGGCAGCTGGTGTCCCCTAGTGCAAGTGATGAGAGAGAGAGAGGAGAGAGGGCGGGTCTGCAGAAGCGGGGAGGGAAAACCCAAGTCATAAGCCATAGTCTTTTACAATCTAATCTCACAGGTGATGTATCCCCACTACTGCTATATTCCATGGGCCACATAGACCAGTCCTGGGACAATGTGCAAGGGGGACAGCTCAGGGTGTAGACACCAGGAGGCAGGGGGCCATCTTGCAGGCTTTTGACCACCTTACCTATGGCATTTACATTGTAGCAGTAGATACAGGCCATAGAAAAGTAAATAAATAAATAAATAAATTACAATTAATATTAGGTTGTTAAGTATGAGCTGTCCAATTTCCTTAAGTACCAAGTTTGACAGTTGATATCTCTGACATTTCACTTTGACACTTCCTGTTTTATTTTTACTGTGAAGGTACATCCTCATTCTTCCAAACACACATTTTGGCTTGTGATTATCTTTCAAAAAATTTTTAGAGCAATTATTGTGAAACCATAGATAATTCAAAAATTCATATTATTTTGGAATATGAATTCAGTCGTGGAACTAATGCTGTGCAGACAGCTCGAAATATCAATTAAGGGTTTGGGAAGGATGTGGTTAATGAATGCACAGTACATTGATGGTTTGAGAAGTTCCATTCTGGTGAATTTAATCTTGAAAATGAGCCATGTGGGTGACCTGAGACCGAGGTGGATAATGATGACCTCAAAGCTGTAGTGGAAGAGAATCCATCTCAACCTACACGTGAATTAGCAGCAAGGTTTGACATGACTGTTCCAACAATATTGGACCATTTGAAACAAATCCTCAGGGTAAAGAAGCTGGATAGATGGGTACTGAATGAATTAAATGAGCATCAGAAGAGAAATCATCTCGAAGCTCGCCTTTCTTTACTGTTGTGACATAAAGGCGAACCATTACTACACTGTATTGTCATGTGTGATGAAAAATGGATTCTTTCTGATAATCACAAGCATTTGGCACAATGGTTAGACAAAGATGAAGTGCTGAAACACAGTCCAAAACCGAATAGTCATCAAAAAAGGCTAATGGTGTTTGTTTGGTGGTCCAGTGCTGGTATTATCCACTAGAGTTTCACGAAACCTGGTCAATTGATTACAGCGGATGTCTACTGCACCCAGTTGGTTGAAATGATGAGGATGCTTGCGATCAAGCAGCCAAGATTTGTAACAGAGACAGGCTAATCCTGTTGCAAGACAACGCTTGACCACATGTTGCACAAACAACGCTGTTCAAACCACAGAAGCTGGACTTGGAAACTCTGTCATCCACCGTATTCACCAGACCCTGCACCAACTATTACTTCTTCCAGGCTTTGGGCCATTTCTTGCAAGGAAAATATTCAATTCTCACCGTTAAGATGGCAAAACCATGTCCATAGTTTTAGGTGCATACTTTGATTAATTGTACTGCTTCTTGTTTGGGATATAATAAACTAAACTTTTGATTCGAAATTAGACATTTTATATTTAGTGACCTTAATAATTACAGAAGAGGCAGTGATTCCTTAATCTGAAGCCTGAAGAAACTGATACCCCATATCCAGACTCCCACCTTCATATCTCACGTTACCCCCATGAGAATAATGTGGAGTTGAAATGGAAGTAAGGGTGTACACGTGGCTCTTCTAAACATAGAATTTGGCTCCTAGGTGGATACTTAAAAGCATGTGATGGTCCTCACGGGCTGAATCCACCTGGCTTTCTGGCTGCACAGGGCCAGCAAGAAAGGACAAGACTTTGAAAACCAATTGAACTCTAAATACAAGGCAGTGGACTGGAGATTTTCCTGCTTTTTGTAGCTATGTCTTTGTGTTCCTAAGGTGCAGGGCTTGGGTCTCAGAATGAGCTCACAGAGGGGAAAAAAATTCCAGAAAAGAGAGTAAAAACCTTGTTATGACTCTAGCACATTTAGAAGAAAAGGTCTGGACAGACTAAACTTTATGCTTCCCTATAAACCTTCCTCGTTCTACTCAGGGATGAGTCTATAATCCATTCCTCCACAAGACAAATGCTGCTTCTCTTTGCTTAAAAAAAAAAAAAAAAAATGTTTTTAATTTAATCACCACTCTTGCTGGCTCTGCTTCAGGCCTCATAGTAAAGAAAAACATTTCTTCCTCCCTTGAATTAAACCCGACGCCAGGGTTTGCCAGATTCGTGCACTGTACTCTCTGCAGAAGCAAACACTATCTGGCGCGCTCAGAGAAACACCAGTCAGCCTGGCATTGGCATATTGCTTCCCATTTGTAGGAAACGGAAATGGAAAAGGCTGGTCATGTTCAGAAATACTAATGTGGTCCACGTAGCAATCTCCAGGTGTTTGAGTGAGAAGGTGTTCTGTGTCCCACCCCCGCCCAACTCTCATGGCAGATCTCGAAGGACTGGCATCAGTCATCTGGGTGCCACTTGCTTTGTCCATGGACATGTGTATTCTTTATCCATATGAATAAATAATTATTTATTTGGAATAATAATTAACCATACAATGGTTAATTAACTCAGAATTAACCATGCAATGTAAATATAATGCCCAATGGAATGCGAAAACCTTTTGTGCTATAGTCAAATCAACAGCACCTGTGGGAGAGGGGAGGGGAAAGCTTGACTCCAGCTGACCTTGACCTTTCAAACTGGGCAAAAATCTAGGCATTAATTATGTGCCTGTCATGTGCCACAGGTCCTTGTTACAACAGTTATGGCCCGAACTGGCCTGTCCAGAGCTCGAGTTAATTGCACCCATTAGCTGTGCTTACAGTATGTAAAAATAGCATCAGAAGGTGAGGATGCTCATCATCGCAGATGGCCATAGATGTCTAAGGTCCCTAAGCATGTTCAGATGCACCAGAATATGGCACTGGAAGCACCCATGATACGCTCACTGATTCTTTTAATTAATTAGGGCTTAGCCTCAAGAGACTGCTACTTAATTCCGGCTCATCCTAGGTCTTTAGCTATCCCAAGGAACTTTGTATGAGGAGGCTGCCATATGTTCACACAACTTAGTTATAGATTTAACAATCAAAACAAAAGTACCCAGTTATTCAAAATTTAAACATAGTGTTAAGAAAAGTGCTTTCTATTGGAAAGGTTTTCTTTACTCTCAGGGCCATAGTCAATGTATTTGAAGTCTCTTTTCAATGAAAAGTTGTATACTTTTTCACTCTGCAAAGTCAAATCTGGGTTGTTCTCGTGTCGTCAAACTCACTGAAGCAGCTGAGTTATTATATTGGAGAAATTAATTATTAAAATGAAGACATGCTTTGTTCTGCTTTAAAAGGAAGATAAAAGCCTGAACAATTAACAATGGTTTTCTATTACAGCTAATGTGCAATATGAATTCTAACACAATTAGTTGAGTTTTGCAAACTATTTTTATATTATCTAAGCGTTCATTTAATGCATTCATACATTCATCCATTTATTCACTCAAAAATATTAATTAAATGTCTTCTGAGTGCCAAATCTTGTGAAAGGAAGTAAAAATACAAAAATAAATAAAACTAAAGTCTTACCATTTGAAAGCTTTCTACTTAATAGATCTCTGGATTCTCCTGGCCCTGGAAGTCAGCAGGGGTGTTAAGTGGATCGTGTGTGGTGCTCTTCCCACAAACCCAGCGTTGCTCTGAGAAATAGATTGTGTCAATATGCTGTCTGTTTTGTCCTGGACACAGTCCAAATTTGCTTTATAAAATTGAATTTTACTTAACTGAAATGTTCCTTCTGGTATTTACAGTGCTCTAAATGAGCACTGTAAAGCATAAATCAGTTTATTTAAATCAGAGTCATCTTAAATACTTGTTTTTTTTTTTTTCCCTCTTTGGTAGCTGTATTTTGTTTTTATCAACATTGGCAGGTATTAGTTCTTTTTAAAAATAAATTATAATCACATTCCTTTGTAATTATGTTTTAGAGAAAACTGGTGTTCCATTGTACAGGGTTATATACCCAATAGTTATCTTTGGATTGGACAATTCCTTTCATTTTCTTTAAATTGACTTTCAGCTTGGAACTTCTCCTAATGACAATAGTTTCCGGTATCACTTTCATGTATCGAGAGATGAGCACTAGTAATTCCCATGGAAAGTTAAAGAATTTCTCACTTTGTTTCAAGATGGCATTTCCAGCAAAGAGTAATGGCTCAGAAATGAACTGGAGAGGAAAACAGCAGCTTAAAAGGTAAAAAGTAAGTGAAACTCACAATGATGTAGAGTTGATATCTCTATGTTCCATCAGGAAGATTCCGGTAACTTTCTGACTGCCTGAGCCTGTGGGCACACCCATCACAGTACCTGGCTCTTGCATTGCTTCCCTCTGTATTTTCTTACCATCGCCTACTCAGAGTTTAAGTTAACAAAAACTTAACTGGCTAAGAACACTGGTGCTTTGTGAAAAAGTTAACACAGAATATATATATATAAAAAGAATTCCAGTTCTTTCACAGTCAAACTTGGGATCCATAGCCAAAACCAGTCTCTCTGGTCTTATAAAGCTACCAAAATATTTGCTATACCCCATTCTCTGTCCCCTTATAAATCTTCACTAATTTTTATTTTTCCTTCCTCTCCCTCACTTTATCAAATTTCTCCATAAGGCCTTAAATAAAACATCTTTATTAAAAAAAAAGCTACTATTTGAATAGTGCTTTACATCTTCAAAGCATTTCTTAGCTCATTCAATGATAAGATTAATTATATTGTCAATTGTTTAATCATCCATTCATTCATTGACTGATTCAATTGGTCAGTCAGGTCCCAGATTAGAACAGAGGTGGAAGTAGAAATTAAAAATACGTGAGTGACTTCCACAGTAGCAATGAGTACCTCTAAGTGACCAGATCTCTGTTTTAAGATACTAATTTCATCTATAATCATCTAGGACTTCTTGGAGAAATGACTGACTCCAGGTAAAATTTCAAGGCAAATTTTAGATAACTTGTTGTGTTATAAGGCAAGGAGGTATTTGAAGTTTAATTGAATTACGTCAATAGAATTTTAGGATCTCACTGAATGGGCTCACACTGGTTACATAGGGGCTAATCTGAGAATAAAAAATACACATACAGCAATTATAACACATTTAATAATGGTAGTAGCAGTAATAATAAAGTACTCAAGATCATAATAATTTTTAAATAAAGGCAGAGCAAATGTTCTCCTTTACAGAAGAATGTCAGACAATAGAATTAAGTGACAGCAGAATTAGGTGATAGAATCAGAAAGTCACCATTTTTCAACTTCCAACATAATAAATTGTTGCTTACAACTATTGTGTAAAATACTGTGGTGAAAACAGATATTTATACAATATTAAAGTGTTCCTTTCCAAATTATTTACTAAATCAAGGAAAATAGTACCTTTATAGTAGAGTGATGGGGGTTTACTGGAACCAGGTATTAAGCATAGTGTTATCAATACTGGTGATATGAATTAGCAAAATGTACATAATGTCACAAATGATCTGCTCTTACCAAAAATGTTTAAGCCTGAACCTAATTATGGAAAAATAATCTATTATAGGCAGAATATTGGCTACTTTACAAGATAACTGATCTATTTTCTTCATAAAACTCACTGTCTTAAAATAAATGTGTGTTTGTTAAAAGTGGGGTTAGGAGCCAGGATTATGTAAGATTCCCAAACATAAGAATCATAGGTAGTCCTGGGGTAGAACAAGAAAAAGTAAAAAGCGTGGAAAACCTATTTCAGAGAATAATAGAGGAAAACTGCTCTGGTCTTGCTAGACATTTAGACATACAAGAAGTTCAGCAAACCTCTGGAAGATGTATTGCAAAAGGGACATCACCAAGGCATTTAGTCATCAGACTGGCCAAAGTCAATATAAAGGAGAAAATCTTAGGGTCTGTGAGACAAAAATATCAAGCAACTTACAAACAAAAACCTATCAGACTAACAGAAGACTTCTCAGCAGAAACCTTACAATCCAGAACAGATTGGGGTCCTATCTTTAATTTCCTTAATTGGAATAATTGTCAGCCAAGAATTTTGTGTACTAAAAAACTAAGTTTTATAGTTGAAGGAGAATAAAGTCTTTCCCAGACAAGAAAACACTAAGAGAATTTGTCCCCAAAGACTGGCACTTCAAGAAATGCTCAAAAGAGTTTTAAACATTGAAACAAAAGGTCAGTACTCTCCAGTATAAAAACACCCAAAAGTAAAATAACAAAACTCACAGCCTTTACAAAACAGTAACACAAGGGAGAATAAAAAGCAACTAAGTAACCATCAACATAATGTCTGGAACAATATTTCACATATTAATATTAACATTAAATGTAAATGGTCTAAATGCTCCCACATAAAAGATGTAGATTGGTGGAATGGATTAAAAAAAGAAAAACAGCTCAAATATCTGCTGTCTCCAAGAGACACATTTAACTTTCAAATATTCTCATAGACTCAAAGTAAAAGGGTGGAAAAAATATTTAATACAAATAGAAACCAAAAGTGAACTGAAGTGCTATTCACACATCAGATAAAATAGATGTTAAAAAAAAAAGTTAAAAAAGACAAAGAAGGTCATTATATAACAATGAAGGGATTGATTCAACAAGAAGACATAATAATCCCATATATATATGCACCCATGACTGAAACTCACAGATTCATAAAGTAAATAACTCTAGAACTAAGAAAAGAAATAAACAACAATACATTAATTGTGGGAGATTTCAACAATCTCCTGACAGAACTAGACAGATCATTGAGGTAAAAAAAACCACAGAAAAATGCTAGACTTAAATGGGACTCTAGAACAAATGGACCTAACAGAAATTTACAGAACATTCTATCCCCAAACTGCAGAATATACATTCATCTCATCAGTACATGGAACATTTTCCAAGATAGACTATATTTTAGACCACAAAACAAGTATCAACAAATTTTTAAAAATTGGAATCATATCAAATATCTTCAAAGCACAGTGAAATGAAACTAGAAATCAATCACAAAAGGAACTCTCTATACTACACAAATACATGAAAATTAAACAATATGCTGCTGAATGATCTTTGAATTAACAGTAAAATCACAATGAAAATAAAAAACATTTTTGAAATGAATGATAAAAATGGCATGAGTTATCAAAATCTCTCAGATATAGCAAAAGCAATGATAAAGAGGAACTTTATAGCACTAAATGTTTGCATCAAAAAGAAAGATAACAAATTAACAACCTAATGTCATACCTCAGGGAAGTAGAAAAACAAGGACAAGACAAACCCAAAGGTAGCAGAAAACAAGAAACATCAAGGATAAGAGCAAAAGTAAATGGCATTAAAACCAAAAAACAATACAAAGGATCAATGAAATGAAGAGTTGTTTCTTTGAGAAGATAAACAAAATCAATAGACTACTAGCTAGATTAACCAAGAAAAGAAAAGAGATTATTCAAATAAGCTCAATCAGAAATGAAAAAAGAGACATGACAACTGATACCACAGAAAAACAAAAGATCATCTGAGACAACTATGAACACCTCTATGCACACAAACTAGAAAATCTAAGGGAAATGGATGCATTGCTGGAAACAAACAACCTCCCAAGATTAAATCAGGAAGAAATAGAAATTCTGAACAGACCAATAATGAGTAGTGAGATTGAATCAGTAATAAAAAATATTCCAACTAAAAAAATCCTAGGACCAAATGGAGTCATTGTTGAGTCCTACCCCAGAGCCACAAAGAAGATCTGGTACCAATCCTACTGAAACTATTCCAAAAGATCGACAAGGAGGGAATCATTGCTGACTCATTTTATGAATCTGATGTAACACTGATACCGAAACCAGGAAAGGACACAACAACAATAAAAACACTACAGACAAATATACTTGATGAACAGAGATGCAAAAATCCTCAACAAAGCACTAGCAAACTGAATCTGAAAGCACATTAAAAACAATACCTCAAAATAATAAAAGCCATATATGACAAACCCACAGCCAACATTATACTGAATGGGAAAAAGTTGAAAGCATTCTACCTAAGAACTAGAACAAGATAAGAATACCCACTCTCACCATTTCAATTCAACAAAGTACTGGCATTCCTAGCCAGAGCAGTCAGGCAAAAGAAAGAAATAAAGAGCATTCAAATCAAGAAAGAGGAGGTCAAACTATCTCTGCCAATGTATGATTTTGTACCCAGAAAACCCTAAAACATCCTCCAAAAGACACCTAGAATTAATAAATGAATTCAGTAAAATCTCAGGTTACAAAATCAATGTATACAAATCAGTTGCATTTCTATACACTAATAACAACCAAGCTGAGAATCAAATCAAGAACTCAATTCCATTTACAATAGCTGCAAAAAGAAAAAAAAAAAACCTAGAAATATATTTAACCTAAGAGGTGAAAGATTTCTACAAGGAGAACTACAAAACACAATGAAAGAAATCATAGACGACACCAACAAATAAAAAAGTGTCCCATGCTCATGGAGTGGAAGAATCAATATTGTTAAAATGTCCATATTGCTCAAAGTAATCTATAGATTACAATGCAATTCGTATCCAAATACCAATGTCATTTTTCACAAAATTAGAAAAAACAATCCTCAAATTCATATGGAACAAACAAAGAGCACTAATAGCCAAAGGAATCCTAAACAAAAAAATAAATCTAGAGGCATCATATTACCCCAAATTCAAATGATACACCAAAGCAGCATGTTATAGATTTAAAAGTAGACATATAGACCACTGGAACAGAATAGAGAACCCAGAAATAAAGCCAAACATCTATAGCCAACTGATCTTTGACAAAGCAGACAAAAATATACACTGTTGAAAGGACACCTTATTCAATAAATGGTGCTGGGAAAATTGGATAGCCACATGCAGAAGAACAAAAATGGATCTCTATCCCTCACCAGGCACAAAAATTAACTAAAGATTGATTAGAGAGTTAAATGTATGAACTGAAACCATACAAATATTGGAAGAAAACCTATTCTCTACATTGGCCTATGTAAAGAATTCATGACTAATACTCAAAAAGCAAATGCAACAAAAACAAAAATAAATAAGTGGAACTTAAACAAACTAAAAAGCTTCTGCATGGCAAAACATATAATCAACAAAGTAAATAAACACATGCAGAATGGGAGAAAATATTTATGAGGTATACATCTGACAAAGGCCTAATATACAGAATCTATTAGGAACCCAAATAGATCAGCAAGAAAAATCCAAATATACCCATTAAAAAGTGGGCAAAAAACATGAACAGACATTTTCAAAAGAAAAGAAACAAATGGCCGACAAACATATGAAAAAATGCTCAACATCACTTGTCAACAGGGAAATGCAAATTAAAATCACATTGAGATACTACCTGTTAGAATGGCCATATTAAAAGGTTAAAAAAACAATAGATGATGGCATGGATGTGGTGAAAAGGGAACTCTTATGCACTGCTGATGGGAATGTAAATTAGTACAAGCTCTGTGGAAAACAGTTTGGAGATTCCTCAAAGAACTAAAAGTAGACCTACCATTCAATCCAGCAATCCCACTACTGGGTGTTTACCCAAAGGAAAAGAAGTCACTCTGTAAAAAAGATACTTGCATCCAAATGTTTATCACAGCACAATTCACAATTGCAAAAATATGAAATCAACCTAAGTACCCATCAACTAATGACTGGATAAAAGAAATGTGTGTGTGTATATGTACACACATTCACACACACCTACATACACACACATACACACCATGGAATAGCACTCAGTCATGAAGAAGAACGAAATGTCTTTTACAGCAATTTGGAGGGAACTGGAGGCCATTATTCTAAGTGAAATAATATAGGAACAAAAAACCAAATAGCTCATGTTCTCGCTTATAAATGAGAGCTATGCACGGTCATACAGAGTGACATAGTGGATATTATAGACTCATAAAGGGAAGGGTTGGGGGTGTCAGATTAAAAATTACCTATTGGGTACAATGTACACTATTCAGGTGACAGTTTCACTTAAAAGCCTAGACTTCACCACTATGCAATTCATCCATGTAACAAAACCCCATTTGTACTCCCTAAAACTATTAAAATAAAAATTTAAAAAAAAGGAATGTGGGTAGCCTCACAGGCTAGAAACTGGAAAAGTTAAGAAAAAAGTTTCACTCTTAGATATTCCAGAAAGAAACATAGCCTTACAGATACCTTGATTTTAGCCCCGTGAGAGGCATTTCATACATCTGAAGTCCAGAACTGAAAAATAACAAATATGTGTTGTTTTGAGTCACTAAATTGGTGGTCATTGGTTACAGTAGTAACAGGAAACTAATAGAAATTTTGGTATCAAAGTGGAGTGCTGCTTTAACAAATACCTGAAAGTGTGGAAATGGCTTTGGAATTACGGATTGGGCAGAGGCTGAAAGAATTTTCAGAAGCATGGTAGAAAAGGCCTAGAGTGCCTTGAGAAAGCTATTAGTGGAAATGTGGATTTTAAAGACTATGTCAGTGAGACTCAGAAGAAAATGAAGATTTTGTTATTGGAAACTGGAGGAAAGAGATCCTTGTTAGATAGTAGCAGAAAGCTTTGCAGAATTGGGTTCTGCAGTTACACAGAAAGCAGACATCCCAAACCACGAAAGTGCATTTAGCTGAAGAGCTTTACAAGCAAAATGTTTAAGGTACAGCCAGGTTTCTTCTTGATGCTCGTAGTAATACGTGAGATGAAAGAGACAGATTGCAGGAAGAACTGTTAAGTAAAAACAAACCAAGAATTGATGATTTAGGAAATTCTCCATCTACGTAGATGACAAAGAATGCTAAAATTAGGAGATTTACTGTCAGGAAAGCGTGCGGCTTTCCAAGGGTGCAGCTGCATAACCTTTGGCTAGTGCCTGGAAAGACGGAAGGGTCAGTGTATTCAGCCACATAGGGACAATCGAAAAGATTAGGTATGTGATTTAGGGATCCCCTCAACTAACTCCACAGAATGTAGAATAGATGGGAAGAGCCTTTTGCCTAATTGAGTGAATCTCTGTGACATACACCAGAGACACACAAGGTTCTTGAGAACTTTATACCCGCAGAAACACTGCCAGCTTGGGTTGAAAGAGAAGAGAGAATATGAAGTGATAGAACATGTCAGACCCCCAAAATTCTACAGGCAAGAAAGAGGCTGGTAAGATTACTCAACTGCAAACACACCTTTCATAAAAAGGAAGGATGACTCAGAGGATAGAACCTACATCCCAGAGGACAGATCATGAGGATTAACTGTAGGTGTTAATGGATTTTGATATTTGTTGAAACAATTGACTTATTTTTTCCTTCCATTGTATCTCTTTTTGAATGGGAATGTCTTTGGGAAAAGGGGACTCGTTTCTTGAGTCTCATAGGTCTATAGATAGAAATGAATTTTGCTCCCGGTTGTATCAAAGCCACATTTTCACAAAACAGGACATTTCAGTGCCAACCAATCTGCACGGTCACCCTATTTGTCTAAATGTCTAATTGTCTAAATGTCTAAACCTACGTATTTTCAATGAGGAGACACTAATGATATTTAGAAAAGGGATCGATGGAAGGAAAAGCAGAGTTGTAAGATTTAGGAAGATTAGTCTGACGGTATGCAGCGGGTGAGATAGATTTGGAGGCGTCTTGGATTAGAGGCATGGGAAGCAGGTAGGATGTTGTTTCAGGAATCTGGTGTGAGACGACCAGCACCTTCCCCAGCCTGGCGTGAGGGAGAAGCAGCAGAAAAGCCCAACATAAATTTCTTTCGTTGTTTCTTTCTTTTTCTTTGTACGTATTTTGTTTTTTAAGAAGGAAGGGTTTTAGGAGAGTTTTTATTTGGTTTGCTTTAATTAAATATGCTTTAAGGATCTGCCTTCCACACTAGCTGGCTCTGGGTGCTCGTGTTTACTTTTCTGGCAGAGTGTTCGAGCTCCTCCCAGACAAAGCAACATTAAAAAGCCAACTATTTAAATCAAGTGAAAATGTATTTCTATGAACCAGCCGCATATCTGCTGAACTGATAGGGGCTGATTCCTGGAACATTGATGTCTCTCTTTCACGATTAACGTTAAGGATTAGCAGGCTTTGAGGAGCAACAGGGTACGCACCCAAAGTTATTTATTCTAGCGGTGTTCAGGTGCCCCCATGAACGGCTCTCCTCTATTAAAGCCTTTGTGGTTTGAGACCTTCTATTGTGTAAAAAGTAAGTCATGTCGGCATAAATATTCCAGCATTAGCTTAGAGAATGCCACACGGCCCAGAAAATGTGACACCCAGAAGATTGCTTTGCTGATGA
The DNA here is from genome assembly GCA_028533085.1 of Varecia variegata. Classification (NCBI taxonomy): domain Eukaryota; kingdom Metazoa; phylum Chordata; class Mammalia; order Primates; family Lemuridae; genus Varecia; species Varecia variegata. Next base: position 4,595,079 of record CM052451.1, on the reverse strand, counting down.
GGGCTGGGGGTGGCAGAGGATTGATAGAAAATCTCAGAGCTTTCTGAGAATATGTAGCTTGGAAATCTATAAACAAACACAAAAATCAAAAATCAATCAAAAGAATTATTATCCTCCTGAGAAAAGGGGTGGGAAATATTGTCTTCATTCGTCACCACATACTGCCTGACGTGGCTTCTGCCTTAACATGTAACCCATAGCTGAGGTGTTGGTTTTCTCAGTGGAGGAATCTTGCCTTTTTCTCTGCTGTGTGCCCAGCCCATTGCTCCAAAAGGAAACTCAAGGAATGCATGACATGAATGAGTGAATGAATGAATGTGGGTACAATAATTCACATACGTTCCAACCATCGCTGCCCCTGGTCATGAGGCTGATCTCAGAGAACTCTTGGTCTTGTGATAAAAAGAAACACTCACGCAGCAGGGAACTTTCTTTAGTTTTCTATAGCTCAGTTAAACACACTCTGAAGCCGTATTCCACCAAGATATGAGAAACTTAATCTCAGTTAATCTAGGGTTTCCTTGAGATCTTAGTTGTTTGAGTGGGTGGAGGATGGGGAAGCTTGTTTCATATCTTCTATGGGACTGGGGTTGACCATCCACTCCAGGGTTTCCATCTAGGCACCTGCAGAGATGTCCTTCTTTCAATGTGGTCCTCAACCGCTTGCCTGTGGAGCACATTGCTGCACAATGCTGCATGTGTGTTTCTTGTCATCACAAGACTGTAAGTTCTCTGCTCCAACTACAAGGCTTGCTAAGGCCCAGAGCTTTACCAGCCATTTCTATGTCCCTCACTAGAGCACTGGGGACACTCTGCTGCTCCTCTCCCGAGCCACACACAGGGACACTTGGTGAGACCATTTATGGCCTTGTCAGCTCAGGGCAGGATTTTCTCCTGTTTTGTTTATTGCTGTATCCCCAGCACTTAGAACAGTGCCTGGCACAAGGTGGGTACTCAACAGGTAGAGACTAAATAATTCATCTGCTCTCTGATTTCCCTGAGAAGAGATTCTCCCATCCACTCCCAGGGTTCCATCAGGGTGTGAGGGAAGAGCTGCCTCTAGTCTCCCTTAACCAGAATTCATGTCAACCTACCACGCCTCCAAAGAGTGTCCTTATATGTATCCATAAAATGAAGTGTTTATCTAGTTGGATTCTTGCTCCTCAGATGGTTCCAGGACTCTCTTGTCCAAGTCCTGTGTTCTTCCCTTTTCCTCTACAGGGATATTGAAAGTCAAAGGCTGGAAATTGATTCCTTTCCTTCTGTGTATATTGTTTGTCATCCTGTCCCAAAAATATTGAATGAATGCATGCTGAATGCATGTGGGATGAGTCAAGAGATATAATGGAAAACAAGGGTAAAAATGTGAATCGCATGCCAAGATATCACCCCACCCAGATTAGAATAATATGTAATAAACAGTTTACCTTATGTAGGTATGGAGTGCTGTGAGAGAACAGAGAAATCTCCCAGGGCAGTGGGCAAAAGAAAATAGCAAGGAAGGAGTTTCATATGTAGTGACTATTTTATTTCACTCTTAAAGAAGAGGCATTTATTAGGAGAACAAGACGAGGAAGAGAGAGAAAACAGGAGGGACAACAGAGCAGAGGAAGCATGATGTAGCAGTTAGATGGCAAGTTCTGAAGTCAGGACAAGCCTAGGTCCAAACTGGGATTCACCACCTCCGAGCTTGCTGATCCTGGGCAGTTAGTTAAGCTCTCTTAGCCTCAGTTTTCTCATTTTTAAAATGGGGATGATAATATCCCCAGCAGCTTGTTTGTGAAGATAAAATTAGATAATGCACTGAACTATCATTTGCTGATTACTGAATCTGTGCTAAGCAATCATTATCAGCTATTTTGAGAGGGCAGAATTAAGGCAATGCCAGTAGGGGAGATCAGATTTGAGCTGTATTTTGGACATATGAAAGATGTGGGGAAAATGGAGATGGGAAGCGAATTAAAGGTAGCTTCTAGTCTGGGTCATGACCGTGACTGATTTATACAAGGAGGGCCAGGTTTTTGGGAAGGAGTGAAGTCATTCTAGTCTGCATGTGAGGACACAGAGATCCTGTAGCACACCCACGTGTCAACACTCTCAGCTGCTGGAAATACATGTAGTAGGACTAAGTATCCTCTCCCTTTTCCGATAGATACTAATAATGCTGAATTGATCTTTCTAATGCAGAACGCCTACAATAAAAAGACACTGATCACTGCCAAACTTAAATAGCTCCAAAAATGTCAGAATACAGAGTTAATTAAAATGGTGAATCATTTTTAAACATTTTCTCTGCATCAGAAACTACACTAGGAAGTTATACATCACAGTGCCAAGAACTGCACATTATTTCATTTATTTCATCCTCCCCATGGTGGACATGGAGTGTTTTAACATAAAAATGCATTGAAGTCATACTGTGAAAAGTGAAAAACAGTATTAAATGGGAAGTGTATTTATCTTGTTGATGCTCCATTTTAAAGAATTAAGATCCACTGTCTGCCACCAGAATAGAACCATTCATGTGTCTTTCTCTAGGTGGCCATAAGGACACTGGCTGAATAGAGCTGGGGGCTGGGAAAGGGCAAAATGATGGAAAATGGAGAAATGCAAGAGATTCAGTGAGGAGGTGCCCAGCGGAGGAGGTTTCTGTACAACAAGGAAGGCCACATGATGGGCACAGGGCAAAACTCTTTCGTACCTTCCTTTTGACTCTCAGAATTTTTGTGATCAACTACCAGGAAGAAGGGATTGTCCCTGTGTGACATCCTAGTGCCTTAGAGTAGAAGAGTAGAGCTATTATACACTGGGGTCTGGCACTCAGGAGGGAAATTAGGGGCAGAGTAAAGCTTTGGGAATCACTGAAGTCAGAGGTTTGGCAAAACCACCCAGGGGGAGAATGAATTGAGAAGAGAGAGGTACAAGGATAGACCTATAGACAAGATCAACATTAAATGTGCAGGGAGAATAAAGATTCACCAAACAAGACTGGGCAGAGTGCCTAGAAGGGAAGAGAAAAGGTGGTGTGAATGAGCTGGAAGAGAAGGGAAAGCTTCCACTGGGTTGTATAATTACCCTACCTGCAATCACCAGCGTGCCATTGTTGGCCTCTCTGTGGTGGCAGAAACCAGATTTTAGTAGGTTGAGGCAATAATTAGTAATGTAGAAGGTTCAGAACATTCTTGTAAGAAGTTTGGCTGTGAGAGTATGAGATATTAATAGGATCATAGTTAGGAGAAAACACTGCAAGAGGGAAGCAAATTGCTGACATGGAAGAGAATTTAACATGTTTATAGGTATGGGTGTCTATAGGTATAGGTATGTATTGTGGAGCTAAGGTTGTAGGTGGATGTTTCCAGTGTTGTTTCTATGTTTGCTGTGTCTTTAACTAAGATATTAATCAACTCTTAATTAGGCATGGGTTGTTTGGGGAAGATGTACCAGGTCAAAGCATCAGTTGTAGCCTGATGGGTTTTGGGGAAAAGAAAAAAGAAGGGCAGAAACACAAGCAGTATTGGAACTGAGCAAATGTCAAATAGGAAAGAGTGGTTTTTAGTACTTTTTATTCAACCCAGACTCCTGTTTTCAGTGAGTGTTCTTAGACCCACGATACCCTTATGCTAAAACCACACTGCCCTGAGTGGCCTCTCCCTCTGCCATGACATCTGTTGGGATAAATATGTTTATGTTAATTTTCTTTCCTCTTCTCCTATAAATACATATCTATCCTTCTCTTCATCACATCTTTTTTTGATCTTTGCTAATGTCAGTGTAATTAATTAACTAACTCATGTGGCACATCTATTACCTGTCAGTTGCATCCAAAAGCTTGGAGATACAGAAAAAAAGCTGTGGTTATATTCTCAGGTACACAAATATAAGTAGAGTGAAGGTACAGTGGAATCACCTAGGGTAATATTTCAAAATATACCCACTTCCCAGAGGTTCTGATAGGGCTCCCAAACATTACATTTCCTTCCTCCTCCATTTTATCTTCCAAGAATCATAATGTCATGAGCCACCATTAGTGTTAGAGATGTTACGTATCCATCAAGTGTTTTTCAAACCTCTGATTTCAAAACAGTGGAACATATAATAAATGAACTAGTACAACACAATAAGCTAATTCAAGCTAAAGTGTTATTGGCTGATTTTTCATGTGGAATTCTCTTGTGAAGGCAACAGGTAAGCCACAAGGAGGGCTTTCTAATCAACTCCAAAGGTCCTTAGAATTCTCTGGAACAGAGTCACAAGAAATTTCAGGTAAGTGGGGTCTTGGATTTATTTTAATTTGTGTATTCAAGGGTAAGTTACCTGGACATTTGGATTCTGAGTGATTCAACTTTCCTGGAGGAAGTGCTATGTGGTAGGCCAGTGAAAAGTAATTAAGAAAACTAATTCTCTGCCAATAAAAAAATTCATTTTTTAATGGAGGCCAGGGACACTAAATAGTGTGATAATTGGGTTCTGCTGGGAGAAAGCTTGTGGGCTGGGAAAGAGCCACACAGGAGGCACATATAATGATTCTAAAAAGAGTTATGGAAGGCTTCCTGTTGGAGATTTTATTTGATAACAATGATTTACATTTCAGCAGAAGAATTAAATGCCTTAACAGGAAGGAATGGCCAAAAATTGGAATTGTGGTGGGACAAGTTTGTAGGTGTCTTAGACTTTGCCATGTTGCTAAAACAGAATGCCACAGACTGGGTAATTTATAATGGACAGGAATTTATTTGGCTCATGGTTCTAGAGGCTGGGCAGTCCAAGGTCAAGGGGCCCACACTTGGTGAGGGTCTTCTTGCTGTGTAATTCCACGGTGGTGAAGGCAGAAGAGAAAGAGCACACTTAAGAGAGAGAGAGAGAGACAGAGACAGAAACAGAGAAGGCCAAACTGGCTTTTATAACACCCCACTCCTGCAATCAAGACATTAATCAATTAATGAGGTCCAAGCTCTCATGGCTTAATTACCTCTTAACAGTCCTACCTCTTAATATTGTCACGATGGTAATTAGATTTCAACATGAGTTTTGGAGGCGACATTCAAACCATAGCAGGATGTGTTTTGTTCTTACGGGTCTCTGGGCCCCTGTTACACTAAACACATTAGACAGGCCACGTCTACACTCTGCGCGATTGCAGGGATAGATCACATCAATCAGAACATTCCCTTTAGAGAAACTGATGCTCCCTGGAGTTAGAAACATGCACTGATGAATTTCACTGTGAGGGATTTTCATATTCTGTACTCCCCCCCTTTCCTACTGAATTTACTCCAAAGGGAATGTAGAACAAAAACGAAGAATAAATCAGTCATTTTTTTTTTTATCACAGCTGTGACTACCACTAAAAAGCAAACGTCTACGAGAAATAACCTTGATTCATAATACTATGCATACCGGGCGAATGGCTCAATAAAACGCAGTATCTCAGATGGATTGCCGGGCACGGTGACATCACAGGCAGGGGCGAACTCAGCGTGCTCCATACATAACGAGGCGGAGCACATCATAGAGCGATGGGGACTGTTAGCAACACGTTCATTGTGTCTTAATTGATGTAAATGGCCTTTGAGACGTGTGTGATAGGAACATACTCATGAAGGAACACAAATAAAAAGCTTTGCTTTTCCTACCAGTAATGTTATTTTATCAGAAAAGAAGTAATTTTAAGTCCAACTGAAGCTGAGAGTGAACAATTCTTTTACCGGCACATAGCCAACAACACAATAATCTCAAAACCGAAGAGACAAAAGAATTAACGCTTTGGAATTACTTTCCATAGGGAAACATCTCAATTGAAACCGCCTTACTGCTTTCTGGATCCCTACACATTACAAGAGTCAGAAATCTGTAAAATATAAGTAAAGTCTGTTTTTAGAGATTTCTATTCTTGCTAATACAGATCCACTATTATATTTATAAATGCTAAATCGATCTTTTTGATTCATAACTCATACATTGAAAAGGCACTGATCATTGGCAAAATTAAACCGTTCCAAATAATGTCAAATGCAGACTAAATAATAGCTAACCATTTATTAAACATTTTTACTGATCCAGAAATTGAGCTAAGGAACAATACATTATAGTGCCAGCTGCTATGTATTAGTTCATTATTTAATCCTTATAAAAACCTCACATGGCATTTTTATCCCCCTTTTATAGATGAAGCAACTGCGATACTGATTATTAAGCAATTCGTTCAGGGTTACATAATTAGAATGAAAACACGACCAGAACATACTCTCCAACAGGCCTATCGCCAATGTCCATGCTAGATACCTGAAGAGAATCTGGCCAGAGAAAACATTCCAATTATCCATTCAGTCACTTGTTCAATGCTACACACTAAGTCTGGAGATGCACGGGTTGTGTGTAGAGAACACTGGATTTTTTCTTCAATAACCTGCACAGAATTTTCATGGATTTTCTCAGGTATTAACTGCTGCCCAAACCAGATACCAGTTACCATCCTTCTTTGAGTGCTGATCATTTAGACCACTTGGCTGCCTGTGACGGGAGTCCATCCCCCATGCAATGGTTTGGATGTGGTTTGTCCCAGTCAAAACTCATGTTGAAATTTGATCCCCAATGTGGCAATGCTGGGAGTTGGGTCATAGTGGGAGGTGTTTGCGTCACGGAAGCAGATCTCTCATGAACAGATTAATGCCCTTGCTCAGGGATGAGTGAGTTCTTGCTCTCTCGGGAATGGATTCTTTGCTAGAGAGAGGGCTGTTAAATAGAGTCTGGCTTCCTGGGTTTCTCTCTCTTGCTTCCCGGCTAGGCCTGTGATCTCTTTGCACATGCCTGCTCCCCTACTACAAGTTGAAGCAACCAGAGTCCCTCACCAGATGCAGTTGTCCAATCTTGAACCTTCCAGCCACCAGAATTATAAGCCAAATAAGCCTTCTTTCTTTCTGAATTATCGGGTCTTTGCTATTCTGTTACAACAACACTAAATGGACTAACACACTCGGCCTATAACCTGGCCAGTCCATCTTTCTCTTCTCCCTGTCATTTTGGCTCCGGAGCCACCAATGTCCAATGTCCCTGCCACTTTATGATGGGCAGGAGGTGAAAGAGCTTATTCTTCACAGAAGATCTTATAAATAGAATGGGGACAACTTCAAAAGTGATGCAGTGATATTTAGTTTTTATTTTAGTGAGAAATGGGAAGCTATCATATGGTTTTGAAGCGTGGAATAAAGATAAAAGTGATGAGTTTACCCTTAATGTGGAAGTGATAATTAATGCATTCTTTTCCCTCCCACTCTTTTGTTCTCAGGGACTTGTTTCTTCACCAAAAACTCAGCAAGATATTTCTAGGAATGACACAGCACCACATCCGCTTTGTCTTAGGTAATTGAATCGGGGTAGAAATCTGACCAGAACTGAATCTATCTGAAGTTGGGAAGCAGAGAGATTGACTCAGTTAGATCAGTGGCACAGAATTTTTTTTTTTTTTTCTGTAAAAGGCCAGATAGCAAAAATTTTGCTTTTGTAAGCCGGTCACTCTCTGTTGCAGCTACTCACCTCTGTCGTTGGAGAGTGCAAGCAGCCACAGATAACAAGCAAGTGAGCGGGAATGGCTTTGTTCCCCCAAACAGGTATTTAGATAAACAAGTGCCATCAGAATTTGGCCTGTGGACTGCACTTCACTGAGCCCTGAGTCACATCATGGTGGGTGTTAGAACTGAAAGCTCAAACTGGGCAAGGGTGCAACCAGCTGGGGCCAAGCCCATGCTGACAACGAATCAAAGAAAGCCAGTAACGAGAGAGAAACATGATAAAGGGACAGACTGGCAAAGAGGCACAGAGAAGAGAGGCCATCAAAACTCCGGGAGATGTTGGGGAGAGCATCAGTTCCCCACTTGCCTGTGCCAAATCCCATGTAGCTCAGCACTTATTTATGTCCTAATCCTGGACATCTGTGAGGTCGTCTTTTACAGATTTCTGTAAAGTTGGTTTTAATGACTTCCTATTTGTAATTCCCCTAGAAACCCTGATAAGACAGGAAATGTGCCCGTTGGGGTTCTTGGTTGCAAACTACAGAACCAAACCTGGTGTTTTAAGGGTACCCGGGACTCGTTTAATTAGGAGTGGTAAGACGTGCAGGCATGACAGTGACTGATGAGAAGCAAGAAGATTTTTACATTCAGAGATCCCCAGAAACAGGAGGCACATGGCGCATCATGCAGTGAGGCCACGTGGGGAAGCACCAGGGTAGTCAAGGGCAGAAGGAACGAGGGGAACCTGGCAAGAGCCTGTACTGCGGTCTCCACGGGAAGGAGCAGGAGAGGCAGGGTCAGCGGGCTTAGGGTTGGCTAGTTGGAATAACTTCAGTGTGCTCTGGGGCACAGGGCCTGTCCCTAGTCATCTGGTTCTTAGCTCTTGGGTGGTTATGGCCCGTGGCTGGGAAAAGGTTTAGGATAGTTCGATAGAAACAGCAGCAGCAAGGGAGCAAATCGGATTAAAGCTAACCATGTCCAGGGGAAACAAAGGCAACAGTGTGCCATGCTCACATAAGTGTGGCAGAGGAGAGGAAAACATTTTCCAGAACTTTCTCTAATCCCACCTCCCACATTTTCTCTCTCTCCTTTCCTCCCACTTCCACCTTGTCTGATAGTTAATACAAACTCGCAAAGGCTCCCAGCAATTCAGAAGATTCACTGGATCCCTGTTCTCTCTTCCCTCCCTTCTTTGAGGAACACCTGTGTTGTGTGGACTCGGGAGAGCAAAGGCAGAGGCAAGATGGTGTTTCCACTGGAAAAGCGGAATCCAGGTGGAAGGGAACCATGAGGTCTTCAGTCTCCACTGACCCGGGAAGAGGAGCCAGGCCAGAGGGACACCAGAGGGCGGCTTTGAACAGTAAACATCCTCCGTGGGAAGCAGCTGTGTTTATTCACTTTTCATTCATATCATTTATTAATGCACTTATTTATTGTCTTGAATCAGGTGGGATTTCACGTGTTCGCAGGTCCCGTACTGGTTTTTCTCAGTGAGACAAAGATGAAGAATGCACCTCCCGTTGATACAGGAGGAAACACATTAGATATATACCTTCTTTTTAAAAAAGCTATTATGATCCTGATATATTGCAAACATCAAAGTATGCCCAGGACTTAAAGTTACTCTCTCCCTCCTTTCTCCATTTCTAATTCTTATCAAACATGGAGGAAAATCAATAATGAACAAGTCTTACCCTTTGAGTTGCTGGAACCTGCTGAGGTCTGTGTTATCTATCAGTGCAAAATACACACGTGCGCGCGCGCGCACACACACACACACACACACACACACACACACTGTTCCACGCGGACACCCCTGCAGCTGTCTCTAGGTAATTCCAGTTCTGAAATATTTAGGGCCTCTGAGGCTTAACTGCTGCTGATCTGTTTCCTCTCGTTTCCTCCCCTCCCTTAACCCCGGGTCCCAAATCCCATGCATCGTCCTGGCCCCCACAGGGGCTGATGAAACTCCAGGGCAGCCCACTTGCGGGTCGTCCGAGCCTCTGACCGTCGGGAGGGCTGGAGGGATTGCAGAGGCAGGAGGACGTGGAGGAGGCACGAGTGTGGCAGGATGGGCCCCCGCAAGATTTATGCGCCCTAGATCACAGCCCAGAGGCTGGAGGCCGTGAAACAGGAGCCCCGGCGGTAATTTATAGGAGCTCGTTATGACAGACTTCTCGATGGAGGGTGAAAAAGACGCCTTTAAAACAAAACCAAGGTGTCCGGCGTGGTGTTGCAAACAGCACGCCTCTCCATGCAGCCCGGGCACCGGGCAGATGCAACTCTCAGCAAGTTGAGCGGATACAGGCTCCAGCCCAAGGATTCTGTCTTACAGCCTCCACGGAGAGATGGTGACAAGGCGCTGCCCGATTTCCCTCCTTGTCCCCTTCCCCAATCCCAGGGGGTCCTGCCCTTGCAGAGCCGATCCCCACCGTCTAGCCGCCGGGACACCCTGGCTGAGCACTGTGGCTGGTGGGCTGCACACCCAGGGGGAACTGGATCTGTCTGGGTTGTCCGTGGCTTGTGCACAATTTCAGACCCCAGCTGGGGTTAATTCTGCCTTTCTCTCCCTTTCGGATGTCGTCTGCATACACTCAGGCTAGACTCTTATTGCTTTGCAGCAACTTCTGCTCAGGGTCAGATCCCCGCAGTTTGGAGTTACGAATTAATTGAAAAGCAAATTAGATCTATAATGAAGTCTATCTCAAAGCTCTAAAGAGGGGGGGATCTTATTCATAACCCATTGATACTTAAAATACTCTCTCCCCGCTGGACCACTCCTTGTGTTTTCAATTATTTCACCCAAGCTGCAGGCAACACCTTGTTCTACTCCGGAAATACCAAAAATCCGTCCCTACAGGTTCATTATCCTTTTTCATCTCTTTCTTTTCATTCTCATTTCTTTCCTTTATTTTTTTTCCTTGTGAAAACCATTTTTTCCATCTGTAGTTCTTTGCTCTTGCCAAGGTAAATGCAAGTAGCCACTCCACTTTTGTGTTATTGACCTTTCTCTACATTGTATACTTTACTTTCATTTTGAAGCAAAGAAACCATCCATAGAAATTGGAAGAAGCCCTCTTACGGAGTGTCAGGGGAGGCCACCCCATCAGCAGCACTCTCTGGGTTGGGGTGGGGTCCAGAGAGAGGCTCAGGAAGGGGATGGGGGTGAGGGTGAGAGGTACTGAATAACTGTAAATTGGTATTTTGGTCTCTATTTGGGAGAAACACAAATAATAAGAGAGTGACACCTTATTATGGAGATTACCTTGAATCTACTCTAATTTTTTTATATGTTTAAAGTAAATAATTTGCAAAGTGTAGCACTTCATAAACAGCAAGGACTTGCTTGGGATTCCACACCATGACTCCGCGCAGAGCCCACGGTGAGCAGAGCACGTTGCCAGGACCTCTCCTGCAGGAACGGCCCCACGCTGGATTCCCCTGTCCCCAGCCTGCTTCCCACTCCCCCACCCCCCGCCCCCAAGGGCTTCATTTCCCTTCCTCTGAGTGCCGGCTTTGATCTCTGCTTTCTCCTGTCAGACAGCCCTGCGCTCTGGCAGCGGAACAGATGCAGGGAGAAGCCCTTGCTGGGATGCAAAGGTAAGAAGAATGTTTCTTAATAAGCGACATCTGAGATTAAAGAGATGCATTCAGCTTCATTTGTCTTAAAACCGCCTTGCTGCAAAGCACTGATGGCATTAGTGTCCCTTCCCCCTCCACACGTGCTTTCTGCAGCTCCGGAGCGCAGGGACATTCTCTTCCTTGTTGAGCTCCTTCACGCCTTCTGTTTGTCCCCGCTGCCACCCTCCACCCTCTGATTCCCTACCACAGCAAAAACAACTTCCGTGCATTCTGCCACCTGGAGATTAAACCAGAATGCGTGGTGGATGGAATGGAGACCAGCTCTAGAATCCCATAACAGAAACTTTCAGGCCACAGTTGCCCCTCACACCCTGATGACAGCCGCTGACCAGTGTATGTGGTTCATCTGTGACAAATTATATGGTGAAACCCCATCATATCATGTCTGTCTCTGGACCTTCTAGTGGAAGAGGTGTGGGTCTCAGTCCACAAACGCAGGTGCTCCAGAATTACACCAAAGTGACCAAGGGCCATGGCCCCCTGAAGGTTAGCTGAAAAATCACTGACATGGGGCAGATTGATTAGTAGGAGAAAAGACAGACAAACTGATTTAACATGGATACACAGGAGACTTCAGAATGAAGACTCAAAGATAAGGGGGACGTTGTCCATTTTTATGCTTAGGTTCAACAAAGAATGGGCAGCCCTGTAGAAACATGATTGGACAAAAGGGTATGATCTGATGCTACAGACTGGTTGGGGAACCCAGCCAGGCCTGTCTGTCTAGATTCTTCTTGGCCTCTCTGAGCAGCATCCTTCCTTCTGGGTGTGGGGCAGGATCCTCTCTGGAATGGGGGTCTCATGACCTGCAGTCAAACAAGGTAGGTCAAATAATTTCTTTATGGCTGGTTTTTACATGGAATAATTTTAGGTTTTATGGCTGGCTTTTATGACTCACCCTGGAGAAGAGGGATTCTAGTTTCTATGTCCAGTCTCAGGGAAGAATAGGACTGAGAGGCAGGAGGACAGGAGGAGGTCAGAGAAAAACTTGCTTCTGAGGACTTCATTTTGGGTACTGTTTTCTGAGACCCATCAATATATATTAATCTTAAATTACAGTCTCAGGTACTCTTATGGACTGAATGTTTGTGTTCTCCCAAAGTCCATATATTGAAGTCCTAACCCCTAAGATGACAGCATTAGGAGATGGGAACCTTTGGGAGGAAATTAGGTTTAGATGAGATCAGGAGGGTAGAGCCCCATGTTAGGATTAGTGTCCTCTTAAGAAGAGGAAGAAATACCACAGCTCTCTCTTTTTCTCAGCTTTGTGAGAACACGGAATGAAGATGGCTGTCTACACCCCAGGAAGAGAGTCCTCACCAGGAAATGAATCGACTAGAACCTTGATCTTGGACTTCTTAGCAACCAGAACTGTGAGAAATAAATGTCTGTTATTTAAGCCACACAGTTTAAGGCATTTTCTTATAGCAGCCTGTCTTAGTCTATTTTCTTCTGCTGTAACAGAATACCACAGACTTGATCAATTATAAACAACAGATGGTTTATTTGGCTCATGGTTCCAAAGGCTGGGAAGTCCAAGTTCGAGGTGCTGCATCTGGTGAGGATTGTGTCATAACACAGTGGAAGATGTCGCATAGTGAGAGAGCTTGAGAGAGAGAGAAAAAATGGGGACCAAACTCAATCTTTTTATCAAGAGCCCACTTTCAAAATAATGCCATTAATCTAGTCATGAGGGTGGGGCCCTTATGGCCTAATCACCTCTTAAAGGTCCCATCTCTCAACGCTGCTACGATGATAATTAAATTTCAACATGAGTTTTAGGGGAAACATCCAAAACATAGCACAGGCTAAGTAGATGAAGACAGGACTCACACCTCCAGTGTTTGAATCTTAGCTTGGCCACTTGTGAGCTGTGTGAACATACTCACGTTATTTAACTGCTTTCTACCTCAGTTTTCTCATCTGTAAAATGGGGCTAATAATACATTTCTCATAGGGTTGTTGCAAGAATAAATGAGTCAATTTAAGCATAGCTTTGAGAACAATGCCTAGTCTGTAACAGTATGATGTTACTGTTAGCTATTATCATTCCTGTCATGTTGTAGACAGTACACCGGGGGCTTGTGAAGTGACAAGGCATTGGAGTAGAGGCACAAGTGGTGGTTGGCCACATTTACTTAGATTGTGTGGACACATTGGTCATCCAAGCACACATGGGCCCTCCAGATCTGGTGACTCCCTTCCGGTTTCTCTCCATATCAATGGACTTGGGAATTCTTGGCAGAGTGATCTGTGTGTCCATTAACCTAGATGCATTTCTCTCTTGAACTTCCCACCTGATCCTCTGTGGCATGACCAAGAAAGATGATGATAACTTCAAATCCCTCTAGTCTAGGAAACAGGACCTTTGGAAATAGAAATCAGTGAGAAAAGTAACTTTTTTTTTTTTCTTTCTGCCCTGCTAAATATCTCCTTAAGAAAATTGGCAGAGAAGAGGATGTCGATTGACTGAAGGTGGAGAAGAAAAGATGGGAGGGGGGAAGGGAAAAAAGCAAATTAATACCTGAAAGTAATGGATAAAACAGCACATTTCTACTGTAGGAAATTAGAAATATATTTTCTCAAAATATGGCATTTTGACATGCTGGACTGATTGAAGAAACCTCAAAGTCTCTCTGACCTTCCTCACCCCACCATTAGCTCTCCCCAAATCCTTGAAATTTATCTGCCTAAGATCCAGGCCTACCTAGGAAAACAATTATTTTTTTCTTCCACTCTCTGTAATACCAGGAATATGACCACACCTGAACACTCTTTAAGAAGATAATGTCGGCCTCTTTTATTTAAATTCCAAAGGGAACTATTTACCAGCTAATCTTTATTTCCCATCCATTCATCCTTCCTAGTAATACTTTACTGTCTATGAACAGAATTCCTTCTCCCCCCCCCCAAAACCCATTTTGCCAGAAAGGCATATAAGCTTCTGAACCCCATTGGGAGACTGAATCTTGATTTTCTTAGGGTTCCCATGTATACACATTGAAATAAATTTGATAACTTTTCTCTTATTAATCTGCTTTATTGTGAGTTGATTTTTCAACGAACATTCCAAGGGCAAAGGGAAAACATTATGATGGTCTATGAAAATTTTGGCACTGAACTCCATCCCCCCTCCTCCCAGACCCAATGAATCAGAATATTTGGGGGTGAGGCCAAGGATTCTACATTTAAACAACACCTTTCCCATGATACATATATACACCAAAGTTTGTGATCAAATTTCTGCATTTTAAGTTTACATATATAATAACATACTTCTATCCTTTCCCAAAAGGAGATTAAGAAAGAGAGAGAGAGAGAGGGGAAGCTGCCACCAGGAAGACCAGCCCTGGTGATTTGAATACAGGCTAAATCTCGCAGTACTCCGAGCTGCTGGAACTGGGAGAGCAGGTACTGCAGGTGTCAATGAAGGTGAGGGAGGGTGGGTCAGTGGAGTGACCAGAGCAGTCCAGAGCAAGATGGGCATTTGAGCCGTGGGGGTCAAGGGGGTTCGCTGAAAATCACTAATATGAGGCAGATGGGTTAATAGGAGAAAAAGCATGCATTTATTTAACATATGGACACGGGAGCCTTCAGAATGAAGAGCCAACCCCGGAATGGGGTACAGAAGCTTATATACCATCTTGAGGTTACTGAAAGAATGCAGGCTCAGAGCATGGCTAAAAGAAAAAAAGAATAGGTTATAGTAGTAAATTAGGTTTTAGAAGCAAGACAGTTATGGGAGGGAGAAAGGAAGAGGCGTGGCTGGAAAACATGTCTTGTTATTAACATGTAGATGAAACCTCCCAGGGAGCAGCCTCAGAGAGAGTAGATGGTCCATGTCTCTTTTGAGAGCTTTAAAGGCATCAGATTCTCAGTTAATCTCTCCTAGCTCTGGAAGGGCAGGGGCTGTCACCATGAATGCAGATTCTCCACGGATCTCCAGCTGCAAACCTCCCCCACAAAAGACAGCCTGGAATCTCCCCTTCAAAATATGTCAAAGAAATATATTTTGGCATAAAATATTTGTATTTCTTTCAGAGCATTCCTCCACTGACAATTTAATCTGGGAACTCCTGGAGCCCCCCATGAGAGGGGCAGAGCTGAGGGCTGCCATTTGGCAGGTGGGCCATATTGATATGCTAGATTTAAAGGAAAACTCTTAAAGTAATCTTCTCCAGTAGTCATACGTTAGCACTGCCCAATTGATATCGAGGTTATACTCTCTAAAATTATAATATGATATTCGATAATAATATCAATTAAAGACTTTAAGGTTAAAGTCTTTCCAGATTAGTGGCATTTCCCTTATTCTGATAGTCCCAGCCGATCACCCATCTCAGTACGATAACTCTTCTGACCACCAGTGTTTGAATATAGTTAGCCTCTTGGACAAAAGTCAGTAAGCTGAGAAACAGTGTCAGAGGATCCTGAGTTCCACACTTAGGCTGACTCCTTCTGCCACTTTGCTTAAGGAGAAACCATGAAACCAGCACATAATGTGGGCAGTGCTGTCCACAGAAGTGACTCAATAATAGTTTACCCTCTGTTGTAATATTGTGATTTGTTTGTTGTAGGGGCTAAAAGATAAATGACCACTATTCTCTCACATTTTTTTCTTATGCTATCACTGACCTTTGGCTCATAGTTAGTCCAGAGAATTCTACTTCCTCCACAAACTTCAAGGTTATTAAATTATAAGGTTATATGGCGGTAGAAAATTAAACTATAATTTCATTCTGGAAGGATGGGGGTATTTGAAGTTAGGCTTTATGTGGGAATTCTATGCCATAAATATGCATGCTTGAAAGTAATCTCTGATTTCTGTGTTTCTCAAGGCCCCCTCCCATAGCCCTTTACTCCACCCTGCAATTAACACACATTTTCAGAAAAGATTTTGGTATATCATTTGTAACGTAGTGTGAATTTAAGTCATTGTGGCAGCTTTCCCATGATTTCCAGCTGGATCACTAAACAAAGATGGAATGACTAAGACCCCAGTTAGGGAACTTGAGACATAACTAGGCAGAACTGAAGTAGGTAATAAGGCTCTAAATAAGATACACATTCATTTATTCACTCATCTGTTAGGAGTTTAAAAATTGATACCCAGACTAATATAGAGCAAATCATATCATCCCCCGGGGGCGGGGATGATGGGATCCAAGATTGATCCAAGAAAAAGTTCTGTTTTTGAAACATTGACTTTCTCAAACCCAGCCTTATCAGTTTGATCTGCATACAAGAAATATTCTGTCTGCATTTTTGCATTTCAGGACATTTTATACTCTCTCTCTTTTTTAGGGCATTATTAGAATTGAGATTTTTATATTATTCACACTTGCTCTACCTGGTCAATATAATTTCGATGTTTACCTCATTATTAGTGAATTGATGATGCAGATTTTGGTTAAAAAAAAAAAGGTGTGATTCTCAGGGCTACTTTCAGCCCCTGGACTCTGTGGGTTACAGGTGGGGAGTGTCGAAAATTTCAGTTGGGATTTTCAAATATGGATAAAATTACTAAATGAGCACCCCTAGGAGACGTTAAAATACATTGACATCCTAAATTAGTGCCCCCACTATTTATTCTGGGATACGGGACTGCTAATTTAGAAGATAAGAAATGAGCTTGGAAAGCATCAGAACCATACTGAAGTGTGGTGAGGGACAGCTATTTAAAATTATGAGGAAGGGCTAGACACAAAGCTGAATTCTGCTGAGATGAAGCCACATCGCATATAACTATCACTCCTGCATGTATCATGCATGAAGTCAATGAAATTACATGCAGTGCTATATGCCAAGTTCTTCTTTGTCCTTACAATGTTACTTGGTGTAGTGGGTTGACTAATGTCCCCACCCCCCAAATTCACATTTGGAAATAGGGTTTTTGCAGATGTGATTAGTTAAGAATCTTGAAATGATACCATAAGCCTTTTTTTGAGTGGATCCTAAATCCAATAACTGGTGTCCTTACAGGAAGGGGAGAGGACACAGAAACAGAGAGAAAAGGCAGCCATGTGACCATGGTGGCAGAGACTGCAGTTACGTTGCCACAGACAGAAGAAGCCAAGATCTACCAGAAGATGAAAGAGATAAGGAAGTTTCTGCTCTAAAGCTTTGGAAGGAGCACAGCCCTGCCCACACCTTGATTTGGGCTTCCAGCTTCCAGACATGTCGGAGAACAAATTTCTGTTATTTTAAGCTGCTTCGTTGGTGGTACATTGGTATAGCAGCCCTAGCAAACTAATACATTTGGGGTCACCAGAGGACTCTCACCCACTGCATAAATTATCGCCTAGGACAGAGATTTGTGAATCGCCATCATGCAGAAGGCAGCATACGGACTTAGAAGACAGCATCAGAATGCACACCTTAGATCTTTCCAGCCTCACCTGTGACACTTGGAACTTTAACAGCTGTTCTAGCCCAGATGCCACTGCGGTGAAGAGCCAACTTCATACAGGGACAATCGGGAAGGGCTTCCCCTTGTGCCATGCCACCCTTTTCACTTTCTGCCCAGAGGCTCTATTTATTGTTGCTGAGGCTTGAAATGCCAAGTGACTGGGTGTCCGCACACACACATAGCCTGGAAGCACATGTGAATTAACACACCACGGGCAAAACTTCCCCAACAGGAGGAAGGACAGCAGATAAATTCCTCTGATTTCCTCCTCCAAAGCAGATTCTGAAGCCACGTGAGTTTATGTGGCCTCTCACCAGAGGATGCTAAGAGCTGTAGCCATCAATCAGCTGAGCTTGATACCAAGCCATGGTCAGTTCTGAAACACACCTTAGTGTTATTGATTCTCCTCCATCTCGCTTTCCTTTTCCTCACTTCCTCTCCCCTGGATTGTGCTTCATAACAAAGTAGTAACATGCATGTAATACAGCATCTGCCTCAGGCTTGTCTTCCTGGGGAG
Organism: Varecia variegata; assembly: GCA_028533085.1. Taxonomy (NCBI): domain Eukaryota; kingdom Metazoa; phylum Chordata; class Mammalia; order Primates; family Lemuridae; genus Varecia; species Varecia variegata. The sequence goes on along the minus strand of CM052451.1, from coordinate 4,577,003 downwards.
CTCAAGTAAAGGCACAGCTTTTCAGTGGGCTGATTGACCTAAATTTCAGCAAATGTATTAATCAAAATGCTTTCAGTTACAAGTGGAAAAAAAAAAGCCCAACTGAAAATATCTTAGGAAATTTATAAATTTATGCACTAAGAAGAGCTGACTTCAGCATGCTGATCCAGGTGTAAAAATATTGTTGGTTCTGTTTAACCCTATCTGTCGGCTTTTTTTTTTTTTTTTTTTAATTTACAAATAGGCCCAGAGTCACCTCCGTCCATCTTACTATTCCTATCAGAAAAGAAGTTTCTCTCTTGCAAAGTCACATATTCATCCAGGGAGGTGTGTATACTCACCCTGGAGCATGCCCTACTCCTGCAGTAGAGAAAGAGGTAATGGTCATTGTGTGGGGATGGGTGGGGAGGTCAACCTCCTAATTACAATTCTCTCTGGGCATGCATGACATGGAGGAGATGTTCCTCCAAAAATGTGGATTCAGAGCAAACAAGAGCAAGGGATTACATGGCAAAAATAATCTACATAATTATGGTGTTCAGGTTCCACGAGCAAACCATGAGCTCTCTGCTTAGTTTTCAGGGGGTGCTACACATTCAGATTCCAGCTGAAGTTAATCAACTATTTCCCAAATAAAGTATTTTTTTTTCCAAATGCCATCTTTTTTCCTGCTTTTATTCTGCCTCGTATCCTAAAATCTTACCAGTCAAAGTGTGGTCCCCAGACTGGCAGGATGGGCATTACCTGGGTGCTTGTTAGAAATGCAAAATCTCAGACCTCCTGTCAGACCCACTTAATCAGAATCTGCATTTTAACAAGACCCACCATTGATTTGTATGCACATTAAAATTTGAAAAGCACTTTTCCAAGCGTCCTGTGTGAAGATGAGCTGAACCCCTGAAATACATGATGGGAAAGCATCCTTTGGGCCTAGAGAGAATAAGGTTTAAGAAGGGAGCAATAATTTTGTCACTGGGATAAGATGCTGTCATATTTTTTAATTAATCCTGAAACTGATGATCAAATAAAGTTATTCATTTCTTAGAAGAGCAAGCAGCCTTTCTCCTAAGAGAATTTATTTACACAACCAAGAAGATTATGGACTCAACACCTATACTCTTTCACAGAGATTATACCAAGGTGTGATTCTTTTAAAGGAATAAAGTGTAAAAAGAGATCTTGCAAAGTAAAATGTCGGTCATTTAATGAGTTAGCTAGGAGGGACTTAAGGGAATTCAAACGTTATCTAAAATTCCATCTAGCCAAAATATTTATTTATAGTGCTGGAAACAATATTTCTGTATAATTTGGAGGTTATCAGCAGGTGTGGCGAAGCATCATCCAGAAATTTAGTAATGCGTTATTTGTGGAAGTGCTGTTCTTCTCACACTGGGCTCACTTGAACATGAAAGTTCAGAGAACAGCTACCACCTTTGACAAGAAACTCTTATTCTTGTCTTTAACATCAGAGGAAAATGCACGCTGACAAGGATGGGCTATACGGCCCGAGAAACAGAAAATGCTAACACTTCTTCAATATTAAAATACAAAAAGAAAAAAGTGTATGCAATTGACATAATATCATCTATTCTAATATTATTTTTCATAGCCATCTACCTTGATTGAATCTAAATCACAGAAACACATGGTGAGATAGAAATGTACCTTTTTATGAATTATTCCTGTAAATTTTGTGTCTGGAGTTTAATAGCACATGGTGAGAATACAGAAGAAACAATTGCAGTCCATTAGTAGTCAGAGCCAATCATGAACTCACTGAGATGGGTTGAATGGGACCCTCCTCCCCAAAGACATGTGTATTTGGAACCTGTGAATGTGACTTTATTTGGAAAAGAGGTGTTTGCAGATGTAATTAAGAATCTTGAGATGAGATTATCTTGGATTAATGTAGGCCCTAAATTTAATGACCAATATCCTTAGAAGAGAAGAGAAAAAAGACACAAACATTGAGAAAAAAGCCCTGTGGAGATGGAGGCAGATTCGAGTTAGGCTGCTGCAGCCAAGGAACCCCAGGAGTTTCCAGGAGCTGGAAGAAGCAAGAAGGGACCCTCTCCTAGAGCCTGGAAAGGGAGCACAGCCCCAATATCTTGATTTTAGACTTCTAGCTTCCAGAAATGGGAGAGGATAAAGTTCTGTTATTTTAAGCCAACCATTTTGGGATAATTTGTTATAGCAGCCCTAGGAAACAAATACACTCATTTTGGGTACTTTGTTCTAATTTTTTTGGTGGGTTTTCCCGGCAATAAGCACTTATAGGTGGACTTTGAATATATCAGCTACTGGCAATCCAGTGGTTTATTTGCCCTGAGATGTGGTGATGGGAGGTTGGGGCATTTGCTGCTGGCAAAAGGCGCTAGTGATCAGCGGTGTGTAATGCATAGCATTTGTGTTATCTTTCCAGGATACAGGGTAGTCTGTTCGTTTACACTGCATAAATTCCCTTGTGATTAAGCCACGAGAAACAGGAGGAGAAGGTGGGCATATAGGCTGTATAGACAGCTAACCCACAGCAGCAATTAAACCATGATCCGCACTTTATTTTCACTCTCCATTTTAGAGCAAACCAACCAGAGATCGTACCCTTGTTTTAGTTATTCCATTTCAAATCCCTGTCAGGATTATTCCTGGCAATAAGGTCAAGGTACAAACAATTCATTCTGTGGTTTGGAGAAAAGGGTCTGAGTCTGGCCAGGGGCATAGGGGAAAAGACACAGGAAGCTATTATGGATTAGAGGATAAAGAGATGTGGTTATGCCTGGCAGAAAGGACCGACAGCCCCAAACCCAGTCCATGCAGAAAGGGACTCACAGACGCAGTCTAGCTGTGGACTTGATGTTCCAGGTGCAGTTACTGTAGGTGCAGAGATTATTTGAGTATGTGAACGCTCAGGTCATTGTTCTTATGGTTTGCTGCACACATTGTGATGCAAAAGAGGGACAAGGATGACCCTTCTCTCCTCTCTTCCTCTTAGACTTACTAAGGGACATTCCCCTCCCTTGCTCAGCCCTAAGAAATGGAGACCAGAAGACAAAAACAGGAATCACAGTCCAGAGAGCTTGCCTGACTACTAAAGTCTCTAAGCCCCAAAGAAAGTCAGAGAGGTCCTCACTAGCCAAGTACAGAAGGGAGTCACCCCTGGGAGATCTCCAAGAGGGGCTGTAACCCGCCATTCCACATCAGGTGGTGTGCAACGGCCATTCGGGAGTCTGGGATAGCCGCACCGAATTCCCTCTGCTTGTACTTAGAATAAAGGCCATTGGTAGACTAATTGTTGAATGTGCAAAGGGAAACTGCATCACAAAAGCTCCTGTGTGCTCACTTTAGGAAACACGTGAGAAGGAGACAGAGGGGAAAATGAAAGCCAACAGCTCAGACTGAGCTTGCACAAAGAGAATCTCTGAACAGAGAAGTCAGCCTGTTGGGGTGTTCTCCAGAGGTTCAGGAAGTACCTGCACCTCCCCCACCTCCACCAAAAGGGAAAAAAGTCCCACTTGGTTTTATAGCCATGGAAAGTTAGAGGAAGAACTATGGTCGTTCTTGTTGAAAAGAACTACCTCCAAAAGGTATCCCCGTTAAATCCCTGGAACCTCTAAGTGCTATCACATATGACAAAATATGTGACTAAGTTAAGGATTGTGGAAGAGAAGCTATCTTGGATTACTCAGGAGGACCCTAAATGCAACCTCATGTTTCCTTACCAAAGAGAGGCAGAGGGAGTTTTGAAAGTCAGAGAAGGCAAAATGGGAAGAAGAAACAGAAAGAGAGAGATGTGGCCACAAGCCAAGGATTACTAACGAGCCACCAAAAGCTGGAAGGGGCAAGGACGGATTCTGCCCCAGAGCCTTGGGCAGAGCACAGCCCTGCAGACACCTTGATCTCACACTGCTGGCATCCAGAACTGTGAAAGAATAAATTTCTTCTAGATTAAGACACCCAGTTAGTGGTCATTTGTTATGGCAGCCCTAGGAAATGTTTTTCAAGAACTAAAATCCCACAGTCCCTGAGGTCCTCTTTAATGCCCTTCCATTCACACCCCAAGGAACAAATGTTCATCTTCAGCATTTTAGATAAAGCAATCATAAACATCCTAGGCTTTGGAGATTCATTCATCAAAAGCTAATATATTTTTAGGTCTCACCAACATAATTTTTCCCCCAAGAACTGTTAGCATAGATTTCTATTAGAAAAAAAAAAAGTGTTGAGGGGAAGGAATTTCTGATCCTGACTTGAATATGATGTGTTTGCAGCTGTTAAGTTCTGTATTATTTACAGTCATTTCAAACACAGAGACAAATGTCAGAGGAGAAGATAGAGACCAATATGAATTCCTTAAGGAAAAAAAGTGAGAGAGAGAGAAGAGGTACCTATGTGTCAAGGAATAAAGTTTAGATCTATTGAAGGTGCCTTATGGAGATTATGAACTGTAAATAAAAGCTTCATCATTCCGACCCAGGAAATACAGTTCTCCTGGGGAAAGTGCCGAGGGGCAGCAGTAGCCATTAGTGTACTATCAGACATGATTTACCTTTGGTATCACCGAAGTGGCGACATGCACTGAGCTAGGGGCTTCTTTTCCAACATGCCAAAGTACATTCAGAGGTCAAAACTTGAGTTTTCTAAAATCAAAGTTGTAGGAGGAAAAATCTCCCCAAAAATGGTAAAGTCCCTCCGACTTCTACAGATTTCAGGAATTGAATCTAACTGCATTGTACGATGGGACCAGTTTGAAAGTCACATTACCGTCCTGCATCTCAGATTGATTTAAGCAAACTTTTCTTCCGTAGCCCCTGGAGCTTCCTCAAGGTGCCCACCAGGACAGGAACACATAACCAGCTGGAAGGCAGAACGGGCCGTGTTACAACGCAGTGGAAATGTTCACGATCCACTCTCAATGATAAGAAAGCCATAGAAATATGCACTGGCTCATGCGCCAAATGTCGATAAACAATTGGTGTGGAACCGTGTTCCTAAACAAAAATCAAAAGCACATTGAAAGTCATGTAGCATTTCTTGACTTTCTTTTAAAGCAACGTTTTAATTCAGCTTTTCTGGGAATCTGTGATTCTAAGGGTTAACAATGGACTTGCTGACTGTAAACAAAAATGCATTATCTTAGCTTACTGATAATAATAATTAATATTGTCTCTAATAAGTAAGGTTTGGGGCTAATGTATTCTTAGTTCTCACTCTGTCTATAACACTGAGCTTCCATTGATTAATAATCTAGAGAAACTGAGATTTAATTCAGTTTAAAGAGAGTACTTACTATACATTGGATACTTGGCTATGTTTCTTTGAATATATTATGATCTTTAATTCTCAAAACAGCCTGGCAAAGCAACTATCAGTATCTCTGTTTTGAAGATGAATAATCTAAACTCCAGCATATGATTTAGGGAGTTAAGTGACAGAGCCAGTGTTCATAATCTAGCAATTTGTGTCTAATAAACCGTTTATACCAAATGGTCCCTCTAGTCCATTTGAACTTTGAAAACGTATTTCTATGACTGAGTGGTAGCAAACATCCACACGATCTGTTCCTCTATTCAAAGCACTCACAACAGCAAAAGAATCAAATGTGAGCAAATAAATGGGGGATATTAAACATGAGATTCTACTTAACCCATTTGCTCTTTAAAAAGCACTTAAAAAAACAGGCTACAAGAGAAAAGAAAAGAAAAATGGGCTATGAAGACAAATGTAAAGGAAATCCTAGCATTAACTTTGTATCTTTGGTTGTAATGTTTCTCCCCAATTATTTACTCCCTTTCCTATAAGAGGATAATAAATCTGCTCCTTTTGTCATATAACTTGCAATATCCTCCTGCATTAGGGATGTAATTCCACACTCTATTATCAGGCTTGGCCATGGACATTCTTTAGCCAATGACATTTGAGCACATGCATTAAGGGCCACATCCCTTGTTATGCTTTCCTTTGCTCCCCGAATGTTCTGGCTCAGATAGAGACTGCTACTTTATCTTGAATCTTGAGGTGAGAAGGTATTCAGAGCTTAATTGCAGCCAACTCCTAGCTGCCCAGACGAAAAGTGATTGGGAAAAACTCCTGTGATCATATGTGACTGCAAATTCTGGGATTGTTACTGTAGCATAGCTTATCATGAGCTGAGTGTTACAACTGGATATTGTTCTACTTTCTTTATTAATTTCCACACTATCAAATGATTCTCAACCTAAAATTCTATATTCAGCCAAGCTAGTAACTAAATGTGAGGGTAGAATAAAGCCATGTTTAGGCATGCATTGCCTCAAATATTTATCTCCAATGTATTCTTTCTTAAGAAGGCACTGGAAAATATATTCCAACAAATTAAACAAACGAGGAAGGACAAATGGGTCCAGGAAAAGTGGAAATCTAATACAAAGAGCAACAAAGGAAATTACCAGGGAAATGATGAAGAGAGATGTCAAGATGACAACTGTATACAATCACACAACAGCAGGTGAGAAAACTCCAAGAGAGATTTCCTCACCAATGTGAAATTCATAGACTGCCCAATGTGTTGAACATGTGTAGAGATTGATACCACTGGATGAGAGGCTCAAGTTTAATTATTGATTTAACAAAAACCAAGAAAACTAAGCACAAGAAAAAAAAATGGAAGCAAAATCATTATTAACTCCAGGAAATGAAAACATGTTGAGGAAGAAAAGAAATCATGGTTCAGCTGTACAGAGATTTTCCCCAGTCGTAATAGAAACACTAAATATCGATCTAACCAAAATTATAATACAAATGTGTGGACAGGAAGGTTACAGTATGCATAAGTCCTTGGTGAGAGGAGAGAGTGAAAAAGAGCTAATCTTTCATAGTGATGAGGTAACTGATAATATTGAAAACTGAAAATTTAAGAAGTAGAAATACATGCATGTGCTTTAGAGATATGTAGGTAAATTCAAAGAATATAGGTTACAAGTGTTGAAAGTCGCTGCCTTTGGGGAATGGGAAAAAGAGAGAAGAATATCAGAATGGTGTTTGTTTTTTGGGGTAACAAGCCTCATAGAAAGAATTCCGTGCATCTTTGAACTATATACATGTATAATTTTGATATATGCAAAAACTGGATTAAATAAAAATGAGAGGATTATAATTTGGAATGTGATATCAGGTAGTTCAGTAGAAAATAGACAAAACATTTTCTTTTTCATAGTGTTTCCCTACCTTGTATTTTTCTAAGTCAAAGCTACATTTATAGATCTGTGGTGTGCCTGCTAAATATCTGCCCTTTCATTCGATCTCAAGCCTTGATATTAAGTTCCTAAAGGTTTTGCACCTTAGTTTTCTCAGACAAGAGCAAAAATGTCTACAGTGACAAAACCAAAACCCCAAACACAAAGCAAAAGCAAACAAACAGAAAATCTCAGGAATCAGACCGAAAATACAGCATCTATTAGTCTCCTGAGACTCTTTATCAAAACAAGGGATCTTGGAACCTGAGCAGATTTGGAAGTCCAGGTGCCTGCTGCTCCTGCCTTTCTCTCGTATTCATTTTTCTCTTTGCTTTGGTGTGTTGCTAACCAGCAGTGGCCGGCAACATGGAGTGTCCCTCCTGCCCAGATATTCACTCGATAGCTGGGCTGCATACCGAGTGCCAAATTAAAAATCAGCATTCCTGAAATTAATTCTGATGAGTGGGAGGATGACGCCCTCTGAAGCCTGCACGTGTGTGTGCATGTGTGTGTGTGTGTGTGTGTGTGTGTGTGAGAGAATGTGCACGGGAGATTGCATGAAGGCAAGTGACAGGGTTTGTATCAAATCTTTGTGTATTTATGGCTGTATCAACCCTTTTATAAAACATGTATTTGAAAAGGTAGTCTTTGTTTCCAAGCCTTGCAAACCCCACGAAGAAAGATTATTACACAGATAAGTTATATTTTAAATGCCTCCATCTGCAAATGGACACATACACACACACACACACACGCACACACACCAGAACAACAAATTCACATAGAATAAAAAACTTTCACGTATTCTTCCAGTAACCTACAGCCTCAAAAGTTGTCTTAAAACAGGGTTCGATAGAGATGCTTTGAACAACCATTTTCTTGCAAAAGATCTTACTTCCCTCCAAAAAGACACAGTTGAAAAGACTGAAAACAAGACATCCTTTCTCAGCCACTCTTATGAAAGTCTGTGGACTAAAATGGCAAATCCCAATTATAATCTTTACCGTGAAAGTGACTCCATCTAAACAGTAAGTGTCCTATAATTACTTTTTAATTTCTGGCACTTTGCCTCTGAGAAAATATCCAACATGGAAAACCTCTGCAATCAGAGTTCATAGAATATAGGATAATTTTAGAACTGGTAGAAAACTCTGGAATAATTCAAAACCTAAGGCATCGCATCGAAGAGATGAGAAAGTGGAGGCTTAGGAAGGCAGGTTCCTGCAGACAGCTAGTTACAGAGTAAGAGCAACAAACTTCCTGACTTCTGATCAACTCACAGGGCTGATCCTGGAACAAACTGTTCGAAGCAGAGGGCATTTGTAGGAAGTAGGGAAAATGCCAGAAAACAGAGTGCTCTCCACTTCTCAGACAGCCAGTTTGTTTCTACCTGGAGTATAGAAGTTTGTCTTGTTTATCAAGGTAAAATTCTATAAAACAAAGAGACATTAGGCATAGAAAGAAATTTGCCAATTTTACCCAAAGAAAGAGCCAAGATTATGCCCATATATGCATTATTTTGAAAATCACTAATTGCAACACATTTATTGAGTATTCCATGATGTTAGCCAGGAGACAGATGAGGAGGAAATTCAAATTCACACCTGAATTGTCATGGATCTGTTAGTACCTTTCCGCCCAAGGACCTTCTCAGATAGGTTCTGGGTGTCTTTCTTCTTTTTTCTTTATTATTATTTCAGCATATTGTGGGGGTACAAAAATTTAGGTTACGTATATTGCCCTTGCCCCCCCCCCCGAATCAGAGCTTCAAGTGTGTCCATTCCCTAGACGGTGCACATCGCACGCATTATGTATGTATACACCCATCCCCTCCCCCCGCACATCTGCCCGACACCCGATCAATGTTATTCCTAAATGTGCTCTTAGGTGATGATCAGTGAAACCAATTTGATGGTAAGTACATGTGGTGCTTATTTTTCCATTCTTGGGATACTTCACTTAGTAGAATGCATTCCAACTCTATCCAGGAAAATACAAGAGGTGCTATATCACCATTGTTTCTTTTCTTTTTTTTTTGAGACAGAGTCTCGCTTTGTTGCCCGGGCTAGAGTGAGTGCCATGGCGTCAAGCTCACAGCAACCTCACACTCCTGGGCTTAAGCAATCCTTCTGCCTCAGCCTCAGGGTCTCGCTCTTGATCAGGCTGGTCTCGAACTCCTGACCTCAAGCGATCCACCCGCCTCGGCCTCCCAGAGTGCTAGGATTACAGGCGTGAGCCACTGCGCCCGGCCCACCATTGTTTCTTATAGCTGAGTAGTACTCCCTGGTATACATATACCACATTTTATTAATCCACTCATGTATACATAGGTGTCTTTCTTCTTAGGTAACTTCACACTAGCATAAATTGAAAGAGTAAGAAGGAAGTTTATCCCCAGAGACCATTTCCCCAGCTTTTAACTCATTTCTGTCAATAGCTTTACCTTTTTTTTTTCCTCACTCATTTTATCTAATGCAATACAATGCAGCTTTGGGAATTTTAAAAACACAACCATCTTTACAACTGAGCAAAATAATCTTGGAGCACAGACTATGTTCTGGGTAGGGAGGGTGCAGGTGCACATTCTAACATTAATCCTTTAAGCCTGTGTAAATGTAATCAACCAGTCTCTCCCAATCTTTTCCTGTTTGACTCATATTTTATCTCATAACCATTTATTTGCAAATACTATGTTCAATTCTGAGTAACCTAAATAATTCCAGCATATATATTTCCCAGAAGCACAGCCATGGCTGAACTGAGGAAAATCGGGTGGATGCAGGCAGAGGCTAACTTCAATGGTTCTCTGGGGGTTGGAACTAGTTTCATGTGCTGCCAATATCCAATGCTATGTATAAGAACATAATGGAGAGAGGATAATCTCAAACCCACACAGTCAGAAATCGGATTCCAGAAACCAGGCTACATCAAGATGGAGGGAAAACAATCCTGATAGATTTGCTTCTCTTTTGTGCCAGCCCATCTCCCTGGGGAGCTGCCAACCAGTAGCATGGACTTCGGGTGTCTTCTATATGCTTCTCTTATCTGGTCGTTTAAAGGGAAGCCTGGGCACTACTGCCATTGCTTGTCACCTCATTTATCAAGGTAAAATTCTATGGACAAAGGGGTATTAGCAATAGAAAGCAATCTTCAAATTTTGCCCAAAAAGAGAACCAAGATAATGCCAACCTCTCTTTTTGCTAAAAATCTCTCTCTCTCTCCCTACCCTATATTTCCTGGAGAGCCACAGTTCTTCCAGCCTGTGGTCTGATGTCACTTTTCCACTTTAGGCAAAAACCATGCTTTGTGCCAACCACTAACCCCAGTGATTTTCGAACTTTGCGTGTGATGACCGTCTGCATTAAGCTTGCCTGTCCTGGGCACTCAACCCTCTGCCTTCTTTCCCTCAGTTGAGGCCAGCAAATTCTGCAAAGATTGGACTTGCTTGTGCACACATACAGCTCCTAGAAGGGGATCCCATGCCCCTGTTCTTTAACAGGCCAAGTATAATATTAATATATTTATCATTACTTCCCTTTTCAGGAGAAGCATTCCGGCTTCTGGCTTCCCGTCAATGACCACACCCCCCTTCGGCCACTGTGGAGGTACAGTCACAGGTCCTCATCACCAGGTAATTATTTCTTCTAAAAATAGTATAATCATTAACGTCTTTTCCAACCTAATTACAGTTCAATTCCTGGGTAATCTACTACAGGGGACATATATTCAAATTCAAAGTGATTTCTAAGGTGAATTCATGTCACAGTTCCCATCTCAGCATCCTTTTCTTCTAATATTCCTTAACATGACAAGTGACATTCTTCCATTCATGTTTATTTCAAATACATTAGGAATGCTATAGAGATAGAAAGGTAGATAACCAAAAGTCCATGCGTCCTGCCCTGCTGAATGATCACCCTTGGGATATTTTTACCTTATTTCTTGATCACTAACCTCTCTGCCTCCTTGGATAGGTAATGGCAGAGGAGGGTGGGCATGGAGCTTCTAATAAGTCAGAAATGGGTTTTATTTAAAACTCCTGTCCATGCCTTTGCATGTTTGGGTCTTTTGAATAAAAATAGGAAGCCTAATTTGCACATTCTTTCAATGCTTTCCCTCTGTGTGTGTCTGCTCTTCCGTGGCATTCTGCTGAATCTGTGCCTCAGAAAGAATTCAAGGCTTCCTTGGCATAATTTTGATAAATAGGAACCTAAGGAACTTAATAAGAAGCACCAAAATGGACAGACACCTAAGGGGAAAAACAGGTCTGTGCTGATGGATGTCTTTCCCAGGGGGCTTGGGGCACTGCTGAGCTGCAGTTTTTCCAGCAAGTGGTAAAACAGGAAGATAACTCAAGGCGGCACATGCAAGGCAGGGTGTGTAATGTATTTTCTTGGCAGCAGTGAGTGTGCAGAAAGAATCAGATAAGTATTTGCTTCCCAGGGTGCCAAAGGGACATACAGCAGAGAGAAAATGTGCCCAGAAAGGATCGCATGGAATGGAGATGTGAAAATCACCGCTGTCCAGCCCAGTGGTAAGTCCATGGTAGGCTTCTCATTCATTATTTTACTAAAATCCCACTAGGTCATTAACTTTTGGTGTTACAGTCACCAGTGTAAGTCACAGTAAGTGACTCATCTGCCTTTCAGATGAAAACCAACCAATCCAGAGCCCATACCCCCCACTACCTCCTCTACCAGGCTCTCACACTCAGGGCCACTATTCCCCTGCCCTAATCCCCCCAGAGCCTTGTGTCAGACAACCAGGCACAGCCCCGTGCCCCAGAGCCCACTGAAATTATCAATCCAGCAGTTCCTTCCTCTTAGTAACTGTGAGTAATAAACTATCTTTCCAAGAGCAGTTGTCTCATGGTCTGTTGGGCTCACCATACCTGAGTAATAATAAAAAATTTATTTTAAAACAGATGATTGTAACCTTTCTTTAATTTCGTATTTGCCATAGGTGACAATGGAGATGAGCAAGGTTTCTGTTAGTTACAGATAGTCTTCCCCACCTCTCCACGTACAAAAGAATGTTTTCTAATGGAACTCGTGTGCCTGAACTCTGCTGCAAAAGCCACATTGTGTCTGTATAGAATCTCCTGAAGAAATTATGTACCAGTGACCTCCAAATTTTCTTCACCTTGATCTGCAGTCATACCAAAAGGGAAAAAATTAAATAATTGATCACATGATCAGGGGAGGACACACGCAAGAAGAAAAACTACCTTGGAAGGCTGAGTTGGACTATGTTAGAGGCAATTGTATCCTGAAAGGCAGCGACTATTACTATACCTATAGCCACACCAATCCTAAGAGGGAAAATCCTTCATAAACATCATTTATTAGGCACAAGGAACAATGGATATGCTGCCTATAGGAATCTTACTTCTACATACCCTTCCACCCGCTTAAAATAGTGTCTACATACTTAATGTGAAAGTTGTTCAATTGCCATGGGAACCAGAGATTTGCTAGGTGTGCATACCTGGACAGTAAATTTTAATCACTTTAACAGAAGGTAACATATAGTGATACAGTTGTTCTGCCTAAAGGATAGTGCTACTTTACATTGTAAACAACACCACCATAGATCAAATTAATACTTTATGATCTTGAATTTTTTAAATCTATTACTTTTATTTTTTATTGAGTGCTTGTATAAGCCAGGCATTCTAATTCTGTGGATTCAGATTGGAGGGGAATAGGGTCCTTGTGCTCAAGAGGTCCAGGCATGTGCACTGTCACCCACTGTTATGGGTATAGTCACCTGGTTAAGGAAAATGTTCTGTGAGCCTACAGAGCAGGAAAGGTCAGTGCTAAGGGTCTCCAGGAAAGGATTCAGATGATATTTTACAAAAAAATGGAACCCAAAAGGGGGAGGCTGTTATGGACTAATCTGTGTCCCCCCTGCCAAATTCAGGTGAAGGCTCTAATCCCCAATGTGACTGTATTTGGAGATAGGGCCTTGAAGGAAGTAATTAGGGTTAAATGAGGTCATAAAGGTGGAGTTCTAGTACAACGGGACTGGTGTTTGTAAGAAAAGAGGAAGAGATACTAGGAGCATGTGCACACAGAGAGAAGATCATACGAGGACACAGAGAGAATCCAGCCATCTGCAAATCAAGGACAGCAGCCTCGGGAGAAACCAGTGTTGCTGGTGCCTTGATTTTGGACTTTCGGCCCCCAGAACTGTGAGAAAAAAAAATTGCTGTCATTTAAGCTACCAAATCTGTGTTATTTTGTTATGACAGCCCAAACAGACTAATACAGAGGCTAATAGGGAAATTAAAAAAATGCAGGATTAAAGCACTTGGAGGAGAGATTCCATAGAAGGGACAGCATTTTTAAAGGCTGGTCATGAACGAGCCTGTGAATTTAGAGTCCGGTGAGATGTCAGTGAGGCAGGAGCCCAGGGGACTGGAGAGAACTGGGAAAGAAAAAAAAGGCCGCTAAAATGGTTTGGAAAGAGCCTTGAATCCCAAAGTAAACAATTTCTAATTAATTGTGTTTATGATAGGAAACCAACAGAAATGTTAAACAGAAGAGCAGCATGACCCCATTTTACTGAGTTCTTTTAGAGGGTGTGAGGAAGACAGTGAGCAGCAGGTGGGTTGCAATGTGAAGGGGAAGAGTAGGAGGCTGGAGGTAGGTACAATAAAGTGGGTAAGAATTGATGAAGGACGAATGAAGCTGCAGGAGGGAGGGAGACAGGCAAAGTTACACTTCACATTGGACTTTGAACTTGGGCATGTTTTCACTGACACTCATGTCTCTGTAATTCTTCCTTTGGAGGTAATTTATCTTTTTCTTTTTATTGCTCTTAAGTTTATATCTTTGTCTTGTGTTTAGAGTGTCATGATCTTTAGGAATAGTTTTCTTATTTCTACTCTTTATGATTTTTAAACTCTCTGAATTGAAAGATTAGAATTTTTAATTAACTCTTAAATAGCCAAGCCTTTTCTCTCTTGGAATACTCCACAGTCCCCGTTATATCTGTCCTCTCCTTTTGGAATTCAATTAGACATATAATAGACCTCTGTATAACTTTCATGTCTCTTAATCCTTTTTTAAATATATTTTTCTTTCTTTTACTCTGCTCTTCAATCTCGAAAATTTCCTTAGAACTACTTCCCAGTTCTCTGATTCTCTCTTTAGCACTGTCCAATCTCCTGTTTAATCCTTCTATTGAGGTTTTATTTCCAACTATATATTTAATTTATAGAAGTTCTATTTGTTATGTTTTGAAATCTACTTGGTGATTTTACAGTCTCTTGATTCTTAATCATATTTTTAGATCCACTCTTATGTCTTTGAATATGTTAAATATACTTATTTTATATTCTATATGTAATAAGTTCAATATCTGAAGTCTCTGTTTTTATTTTTTTCCAGATCTTTTATCATAATGCAGTGTGTGTGTGTGTGTGTGTATGTATGTGTGTTGGTTTTCTAGGCTTTTTATTATTTAAATTTTTTTCTGAAAATCATCACATAGTATAGGCTTTTTGTTTTTTAATAGTAGGAGAGTTGTTCAGTGAATCTAATCTACCATGATACCATATATATAACTGAATAAACCATTTAGAACCATTTATGAGGTTGAATTTATAGGCTTTAGGGAAAAAATAAATGTGGGGTTTGGAAGAAAGAAAAGCATTGGAATGACTCCCAAGCTTTTGGCTTGGCATATTAGGAAGATGCCATGAATAAAAATTCAAAAAACAAGTTTAGGGGATGATAAAAGCATCCGGTTTTCAATATGTAAATGTCCAGCTGACAATCTTAAATAGGGTTCCACTTCAGAATGCAGGTTGGAAATTTAATTATAAATTTGGTAATAAAAAAGATACAGTCAATGGTTGAGCCCATCTAAGCTGCCAATGTCCGCCAGTGAACCACACAAAACAAATGGAAAAGAGATTACAGAACAGAGAAACAGGAGCCAGAAAAGTAGGTTAAGAAACAGCGGAAGATTCAGAAAGGTAGGAGTCAGTAACAGTCTGGGAATCAGGGGAAGACCAAACTCAAATACAGCAAGCATTAAAAACAATCAGGAACTACAGAAAGCTCCGGTAGGATTAGATATGGTAACTATTTACCACTGAATTTTAACATCAGGTTTCTTTTCCTGAGTTCAAGGAGCGTAACAGTCAAAAGCCAAAGGCAGAGAGAACGACAGTTTTTAAAGAAAATAGAGTCAAGGGATGATTTTTGTGGTTGTTGATTTGTTTTATTATTTTCTTCTGTGGAGGAGGATCACATTCCCAAGCAGAGAGAATTGGACCATAAGGAAGAAGAGAGAAAGATGGATGAGAGAGAGGGTGACGAGGCAGGTACCGCCGACTCGGGGAGGCTCTGCGGGAGGAATGAATGAATGCAAGATGCAATCAAGTGTCCTTAGAGTTGTAGAGCAAGAGGGGCATTCCTTCCTGTGAAACAAATGAAGAAGGACTCTTAGCGCAGATTTAGCTGTAGATTGCCAGGAGAGCTCAACGGGTCCTTTCCTGATAACATCTTTTTCCCTTCTGCATAGTAAGTTGTCTGCTGAAAGCAAGAATGGTGGAGACAGGCAACTTAAGAAGAGAAGGGAGGATGTTAATAGCCATGTGATCAGGAAAAGGGGAATAGACAAAAAAGAGGGAAGATGATTACTAAGCCCTGCCACGTGGCTCTCAAACCTTAGCATGCATTAGAATCACCTGAAGAGCTTGTCAGAACAGTTTTCTGGACCCAACCCCCAGAGATTCTAATATAGTAGATTTGGAATAGGATCTGAAAATGTACATTTCTAACACGTCCCCCATTGATACTGTTGCTGCCCATCTAAGGACCACGTTTCGAGAACCACTGCTATTTGCAGGGGGAAAAAGTAAATAGAAAACATTTCCAGCTCAGAAAATTTTTCTGCAGGGTTCTTTAAAGTATGCATTTTTTATCAGATTGCTCTATCTCATATTAGAGATATTATTTTTATGTAGTATTTAAAGTTATTATTTTTTTAAATATATGATTTTATAAAATTTACATGTTCTATTTTATGCATTTTCAAGATTTCCTGCCTTTGTTCAGGCTCTTTCTTTGGCGTGGAATCCCCTCCCTTTCTAACCTAATGGTGATTGTACATATTGTACTTAGGACTCGCTCAAGTGTCACGTGCCACCTTCTCAGGAATTAGTGTTTCTACATCTCTGCTTGCAATTATCTGAGCTCTGCTTTTTGCACACCCATAATTTGCTTGCACCTAAATCTCATTCTGCCTAGTATTGTTGTTAGTTGCCCAGATGCCCGCGTCCCCATACCTCTAAACTGGAAGCTACTTAGGGGCAGAGACTGTCCCACTCTCTTCTCCCTTCCCTGTACTATTTAGCACAATGCCTGGCACAGAAAGCTGCCCAATATTTTCTCTGGGCTTGGAAAATAAGCGCGCTCCCCTAACAGACTGCTTAAAATACCCAGCAAAACAGGCAGGGGAACATTAAATCAGAGAACATCAGAATAAAATTTTGCCTTATATGATTTGCCTTTTCCCCCTTGACAGAAGCTCTTATTAAAATAACATTAACTAAAAATATTTCTATGCCAAAAGTAATTATGATAATGTTGCTCTGCATTTTTACAGCTCTTTTTACTCTAAAAGTTCACAGTACACAGGCCTCCGCTCAGGAGAAAAGGAAAGCACTGAACTGGACTTGAACTTCCCCCTCTCTTCACTGGGCAGCCTCTTTCGTCTCCCAACTCGTCCCTAAGCCTATTAGTGACGCCTGAGTCAAGGTTTCTGTGTCTGACGTCCTCTCTGAGTCCGCTCCGGCATGGATTCAAAAGGGAAATTTCAATTAATTCCCCTCAAAGGATTCAATAGTGCTGCCCCTCACTGGATATTCTCGCCTTTAACAGGTGATTAAGGCCCTAATGGGCTCATACAGTTTTTCAGTCAGTGCCAACCAATTATGGCACTGAAGGAAAAGCCAAAAAAAAAAAAAAAAGGAAAAAAAAAGTAATAAAAGGAAAAAGAAGAGGAAAATTGGAAGCAAGAGGAGGGTGCTTTCAGGAATTCTGCAAGTCTTTCTCAAGGTGAGAAGCTTTGTTGGAACATTGTTGGGGAACTCTCAAACGCCACACCTTAGGTACATTGCACCCAGCAGGATGTACGGTGTGCACTGGGGTATGCTCTGCATGCACACAGATTTGTCTTTTTAGGCTGTGGTATGATAAAGACTATATTTGATCTTTGTCCTCCAGTTCCTGGCACAGAGTTTCAAAAACGCTTGGAATTTCCTGAGTGATGAGGGTGTCTTTTTATGCTAATGAGGTGCCTCACTGTGAGCCCCTAGATAGCTTCGGGATGGGCCTGGGCGCCAGGAAGACCAAACCC
Source organism: Varecia variegata (assembly GCA_028533085.1). Classification (NCBI taxonomy): domain Eukaryota; kingdom Metazoa; phylum Chordata; class Mammalia; order Primates; family Lemuridae; genus Varecia; species Varecia variegata. Next base: position 4,559,418 of record CM052451.1, on the reverse strand, counting down.
ATGATTAGAGGGTTGGAACTTTGGGCCAGTCCTACCTCCAGGGAGGGGAGACGAGGAGCCTGGGAATTAGGTTCAATCATATGGTCAATGATTGATGCCTTCATCATGAAACCCCAGTAAAAATCTCTGGACACAAAAGCCCAGCCCAGTGGAGCTTCCTGTTTGGTAGCAGCCTGATGCACAGAAAGGGTGACATGCCTGGATGCCGCAAGGAGAGGGCAGGGAAGATTTGTGCTTCCTCTCAGATCTCACCCCATGAGTGTCCTTGCTAATAACACTGCAGCAGTAAGTACAGCATTTCCAGTCAGTTCTCTGAGTCATTCGAGCAAATTTCCAAATCTGGTGTGACTGTAGGATCTCTTGAACTCAGTCAGAAGTGTGGGTGGTCTAGGGACCCCACTTGTGGCTGGCATCTGAAGTGAGTGCAGGCTGGTGGAAGACTGAGTTCTTAACTTGTGGGGTCTGTACTAACTCGGGGTGCTCAGCATCGGAGTTGAATTGCAGAGTACTGCAGCTAAGGTTGAAACAGAACAAGACGCAGTGAGATCTGCCAACTCCTCCCTCAAGCTGTCTCGTCTCTGCAGCCCAGGACCGAGCTATTGCTGGGACATTCTTGAGAGAGCAATGCCCAGGAGGTCACACCCCTTTGTTCTGGTTTTATAGCCCAGAACAGCTAGAAAGGAGCTGAATTAAATCAGAATAAAGTCCAGCTTGCTGTGACATTGCCATAGGTCATCAGCGGATTCTCTGAGAGTCTCTCTTGCTCTGTTTCTCACTGACCAGCAGGGGTTTCTCCAAGTCTGTTGAGTGGACCACCGGCATCAAAATCACCCAGGGCACTTGTTGAAAGGACAGATTCCAAAGACCCAACCAAGAATTGTTGAATCTTAATGGGAGATGAAGAGATTGAACCAAAGTTGGCCTTTTAGAAAAGCTCCAGAGTTGATTCTCGTATATGCTGTCATTTGAAAAACTTCTCTGTACACCCAACTGTCTCTGTAAAGCTCTGAATAGTCTTCTTGCTTCTATGAGATACTGAGACCCCCAGTCATGTGACACATTTTTTTCCTCTTTGATCTGGATCTTGGTTTTTAAATGAAAAATATTAGCAGGAAGGAGATTTGCTTTCGACTGTCCAAAGTGACAAAACATTTATTGATTATAGTTTGCCCTTGGACAGTTGCCTGTGCTTAGTAAACTTGGGGCTCTGGCTGAGTCTCCCATGGGCGTTCCAGCTTGTCGGGTCCCTTGTGCGTGGTCCTAGGGTTGGACGTGAGCTGAGCAAACAAATAGGTAATAATTTAGGCTGCAACCTCAATGGACCATGAGATTATGTACCTCAAGAACTTTAGGCTACAAGATAGAATACACACATATCTGCATAGCTTTAGCTTAAAGCTTTCATCGTTTGTGAATTTCAAATGCCAGGAGACGGTGGTGTGGAAGTGGAATGAGTAGTCATTTGTGAAAAATATCTTAAAGCTGTAAAATGCGATGGGGTGAAGGGAAGGAGATATCTCAATCCGAAGGCACTAGAAAAGAAAAATCAGGAAAGGGAAGAGGCAAAAAGTAAGAGTCTGGAGGACCAGAATATCTATAACAGAGAGCAAATTCAAGCTTTGTCGTGTTTACAAGTGTGTCCTGGGGTAGCCTGCAGACGGGTTATGGATTGAGATGATTTGGCAGGATTAGCTGAAAAGAAAGGGGTGTAGGAGAGAAAATTGAGATAAACTCTATGAAAGAGCTCACTCCAAATTTCCTCAGCTGGATTAAGGACCAGTTGCTCAAAGTAGTAAATGGCTTTATAGGGCACATTTTATTGGTTTCCTTCTGTTCTCTAATTTACTTACCACTTCCTTTATGGCAGTACTCAAGATTTCCTCCAAAATAAATAATGCATTTATATCCTTGTCTTAGGGTCTGTTTCTGGGGCAAAAAAAAAAACTAAGGTAATGAGCAAAGGCCAGAAGGAAACTTCTTTAACTTGATAAAGGATATATTTTCTAAAACTCACCAAATATCATACTTGGTGGTGGAATTTTGAACTTATTCCCTCTACCAGCCAAGTCCACTATCCCAACTTCAGCTCAGCTTCCTACCAAAGGTCCTAGTGAAGGGCAGTAAGGCAAAAATTAAAAAAAAAAAAAATATAAGTAAAAGGAGAAGAATTGTAATAACTTGAAAGTAAGAAAACCTGCCATTATTTGCAGATAACATGGTCATGGTAAAGAAAAAGCCCAAATTATTTAAATTTCTAAAAGATTTTAGCAAAGTAGCTGGATGTAAAATCAACATACAGTTGGTCCCGGACTTACAATGGTTCAACTTGTGATTTTTCTACTTTACAATGGGTTTATTGGGATATCGAATGCATTTTCAACTTGTGATATTTTTGACCTACAATAGGTTCTTTGGGATGTGACCCCATTGTCAGATGAGGAGCCTCTGTTTAAAAAGGGACACAGTAACCAACTGAAAGAGCTTCCATGAGCCAAAGATGGAATACTTGTAGCTACAATAGAAATAAAGTGATATCGGATTATAACCTGATGTGAAAACTAAATATCCATAAGTCCATACCAATATAAATGAATGAATGAATGAATGAATGAATAAAATGGGGGAAGAGAGGATCCTCCTGTTCAGAGGAATTCCAAATAATTTACACAGCTATTCTGCCCCAAGAAGGTGGAGCATAACTCCCCCTCCCTTAGGCATGGGCTGTGCACAGTGACTCCTTTCTAGACGGTATAGCATAGAAGGGGCGAAAGTGACTTTACAGTGGAGAAATCTGACAAACAGTGCCTCAGACAGGTAATCCAGTTCTACCTCCACAATATGCACCTTGATAAAATGAGATAAACATGGCATTTTAGCCTCTGTGGTCTTTCTCACAAAAATCCGTAATCATGAGAAAAACAATCTGACATATCCCAACAGAGGATTCCACCAAATGCCTACCCAGTACTCTTCAAAATTGTCACGGTCAACAACTAAGAAAACTCTTAGAAACTCTCAGTGCTAATTGAAGCCTAAGGAGACATGGAGACTAAATGAAATGTGGGATCCAGGTGAGAGCCTGGAACAGACAAGGGATATTAGGTAAAAAGTAAGGAAATTGGAATAAACTATGGGCTCGAGTTAATAACAATATATCAATATTGGTTTAGGAATTGCCGTAAATGCATGATACCACTATAAGAAGTTAGTAATAGGGGAAACTGGTACAAGATTTATGAGAACTCTCTGTACTATCTTCACGATTTTTTCTGTAAATCTAAGACTGTTCTAACCTTATTACAAAGGATAAAAAAAATCAATTATTAAAGCACAGCTTTTACTTTGGCTTCAAATGAAAAGAAAGTAAAGTACCAAGGAATTAATCAAACACTATATGTATGAAATTTGTGTGGAGAAAATTATATTGAAAAAGATTTTTTTTCGAAGACTTTAATAAATAAAGACTATACCGCTTGCATGGTCTGCAAATTAATAAGAAAAGGCAATGTCTTAAGGATGTAAATTCTCACCAAATTGCTCTAGTGATGTGATTCAATTCTAGTCAAAATACCAATAGCTTTTGGAGGAATTTAACAAGCTGGTTTTAAAACTTATAGGGAAGATCAAAGATAAAGGACAGTAAGACGTTGCTTAAGAAGAGCAAAGTGATGGAATTTGCCTTACCAGAAAGCAAGTATTATAAACTATACAAACCAAGATTTCATAGTATAGTATTGTTGAAGAAATAGACAAACTGAAAAAACAGAATAGAAACACCAGAAACACATCCACACATCTATGGACTAGATTTAGACAGAACTAGCATTGTAGAGCCCAGGAGAAAAACGGATTGAGAATAGACAAGACTGGGATAGCTGGTTATCTATGCAGAAAAACATTAATTAATTGACTCCTGCATCATGCTATCAACAAAAATCAGCTCTAACTGGATTAAATACATAAATGTAAAAGGCAAAACTATAAAAACGTAGAGCAAAATGATTTCACGATGTTGAATTAAGGAAGATTGCTCTTGTGTACAAAGCATAAAGGGAAAGATTGATAAATACAAATATATTAAGATTAAGAACTTCTGTTTATAAAACGTCCAGATAAATTGATGAACACATAATCTATAAACTGGAAGAAGTTATTTGCAATAGATTAAATGACACAATTTAATATCCAGAATGTGTAAAAAAAAAAAAAAAAAAAAACCTACAAGTTCATAAGAAAAAGGCAAATTATCCAGTAGAAAAAGAGGGCAAAAAATAGAAAATAAATAACCATTCACAGAAGAAGAAATGCCAATAAACATACATTAAAAGATGCTCAATCTTTTCAATAATTAGGGAAATCCAAACTAAAACTGCAAGCTATCATTTCAAACCAATCATATTAGTAAAGACTAAAAAAAGTGTAACAGCATCAAATACTGACCAGGATATAGGGGAAGCTGAATAATTGTACAATGTCATGCAATACAAGTTGTAGTATAAACTGCTCCATCATGTTGGGAAAACAATATGACATTATCTAACAAATCAAAAATGTGTAAACCTTATGAGCCTGTGACACTCACAGATACACTCTGGGGGATATATATGTGTTTGTGTCAGCACTCTTTGTAATAACAAAACAAAATGGAAAACACACAAATATTCATCAAAAATAGAATTGTTAAATTATGGCAGAGTTTTAAAATGGAATATTATACAACAGTGAAAAAAATAAATACAGTTTTTTTTCAATGCGATGGATGAGTTTCAGAAACAAGGTCAAGCAAAGAGACCAAGCAAGATAAAAACAAAGTTTGAGTCAATTTATTTAAAGTTGGAGAGCATGCATATCTAAATAATATAAAACTATTAAAAAAAAACCCTCTGAGATAGAAGGTAAAAGGATGGGATGTGAAGGGGAACTCAGGGAGACTTACTGTAGCGAGGACGTCAGGAAGGTGGCAGAATAGGAGGTCCCAGGCATTAATTCTCCCACAGAAAGATCAACTAGCAACTATCCACACATAAAAACACCTTGGTGAAAACCCCGAGATATAGGAGTATGTCTGAGTCACCTGTGTGTTCCATGGAACTGAATAAAAATATGCATTGAAAGGATAGGGGAATTAGTCTTTGTCATGGCGCCCGTCCCACTCCCCTAAGTTGACATAGTGCCATGCAGAGAGGATTCCCCAGGGCCCACAGTTTCAGCAGTGGGAAAAGAGAATTTGGGAAGTGGACATCCAGCTTCCCAAGCATTCTGGGACATTTCCCCGGAAGTCCAGTCCGTTGTCAACGCATGGGGAATGGGGAACATAGGAGGATACTGTGTGAGGACACCTGGGGTCAGGTAGAAACAAAGAAAGGAGGACCATAGGCAGATTTGGGTGAAGCTCAATGTACCTGCAAGCAGTGGTGTTCAATCAGATGTACCAGCTAACAACATAGCAGAACAGGTGGAAAGTTCTACCTGGCTTGAATTCCTGGATAGCCAGCCTCCAGGCCCAGACTAGGTCCTACTCTGAGGCCCCAGCCAGGGAGGGAGAAGACCTTCTGCAGTAAATTTCAACAGAAAGCAGGCATTAGCTCTGCCACACCTGGAAGTTTAATTAGTGCTCCCATCCCCAGACCCTACCCAGGGAGGGAGGCAAATCTCAACCATGCACTTCTACTGAACGTAGCAGTTGTTTCTTTCATCCCAACCCACTTAACCTCACAGCACCTCCTGCAACTCTGTCCAACTTCTGAGAACAAATAGTACCTTCTGGCCAGGAAATGCACCCAGTGGCCCAGCCACATCAGAGGTAATGGTAGTGCTCATATAGAAGCTTGCTCTGACAGCAGAGCTCAGCCAGGGGTCTTTCAAGATAGCAGAGCCTCACTAGCTTCCCCACCTAAATTCAGAGCAAGGGCAGCAGCCCTGCCACCTACAGAACCTGAAAGCAAGCTCTGCCTGTCCAGTGTCATTATTGGCTGCCCCACCCATAGGAGACTAAGTAGTGAAGGTCTGTCTCTGCCAAAGAACTCCCATAAAAGCCAGAAAAGGTGGCTGTCTCTGCAAATGTGTAAACACCAACACAAGGACATAAGGATTACAAAGACTCAGGAAATCAAGATATCTCCAAAAGAAACTATCGAAGCTCCAACGATGGGCTGTAAAGAAAAAGATACCTATGAAATAGCAGTCATTTTTCATAGATATAGAAAAAACAATCCAAAAATTCATATGACACTACAAAAAAACTCGAATAGCCAAGGCAATCATGAGCATAAAGAACAAGGCTGGTGGCACCACACTACCTGATTTTAAACTATACTACGAAGTGATAGTAATTAAAACAGCATGGTACTGGTGTAATAATAGACACATCAGCCAGTGGAATAGAATAGAGAACACAGAAATGAACCCATGCACTACAGTCAATTGATTTTCAACAAAGGTGCCAAGAATATACAATGATAAAAGGACAATCTCTTCAATAAACAGAGTTGGGAACAATGAATATCCACATGCAAAAGAATAAAATTGTATCCTTATGTCACACCACATACAAAAATCAACTCCAAATGGATTATCAAAGGCTTAGACATAAAACTTGAAACTGTAAAACTACTAGAAGAAAACATAGAAGAAACACTACATGACCTTGGTTTGGGTGGTGACTTTTTAGATTTCACTCCTTTCAGCTGGAACTGCCATCTTCCAGTAATTTGCCAGTGAGGAGCACGAAGAGGAAGAGGAAGGCACCCGCTATATGTTCTCTAGGCCTTTCAGAAAGCATGGAGCTGCTCCTTTGGCCACATACGTGTGAATCTACAAGAAAGGTGAACTATAATTTGTCAATATATAAGAAAATAATAAAAAAGTAACATAAAATTTATTTATTTAACTATTTTATTTATAAATCTGGAGTATAAATATTTGGGTGATCATTACATACCTGTTCTTTATTTCTGGCTGATATTTCTAAAATGTTATTTTGTATCCAAACACTTTCTTAAAAAGAGAAATTTAAACATGGGTAGAACAGATTGAACTTCAGAGTCAAAGTTCCTTGAGCTCTGTTTCCAACTGTCCCATTCACCAGTGGAAACTCTGAGCATTTCCTTAACCTTGTCTCCCTCCTCCTTAAACATAGCAATAATAAAAACAGCCACCTAACAGCAGGGCTTGTGTGGACAGGATGTAACATCAGAATATGAGGTCATCTTGCACTGTGCCTATTGTCTACTAGACATTCGATAGATACTAGATTGTCTCGTTTGCTCACCCATTCATTCATTCCTTCCTTCATTTTTCATTCATTCAAGTATTAAAGAATGAAAATTAAGTTAACCAGCTAATAAAAGTAACCTAGGTTAGGAAGATAGACTACCCTCCTGCCCTCAGGTAATTTGGATATTTTCATTCCGGTTTCTGGAGATAATACGTCTGTCTCATTAACAAGTTTAGTAGGAAAGTGAGGTCAGGGACTAGGAAGAGGGATAAGGTCCCTAGTTATTTTTGATGAAACTAAAGCTACACCTTAAAACCAACTTGAAAAAAAAAAAAAAAAAAAACCAGCATGGCAGCATGGAAAATCAGGTGCTTTGCAATTCTGCAAATCTGGGCTTACTCCACAGCTCAGCCTTGAGCAAGTTTTGAAAAATCACCAGGCTTCATTGCTTCATAGACAAAATGGGAGTAATATTTCTTTCATTGCATGTTTGTGTTAAGGAATGGAGTTCTAATAATATATGTACAATGCCCAGTGGAGTACCTGACACACAGTAGGAGCTCAGCAAGGGGTGATGGTTAGTAATCTCTGTTTTTTCTAAACAGAGATATAGTTAGTATAATTTTGATAACTTATAAGCATTATGTTATTCTATAGCACATAAATCTTTTATGTATTTTTAAATTATGCTGTAGAAGCATAGTAGATTACAGTGGAGTGATGAAGAACTCATTACTGGTCAGATCCGACTCAAAGACAGATGGCCTAGGTTTAAATCCTGGCTCTACTAACTTTGTGACTTTGGGGATGATACTTAAACTTCCGTGTTTCCTCATCAGTTAAGTAGAAACAAATACTAAGGTAATATATATAAAATGCTTAGAACTTATATATATATATATGTGTGTGTGTGTGTGTATATGTGTATATATATAGAGAGAGAGACAGTTCAATAAGTGCTTTACTAAATGTTGGTTATTATTAATATCATCACCATTCTTTTCAGTACTTGCTTGCTTTTGAGAATTTCCTTTTCTGTGAAACTCCAAAAACTAATTCTGGGTATTGGTTTTATTATTATTATTTTAATTAAATTGAATTCATGTTCCTTATTAGTTGGCAGACTTCCTTAGCACCTTTGCAATAGAAGAAAACCTTAAAGCAACCACAAAAAATAGAGTTTCAGAAGACTGACCAGTCAAAGCAAGCAAAGAATTCAAGGATCATGGGTCCTGCCAGGACTTGATTCTGGTTCCATCACAGGCAAATTTCTTCTTATTCCAATGCTTCAATTTTCACATCAGTATGTAGAAATAATTTCTTTGCCTCATCGCTTATTTAGGAATCATAAAAGGAAATCTCTTTTCTCCCTTTATCTTGGTTTCAACAAGCTTACAGCATGACTGTGTGTTCAGCACTTTGTGATAAGGGGTCAGATTCAGTCAGCCTGTGGCCACCAACAGCCTGCTTGGTGATAAAAGTAGAAGTCCCCAAGTCACCTTAAATAATCCACTTTGCAAATAACCTCAACACAAGATCGTGCAGTTGAGCAAACTCTGGGCGAACCGGAACATCACTTCAATGCAAATTGGGTTCTGAGATAACCACATTTATTTCCTAGAAACTTTTCTTTGAAGTACAACTATGCATTTATTTTTAAAAGTTGTCTTTTAAACAAAAACAAGAAAAACAAACTAGAGCTCTCTTAAACCAATTGTAACGAGCAACTCAGGATTGTGAAGTTGCCATGCAGACACCTGTACCTCTCGCAGAGGTGACAGAGAACTCAAGTGGGTCCCACTTCTACACCCCTGGAGCACAATGGGAGGGTCTGTTGCCATAACTATGAAGGCCAGAACTCAGCCCTCTACCCTGTGAGACCAAAGTTCTCAAGTCTTCCATCGTGCCTGGATTTTCCTAAGAGCCTGCACAAAGACGAGCGGCCACAATTGCTACTTCTAAGCATCTGTTTCTAGCCGGCACTTGAACAAATAACTTTGTTTTCCTTTTCCCTTTCTTATTATTTTTTTTCTGTTTTCTTTTCTGTGGTGTGGAGTTGAGTTTTTTTTTTTTTCTCCTTTTGTCATACAATTTCTTCTCTGTAGATAACAAAGTCCAAGTCCCTAGCCGTTGTAATTATTAGCATATTCCTGGAGAAAATTGCAACAGTCTACATTAAAGGACTCCCTGCAGAAATTTACACAGTAGGTATCCAATTTCTCTTTAAATAAAAGGCACTCAGAACAGTGAGGGGTTTAAAACAAGAGAAGAAATGGGGAACAAACAGAGCTTTGAGGAACAGCAGGGAGATTTGCAGTGGTCAAGAGCACATCGGCTGAATTATTTGGATAATTAGTCTTCGTTAGCAAATTGGAGAAAATTGCAATGCCACTGTTAAGATGTTATAAAGGGCCCACAGATTGGCAGTATTAAGAATCAGGTCTGACCCAGTTCCAAAAGGTTTGGCTCTCCATTCTGAATATTCTGCTGTAGAAAATAGATTCTAAACCTGGGAGCTCTCTTCAAAATGTTTGTAAAACTTAGTGACATTTGTGTTTAGTAGGGATGAGCCTGACATCAGTGTGGCCCCCTCAGCATACAGGGGTGTCTTTAAGGACCTCTCTTACTATGAGGAAACTTTTGAGATGAAAGCAGGGGACCAAAGTAGAAAACAGCAGAGTTAATTTCAATATTCTTTTCCTCAAGACGATGGAAAATATGAAAGCTAGGTTTACTTATTTTATGTTCCAGAAACTTCCTCCTACCCCCACCCCTGAGAATGTAAGGGCATCAATAAAAGGAACTTAAATCTAAATAAATTGGAGTTGATCAACACTTAGGTGCACATATGGAAATAACATTCATTGGAAATCAAGCAGGTGGGAGCAGGGAGGAGGGGATGGGTAAATTCACACCTAACGGGTACAATGCACACTATCTGGGGGATGGGCGCACATATAACTTTGACTCAAATGGTACAAAAGCAATTTATGTATCCAAATGTTTGTACCCCTGTAATATTCCGAAATTAAAAAAATAAACTAAAAATTTTAATAAAGATATTCAAATTCAGTCAAATATTTCATAAATGAACTAAAATTTGTACTTAATATGAAACAAAAAGATTACACGTCACAATTGACAGTTGTTTTACTGCTCAAAATTTTAAAGAAGAAGAAAATTTCCAACTGTTAAAAAGAAAAAAAATGGATTAAAAAAAGAAAGAGAAATAAATGGATTAATTAAAAAAAGAAAGAAAAGAAAAACTGCAAAGGTCTTGAAGACAGCTGGGAAAGTTCATCTCTTATTTGGTAGATTTCTAAGCACCTGTGTAAAAACATCCCTTGTGAAGGACAATGACGTGCATTTCATGAATGGTCCTGTTAGAGTAGGAAACTGGGAGACAGAGCTGCCAGTGGAGACAGGGGCTTGCAGAGTGAGTGCAGGTGTAAAAATAAACAGCCCTCAGGCAGAAGCTAACCAGGCTAAGAGTCCAGGAGCTGGGTGCAGGGGCTGGCAGAGTGGGTATGTTGGTGTCAATGTCTGACAAAGGAGGACTGATAAGCACAGACAAGAACCGAACCGGTTTCAACCAGATCATCAGCTGACATGAACTTTGGCTAATGACAGTATCATTTGCATTCTGGCTTTAAAGGTTCTCTGCCCTTGAAATTGCCACGACAGAACCCAAACTACTATATAAAGTATGAAAATAAGAGGGAACCCAATTCTAGAAATTACTACCCAAATTCTTAGCAAAAACCAGCTCTTTAGCCTGGAATATCCCTCCCCTCAATTACTGAGACTTCATAAGACCATGGAACCCTTCCTTTAGCTGCAGCTGCTCTGGTCCAGCCTGCCCTCTCCCTCTCTCTTGAAAGAACAGCACTTTCACTTTTGCTTCCAATAAACAACCCAAGTGCCCATCAATACATGAGTGGATTAATAAAATGTGGTATATGTATACCATGGAATACTACTCAGCTATAAGAAACAATGGTGATATAGCACCTCTTGTATTTTCCTGGAAAGAGATGGAGCCCATTCTACTAAGTGAAGTATCCCAAGAATGGAAAAATAAGCACCACATGTACTCACCAGCAAATTGGTTTTACTGAACATCACCTAAGAGCACATTTAGGAATAACATTGATCTGGTGTCGGGCAGATGGGGGTGGGGGAGGGGATGGGTGTATACACACATAATGAGTGTGATGTGCACCGTCTAGGGGATGGACACGTTTGAAGCTCTGACTTGGGGTGGGGGGGGCAAGGGCAATATACGTAATCTAAACTTTTGTACCCCCACAATATGCTGAAATAAGAATAAAAAGAAAAAAGAAAAGAAACTGCTCACTTTTGGCTTACTTGTGGTATGTCCTGAAATTCTTTTCTCCAAGGATCACCAAGAACCTGAAATTACCTTCACTTGGAGGATGGTGACAGTCCCAAAGAATGATTCTGGTCTGATTAGAATAGGACTACTTCTCCAGGATAGAAAATATATACAGTGGGCTGAGATGAAGAGGATAATAGTAATAGAAATGGAAAATTAGTAAGGTTGGTTCTAAGGACATGGGTAGTTTAAGTTTTCTGAGAAGCAAATTAATTTTTTTCAAGGAGATTAAAAAGCTGAAAACATTGCAAAGTCAATGCCAGACATACCATGTTTCGTGTATGTATTGTGTATCATGTATTTTGTTTTATTTTAACTTTTTTTTAGGTTTGTTGTTATTATTATTTTCGACAGAGTCTCACTCTGTTGCCTGGGCTAGAGTGCTGTGGCATCAGCTTAGCTCATTGCAACCTCAAACTCCTGGGCACAAGGGATCCACACCTGGCTAATTTTTTTTTTTTATTTTTAGTAGAGATGGGGTCTCAGTCTTGCTCAGGCTAGTCTTGAACTCCTGACCTCAAGCAATCCTCCCACCTTGGCCTCCCAGAGTGCTAGGATCGTAGGTGTGAGCCACTGTGCCCAGCCTATGTACTATATACATGTGTACAGGTATGACCTGGGGAGGCAGGGACATAGACTCCTACCCCCTGAAAGTTATCTTCAAGCTATCTCTGGGTGTGCTGCTAAAATTGCTACCACTCATTAATTCTAAGAAGAAAAATAATTTAATACATGTGAATCAGGTAAAAAGATATACAGCATGTTCTTTCAATGTTATACTGAAGCATTGTTTAACAGAATCATTCAAGGATCATTTATTATAGGGGAATATATTATAGTTGGTTTGACTCACTATATATTATTGAGTAAAAACTTCATAAAATATGTGTTAACTTACAGAGTTTGGTCTCGTAGAAGTGCAAACAGTTTCGATCAGGTAGAAAAGATGGCCCCTATGGGAGGTTGCTTGTAGAATACCAGTTGGGTTTGCTTTTAGCCTGTAATTCTTGTTCTGTTTCAAAATGCCCATAAAAACTCAAATCCTCAAACTACTCTTTGAACCAGCCTTACCATTTTACTGATTTCCTCACTAATTAATGATTTAAATAAAATTCTTGAGACATTTACATATATTTGTGTTTGTATTTGTATGGGAGTCAAACATTTAAGTATTTAAGTTTTTGGCGATTATACTTTGACTTTAAAAAGCCCCAAACCATTGACAGGAAGGTGAAGATAAACAGGTGAGTTCTTGAATTTGTAGATATTATAGTTAAAAATACCTTTTGGTGATCTTATTGAATGGAATTCTTTTCTCTTTTCCCCTTAGGAAAAAAAAAATTACCCTTTAATGAATTCTTTTTCTGTCTTATCCATAAAAGGTAATGCCATGTCCCTGACCCAGTAACGTGTCTCACTCAAAGATGCCAACCAAATTGAAGTAAATAACATCTGGCATCATTAAAGGGAGAGATGGAGGGCTTGATCTTGGAAAAGCAATCTAAGAATGTAAAAGTGTCTGAGTCTTAGGACACAGCCAAATTCTAAAAATATAAAATAATCATAGTCATCAAAATTTAATTGGAAAGAAAAAGGTTCATTGGTCAATCATCCTAATTGGAAATGCTATTTTTCATATGCCCCCAGCCCCCAGGTTTCTTTTGGTTACCTCAAAGGACATTAGAAGTAAAATGCACTAATCAGGAAAATGTCAAAGAGAGCACACAGATGACGAGCTATTCTTAGAGTCTCCTGTCTCTTTTCTGAGGGCAGATCATTTTAATGTCTCAGAATATTAAGGTAAATGTAATAATCACTTGAGAGAAAGGGCACCCAAGCATGGTGGGCAAGTGATTTTTCTGGTTGTCAAAATCTGGCAACATTGTGAAGCACTATCATCTCCAAGAAAATGACACAGTAGGGAAAATTAAACACGTAAACTAAGTAATGAATATTTTTTCTATGTGGGATTCACTAAAAATTCTTCATTTGTGACCCCCCAAAAATGTACTTCTCTGAGACAATAGCTCACTATCAGTAGGAAGGAAAAAGTAATGGTTTAGATTTGAGCTATTAGTATAATGTGGTGAAGTGAACTACTTCTATTAATAGATCTAGGGAAGTCAGTGGCTATCGCCTCTGAGGCCCCATCAGAATTATTTATGGAATTTAAAAACAAAAGCTCTCATTACTTGAGCCTCACCTTGTGCCTACAGCATCAAATCTTCCTGGGTAGGGTCTGGACTTCTCTCTCTCTTTTTCTTTTTAATTTCTTGGGCAATTCTTACACACAACTAGGATTAAAGCAACTCTGAATGGCCTACTAACCTTTTAAATGGTCATTTGAGTTTGCATTAATATTTATTGCAGTTTATTTTTTTAAATGAACATATAGTTCATATACTTGGGAAATACATTTATCCTATGGTTTATCAATATGTCCCTTATCATATACCCTCTCCTTCAATAGGTAAATATAGAAGCAACACGTCTTTAAAGCAGAGAAATGCCCATATGACGCATACAGAGGTGAGGGGTTCCCTTTAACTTTTCCAAAGATAATGGGTTCTTTGGTTAGGCAAGTGTGCAACTGACCTCTGAGTGATTGCACAATGGAATCATTCAGGAAGAGAGCTTGAGATCCCCACTAAAACGATATCATCCACAAGGGCTTCCTCATTTCTGCCTTGTCAGTGATGCAACAGAGGGAATGGCCTGAAAAAAAAAAAATGGCAAAAAGATGTTTTCTGTCTCTTTAAAACTTCCCCGTCTTTTTGGGAACTGAAGCCTGCATCCCTGGGCTCAGGCGGGTGGTCAGGAGGGGCCTGGGGAATGTCTTTTGTTCTCAGCCATCCCAGGTCCTGGGCTGGCCTCCCAGGTGGGTGGAGCTCACAGGCTCTGTCCTGGGCAGAGATGGGATGATTAGAATCATTAACACAGTAGCCTAGAACGGAGGGCTCTCCCTTTAAAAGCTCTGTATTTCTGTGTATGTTCAGGAAATGTGGATTTTGAGAAGAGAAAGTCTACCATTTTTCCTCCTTTGCTGGCAAAGTAATACACTTCTCTTTCCTTCTCCTCAGACCTCTTGTTCTAGTTCTTCTGATGAGGCCTCAAGGACAAGTGCTGATCTTTTGGTAACAGTGTCCAGAATCATGCCTGGCACATGAAAAGTGGCTAATTAAATAAATGAACAAGTGACTAAATAAGCAATTAATTTCAATGAACTATATATCCTCTACTAATGTGAATGCATTGCTATCGTTTCTTTCACTTCATTTAACTTTCTTTTCTTCCATGTTTCAGACCAATGTTTTTCACTCAATGAGGAAGAAAAAGGCTAACACTTCTCTAAGAAATCAAATATTATATTCTCCAACTTCTCCCTTAATTTGTCCCATACCCCAAAATACATTGACCCATTTTCATATCCATTGATGTTGTTGTTGTTCCTAAGTTTCTGTGGATCCCGTAGAGGCAAGAAGAAGAAATCTGGATGGGAATGAAGAGTTGACTCTAAATAGAAAAAAAAAGTCGGGAGGAAGTTCCCACAGTGGTGCACCTTATAAAGTCCAAGTGAGCAAGAAAAACACAGGGCTCATAATTAACGACCAGAAAGCTTTACTCTAGTAAAATGAAGGGAGACTTTGAGATTCTAGACTTCATTAACAGTTAACAGAGAAAAGAATCCCCACGGCCTGCAGGTTAGAAGTTAATTAGAGAAGTGCTAGGGGACTTGCTGTCTGACAGAGAGGCTTATTGAGGTAGTTTCAGCCTCTTTATTGCCGCTATAAAAGTCACCATGTCTGCAAGCTCCCAGGAAACACAGCAAATTCCCTAGGCTGTTTAGAACAGGCGAGTCCTGTGCCTCCAACACGCAGGGGTCCTCTGCTTTGCCCAGTTAATGGGTGCTTTGGGACTTTTTGTCCATTTGTTCTCAAACCAAACTTTATCTTGGATTAAATTGATATAATTGGCTGGAGGACCAAAAACAGTTAAGTTAAAATTCAATTTAGATGCATAGGCAGATAACAGTGAACAAAGGGAGACGGACCAGAGGAGAGCAAAGGTGAGCATTCCATCTGGTCAGGAAACAGTCTTCAAAGGATTAGGGAGCTTCTCCCCTCCAGCCACCTGGTCATTCTACAGCCTGAAAGCTACAATTACCATTGGGTTCCCTCTCCACAAACTTTTTCTGCAACAGACTGTGAAAATGGTTGTTTCATTTGAGATTCTCAGGTGAAAACATCAGGTATCATAGTGAGTTGTAAGACAGACCCCTCTATGGAACTGGAAAATTGCAGGTGGCAGAGAATAGTTCAGTGACCCTGAAACTCCTACAGACATGAGGTGTAGAAGGGGTCCTCATAAGAAGATAATGAGGAAGAGGGTATTTGGAGACAGCTTGTGGTTTGTTGTTGTCTACTTATCCCCTAAGGGGAAGAAAGAAATGTTCTTTCCCTAACTTCAAATCCCCACACAAAGCCTTCAACTGAGACCTCTGCAAAGCTTGATGAGTCTTGGTAGTCAATGGCACCGGATGGCTACCTAGAAAATCTCAAAGTGTGGTCCTGCCTTTCTTCCCCCTTTCATTTTAGCTCTAGTGGAACACAGCGGGTAGTAGGTGTGAGGTGTGAGAGGAGGTGAGACAGAGAGAAGGTTCTATCTTCACTTTCTTCCCTGGCCATAGGCTTTCTGCCTGAAATAGGCCCTAGAGAGGGGAGAAGGGAAAAGCCCTACCTTTGAATGGATTGAATTGTTAACTACCCTATGGGAGTGGACAGTCTAATTTCCAAAACAAAATATGGATGTCAGACTTTGCATTTTCTCAGCAAGCAAACTCAGAGAAGTCATGGAATTACACATGGGTTCACTGGGGACTGCCCTCTTGACTAAATTTACATGGACAATGAAGGGCAAATTAACTTTACTTGGTGAGTCTATCCTATAAGTAAGGCTTATTCAATGCATATGTCTAAACCTTTGTTATGCCTAAGAATGTGAGTTGTCTTGTATTAGGGAGTTGGGGGATGGTGGAAAAATGAGACAGAAAGATAAATTCAAAATAGCTCCAGGTCTAATAGAATATAATTTATACCAATATGTTTGGCCTATGCCCTGGATTTATAGATAGTTCTATTATTAAAGTACCCTGGTTCCCCAGAATTATGATGATGAAAACTCAAATTTCACTGCATATAATGCCCACCACCCATATAATGTCAAACTTCGGATTCCCACAAAATCTTTCTCACCCTGAATTTCCCAATTTTTATGCTCTGCACTCCTTGTTTGACTTTGGTTGCTCAGGAAGCTGATTGAGATGGGCTTTTTGAAGATGACATTGCCAATGTCATCCAAAATGTCTTGAGACCCCTGTACCTCGGAATCTTTGAGTATTTGAGTGGGGCTGGAAATGAGGTGTGTGTGGAGGAGAAGAGGTCGAGGGGGTGGTGTAGGTTTCAGGTTTGACTGAGGATAGATCCCCTTATGCTTAAAGTCCTCCAAAATTAAGGATTGTTTCTCCAGAGCAAAGAGTAGTAAATCTAGAACTTCCCTCTTCTAGAGTAGAAGTGACCTTTGAGGTTTTCTACTCCAATCCCTTCTTTTTACCCATTAGGAAACTGAAATCCAGGGGAATGAAATGGCCAATTCAAGGTACCCTAACTCGTTAGTGGAAGGAGAAGAATAGGATTCTTACCTCCTGGACAACCAGCCTGGTGGTGTCTTTTCCATGACATTACATTTATTCTCAAATTTAGAAATCACCAGAAGATAAATTTTTGGTCAAAACATTATTTTCTCCTGGAGTAGATTAGAATTTTAAAATACCAGAGAAACAAGTTCTTTCAAAGTTAATAGAGGACATGTAAATTAGATAAGAAGGGAAATAAATGCAGATGCATAAATTTGCCTAGATAAGGCAGTTCTGGTAGAATCCACCATAGAGATTTAGACTGATGCAGGGAGTGGCTTCATTAAAGAGAAGATTAATCCAGAAACAAAAATATGACAATTATACAAAAAATTAAGATGAAATCACTGTACTCTAAAATCCTTTTGTGTAACAGTGTTCTAAGAATTATAGCTATTTTGTGGTTGATTGGCTTACAGAGCTATAAAATGTCTTAAAACCCCATATCCTTCTAGAAAAACCTATCAAACCACAGCAGGATTAGCAAGAATTTGTGGTAGCAGGAATGTCTTCCACTATCCACCCCCCTCCAAATGTCCACATCCTAATGGCAGGGATGTGTGAATAGGTTACCTTACAAGGAGAAATGGACTTTAGAGATGTGATTAAGCTTAAAGATTTGAGATGGGGAGAGTATCTTGGACTATCAAGGTGGGCCCAATTTAATCAAGAGTCCTTAAAAGGGGAGAACCTTTCCTGCTGATAGCAGAGTCAGAGGAAGGAGTGACTGCAGAAGTACGGCCAAGGTGCTACATTGCCGGCTTTGAAATGGAGGAGGAGACCCACATGCATCTCGAATTTGGAGAAGGCAAGGAAACTGGTTCTCCCTTAGGGCTTTCTGAAAGGAACACAACACTGCCTACACCTTGGCTTTAACCCAGTGGGAACCAGGCAGGACTTCTGACCTTCAGAATAGTACGATGATAAATTTGTGCAGTTCTAAGCCACCAGGTTTGTGGTCATTTGTTGCAGCAGAAACAGAAAACCAATACAGAACCTAAGAGGTCATTTGTCAACTCATTGTACGAGTCAGAGAGCGTTTAAACCAGAGTGGAAGCAAATATCAAAGCAACAGGTACCTGTAGGGCATGAATTCCATACAAGGAATGTAGAACCTCAAATTTAAGTGGCAGAAAACAGACCTTAGGTTTCTGTCGGGCAGGGATCTAGACCCGAGATCCCTACATAAAGCTGGAGGTTCCACCCTCAGCACAAAGGCAGGCTTAAAAATAACCCCTCCCACCATGAAAAGGAGAAACAATCAAAAAATCTGCTTTAGCCTTGGCTTATGTGGAAAATAACTGTAAAAACAAGAAATCATCTCTCCCAATAATTCTTAATTATAGGACAATACTAATCTCAGAGATATCTGAGAATAGAACAAAAAGTGCAGACTTGTAGGATAAGTGAACAACATGGAAACCGTCCAGTTCAATCTTTTCATGCTGAGGCATCCTCTATGCAGTGACCCTACTCGTGGGCTTCCACTTCCTTTTTGATCCCCAACAGGTATAGACACACACTGTCACCCAAGGTGGTGCATTTGAAACTTAATAGCTCATTGATTGGATGGTCTCCAAGCTCTGAGATTTCTCCTATTGGTCCTAATTTTGCTTTCTGGAACCGAGGCCTCAGATCGTAAACCCTCTTCCACAGTTAACTCTAAGTATTTGGATGCTACAATTGTGTCACCTCTAGGCAAATATCTGATTCCATGGCCACATCTCTCTGCCACATCTCTCTGCTTATGGAAAAAGGAGGTTCAACTAGGCCTCAGCTGAAATCTTGTGAACGGTCTTTAAAATGCAAATAATAGAGAGAATGGGGTTGCACGTATTAAATGCTACTTTTACTTCTTTGCCAAAAGAATTGGAAATGCCATTTTTAATGTAGTAATGGACTATATTTCTAAAGATTTAAAAATCTTCAAATCCAGATCCTTCTTTTCTCCTCCTGTCTAGGAAGCCCAGCTAGGTTTGGTTCATCTGGATGAAACGAGTGATCCGGGAGGACAAGCAGACTTATTGCAATTCAGGAACCAGGGGCATTTTTCATTTTTTTTTCTGTTATTTATTTTCTTCACCTCAGGTTTCTAAAAACCAGAAACAGATGGACTAATCCAAGCTCCTCGGAACAGACGGCTTATCACACTCACCACACTGAAGACGGGGGTCCCCACCGAGCGCAGCCTCCACAGAAGGATTCACTGAGACCCCCGTTGGAATGAGCACTCGTGGAACTTGAAACAATTAGCCTTTCCCTGGCCCCATTATCAACGACGATGAGAAAAGAGTGTCCTTGCCTGACCCTGGAGGACACAAGCCGCCCGACCGCCAGACACCAGATGCCACTGTGAGCAGCAAGGCCCACAGATGTCCCAAAGATGAACAGAAGAGGCAGTAATGGGTGGCGATGACGAATGGATGCCCTGACCTCAGGAGTTTGGGGAAAAATTAGGAAAAAGGAAAATGTTGGATGGAAGTACAATGGGTGGCAGGATAAAGCGTCTTCTTTGAAAGCATCCTTGTCCCCCCCGCTGCCTCCTGCTTCCCCTGGGGGCCTGTGCTTGGTCCCCACTCTGTCCCTCCTTTGCCATCCAAACCCATGTAGAATAAAGCTGATTTTACACAAAGGGATGATGCCTCATGAATGAAATCCTGTTACTGCCCCCAGCATGATGGCATTTTTACAGAAGAAATTTGGTGAAAGAGAAATCAGTTTGCTGACGGGTTTGGGACGTGGGTACCAAAGGGGTTTAAAGCCTCTGTTGTCACACCGTCTAGTTAGCAATTTATTATTTCTTTCAGTAGAGTTGATGTCACTGTCTACTCATTTTTATAATGTAAAATGAAACATGGAGAAATCAATGGTATATCTAAAAAATGGGCAGATAAAGCAAAAATATACAATTTTTTTTAGACTCTGGGTTTCCAGGTCAAAGTTTGGACAAATATTTTCTGGCTGTACCAACGAGGGATTTATGTTCCGTTGCGAGTAACAAAATTCAAACATACAACAAAAACAAAAAGTGGCATAAACACACTAGGGCTTTCATTTTTCCCACAATAGCAGGAAGCTGTTCACTAGTACTCATAACTATTAGGTCTGAGGTCTCTGAAATTCTATGAACATTTTCCTCGTGGTTTTCCAAATGGCTGAAAATGGCAGGTCCAGACCTGTCTGAGTTCCCAGAAGGAAGAAAGGAAGGTTGAGATCAAAGGGACATCTCCAGCTGCTCCTACCCCTTCCAAACTTCCTTGGAAGTTACTTCTAATGATTTCCCACTTACATCCCTGAGCCAGAACGGTGTCCCTTGGCCATGTCTAGTTTCTACAGGGGCTGACAAATTAATTTTTAAAAACTGGACTCATTAGTCACCCCCCCAAATTGTGGATGTGGCATTAAAGGGGAAATACATAGTAGCAGCTGGCAGTCCCTGTCTTACTGGCTCTAAGGACAGTTGGTACATCCTAATTCAGAAACTATAGTGAAATCTTAATCTGATTGTCTCAATGAGAGCTATTTGTGGACAATATTGGGATCTGCTATTATTATTCTGATAATAAAAAAAATTGTTTTCAAGGATTGGATGAGACAAGCAAACTGTATAATTTTCAGATTAAATCTTAGCATCAAGACTGTTTCAACCCAGTCTCTCACACAGGCTAAGGTACAGCACTGCTTTTATGCCCCGAGAACCGGCGTTCAGACTGTCACTTTACCTTCTTCCTTAGAGTAATGAACGTTTCAGAATAAAAAATAAAATGTTCAACTATTCTTAAGATCATGTACTATCTAATATGCGTTTGCATAATACTTTCAACATGTCATTAAGCCATTCATATGGTATGACATGTTTTTAATGCTTTTGATATACAAAAGACTCACATACCTACAAGTCACACTCACAATGGATTGTGCGGTCCATATTTCCTTTGCACACTCAGGATAAGTGGAGTCTACTGCACACTTGCCTCAATCTATTAGAGGGACAATGTGGACATAGGAAAGAATGTAACAGGAGCCGGCACTGCTGGTGAGATAGAGCCGTTCACAGTCAAAGTGGTGATTCATGTAACACGAGCCAAGCTTTGGTAACGTTGTCATTTTTAAGTCTATAATGCCATGTTTTTGGTTTTGTTTTCTCCCCAGGAGCAAGATTAAACACCTGTTTAATAGGAAAGTGAAAATAGGAAAAAGGAATATTTTCTCATATAAAACTAAGCTGTGCTCCCTCTGTTAAAATAAGAAGAAAGAAGAAGAAGAAGAGGAGGAGGAGGAGGAGGAGGAGGAGGAGGAGGAGGAGGAGGAAGAGGAGGAAGAGGAAGGAGAAAAGGTTTGCTGGGCTGAGAGGTGCTTATTTTCAGGGAGCTGCTGGGGCAGTTAGTTATCTACTACAACTCTAATAGGTGGAAAGATTTGGACTTGGAAGAACCTACTTCCCCACACCTGGGTCCAGATCCCATTCTTCATCATCTGAAATTGGCCAAACCTGGGAAAAAACTGGCTACCCTTTCATGAGCATCCCGCTGAAGCCTGAGGTGCCTGACTTTGGGGTTATTGAAGAGGACAGAAAAGCTGAACCTTTCCCTTCTGTAGGGAGAAGTGGACCTTGGACCACAGAACTTGATGGACAAGGGTTTGGAAGCAGGAGCTATGGACACCCAGGAGACAGAGTACAGGCTGGGAGAGGAGGGTGTTTTCTTAGTAGCATGAAAAGTTATTTATCAAGATGTGCCCCTGGGAAAATGGGTGGGACATCGGGGAAGGGAGACCCAGAAGAGAAGTAGGCAAAGCAAAAGAGAGACATCAAATAAAGCTCCACATTGAGCATGGCTCAATCCTGCAGGTGAGCCCTGGAGAAGGAGAACCTCCCGTGTCAGAATTGTCCTGATCAGGGACAGAAGTGTTGGAGTCACTGATGAAGGACTGTTCTCTGGAGAACATAAATTTCCAGGCACTTTGGCTCCATAGATATGCAAATAAAGTGGGTCTTGACAGTTGATAGCTGCTCTCGAACAAAAAGTTGCAGGTACCTGCTGTCTTCTGGGAGTGAAAGCACAGCACACTGATAATCCATGTGGACAAAAATGGTGAAGGAATGTGAGGGGTTATGGTCAGAGCATCAACGTACTGACTTCTTCTCCTGTCCCCACACATGACACCATTTTCCCAAAGTCTGAGGTGGGAAATGCTCCTTTCCTTTGTGTTTATTGGGTAAAGTGTTAAGGTCTCTTCTTTCTACACTATGTGGCTTAGTGAAAAATGATCCATCTTCTAAGTTAAAGAACTAGGTATTGATATATTTTAATTTATTCTGAAAATCTTGGTGGGGGTAAGAGGAAGGGCAAGGAGGTCAGGATCTCGTTGAAGGACCTGAAGATTCCACCCAGGAAAATAAATGCCCATGGATTCCTAAGTACAGTCGCCACTGTTTTCCGTAACCCCAGTGACAGCTGTCGAGAGGGAGGGCCAGCAGCTGTCTCGATGTCTTGATTTCTGTGCCTGGTCTATCATTAGCAAGGGACATGTCTAGCAGGCCAAAAAAAAAAAAAAAAAAAGTCTATATAGCTGGTTGTCATTAAATGCATTGCTGACACCAGATTTATGTTTATTCCAGTCAGGTTCTATGTTTCATGGGTTTTTTTTTTTGTTTTTTTTTTTTTAATAAAAAAACTTCCAAACTCTTCTTCTCCTTCACCATATTTTCTCTTCCCCCCAAACAAACATGGTGACACTGTCCCAGGCAGCAGTTTCTTTAGTCAGATTACAGGGGCTGAAGTATGAATCGACAAGAGTAACAGCAAAATTGAGTTGGGGAATCTTCTGTTGAAACAGTGAACTTGTCTTTCTTACTCTTCAAAGCAAGTAGCCTCTCCACCTGTGTGGCCTGCCCCTCAGGGTTGAAAGTTCGGGAACTCGACAGGGAGAAAGGGCAGTGAGAACTGTCACATCCCCATTGCTCACTTATCCCAGGGAGCTCGTACCCACGAACCCATGTCCCGGTGCACCAGGACACCAGGAGTGTTTAGTGTGCTCTAATATCAGCATCAAGAGTGTCTAGTGCATGATTTTGCAGAAGCTGTGATTCTTTTGATGCTTCTTCCCCAAGATCCAATTTGTGACCTGAAATTTGTAGCAGAGCCCTTTAGGCAACTGTCAGAAAAACCAGGAACCACCTATTGATACTGATATATATGTACCAGTTGCGGTTAATTAATGACAGTCACCAACAATATGAAAGGTAGAGTAGAACCCCCTACTGGGGTATGACACATAACCAATTTATGATGCTTAACACGACGATTATCCTGATAAGAACATACACAAATAGTAACGGTAGTAAGACATTTCCAGGCCCTTCCAACCCATCCAGTAAAGCAGGTGTTAAAATAGTTACCAACTGAGAAAGCCATTTCAAACCTATAAATAAAACTTCTTAAAATTCAACTTGTTGAACTTTGTGTGCCCATCTTTGGCTTCCATTTATCATGGAAGGTAAACAAGGGTTCAGACATGTTTATATTAATAGCATTTTACCTGTACATGATTTACTTAGGTAAGATTAAGCTTCTCTTTTTGATTAGATAGCTCCTCCCACATTTTGACCTTGATAAATAGGACAGCTCTCAATATAGTGTTGAGCTAATTGAAAATATAGTGAATACAAATAGGCAAAGCACAGAGGATTTTTAGGGCAGTGAAACTACTCTATGTGATACCATCATGGTGACATGCGTCCAAGCCCATAGAAGTACAACACCAAGAGTGAACCCTAATGGACACTATGGACTTTGAGTGATAATGATGTGGCATAATTGTATCAACGTCACATTATGTTGGGGAATGTTGATCACAAGGGAGAATGTGCCTGTGTGGAGGGAGGGGCTGTATGGGAAATCTCTGCACCTTTACTTAATTTTGCTGTGAACCTACAAATGCTCCAAAAAATAAAGTTTAATTTAAAAATTATAAATAATTTATAAATACCAACAAGCCTAATTATCTTTAGCATCCATTCTTTTATGATGTGAGGGTGAGGGAATAAATCTTGGGGACACCCTGAGGCCCTTGAGGAAGTGATAATTTAGATCTAAAAGGTAGCTTAATGGTTTTCTTACTCTGAACTGTGGACCTAAATTTGGAAGAAAAATACAAAAAAATGAGTTGTCAAAAGACCACCATTATTATGTTGAGAAATGGCCATAGGTTATAGATACCTAAAGATAAGAAATGATTATGGTTTTGATGAATTTATTAATCAGAATAACATTTTAATATAAACCAAAATAGAACAAGTTACTCTATAAATTAGAAGGAACTTCAGCTCTTTTGTAAATGAGGAATTAAAAAAAAATGACTCACACATGTTGGTAATGAGTTCGGCAGTTTCTTATAAATTTAATCATACACTTACCTTAGGATCCAGCATCCCATTCCTGGATGGGGTCCATCAAAAGACTTGCATATACATATCCATAGCAACTTTATTCAAAATATTTCAAAAACATAAACAACCTAAATGACCATTAATAATTTCAGTATTCCTTTAAAGAAATATATATTCAGGGACAAAGTTAAAGTGTTTAATTTTAGCTTCAAATCAGAGAATGGCTCTACCACATTGAATTCACCGTCTTCATTGGAGCTTTACAGAGAGCAAATTTGTTTTATACAGACCAGGATATTTCATCAGAGAGGTGACATTTAAATTTTTACTCAGTGCAGGAAGAGGAAACAATCCCGGATGATTTGCAGCATTGTCTAAAGTTCACAAAAACCACTCTTTAAGAAAACATTAATGGTTATAATTCAATTAGTTAACTATATATATGTACGTACTCATAAGCCTGAATAGTGTATAGAAACAACAATAAAAATGTGACTTCAAAACAGCCTTGGAAATTTAGAAAGTCCAAAATAAAATTACTTTCTATAAAAAATACCCAATCTTATGTAAAATATTAAATTTATATTTTATTCCTCATTGTGATAAAATTAGAAGATACATTGCTAAATTTTAAGCCAAAGTTATTAAATCCACCTAATTTATCAAGAGATTACCTTGATCCATAGGTGTATTATGTAAACTAGTACTGTATAATACCTGCATGTATTTACCATGTACCAAAAACGTATTAGAAGCTGTCATTAGTGAGTTTTATGACCATTTGTTGCTAGCTGATAATCATTTGCATTTCTTTGTTTCTTATCTAGTAATCTTCCATTGCCAGACACAGCTTGACTTTTCCTGAGCTGGTAGGGAAGTTTTCCTTAAAAGGTTAGCACACAAAGCCTGAACAGTTCAATTTCTTCCTTCTCTTCTTTAAAACTAAAATGTTGTATTCTAATTTGTTAATGTCCTCCAGAGTTAGACAAAGGTATACCAGAGCTATGCTCAGACAATACAAATATATAAATATAAATTAAACATCAAAAATATCTTATCAAAGTCTTGGGCAGGTTGGGAAACTTTTGTTGTACGCTTTGTCTATAAGGAACCAGCCCTTTACCTTGTGTTTGAGCCCTAGATAGGGATCTTTGTCTGGGTACCAAGTTACTAAGGTAGAGATTTCTGAGTTCATTCTCAGAAGAGGGTATGACTCTTAATATCTTTCAAGGGAAAAATCAAGAAAAGGACATTAGACAGGTGCCCTTCAATTTCTTAAGAAGGTGGTCATTAACGAGAGGTCTTCAGACTCCAGACAAACCCTGCCAATCCCACCTGCGTTCCAGTTCCATCATCCCTCAGGTTCACCCACAGCCGGATACATGAGCCAAGCCGGGCCCTCTGCCCTCCCAGCCATGACATATTGTTTCAGTTTTTAAAAATATTTGCATAATGCTTTCTCCCTTTTAATGGGAGATATGTGTGTTTATCTTAGAGTGTGGAAATAGGACAGATTTCCACGATCAACTAATGTCTAAACATGCCCCCTCAAAAATAAAATGTGGCTACAAAGGGAGAGGGGCTACAATTATAAACAGACCATTCGTTATAATTCTCTTCTGTCTGTAAAGACTGGAGGGGGTCTTTGCTCACTCACAGATGCACAGGGAAAACTGACAGCACCAGAAGAATCTGCCTATACAAAAATGAATACACAGAGGGTTGTATGCAAGCAACCCCTTCATGGACAAGAAAACTTGGGACAGGCAATTGGAGGGTTCTTTCTATGCTGCCTCACTGCCCCTCCCCACCAGGACAAGGATCAATGATGTCTAAAGGGACGTGGAGCGGCTCTTTGGACAAAGATGTGGAGACTGGCCCGTGGCCTCGTCACACAGCTGCTCCGTTGACACCACTGTGAAAAGCAAGAGGAGGCTGGAGTCGGTGGAAATTCTGTGAAATCCTGCAGACGTCTCTCACAGAATCAGTCTCTTAGCACTTACCACTGGTCGAGAGACACCAGATAGCCATTAATTAATGAGAGAGATCATTCAGATCAGTCATGAACCAGAGATAAACCAGGCAACCACACCGTTGTGAACCGGAAATAATCCAGGAACGGACACGGCAAGATTCCGCCATTACTGTAGGTGGCAGCTCAACCTGGGAGCCAATGGCCCATGACGGGGCCCCACGAAGTTGCCCGTGAGGTCCCTTTCCCAAGCACGGCATCTTGGTGACTCGGAGAGCTGAGTCCTCATGGACAGAAAACTGTTAACACAAACCCAATCCCAAACCAAAGCTTTATGACAATTTTGGTCACAGAGTAAGGTCCCTCGACTCCCACCTCAAAATAAAAAATAATACAAGACACTGCTTTTGCTTTTCAGAAGAGCCAGGCTCCCCGAAGAAAGCTAGAAAGCTGCATCTATCATTGAAATTATCTTCATAAATAAAAAATGGGAACTTCCTGTCATTCAGGGCATATCCAGGAAACGGGGCTTTTAGGCTGCATGGCCACTCTGGCTCCTGGTACAGCCGACGGGGACGGTTTAGTTATTTGTAACTGCTGTTCTCCTACAGGTTCCTACCATCATTGACCCATCTCAGAAATAAGCGGTTTCAGAAACAGGAGTCTCTTCCAGCCAAGCTGTAGGACAGGCTCTTTGTCAACAGGGTCACCCTGCTAAGGACAACATTTCACTTTTTTTCCATGGTAGCTTTATTTTAGTATTTTCGTTATACTGGTATCAGCACTTGTAGAATGTATTTGATAAAATGTCCCTAAAACTAGTAATAAAATGGTTATGTCTATAAATTTTACTGCAAACCAAGGGAAGTGTCTATTTAAAAAAAAATAAAATAAAAGTGGGGAAAGCATGCTTCTCTTTCTCCTTCTCCTCTCTCTACTTGCACCCCGCCTTCCAAAGTGCTCTTGGAAGGAAGGCTATGCAGAGGCGACGGGAAGGTGGGTGCGTTCTCCTTCAGGTAGTGACCCCGAGACATATGGGACGTTTATTTAATGTTTTCTTTAGGTATAAAGCTGCCTGGTTCCTGGCTGATTCTGTGTCGAAGGGGTTAATACACAGTGACGGCAAAGTTAACAAGGGACATGCCATAAATGACTCCAGCTGTGTATAATTAACTGTAATACTGCAGAGTAAATGACTTTTATTGGCAACCATGTCATAACTTCATTAAAAGTCGTATTTACAGCCCTCTCACATGAAATGAGTCCTCCTGTATTCCGGAATTTAATGAGCATCCATTTTCACCTTGTTCAATTATCTTCCAACCCCCTCCCTTTCCCCCCAAACTTTCTCCCTCTCCCCAGTGTGGGAAGCTCGAAACCAACACGCAGCAGGAACGCGATTAGCACCTGGCAGAGCACCCTCTTCAGGGGAGCGTTTCCCAAACCACAGCAAAACTGTTCCTCCTTGCTCTCGATTATAAACAGGCAACTGGCTCACACAAAAGCATCAAGTAACCATCGTAAAAACGTCAAACTGAGTTGATGCAAAGCTTTCAAAGGTTAGGCCTCTAAAAAACAAAGTCATGTCTAAACCAATCTGGAACACAGTCCAGATCTGTAAAGTGTTATATAAACGCACCGTGAATGGTGACCACAGAGGAGAGGACAGAAAATGAAGCTGATGGTAGATTTTTTAATCAAACCATTTTCATTGTGATCCCTGTTATCCGAGAGCACATATCTTACATTTTCCCCCTCCTTGAGTGGTGTGTCTAATTAAATCTCTCTTTCCTCGGTTCTACTTTTGTTCCCCTCCCTCCCTTCTTTTTTTTATCTTTTTCACTCAAGTCCCAAAGGAAAGATCTTGCCTGACCCATCAAGTAATGCAGGAACTCAGCCCATGACCTCCAACTCAGCTTTTGTTCAATCTCGGATGTCTCCTTAGAGCTGTTGGACATACAGAACAATTTGGAGTGTGGAAGTACCATATCAAGAATGGCTTTTCTTTATCAAAGTTCCAGTTGGTGTTTTCTGTGGTTCAAACAGAAACTACAATGTCCATATGTGAAACTGCCCTTTGTAAAAATTAATAAAGATAGTAGGGTGGAGACTGTGATAGAGATCTGAACCCTGCAAAGGTGCAGGCTTAGTTAATACACACACACACACACACACACACACACACACACAAAACCATCCATTGTCCCCTAGCTTGCTTTCCTATAATTGCTCACTACTCAGGAGTCACATAGCTGATGGCCATAAAGATTCTTTCTTCATTGCTCCCATGGATAACATCACCCTGTGAAACCTAAGCCTGCTCTTTGAGATATCTTCCAGACCCTGCATTCCTGTGGACCAACTGACCCAACTAGACGAGTGGCCCACACCAAGGAACCAATTCAACTGGCCTTGCGACCTGGGAACTGACTCAGTGCAAGAAGACAATTTCTGCTTCCTGACCCTAGGAGTTCATCCCAGCCAATCAGCAGACCCAATTCCCTAGCCCTTTGCCTGCCAAACTATTTTTAAGAACACTGGCACCCAAATTCTCGGGGATACCGATTTGAGAAACTCCTCCTGGTTCCTTGTGTGGCACCTGCGATATTAATTTCTTTCTCTGCTGTAAGCCCTGCTGTCTCACAGTATTGGCTTCCTTTGGAGCAGCAGGCAATGAACCTGGCTGGCCGGTAACACGAATATTTGGAAGAGCATGCCAGGGGAACCCAGGCAGAACTGTTCTAACCCACACCACCCACTAGCTTCAGGACATTGGAAAGTTTAGTTCAGGCTTCCTGAAGATCATTTTCATATAAGTAGGATTAATTACCATCTTTTTATGTGATTATTAGTGTTTAATAAAATAATATGTCTGCCAATGTGCTTCAAGAAGGCATTGAATCAATGTCTTTTTCAACTCTTCCTTCCTTCCCCCCTTCCTCTACCTTTTGTTTCTCTCCAGGAGTTCATAATTCTCCTGTATCCTATCTTAGGCAAAATAGAAGGTTTGACGGTAATGTGTCGGGCTCTAGATTAACTGAGAACTACCTTGCTATAAGAGGACGCCGTGAAAGGTAATGATGCCTGACTCAGTCTGGAAGGCAGCGAGAAGAATGCCAGGCATGGCCGGCAACGAACATGAGGCCATCTCACCTATAGACCCCCACTGGTCTGATGGCCTGAGCAGGGGTGGCGGGGAGGGGACAGTGCCGAGAACCATTCTAGCACAGCCAGCACTTGCATGTGTGAAAGTCAAACGCCCTTGGACACTGGCGTCACTTAAAACATAATGCCACGCGCCAGGGACTGCTTTCTGCTGCTGACCATGCCGTCTTCAGCAAATTCTTCTGCACACTGGTGTGGCTGCTCTCAGTCCTGCTGCTTTATCTGATTTTAGGCTGACCCTCTATAATTAGCGCTTCGGGCTGGAGGTATTCTTTAGGAACACTGTCCCCATCCCTCATCTGGGGTTTTAATGAAGCTTAGAAATACCATGAGCAGCAGCAACATCTAATGGAATTTTCTTTCTTTTTTCTTACACTGAGGATCTAGATTCCTTTATTGAATTTTATCTGGCTTGCAACCAGCATTTAAAGAGTTTTTAAAGAACAATAAAAAAAGTGGAGCAGAATAGATTAGAAAAGAAAGTGCAATAATTAGGGCAAGTGCAGGTTCATGAAATGTTATGTGCACAATGTGTGTGTGTGACACTGTAAAATTTGGTCCCCAAATTTGCAAATCACTGATATAATGTTTAGCACCCAGACTCAGTAAACACCAGTGTTGGGACAAGCTGCCCTGCCCAACTGTGTTATTGCCTTATTGTAGCTGGTTCTTCAAAGCACTATTTATCTTCATCTTCTTCCTGAGCAAAATGAGCCCAGAAAAACACACACACACACACACACACACACACACACACACGCGCGCGCGCGCGCGCACACACACACACACACACACAGAAATAAAATGTAAGGAAAGAAAGAAAACACGACGGGGGCGAGGGGATCTGCTCTAAATGAAGCCAGGAGATAGCTGTTCTCCTTGTTTTGCCTTTGGGCTTCCACAGTTAATCAGCCCCAACCCCTTTCAGTATAAAGAGGCAATTATTTGACTTATCTTATCAAATTCAATAAAAATCTCAAATACAGAAATTTGCATTTAGATGCAGAGAGCTACAGTGTGTTCCTAACAAGGTAATTAAGCACAAACATTCAGGGTGGCATTTAATCCGATCTTTTACTAGGTGTTCCAGGACAAGCTGATTTCAAATGTTTTGGAGGGGGGGGGGCCTCAGGAGCGCTCCCCAGTGAATTCCACTGGATACACTCTGGTTCAAGTACGGGGACCAGAGAGAGGCGATACTGAGGGAAAGGGAAGATTTTATGCATATTCCCAGGAGGAGAATTTTGGGAGGGCTTATTACACTGTTGGTCCCTGGCCCAGGCTTGTACCTTGCTAAAAATCATGCTGTTTGTAGTGACTTTGATCTAGCATCCTTCTTGCTCTCTGCCTTCTACTGCACCCTCTCTCCCAGGCTGAAGTTTAGGAGTGAGGCAATTACATACAATGTGCAAATTCGACTTACACACAGACTCCAGGAAAAGCAAAGGGAACAACCACGAGAGCAGTGGATGATGGCAGATCCCTACAGGACACTAGGTTTTCCTAGACCCAAGCTGGCGCTGTGTCCAGGCAGGCGGATAGACCTTGCACAGGAAACACAGGATGCCCTTGCACATGTCCAAGCAGATGGCCGGCCGGCAGAGGCATCTGCTCCGATTTCAGGCAGGGCAGGGGAGGCCAGAGAGAATGTCCTCTGGGATCTGGGGCAGGTTTTGGACACCTCTGTGACTTTTCACCTCCCTCACTTGTCTCCTCTTCCCTCCTTGACTTCTTGACTCACAAGTGCCATGGTTTTGGAAAAGAAAGAGAAACATAAATACAGCGTTTTCCCAAGGTTTCTTTTAAAGAAAGATAAAGGTAGACAGGTACACAGGACACAAAGGAGACATCAAAAGGCGCAGGGGTGCGGGGAAGGGACAGAATGAAGAAAAAGACAAATTCCAAATATAGAAACTCTGTTTAAATTGTGTGCCACTACTTTCTGCTTCCTGCTCTGTAACGTGATTTTTTTTTTTTTTTTGCAACTTACTGAAAATGCAGGAGAATGGCCAATTATTTGGATGTGAGAAACATAGTAATTAAACAATGCATGGCCGCTGCCAGGGTCCACTAACATGTCTATCTCTTTCTCTCTCTTTAAAGAACATAGTAACAAAATGAGAAGATCCTGCCCTGCTCCACCTTGTGGGCGCTACACGTCCTGCATTTTAGGGCCAAACTCCCTGCATCATTTCTGCCCTGGCGTCCCCTTGTTAAGACGATCTATTAGTTTATCAGGTTTGCTGTTCATGACGTTTCCAAAAGCTCTAACTGAAGTTGACAGAGGTCTGTTTGCATGACCAGGACAATTGCATCCATCAAGCACGTTCATAGCATCTTACCACATTGTTTGAAAATATGAGCGCACCGTGGATTGAGAGGTGGTGAGTTAGTCCTCCAGGAAGCATTTCCTTACATGCGTCAAAGACTATGTCGTTGTTGCAGGTCTGCGAACCAAGCGCCTGGTTAGAATCCCAGCTCGGCTGCGCGAGGCTGTGTGATTTTGTGCAAGTTAGTCCCCGTTGGTTTCATTTTCTGCCCTGAAGAGAAGAGATAATAATTACACCTATCTCATAGGGCTGTTGTGAGGGTTGAATAAGTTAATTTAGGTAGCACAGCCTAGAAGAGTACAGGACATATTTTTAATAGTTGGCTTTTATATGAGTAGTAGAAAGCAGAGCAGACAAAGCTTTACCAAAAACAGACAGAGACAGTGTAACACAACAGGAAACATAAAACATACAGAGGTCTTAGGACCCCCAGCCTGAGAAGGCTATTCATTTGCAAACCCATTTTTCTTTGGAAAAAGAAGGGCGACTTCAGGTTGGAACCAGAAAAAAAATCATGTGATGGTCAACTTTATGTATCGACAGGCCAGGCCGTGGGAGCCAGTTGTTGACGGAACAGGGATTGGTTCCTGGGCCTCCCTGACTAGGCTTACAGGAGTGGCAGTAAGTTTACATTTTGGAGAAAAGATCTGACAGGGCCAGTAAAGACTTTAACCTCCTGTAGGTGCTTTTACTACCAAGTAGATGGAAGTTTTGTTTTTATCAGCCTAGTAAGTGGAGCAGCCTTAAATGGAGCTTTCTGCTAAATCCTCTTAAAGTAAAATGGAGATTTTCGAATCGGGTTCACTGGAGAAAGAAATATAATCTGAAACTTCGTATCACGGTCACAGAGAAGGCCGTTCCCCCAAACTCTAACCCAAATTAGTAGGAGGCTGCTGACAAGGAAAATGAATTCTTCCTGCATAGCTGTCTCAAGGAAGAAGTTTACTGCATTGTTTTATATATATTTATTTATTTCAGCATATTATGGGGGTTCAAATGTTTAGGTTACATATATTGCCTTTGCCCTGCCTGAGTCAGAGTTTCAAGCATGTCCATCCCCCAGGCGGTGCACACCCCACCGGTGCATTAGGTGTGAACACACCCATCCCCTCCTCACCCCGCCACCTGCCTGACACCTGATGAATGTTCCTACTACATGTGCACATAAGTTTTATTAATAGGATGAAGTATGTGACACTCCTCATCGGGCCCTACTTCCTGATTGGACATCAGGGCATATAAAGGCTGTGTTTAAAAAAGCATAAAAGAAATGATACATTTGTGACACAGATTGATCAGGGACTACTTTTTTCTTTATTAAAGAATAACAACTTCTGGTAACAGCATTTAATACAAGATTTTGCATACATATACACACACAGACACACATAAAGCCATTCACCCTCAACTCCAAAAATGTTCCTATTATAGTGCCTGACACACACCAACTTCAAATCTTCATTTGTCCATTCATTAAAACATTCAATTATTGTCCCCTGCATGCCTGGTGTTGTAGAAGCTGTTTTCTTTCTTTCTTTCTCTGATTCTCTATTCTATTTTCTGTTCTCCAAGCCCATCCGCCCAAGGCCACTGGGTGAAAATCAGTCCTTCCGAACGGATTCCACTCTATTTGCCTTCCTCACTCTTTTGCTGGCCCTTACGGCTGCCTGCCAAAGGGATGTAAAAGTCAGAGGAATAGCAAGGCTTCCACATTTTGCCTGACCTTTCTCACAGTCATTTGGAAGCAAAAGCTCCTTGCTTTCTGTCTAAGTCCCAGCTTTGTTTTCTGCCCCTGGCTAAACTCCACACTGAGTGATTTCAACTGCTAGAGGTTAATTTTCCCGTAATAGCCTCATTGTGATGGAGGGTTTTGGAAATTACAAAAATTAGATGCACTGCTAATTGGCCTGTCTTGTTTTGGAGCAGCTCCCTGGGTTATAACACAGTCAGCAGAGCCTGTACGAAGGCCAGATCTGATTCCCAAACCAACACTTACCGAGAACACAGATGCAAAGAAAAATTTGTTCTGAAAAGAATCACATGCAGCGTGTGATTTTCTTTCTTTTAATTGGCTGGGAAAAGGTAGTGGAGAGATGCATTCCCTTTCTCTGGGACCCAGGGCAGCATTTCAACATATATTCCTGGGCAGCTGCTGTGCTCAGTTGTGGGCTGAGCCTGCAATAAGTGCAAAAGAAGGAAATGCTGCCCCCTCATCTTAAGGGGTTTAGCTTGGTGAGAAGAAAATATCCAGTCATGCAGCCAGGTAGTGTGGTTCAAATTTGCTCAAAGAAAAACTTCGATGCACAAAGAATGATCTTGGTATTTTCTCTGTATTAAATCTAATTTTTGTGACAAACCCCACCCCACTCGGTGTGAGGGCCTTTAACTTGCCAGATAATGATGTAATCTTCTCTAAAAAATCCAACTTTTTCCCAGCTTACACCTTTGTTCTGTACAAGGTTCCCCTCCCAAGCATAGCTTGTTTAATAGTAATTTTTGGATGTTTCCGTCTCTTCTGGTAATTGCTCAGGTCTTTTGGATTTTATTCTCCCCTTTGCTGGTACTAAATGGTATTTGGATGTGAGAAGGGGGCTTAGTGCATTCTTATGGAAGTTGGGAAGAAGATTGTTGTTGGATCCACCTGGCTTTCTCTAGATCATCCCTAGAGCCCCAGATAAAGTGATGAGGTGTTCTGCTTTCTGGTCTGGTCCCAGTGAGGGCTCAATGGTTCTCTCTACCCTTGGAAGTAAGCTGGTGTCTTTATCACTGGCCTCTGCCTTCAGACGCAGAGCTGTCTCTTTTCCTAAACCAGATCTTTCCCAACCCACCATTGCTCTCAACCTCTCTGCATCTTCTCTCAAAACACACTAGTTTTTTGACACCATTTGTTTTCCAGCCTAGTCCACAGGGAGCCTGGGACATGCTATCAATCCCAGCTTGCCATCCAACTTCCACTAGCCTCCCACTCCCCAATACCATCATTCCCATATTGCATGGGATGTGGCCCTGAGCTGAAGGCTTTTATTTTCCTATGGCCATGGAAAATTACAAAATATGGCCAGGAAAGTGAGTCCTTAGCCTTGTTTTCCCCATGCTTTAGAGATGTTGCTAAAGTTCCCCAGGCGGTCAGTTGACTTAAAACAAGAACAAGGTCATTAGTGTCTGACGTCCTCATGCTACCTTCCCCCTCTGCCCATCATTACCCTGGTCGAAAGGAAATAACTCAGAATTTGAACCTTCTCTAAGTCAGATCCTTCTTCTATCTACGGACATAAGCCTCTTCCCCAACTCATTGTTGGCAAAGGGACTCTTCACACTATGCAAAACATCTTGTGATTGGATCCTTTAGGCTTGATTCATTGTCTGCTGAATAGGAGCTCATCTATTAACATAAACTGCATTTTAGACCTTTAACTTGTTGTATAATCCAGTTTGGCTATCAGGAGCTTAATTTAACCTCCTCCGTATGGTGGAGCTGTTAAGAGCACAAGCTCTGATCTCCGCTCCACTGTTTACCAGATTTGTGACCTTGGGTAAGTTATGCAACCTCTCTGTGCCTCAGTTTCTTTGTCAGTAAAATAATAATAATAATAATACCACCTACATCATAGGGTTGTCTTGAAGATTATACGAGGGGGCATATGTAAAGTGCTTAGAACAGTGACTGGCACATAGTAACCACTGCAAAAACGGTGGCTGCTATTATGTGAATTTCTCCTGGAACAATTCTAATGGAATATTTCTGGAAGGGAAGGAGGAGGGGCAGCATGTCGGGAGGGCAGGGAGTTGATGGGGAGGTCAATGTCAGGAAATGCAAGAGGAAATTGCATAAATATATTTTCAAAATATTATTTCTGTTCTACTTCCATGAAACAGTTAAAGAGTAATGGAAGGCAACATATAATTAAGCACTAAATTTTATTCTTCCTATGGCATGCACTGCCAGTATTCAAATAAAGGAGAGAGGAGATGAATTTTAGTGGCAGCGTTCAGGGGAGTTTTTATAGAGGTCCAGGAAATGACAGGATAGGTAGGGTTTGGATGAATAGAGAGGGAGTGTGGAGCCTGCAAGACATAAATGGAAGGATTTTTATCTTTATAGGCAATATGTGAAATTGAGTGGACTTTGTTATTGTCTTTGGCGACTTCTTGATTATATTCCTTGAAGACGGTTCAAGGGAATAAAAGCCAATGGATTAATAGCTTTCTCCTTGAGTGGAGGTGAGACTGAGTCAGTCTGTGTAGCCTTGTCTAATTGGCAAGCGGTGGGCTAACTAAGGTGGTCATTTGAATGTTCTCTTGGAATCCGATTCTGTGAGGATGAGGGTTATCGGGGGACTTTTCAGTTTCCCTTTTTAAAAGGAGTGGTAGGAGGGAACTGGTGTGCTCTGAGCAACTCCAGAGCCTATCAGCCCATGACGATGAAGGCTGTCCTCTCTCCCTAGCCCCGTCCCCTCCTCTCACCTTTCTCCCAGACCAGAGGCTGACCCCGAAGACTCTATTTCACCCCGGAGCTTCCCTCAGGCTTCTCTTTGTCTTGCAGAAGGCTCAAGTCCAGAATGAATTTTAAGTAATTTTCTGGGAAGAAATAAGTTATGGTAAGAATATTGGGTAACCCCTTTCCAATCTTAAACCTTAAACTGTCAAGACCAGGATGTGATGTGTCCAGTCTAGGATAGAACATTATTCCTGGAAAATAAAAACATGAATAAAAGTCCTCTTTAAGATTAATTCAAGGCCTCTAGACAATTTTTGTGGCTTCTTCTACTTTTTTGTTTTGGATATGGAAAAGGAGAGAAAAATGGGGAATGGACTGTAATTTAATCACCTTGGATACAATTGTTTCTTCTAATTATAGCCATGCCAAAAATTCAAGTTAGTCAGCTTTTTAGTGATTCTCCTCTTATTACCATACTCAGGAAAAATCAAAGGCACAATTTTCTACTTAGAGTTCCAACAATGCCTTGGTCTCTAGTGCATTAGGCTTAATATTCTGTGTTTGGGTGCCAGTGTTACTATTTATACACTTGTCTCCCTAAGAGTCTCATGATTATTTTTAAGAAGAGGAAAAATCCGCGGAGTAACAAAGTCTATCAGCAGGAATTCTAATCTCATTTTAGAATTCTATAAGAACTTGTCATTGAAAAGGCAAACTCCCCAAAATTCTATCAAGGGGGCTTGCCAAAATCCCAGCAAGTGTCCTGAGAACTGCCAGAGCAGCACTAGTTGCTAGACAGATTTTAATGTGTGCAAATCCATTAACAAAAATCTCTAATTAAAAAAAAAATCAATGGATGCCTATGACATTAACCAGGAAAATCTAATAGAGAGCCATTAAACTTTTTTCTATTCAATTAACTTGAGCACAACATGATGGACTCAACAGATACTTTAATTAGATGCATATGAAAAGAAATTTTGCAACATTAAACAGACCCTCTATTTCAACTGATATGAGGAAAACTGCAGTAAAGGATTTGCTCAAATCCCTAATGACTGGTAATTTCCTTGAGAGGGACATGAATTCTTAGACAACATCCTTACAAATCAATCCTTCCCCCAAGAGACTGTCCTTTGTCAAGAAACAGTACATTGTGCTGCCTCATTCTTTCTCAATTCTTCTTCTTCTACTTCTTCTTTTTTTTTTTTTCTGGGCAAGATAGTCAGGTGAAAAGCACAAACGGCAAGCTTCAAGGGATTGTTTACCAAACTCACTATTCCAAGTACTTCACAGTAAAAATGGCTCTAAATAAATGGCTCTAATTTACAGGGTGAATATGAGTTCAAGATTCCCCTGGACAATCTCAGTGTATGCTTGTTGTCTTGGCATAATTATTAATAGTACTCCTTTTTGCTCTAAATAGTGTCCTGGTTTGGAAAATAAATTGTACAGTCATCCTAGTAATTTATCAACCATCCCCAGTATGTGTTTCACACTACTGAGCTAGCCCTTTCAACTATTGGTGGAAACACAAAATTTTCCTGCAGAAAAGAAGAAGTGAAAGTTTGAGAAATTGATGAGTACCCATTACTCTCATTCCAGAGGCGTGCAAATTGACATTTTGTCTCCCTCCTCATTTAGTTATCTTCATTTTTCTTCCTGCCCCTCTCCCCAATGCTTTTACATTTAGGATTAGTCTTGAAATCTTGTGAGTGAATACATAAACCCACTGCATAAAACCCACTGCAGAGGTTTTCTAATCTAAGATGGTTTTGTCCTTTTTAATTTAAAGAGGTATCATCTTCATCTAAAACAATTTACTAACAACGTATTAGGTATGCTTGAAGTAGAGGGCCATATATACAATGTTGCAGTCATTATGTAGCCAGAGTCCAAGACGGCAAAAGGCCACAATGAACTCTGTTTCCTGATAGTCACCCTTGTGTGGTTCCCTCTCCATCCACCATTGGTCTTTGTGACCAATAAATGGTGGTTTGTCATTCCAAGATTAGGTAATACAAAATTGCTTTTTCTATCTTGTGTGCCCTACTGCTTACCTGATCACCCTCTGTCTTGCAGACCACCTACTCTGGAGGAAGGCGCGTTGGGAGCTATGTTGTAAACTGCCCTAGGAAAAGGCCCACATGCAAGGAGTGGAAGTCTCTGGTCAACCACAAGCAAGAAACTGAGACCTGCCAACAACCACGTGAGTGGGCTGGTAGTGGATTCTCCAGCTCCATTTGAGCTGTAAGAGGACTGCAGTCTTGGCCAACAGCATCACTGAAACTTAGTGAGAAACCTCAAGCCTGGACCACCCAGACCCCTAACCTTCAGAAACTGTGCGAGAGAACAGATGTCTGTTGGTATACAGTGTTCAATTTTGAGGGAAATTCATCATGCAATAACAGCTCCTGGGGGAATGTAGTCACATAAGATTAACATGATGTCCAAAAAAGTCAGTACCAGGAGCCTTGAAATAAATGGAAATAACATGGACATAATCCATTCATCTTTTCATTCAACAAATATTTATTTATCACAATGTTCCAGACACTGTACTAGACACTGTGCTAACTACTGAAGATACGGAGTTGAATACTTTCCTGCATGGAGTTTAGAGTCTAATAAAATCTGGGGAAGACAAAAAAATTATCAGTCAGTGTCTGAGTGCTTGTCTATTTGGAAAAACAAATATGTGAAAGTAGATGTAAAGACATTAAGTGTTAAATATATGGTGAACATTTATAATTCTTATATCTACTATGTAATTTATGCATGTAAGTATACACCACTCAAAAACCCAATGATTCACTTCGATGATGGATAGGAAAATTTGACCTTCCTTAATACATTTAGGAATGTTCTTCTCAGCTTGGAGAATAACCAAATTAATTCTATGCTGTTTAACACGGGGAGGAACTTGCATATTCATATATGATTGATTGCTTGGATTTAGTTGAGTACAGAACACATGGTGATTACTTTTGTCTGGTGTTAATTAACACGTGACTTAACCAAGATGTAGAGGGGTGGGAGGCAGAGAGGGGAACTAGCTCCGAAATTTTTGTATAGCTTCTTAATTTAATCATAAAAATGGGAGCTGTGGCTATTTAATCTTAAATTCCAGATCCAATACTGACTTCTTCAGTGGTCTAAAAAAGGCAATTTGCTGCCTTCCATTTTTAGCCATTAGTGTACCTTAAACGGAGATAATAATACTTCGATAGCCATTATCAGGAAGGTTTCAAAAATAAATTTCACAGTGCTGGGTAAGACTTACGCAGGAGAGAATTATTACCTAACTGAGAATGTGTCCCCTCCTTTCCTGTGCTGTGTCATCACAGTTTTAAGGACATTCATGGCTGTGATTGTGTGGTCCACATCCAGTAAGTTGTGGTTCTGCTCGTTTTCAGAGTCACGGTGGATTTTCCTACAAGGTAGGACATGACTTCTACTCGAATTACCACGGATGCTTTTACTCCTCTCACTCATAAAGAATCAGTGCTGACAACTCCAAAGTAATCACCATCCTTTTCATCTTCCCTTTTCTCCCCAAAGCTTAACCTAATAATAATAACCATTTTAAAGCTTTCTCATGGGAAACTTGGGCATGACTAGAAGGGAAATCAATTGTTCTTAGGACAGCTATTATTGTAAGAATTAATCACCGCTATTTGCAATTACTGTACCATACAATTATCACTAATATTTATGCCGCTCTGACTGCTGCCAGAGATTGCATTGCCTTTGCTGCTATAACCCAGAACAGAGAGGCAGAAGGAACAATAAATGAAACCGAAGCCCCGAGATGACAGGTTGAGGGGCTCCGATGCTCCCAGTGTCAAGCCAAGATGTATGAAACAGCCACTGCCTGCTCGTGTCAAAACAGCAACCCACTCAGAGCTGGAAGTTTTCCTTTGAAAGAAACAAAAAGAATTCAAATAGGCTGGAGAGGATACAAATTAGAACCATTCTCAGCCTTAAAAGTCTTTTTTACGAGCTTGCATAACTCATCCTAAAGCATATGTTTCTTTGTCATACTCCCCCCACTCCCAAGAAAACCTTCCAAAAAACACCTGCCACTCCCCCCGCCCTGGTTGTGAAGTGAGCCTTCTGCAGGGCACCAATTGGACCGTCCATGGTGACAGACCACGGCGGACTGTCCGTGATAGTGAGAGATATTTAGAAGACAATAAGTAGCTAGGCATCAAATTTCACCAAACAAACAAAGGGTAAGCCTATTTTTCTCATCTATTGGTCCAACATCAATTTATAATTTAGAGATATTGAAAACATTTTCCACTTTTGGCTTTTGAATAACTTCAGTTTTATAAAAAAAGTTGAAAAGTTATATAAAAGTATCCATATAACATTCACCCAGACTCCCCCCCCAATCACAGTGCAGTGATCAAAATCAGAAAATTAACATTAGAACAATGGTATTATTTAATCTACAAACCTGCAAATTTCACTAATTTTCCAGTTACCCTCCTTTGTTTCTGACCCAAGATTAAACCCAGGATCCTACATTGCATGCAGTTGTTCTTAGTCTACCTTAAACGGGTACAGTTCCTCAGTCTCCCAAACCTACAGCGCAATCTCACTGCTAGGATATTGACATTGATATGGTCAGGAGAAAGGACACTTTCGTCAGCAAAAGAATCCCCTTTTTTCCCATTTTATAGCCAAACACACTTCCCTCCTCCCCTACTCTCTTCTTAACCTTTGGCAACCACTAATGTGTTTTCCATTTTTATAATTTTATCATTTCAAGAATGTTTTATTTGGGCTTTTAAGAATAAAGCTGCCATAAAGATTCCTGTACAAGTTTTCGTGGGAACATAAGTTTTTATTTCATGCAGTGAATGCGCAGAAGTGCAATTGCTACGTAGTATGGCAGTTGCATGTTTAGCTTTTTAAGAAACTGTCAAACTGTTTCCCAAAGTGGCTGCATCATTTTGCATTTTGATCTGCAATGTACGAGTGATCCAGTTTTTCTGCATATTCACCAGCATGTGGTATTATCACTATTTTTTATTTTAACCATTCTGATAGGTGTGTAGTGGTATGTTATGGTGGTTTCAATTTGCATTTCACTTTTGACTAATGATGTTTAGTATATTTTCCTCTGCTTATTTGCCATGAATAAACCTTCTTGGGTGAAATTTGTCTTGTAGACACAAAAATCTTTCTTCCTTTTTTTACTATCTTTGATTTTAGTGTCAGGATAATACTAGCATCACGAAATGATTAAAGAAATGTTTCATCCTTTTCTATATTCTGGAAGAGATTGTTTAGAGGTGGTGTTAATTCTTCTTTAAACATTTGGTAGAATTCCATAGGGAAACCACCTGGGCCTGATGATTTCTTTTTTTGTGCATTTTAAAATCATTAATGTCATTTCCTTAATAGTATTAGGACTATTAAAATTTATCTATTTAATATAGAGTGTATTGTGATTGCTTGTGTTTTTTGAGGAAAGTGTTTTCATCATTTAAATTATTAAATTTATGTGTGTAGATTTGTAGGTAGTATTGCTTTGTTATCCACTGGATATCTTCAGGGGAAGAATTTTGACGGTTAAAAAGTCTGTTTGCTTGGAACCTTCCAGAAACAGCGGTAGCCTCTGCTGCCCCAAACACATGTATTTTGTGGCATTATCTCCTGATCTCTGTTCAGTGCCCAGAACGCATATCAAATAGCTAGACTCCATTGTGATGTATCCAGCCCTTAACAGACTGCATTCTTGGGGGAGCCACTGCATGCTTTAAATTTTGAGAATCTCTCTACATTGGGTCATCGGTCCATTTTCATGTTTTGAATCCCAGAGCTAGGTCCTGAACTTTCTAGAGGTAGCTGATAGAAGCTTGGAGATGATGTGTGCTTTCTGCCACTTTCAAATTGCTCTTTTCTATGGAGGGTTAATTTTATAAGAGACAAAACAAACCCAGATATTTGCTCAATGCAAACCTTGTTGCTATTGAGTGGTCCTCAAAGATATGAATGCATCATAGGGTTAATTCTGCATGGAGATTTCTCAATTATAATATTTCTCCTTTTTTTACATACTCGAGAATTCCAAGATTAGATTAAACATGTATTTCCTGACACTCCTTTGTTTCTCCTAACCCCGTTTTCTCCAGCCTTCTGCTTGGCTGACCATAAGAGATGTTCTGGAGTCTTTCCCATTGACCTCATGAAACTTATCCTTTAT
This sequence comes from Varecia variegata, assembly GCA_028533085.1. Taxonomy (NCBI): domain Eukaryota; kingdom Metazoa; phylum Chordata; class Mammalia; order Primates; family Lemuridae; genus Varecia; species Varecia variegata. Next base: position 4,516,602 of record CM052451.1, on the reverse strand, counting down.
TAATACCCCCTGGCATGCAACAACTTCAAGGTGATAGGAAAACAGGAATGGCATTAATAATTTATAACTGAATAACTAACTAGAACAGAACGGACCAGTTTCCTTCACCTCCTTACCCTCTCTTGGCTGCATGGGGGAATTGCTCGTGCCAAGCAAAATGGGGCAAGGACACCAACCCAAAAGGCAGAGATGGAGCCAAAAATCAGAGAGAGGAGGACAGCTGGGTTTTCTGATACCTGTTTTCTAACCAAAGAAAATTAGAGAACTCTTTATAAAACTACTGGTGAATAACAAGGGATCGTGAAGATTATCTAGCTTGGTGCTCTCTTATTCATATGAGAAAACTGAGGCTCAGAGAGATAAAATAATTGGTCCAAAATCACACAGGGACCTGATAGATGGTTCAGGGTTTTTCTAGGACAAAATAGAGTCATTTTGAAGAAGCAATTTAAGGGAAGTATCGTGTGCCTTGAAACTAAGATTTTCACCTAGGTTTATCCTGGTATTTTCAGGCTTGACATTTAATCCTACCAGAAAGGAGAAAAAAAGATGTGTAAAACTACTTTAGAGTTTTCTGCAAGATTCTCATTAGTAGGGCAATGGTTTTCCTCTGAATTCCTAGGCCTGTAGGACACATATAACCTGTCCCCTGGACCTGCAGATCCCTCAAGCCCACACAGTATCCCAACTAATTCCTTTCTGCACGTGGTTGACACCTATGTCCACATCAGTCTGCTGGAAGTTTTCATACACGGACTCGAACAACTAACTTACATTATATTTCCATAAGAATCTCCCAAACTAGATTAAGGTACATTGTCAACAGAGACTACATGTTTTAATTCTTTCTAGACCCACAGAGCCTAATTTTCTATTCATGCCATAACAGATGCTCGATAAGTATATGTTAATCTACTGAGGAGTGCTTATTTTCATGAGTGTCTATGACTTCTCGGTCTCTCACTCTCAATTGAACTGGATGTAGAAAAATAATCCCATAGTCTGAGGAGCTGGGTCTAGAAACACATAAAGCCCGATGTATATGAGGGTCCTCTTGAGAAACTTAGTATCTCCTCCAGTATTAATTAATTATTTCTGGATTTAAAAAAGTCTTTGAAGTTTACATTTGTGCCTTTTTTCAAGACACTTACAAGCTCACACATAAAGATGTAAATGTTATTCAACTATCAATTGCTGAAAATGTTGCTATCCTATTAGAGAAGCAGCTAATGTAAGGGCAACTGAGTTGTTAAACAAGTTCATTCTGAGTGACAGATCTGTATTCTGATAGCATAGAGAATCCTATAATGTATTAAACTGTTTCCAATAAGACCTAATGAATGCATTACAGTTAAAAATAATTCAATCTGCCTGATGATTGATTTGAACCACAAGGTAGAGACTGACAGCTAAGTTCCTTTTCTCTGTCTCAAACATTTTCCCTGCAATGAAGATTAATTCCTTGCATTGTGTTGGAGAAATAATAATAGAGTCATAAAACATAACAGAACAGGAGGAAGCTGACAAAGTATGTGTTTGATTAATTGTCTTGATGGATTATAGGTGTTGACTGAAGTTTTTTTTCTTTATTTCCCAATGCTCATTTTTCAATATTTGAAGATATACTACAAAAATATATATATTTACCAACCCCCCAAGTCTATGAACAAAAACTGAAACACAAAAGGCACCTGTCAGAAGTACTCCAAGCATGAAAGTTTAATATCTGTTTGGAGAGCCTTTAGGTGATTGTAGGCTGATTGGTTTAGCTTGTCAGCCAGGACAGGAGGACCATTAATAGAACAGCCTGTCACTGAACACCTTTGGACTCTCTCTTCTCAAGTGACGTCTGGCTTCTCTTTTGCAGGACGGAAGTTCTGAATTTCTCAGAGAAAACCCAAGAACTATTTTCAGTGGCACCTGTCCCTGCATTTTCTTTAACCCTGGTTTCAGCTCATGGGATGCTCTGAGGATCTCAGGGGTAGGAAGTTGGGCTGCAGACTTAAGAACTGGCCATGAGCTGTATCCAGTTGGTGGAAGCAACATCAGAGATTAAGGGTTTCAGAGCCTTTTCTCTTCTGTTCTGTGTTGTAATCTGAAATCTTGGGACTTTCCCTGCCTGTCTGGATTTATTCACTCTTTCATTCATTTATTTTTATCATTTGTCTACTATGTGCTGGAATACAGCAAATAACATGAGACACGTGATTGCGGTCCTCAGAGAATTTTCAGCCTATTTGGAGAAACAGACATGAACCACGTCATTTCGATAAATTGTGCTGATTGTTATGACAGTGGGCATTCAGGGCACTGTAGGAACATATATCGGAGATGAGTAAGCCTAGCCTCCAAAGCGAAGGAAGAAAGATCACATTTCATCAGAGATGTTTAATCTAAACTCTAAATATTGAGAAGGATTTAGCCAGGCGAAGTGGCATTATTGGGTGACAGGTAGTTGGTTTACTTCTTCCTTATTCAAAAAGCCCAAATATTGACAGTTCCCGCTTGAGTCATGCTGGAGCAGCTGGTATGAGATGAACCTTCTACAGAAAGCAGTGACAAACTCTGGACGAAATACAAACACCTACTCAAAGTCACCGAAGAGAAGCCAAAGGCAGGAAGAAACTTGAGCAGGTTCACCACTGAGGAAGGAAATCTCACTGGGTGAGATTTGTGATTGTATTAATACAGATTTTCCTCCAGGAGCACATGGTGCTGGACCATTAGAAATGAAGCAGAAATAGTCAGTTTTATTGGCTGCAGGTGGCTGGAAATTAAAGCGGAAGAGGAGGAATCCGCAATAAAGCGTGAGCTACAAAGGGGGTGCTGCCATTTTGCTTATAAGATCCCCTCAAAGACTGGGCTGCCCCTGAACTGCACACGCTCTGTGAAGATTACAAATGCTCAATAGAATGCAACAGAATTGCAGCCGAAAAGGCAGGGCAAGAAATGTCTCCTGCTGCCTTGTGCAGGAGATAGTAATACCAAGTTTAGGGTTTCAGTCCTGTCTATTTTGAGGTCTTAAAGAGACCTGCTTTGCTTGTACATTTAAGCTTTCCAGAGCCTCATTACTCTGAAGATTAAGTCCCAGGCCTGGTCACAACTGTCTCTGCCCTGCTTTTGGAAGAGATGAGATCCTCCTTATATATCTTCGATGAGGCCCTCTTGCTGTCACTCTTAGCTTCCAATTGGCTGTTACTCTTCCTTAGGTTTTGATTATCCCTTTCCAGAGCTCAATTAGTTACCAGTTCCATTGTTCTTATAGTTACTATTTCAAATTTCTCCAATGCCTAATAAACTGTGTCAGGTAGTACACTCTCTTCTGTTGACATATCAACCCAATTCACCGCTGGTGGAAGTTCTAGCAATTGGATCACCAATTTTGGCCAGGGGCTATCCACCTCTGTTAGTGGGACCCTCCTTGCAGTAAATGATCCAGCACAAAAATGCCAACTTAATTGCCTCTGTCTCTGATCACCCAGTTACCAACTACAGGTGAGTCCCTGAGTTACGGATGAAATATGTTCCTGAGCACGTCTTTAGTCAGATTTGTACATAACTCAGATCCCTGATGAACAGGGCACATATGATAACAATAATAATAATATTATAATGGCTTATGTGTGACAATAATAATACAGTGTAATACTGTAATGATAATAATATCCCTGTACTGTAATAATAAGTTACAGAAACTGTTGTGCTCTTTCTTTTAACTCAAACACACAGAACATAAAAATAAATTCATACAAAAAGTTTAGATAGGTGATAGGAGAAAGTCCAAAAGAGAATATTAAAGGTTAACACTCACCTAATGTTGCTTCAGTGTCTTGCTCACCGGAAGGGGCATTTTTGAGGCAAGCTGACATTAATCGGAAGATGATGATGGAGAGGACGGAGCGGGTGCTGGAGAGTCAGGACTTGATCCTGGTGCTGGGGGAGAGGAGCTCACCCCTGAAGTCAGTTTCTTGAAAAAGGTGTCTCGGGCTATTTGCCCAGCCTATTGCTCTTTTTCATCATAAATAGCTTTGCAGCAGCTGATGTTCTCACTAACCGCACGGTAAACCTTTGTAAACTCAATGTTTACTCAATGTTAGGATCTTGCTCCTCCAGCATAGCAAATCCTGCTTCAATGAGACGAAGCCTTCAGTTAATTCTTTTGTCATAAACTGTATTAGTTCTGAGCCTTCTGATTCTGTGTGTTCTTGTGTTTCTATCAGCCGCTTCTCTATCTATCTATGAGACTAGCTGCTAGCCTAAAGATGCTGTGCCAACCAATGGCCTACACCATGTGGGTTTGTTCACATGTGTAGAAGAAACCAGTTCTGGAATTATTAATTTAATTATTTAATTATAAATTATCCTATGGGGAGTGTTGGGAGCCCATTCATAGGTATAGAACACCATAAGCCAGGTCATCCGCAAGCCATGGACTGCCTGCATTGACATTTATAGTAGTAGATTCTCAGACAGAGTGTAGCATGCGGGATGTTTGGGGACAATACCTTTAGGATAAAACCTGTGAAAGACAAGGAGCAGGTGCAGGATCTGCTAGAGAAAATGTTCCTTAGGCAACCAGGAACCCTGGAGCAAGAAAGCTCTTCAGAATTGCCCCCCATTGTGACAAGATAGCCAGGTCTTTATATACTCATATCAACCAGTCATTGTATGTAGGCCACCCACAAAGGTCTTGGACTTGTGGAGTGTGGCGCTTGGTAGCTGAGGCCATCCCTAAAGCAGTTGGCAGCTAACGGCTATCTGCTAATGGTGCTTTCAAAACTGGGGCCAACAGGTCCTTCCATGAAAGGGGATCTGGGTGGTTGATCACAGTGTTTATCACAAGCTACATTCACCATCTTGGCCTCTGCAGGGATAAACCTAATGGTAAAAGCCAACACTACAAACAGCAGGATGGAAAGGTGGAAAGAAGCTAGTTCTTCGAGCCTTGGAAACACCTAGCTTAAGAATTCTTATTAGGATACTATGGATATCTCATCATTGTAGCCATTATTGGCTGGATTTTCAGTTACTGGCCCTGAAAACATCTCAACATATAGGGGAGAAAGAGAAGAGCAGGGTAGCATGCTGCAGGCAGAGGAAACATTTTGTAAAATAACCAAGATGTGAGAGAACACAAGTGTATGAAGAACTGAAAAATGTACAATATGGGTAAAGTACATAGTATGCAAGATAGAGAGGAAAGAAAGAAAGCTGGAGAGGTAAGCAGAAGGGAAATCACAGAGAGACTCTCAAAGTTCACCCCGCAGTTGACTTTATCTTGAGGGCAATGGAAAGCAACAGCAAGGATGTAAGCAGGACATTGACACAAGATTGTGCTTTTGAAAGATCTCTCCAGCTCCACTAAAGAGCTGAGCATGGAGGGGCCCAGGCAAGGCACAGGGAGACCTTTTAGGAAGTAATTGCTGAAATCCTGTGATGGGGGCTTGGACTAGAGTGGTGGTAGTAAGTGCACAGAATAAGGGTTAGAACTAACTACTCTTGGCCACGAAGTCAATGAGGGAAAACTTTGATTCGGGGATGATCCCATTGTCCCTGGCTTGGGCAGAGGTGCGTAAGCACTCCTTGAGTTGTAGCCTCTGGGCTCTGGAGCTGGACTCTGCATGTCCTTCTTGACTGTGCTACTTCTAGGCTGGGTGTCCTTTATCAGTTTTTTGCCATTTTTGTACCTCAGTTTTCAAATCTGTAATATGTGGTTCAGTATCTGCCTTAAAAGCTTGTTTGAGGACAGAATGCATTAATACAGGTGAAATACTTAGGACAGGCTTGTCCATGATAACTTCTCAATGCACACATATCTCGGAGATATTGTGCATTCGGTTCCAGAACACTGCAATAAGCTGAATATTGCGATAAAGTGAGTCACAAGAATTTTTTGGTGTCCCAGTGCATATAAAAGTTATGTTTACACTATACTGTAGTCTTTTAAGTGTGCAAAGAGCATTATGTCTAAAAAATGTATATGCCATAATTAGTAATAAAAAATACTTCATTGCTAAAAATGTCAACGATCAGCTAGACTTTCAGCAAGTCGCAATTCTTTTGTTGGTGCAGGATCTTGCCTTGATAGGCCTTGATATTGACTGCTGACTGATCAGAGTAGAGGTTGCTGAAAATTGGGGTGGTTGTGGCAGTTTCTTAAAATAAGACAGCAATGAAGTTTGCTGCATTGCTCGACCTTTCTTACTTTTATAAAAGATTTCTCTGTAGCACGCAATGCTATTGGATAGCATTTTAACCCCAGTAAAACTTCTTTCAAAACTGGACTCAATCCTTACAAAACCTGCCACTGACTTATCAACTAAGTTTATGTAAAAGTGTAAATAGTTGTCATTTCAGCAATGTTCACAACGTCTTCACCTGGAGTAGGTTCTATCTGAAGAAATCACTTTTTTTTCTTTTTGTTCATCCATAAAAAGCAACTTCTCATCTGTTTAAGTTACATCATAAGATTGAAGCAATTCAGTCCCATCTTCAGGCTCCACTTCTGATTCTAGTTCTCTTGCTATTTCTACCACATTTGCAGCAACTTCCTTCACTAAAGTCTTGAACCCATCTCAAAATCATCCATGAGGGTTGGAGTCAACTTCTTCCAGACTCCTGCTAACGTTGATATGTTGACCTCCTCCCATGAATGTTCCTAATGAAATCTAGAATGGTAAATTCTTTCCCAGAGACTCTCAGTTTACCTTGCTGTTTCCTCAGAAGAAAGAGATTCCATCAGAGAAATCACTATCTATGGCAGCTACAGCCTTAGGAAATGTATTTCTTCAATAATAAGACATGAAAGTCATAATTACCCCTGATCCATGGGCTGCAGGACGGATGTTGTGTTAGCAGGCATAAAAACAGCATTCATCTCCTTGTACATCTGTATCACAGATCCTGGGTGACCAGGTGCATTTTCAATGAACAGTAACATTTTAAAAGGAATCTTTTTTTTTTTTTTTTTTACTGAGCAGTAGATCTTAACGCTGGGCTTAAAATATTCAGTAAACCATGCTATGAACAGATGTGCTGTCATCTAGGCTTTTTTGTTCCAGTTCTAGAACATAGGTAGAGTAGATTTAGCATAATTCTTAAAGGCTCTAGGTTTTTGAAATGGTAAAATGAACATTGGTTTCAACTTAAAGTCACTGGCTACGTTAGCTCCTAATAAGAGGATCAGCCTGTCTTTTGATTAAAATTACCCTCAGGGTAATCTTTAGGAGAACTCAGATCACATCTCTCCACTGCTACTAACCCCCAATAGTCTCCAATTATTAAGGAAAAAAAACTCAACTTTTATTATATTCCATAAACTTACTCTTGTTCGGTTCTCCAATCCCATCTCTCTCCACTATTCCTTTCATTAGTTAATTAGCTACACAAAGCTTTCTGTTCTTCTAATATGCCATTCCAAGTCCTTTGCATTTGTTCTTTCCTTTGTTCATTATTCAGATTTCAAATCTAACTTCATCTATTCAAAGAGGCCTCTCCTAGCCAACCCAGCTAAAGAAACCACTCGCCACCCCACCCCACACTCTAGTTATCTCATTGTTATTATTCTGTCTCCTTTACATCACTTCTTGGTTCTTAACACTTTCTTATTTATATTGTCTCCACCTTTTTTCCATAAAACACATACCATGGATACCTGCATATAAGTTCCTTAGAGAAGGAACTTTGCCTCTCTCTCTTTCTCGCTCTTTCTCTCTTTCTTCACTGCTGAATTGCTAGCACCTAAACAATATTTGCTAAATTGATTTTGATCAGTAAACATTTTATGACTGAATGAATGATGACTGACTGATATTTGAAGCCTGACCTGTACCGCTAAGACTTTATGTTCATACTTGAGAAAGTAGGAAGAGATATTAGACTAAATAAACAAACCAAGAGAATGTTGATAGAGGAAGAAATTGACTCCTCATATTTAAGCAAAGACAAAGAGAAAAAATGAGCTGCATAGAGGAAATACAAGATGGATGGAAAACAGATATATAACAGATACATTTGATAGAAACAGATATATTTGAGATATTTCTGTATATGTTATTCTACCCTGCCTTTTCACTTTATATTTTAAGTATTCATACTTCCTCACATCAATAAAATTCTGTGTAAACATAATATTTGATTGTTGAATAATATGCAATTTTCTATTGTGGGACCATAACTAATTTATCCATTCTACTATTCATCAATATTTAGTTTTTAAAATTTTTTTTCATAATGAATATGCTTATGCATTAGTATTTTGCAACATTTCTGATTACATTCTTCAAATGAACTCTTAGTAAGAGAAAAACTACTTAAAAGAGATAAATATTTTTAATGTTATCAAGACTTACTACCAAACGGCTTCTTAAGAAATTTTGTGCAATTTATATCCATGAAATCTACAAGAGTAACCATTTCAAAGTGCCGTCCAACATTAATAAAACTTATTTTATTTTTGTTCATTTAGAGGCAAAAAGTCTAATTTCAATATTTCTGTTTATGTTTATGTGTTCACTAGAGTCATTAATGTTTCATATGTTTGCATTATCTCTTGTATTTTATATATTTGTATGTTACCTTTTCTCTTTTTGGTCTTAGTGATGTCCTCATTAATTTGCATAAAATTTTTATATATCAAATGTATGAACCATTTATCCATATTTGTTTCAAATATTTAACTTACCTACAGATTTCAGAAAAAATATTTGACCTCATGTCAGCAGCATTAACGTTTCTGAAGCCAGGGTGTAAAACTAAGGCAGAATAGAACAGTATCTCCCTCCAGAGAGCAGAACATACCAAATGTTGACCCAGGTGGGAGAAGTAAAGCAAAGTGAATTAAGGATTTGCCTGGGTAGAGCTCAAGTGGGGCATAAAGGATTCGGGATTTTGCAGATCAAGAGGAAGTAACATTTGGTAAAGCAAGTGCCCAGCCGGAGTGTGCGGATTTTCCTAGAGAAACAAGGCCAGTCGTGACAGAGATGCCATATGCGGAGCATAAAGTAGCACTTTATCTTCAGTGAATGAAGGATTAGACCATCTTGGATGTCTTAGACACCTTCGTTTCCAACCTGCAGACTTTAACCTCACACATCGCTTCTCGGAGGTCATAACTATTAAGAAAATCCAAAAAGATTTTTTATCTAATGTCTGGAGAGAAGTCAGGGGCAAAGGGCAGATGCTAAAGAGAAGAAAATTGAATTCCAAGATGTCTGTGAAGCCAGAGAATTAAGAAAATATCTCCCGAAGAGTATTTTGGACGTGGGAGAGCAAAGAGAGAGCTGTGGAGATAAAGTCAGCAGTAGGGTTAGGACATGCTGTCCCAAGATACAGCACTTTGGAATGTTGAGTAATTGGACCTGAAGGACTTTGAGAAAACAGCAGAAACCGGAAGGTCATTCTCGTCTTCTACCCTTCTGCCCTGAAGCAGGTCACGACACCTAGGAAGGACTTTCTGACCTTTCCGTGAAGCAGGTCATAAGACTCTCATTGAAAACATACCTTCCCTACATATAGAGGCAAGGAACACCCTTCTCTCTGAAGACACAGCGTCAAAGAAAAGAATCCGAACAAATAGGCCTTGCTAGGTTTCCCAAGTTCATTGCCATTGGGTCACACCCCCTTTGTCTAGCTATGTTTCTTCATGACTGTCCACTTGTCATCAAACTTCGCATAAAAATACACAAGTTTAATTGTTTCTTTGGGTCTTCATTTCCTTAGGAGGCTCTTGTGTCACATAAAACTTATATTAAATAAATTATGATTTTCTTCTGTTAGTCCGTCTTTTGTTTTAGGGCCTCAGCCATGAACGCAGAGGGGTGAGGAAAAGGTAGCTGTCCTCCCCTGCGTCAGTCACGAGACTCTAGCAGTCACAAGATGGCCACTTTCCATCCTGCTTTCCCTCGTGGGTTAGCAGCCAAAGAAGAGCCTTCAAAGCCCGGACACCTGGGACGAGGAGAATCTATATTTTTCTTGCAAAAGCATGCTCATTGGCATGCTCAGTGATCTAGGCTAGCTGTGCACTCGAGAACTGGCACAGACGCAGGGACTCGTGCCCGGTGGATATGTCCCATTTCCCAACTTGCGTGGAGTGCCTTGAAATGACGCCCACTGAGAATGTCCTTATTAACACCACACCATGGCGCTAGGCTGTTTTCCCTTTAATTGATCTGAAATTTATTGTGTTAAACCTATTACCCAATTTCCTGAAAGATATTGCCACAACAGTGTCTTTCTCTTTCCAGCTCACTTGTGCACATAGAGCCAATTGTCATTCAGCAACGGGAAGAAAAAAAATAGCCTTCATTATCTCCCTTTTCTTACTTATTCATATTTCCCTCAGGCTTTTCAATGTTGCCCAAAAGAAGCTGTCTTGCTCTTAGTAATTCCATTCTTTTAATATCATGGAAATTGGCTTTAGGATGCAGTGCGTGAAAAGGCAAAAAGGACAAGCTTACTTTGGTTATTCCAAAATTAAACTTGTTCATGAAAAGGGAATTTGTTTTTGTCAGTTTGCATGAATACTTCCCTCTCCTCAAAGCCTATTTTCAAAAGAGTCTTAAGTCTGAGAGCTGTTTGTCATCCCTGCTCCCCACATCGCTCCTCCGCCTGCCCAGAATGTCCCTACCCTCTTTTCCTGCCATTGCAATCTCAGTCATCTCTGTTTCCATCTGATGCATTCTCAACATCACAATCACACTCTGAAATCACCACTGTACTTTCATTCGGTATCACAGGAGGCATATGAACATCATGCCTTCACCCATTCATCTATTATTTTATTCAACAAACTAATTAGAATCCCTGTTTATAAGCCAGACGCTAGGAAAATGCATCTCATTCATTCTCTCATGCTGTTCTAGGTAATTGCCTTGACTTAACTTTCCTTTTCCTTGTCCATTTATCTCTCTGAATTTTATGTATGTTTTAAAGAAATTGGTCAGTTTCATCTGGATTTCAAATGTATTACTTAGGATAATTCGTAATACATTAAAAAATCTCTATAGTTATTTCTCCCTTTTTAATTTCTAGTTTGTAGCTGCTTCTACCTTTTCATTTCTCCATTTTGTCTATTATTGTATTTTCTTTCTTTCTTCTTGGTAGGTCCTGACAGAAGTTTGCATGTTTTAATAATCTTTTGGAAGAATCAGCTTTCCATTTGTTAATCTTCTTTATTGTTTATTTATAGTCTAAGTTTTATTGTATCTTCTCTTATCTCTGTTATTTTTCTTGTGTCTTGCTTCTTTGGTTTTTTATTTTTATTTTTTTCTGTTTAACTTCCTGAAATGAATTCTAAGTTAATTTAACTTCCACCTTTTTTCTATCTTGATAATTGTATTCATAGCTCTGCATTCTTCTTTAAGCACTGCTTTAGCCCTATCTCACAAATTTGACTTTTAATATATTTATTATCACTCATTCTAAATATTTTCTAATTTTCTTAAATGTTTTCTTTTTAATCCAAGGGTTATTTAATGATTGTTATTTATTTTCCAAACATATTGCATTTTACAAAAAGGATATTTTATTTTATATTATATTGATTCCTTGAAACTTATTGAGATTTCCTTTATGTCCCAATATGGGACCAGTGTTTTTTGGAGGAGATGGGTCAATGCTTGTGTGTGCTTAAAGTTGATACTATCTCTCTTCGTTGGGTGTAGGTTGTTACTAATGTTCTTTCAATGTTCCAAAATTCTGCTTTTTCTTCTTGTTCCATCTTTTAACTTCTAAAAAGGGTTTTAAAATTCTCAGTAACTGTTATCTCTTTTTCTCAAAATTCCTGCCAGTCATGCTTGATATATTTGAAGACTGTATTGCTAGGTGCTGGTATGCATATGCAGCTATTGTATTATACCTTGCACAAGAATATCACATCCTCCTTTGAACATTATGCTGCTTTTGCCTTAAATATTATTTACTCATATCCTATGGACACAACCCTAGCTTTCTTTTTTGTTCATTTTTGTTTGAGATATTTTGAATTCCTTCTCTTTTGACACTTCCCTTCTTGTTTTAAGTATGTGTCTTACAGATATTTTATTTATTTTTTTAAATTTAGTTTTAAAGTCCATGTTTTTTCATTGGTGTGTCTAATCTATTTATAACTATTAATTATTATTATTCCATTATATTTTTAAAAAATTTTCCATTAACTCTTTTTTTCTCATTATTTATTTTCTTTTCTGGGTACAAAAAAACCCACTGGACTTAAATAAGGAGACACTTTATTTAAAAAGATGATTACAGTAAGGAGAGAAAGACAACTGTGATAGAGAAGACTCTTAGACCATAATAAGATTAGACATAAAGGGATTTTCTTTTATAGGAAAGAGTAAACAAGGCTACAAAGAACTAGGTACAAGGGAGTGGGATAGACAGGTAGAGAGAGGGAACAGTTGAGCAGGAAACATCTGTGCTTAAGGTCAGCAATTCTTGGGAGGGGCCGTAATGGAGGGGCTATGCCACTTTGCTAGCTGGCTCAGGATGAGGGAGAGTCAAAACAAAAGGGCCTGAGGGAAGGAGAGGTGGCTGACACAAGTTTAGTTGAACAAATCTGGAGGCATCACATTACCAGACTTCAAACTATACTACAAGGCTGTAGTAACCAAAACAGCATTGTACTGGTACAAAAATGGAGACATAAACCAGTGGAATAGAATAGAGATCCCAGATATAAAATCATCTACTAAGATCAGCCAGCTGATCTTTGACAAAGCAGATAAAAATGCACACTGGGGAAAAAAGCCCTATTTGATAAATGGCACTGGGAAAATTGCATAACCACATGCAAAAGAATGAAACAGGATGCCTATCTCTCACCACTCACAAAAACGTATTAGGATGGATAAAAGACTTAAACATAAGGCATGAAACAATAAGAATTCTAGATGGAAATGTCAGAAGAACTCTTCTAGATATCAGCCTAGGCAAAGAATTTATGACTAAGAACCCAATGGCAACAACAAAAATAAATAAATGGGATTTGGTTAAACTAAAAGGCTTCTGCACAGCTAAGGAAATAATCCACAGAGCAAATAACCTACAGAATGGGAGAAACTATTTGCAAGGTATTTGTCTGATAAAGGGCTAATAACCAGAATCTACAAAGAACTCAAGCAAATCAGCAAGATAAAAACAACCCCATTAGAAAGTGGGCAAAAGACATAAACAGATGTTTTCCAAAAGAAGATAAACAAATGGCCAATAAACATATGAAAAAATGCTCAATGTTACTAATAATCAGGGAAATGCAAATTAAAACCATAATAAGATATCACCTTACCCCAGTTAGAATGGCTTTTTTTAAATAGTCCAAAAAGAATAAATGCTCATGTGGCTGCAGAGAGAAAGGAATGCTCATACACTGTTGGTGAGACTGCAAATTAGTACAAATTCTGTGGAAAACAGTATGGAGATTTCTCAAAGAACTAAAAGGAGACCTAGCATTCAATCCAGCAATCCCACTAACTGGGGATCTACCCAAAGCAAAGGAAGTCATTCTATCAAAAAGACTTCAGCACTCAAATGTTTACTGCAGAAAAATTCACAATTGCAAAGATGTGGAATCAACCCAGGTGCCCATCAATTCTTGTGCTGAGTGGTAAAATGTGGTATGTGTATACCATGGAGTACCACTCGGCCATAAAAAATGACGAATTAGTGCCTTTGGCCACAATTTAGATGGAACTGGAGACCATTATGTTAAGTGAAGTATCTAAAGAATGGAAAACAAACGCCACACGTACTTGCTATTAAATTGGGACTATCTGATGAACGCACATGTGCACAGAGGGAAGTAATACTCATTGGAATTCAAGAAGGTTGGGAGAGAGGCAAAAACCTGTCTAACGGGTACAATGAACACTATTTGGGTGGTGAGCACACCTATATCCATGACTCAAACACTCCAAAAGTAATCCTTGTAACCAAAAACATTTCTACCCCCTTAATATTTTGAAAAAAGAAAATAACCTGCAATTTTGAAACTTCTAGTATTTTCTATGCCCCATGCTAATTTATTATACTTATGTATGTGCAAAAATGTGCTACATTAAGATTAATAGCTAATTTTTAAATATGTGCATATAAAATCTATCAGCATCAAAAAAATGTCTAGTCTGTAAAGACACTGTCAAGAGAATGAGAAGACAAACCACGGACTGGGAGAAAATATTTGCAAAAGACATATATATAAAGGCCTCCTATCCAAAACATACGAAGAACTCTTAAAATGGAACAATAAGAAAATGAACAACCCAAGTTTTTAAGCCAAAAATAGGCTAAAAACCTTAACAGACACCTCATTAAGCAACATATATTGATAGAAAATAGGCATATAAAAAAATAATTCCACATTATGCTTCAAATGCAAATTAACACAACATTCAGTTACCACTATGCACTTACTAGAATAGCCAAAATCCAGAACACTGACAACACCAAATGCTGATGAGGATGTGGAGCAAGAGGAACTCTCATTCATTGCTGGTGGGAATGCAAAGGGATCCAGCCAGTTTGGGAGACAGGTTGGGCAGTTTCTTCCAAAACTAAACATACTCTTACCCTGCGACCCTGCAATTGCTCTCCTCAGTATGTACCCAAAGAAATGGAAAACTTATATTCACAAAAAAGCCTGCATATGGGTGTTCATAGTAGCTTTATTTACAATTGCCAAAACTTAGAAGCAACCAAGATATCCTTCATTACATGAATGTATAAATGAACTGCAGTATACCCACACGGTGAAACATAATTAATAGAAGAAATGTTAAGAAGAAATGCTCTATCAAGGCATGAAAAGCCATGGAGGAATCTTAAATGAATATTATTTTATTTTATTTTATTTTTAAGACAGAGTCTCACTCTGTTGCCCAGGCTAGAGTGCCGTGGCTTCAGCCTAGCTCACAGAAACCTCTAACTCCTGGGCTCAAGCGATCCTCCTGCCTCAGTCTCCCGAGTAGCTGGGACTACAGGCATGCACCACCATGCCCGGAGAATTTTTCTCTATATATTTTTAGCTGTCCATATAATTTCTTTCTATTTTTAGTAGAGACAGGGTCTCGCTCTTGCTCAGGCTGCTCTTGAACTCCTGAGCTCAAACAATCCACCCGCCTTGGCCTCCCAGAGTGCTAGGATTACAGGCGTGAGCCACCGCGCCCGGCCTTAAATGAATATTATTAAGTGAAAAGAGCCACTCTGAAAAGGCTACGTACTGTGTGATTTCAACTTGCCTTTCTGGAAAAGGCAAAACTATGGAGACAGTAAAAGGATAAATGATTACCAGGGCTTAGTGTGCAGGGGAGAGCACAGAGGATTTTTAGGGTAGTGAAAATACTCTGTATGATACCGTGATAGCTATGTCATTATAAAGTTATTCAAATGCATAAAATGTATAAGAGTAAATTTTGATGTAAATTATGGACTCTAAGTAATAATGATATGTTAGTGTGGGTTCATGGAGTGTAACAAACATACCACCCTGGGAGGGAACGTTGATAATGGTGGAGTCTATGCATGTGTGTGGGTAAGGGGTATACAGGAACTCTCTGTACCTTCTGCTCAATTTCTCTGATAACCAAAAACTGATGTAAAAAATAAAGTTCATTAACAAAAGAAGGCAAGGGAATAATAAGCACAGAATTTAGCATTTGATCATCTTTCCTTAGAGAAGGCTGGAGGCTGGAATAGGGAAAGAGCGCACTGTTGATGCTAGGTTTGCTATGTATAATGTTTTAATCTTTAAATTCTTTGTTGTTCATGCTTACATTGATAAAGATAAAAAAGAAAGAAGTTGGAGAGAAGGAAGATAGAAGCACTTTTATGTATTGTTGTTAGGAGTATGTACAGTTGAGGCCAATTTAGAAGGCAATTGGGCTATATCTAGCCAAGAAATCCACATGTGGAAATTCATCTGGAAAATTGTTTCTCTTTGTATGCACATATATTGATACATGAATGCAAAGATAGGAATACAATGATACTTATTGCAGCATTATTTGTAACTGCAAGACAATGGCAATCATCTAATTATTCATCAATAAAGAAAAGGTTAACTGAATTATAATATGTAATTCCTGTGGAATGCTTTGCAATTGTTAAACATACATTTCACATATGCAAATAGAATTTTATTGAAAGGGAATTAGAAGATTTAAAAAAAACCATTTATCCTGTTTACCTTCACGGTGATGAGTGGAGAGGGAGAAAGGGAGATGTAAGTTTTTGTCTTGCATACTTCTCTCTGTATACTTTGTATAACAAAAAAAAAATGTGTTCTTTTATTAATTGGGCGATTTCTAAAGCATGCTTTTACTTGGCAAGAATCAATTCATTAATATATTAATTATAGTTAGGAAAAATATTGCCTACTTCTCAAATTGATTTGTACTCAAAATTATTTAATTCCCCTCATTCTCTTCCTCAAAGTCATATTCTTCTAATTGAGAAAGACATTAAAAATTACATATAGTTTGTCAAGACCCATGATTCCTCTGGAGGAATTCTTCACCTCATTAATGTGTTCTCTCCATCTTCCTCTGGACAAGGTGATTTTGATGGGTTCATTAAGGTCCCCTATCATAGGTCAGGTGGAAATTCGAGATCAAGAGCACATCAGGTTGTCCTATCAGGTGTTCACATGGCCTTCCATAGCCTAGTCACGTGCCAGGGTGATATCTCTCTTTTTAAAATTTTTTAATGGAATGCGGTAAGAATTCATCTCATTTGTTGGTGCTTAAGAATCCTGTGGAATATGACATAGTTCTCTGATTATCTCCAAAAGGTCTCTGGATCCATCTATTTCTCTTCAGCACTGTCCAAGCTTGTAGCATCTGATACCTCTTCTCCAGTCTCCCAGTGTCCACACTGTAGCCAGAATCACCTGTCTACAGAGCATCTCAAAGAACATCCCCACTTCCCTCCTTCAAAACCAATGCTTCACAGGTGGAGACTTTCAGATCTGACTGCAAACCTCCTTTGCCTGCCTCAATACTCATTCCACCCTCTCCTAGCAATACTTTCTATAACAGATTCCTGCCTGTTCCTCAAACATGCCCTCTCTCTCTCTTTATACATGTTCTTTTCTCTTCTCTTTCCATCATGGTGTGGTAAAAACCACTTAGGCCTTGGGTAAATCGTACATGAATTCAAACTCCCGCTCTGCAAATTCTGGCTAATTACTCAACAGAATTGGTCTTTAATTTCTTCATCTGTAAAATGAAATTAAAAATACTTAATCGGATATCTGGGAAGATCAAACCAATTAATACTTAGAAATCATTTATTTTATGGCTATCTTAATAAGTACTCAATCGATATTTGTTTAATCAATTCATACCATAGCAAGCAATAATTCAAGGTATTTACTTCCTCAGCACCTACCTGTTTGCTGTTATTCCAAGCAATTCAATATATCAATCCATTATTTACTACATTATTGGGTTGCATTACTGAGCTTGTCAAACACATGACTTAGATCACCATTATATATTTTTTGTATTCCTCATAGTTTTTAGGAAATTGTTAATAAGAAAGTAACTTAAGTGTCTATAAAAATCCACCCTTCCCCACTGCTCATTCATTGTATCATACTGCTCAGCTTCCATTCTCATACATTTTAGTTCTGAACATCATTTCAGATGAACTTTTTTGTTCAGTCTAATATGTTTACGAAAGTGATAAAACATGGTTTTAAATTGTACCATTTTAAATGTTCACCCTGCTAAGAAGGGAGACTAATTCTGATCCAATTTTCCTTAGTGACCATGTATCTTGGCATTTCTTAAAGAACACATGAATTCCCAAAATACCAGCTAACCCACTTCATGCAGCCACCACACACAGCTGTTTATCCAGTCTGCAAGTGATCGCTGGCCCTGCAGACAGAGTGGCTGACAAGACAACCTTGATCACTGACCTCTCCAGGCTCACAGCTTGACACTTGTGATACGCGTTGAACAAGTAATCACTGCAGAGTATGGTACACGTTACGAGAAAGGGTGTCCCAGGTCGGTGGGAACAGAGCAAGAGGGGGATCCACCTGAACAATTTGGGATTTAAGCCCCAATAGCCATTTCCTAAAAAAATACTCCTCCAGAAAACCTGTTTACTGCAGTTAAGCTGTTCCAAATCCTGAAAAAGAAAAGATGATTTTTTAAAAAATCCTTTAATCACTTGAAACACCATCTCAACCGTGTAATCTTCCCTGGAGCTCCTGGTAATTACAGCACATTTTCTCCCTCAGTTGTCAATGACAAAGTTCTTTTGCAGGCCATCGCTGTCCTGTTGTTAGACCAGAATTCTTCTTTTTTTTTAAACAAATCAACCAAAAAAAAAAAAAAAAAAAAACCCTTGCTACAGCTCTGATACTGGAGAAGGGACATTCTGCCTTGTCCAAGCTGTTGTCAGCGAAGTGCCAAACCCACAAGGGAGTAGCGAGCACAACTGCAATAGGAGCTATTTAAGCAGAGACTGACAGTCGTTGTTCAAGGACAACAGGGGATGATGGATTTATCCACTGAGTGGGAAGTTGAAAGAATGAGTGATCTCTGTTATCCACAATCCCGAATATTTAGAAGGGATATGGAATTATATACACATATATAAAATATGTGTGTGATGTGTACACACACACACACACACACACACATACACACACACAGCAATAACAGAGGCACAGACAGACACTGTTAAGAGTCTGGAGGAGCAAAAGATTAATTTCATTTCCACTTTATGGAAAATAGGAAAAGCTGTATGGAAAAGGCAGCAATTGAGTTGTACTTACAAGTATGAAAAAACTTGTAGTCTTGAAGTTGTATAGACAGCATTTAAGTGAAGAGAACATCAGGGACTATCAGCAAAGTCACAGAACAGGAAAGTACAGAAAATGCTAAGATCCTCCCGGTCCCTTGTGGCTGGAGCAGAAACTAATGAGAAGTGTTGATTGAGATAAACACAGAAGAAAAATTTAATTTTTCAAGTGACCCAAGTAAGGAACAAGGCTTTGTGATTCTAATTCATTGTTCCTTCAAAAGAATCTGATTCACATTCTATCATGATCTTTTCCAAAGAATATCCCTTTGGTCTGGAATGAAAACATATTAACATATATATATATATATTTCTATGCTGAAATGACTTTTTCTTCATGAGATCGAGGACTGGGAACTTGCCCAGAAATTCATTCTGGACACGTGATATATATATATATATATATATATATATATATAAATATATATCTCCACATGTGTTATGTGTTTTCATTCATCATTAGAGAAGACCTGATATATGATATAGTCCACAGTCCTTTTTAGCATCTTGGATGAACAAGAGCCAAAGTGGCTTATGACCAGAAGGGACAGGTGTCCCCTCATCAGAACCTATCTGCCAGTAAAACTGCTGGCATGATTCTGGATGAGCTCAAGAGGACATCACAGATTTCCACTCTTAGCTGCTTTCCTGGAAGAGGATCCCAACCACCAGCTATAAGTTATTGCTGGTGATTTACCAACAACATCAGCAAGCCTGCCTGAAAAATGTTTTAAAAATGGAGATCTATTTCCTGGAGTATCTAAGATCAGCAGTGTTGGTTTATCGCACTTGATCTACTATGACTGAAAGGTACCTCTGAGAATTTTAGGAACCAAGTTGTCCATCTAGAAATATGTGACATCTTATTCGATAATCATTAAATATCATGTCATAGAGCGACTATGAAAAAATGTTTAATTCTTTGATAACAAATTAATGAATGAAAACCCAAAGGTGGAACCCAGAACATAAAGATGTGGACTCCTCCTCTAAATGGCAAATGCAAATTTGCTTTGCAATGCTTTGAAAACCGGCCCAGCGCAGTGGCTCACACCTGTAATCCCAGCACTTTGCAGGACCGAGGAGGGAAGATCGCTTGAGGCCAGGAGTTCGAGAATAGATGATAACTATCATTCATTTAATTCATCCAAAATACATTTACTGCAGTATTGTTTTACACACTGAAAGTACAGCTGTACAAATAAACAGCAGAAATATCCCTGTCCTCATGGAGCTTACCTTATGAACAATAAATAAACCAGGCCAATGAAGAGTAGGTCAGATGGTGACCATAGTTATGGAGAAATAGAAAACAAAGGAGGATAAGGAGTGTCCAAGCAAAGGGGTTGGGGAAGGGTTCTACAATTTCTGTTTCACATAGGGTTGTAAGGCCAGGCCTCACTGATTAGATGATACATGAGCGGGAGGCTGAAGGAGCTGAGCAGCGAAGTCAAATTATCCATAGGGAGAGGATTCCTGGCAGAGGAAAGAGCACGATCAAACATCCCAAGTGAGAATATGTTTGGCATGTTCAAGAAACAGCAGGAGACTAGTTTGGCCAGAGTAGGATGAAAAGGAAGGAGAGTTGAAGGAGGTGAGACCAGTGAGGCTGCAGGAGACCCAGCTCACCCAGGCCCCTGCAGACCATTGCACCGATTTGACCTTTGCTCTGAGTGAGATGGGAGATCACCAAGGAGGTTAATGCAGAAGAGGGACAGGGTCCCATCTGTGCTTTGAAAGGACATCTCTGCCCACTGTTTTGGGTAGGGTCAGGTAATGGAAAGAACAGAAACAGGGAGGCCAGTGGGGAAGCCATTGCAACCATGCAAGTGAAGGGTGATGACTTGAGGCAGGCAGCCAGGGAGGAATGGAAAGAATTAGCTGGATTCTGTGTGCGTGTTGATGGTAAGGATTTGAGGGAGATCGCCTGTGAGTTGTGACAAAAGAGAATCATCACGAATGGCTTTGTCTTAAGGATGGAGTTGCCATTAGCTGACATGAGGAAGTCTGGCAAAGTAGCATCTGTGGTAGTTTGAGGCATGTCAAGTGAGAAGTTCCTATTAAACATTAAAATGCAGACATTAGGTAGGCAGAAGGAAGGAGGCATTTAAAGCTGGAGGGTGAGTTCACAGCCAGAGATGTCACACTGCTCATCAGGAATCTGGGATGGGATAAATCATCCAGGGAATCAATGTAGACAAAGAAGAGAGAACCTACTAAGCTGAAGAAGCCCCAAAGCATATATTATTCCAGCATTAACTGTGCAATCTCAGTCTTTTTGTTTTAAGACTATATTTATTATTTTTGGTTTGTGTGTCCTATGAGTGTATGGACCGTCCTCTTACATAGACATGACCGATGCCAACAACTCCTGGCTGATTCATTCATTTTCCATAGACTCTTGAGCACCTACAATGTGCAACGCTTTCTATTCCTCCACCAGAGCATCACTCCATTTTCTCGAAAACTTTTGAGCAAAGGTGAGATAATGGACATAGGTAAGGGCTCATTCTTCTCGTAGTCGATCCCTTAAATGCTCCATCTTTGTACTGGCCCAGTGTGTAATGGTCAATTTGTAGGTAAACAATCACCCCACCTCGGCAGGTGAGGCACAAAAGCCCAAATAATAAGACAAAGAACAAGTCATAGATGAGATAAAGACTGATCTGGAAAACCCAAGAACCTGCCTGCCCATTCCTTCAGCGGGGTGCTACAGCAGGCTGATTTTCTTTAGACTCTGGAAACATTAGTTCGATAAATTACTTCTATTCATTAAAGTAATTATAAATTCATGACTGTAATTTTAAAGTCATCCTTTTTTTGAACCTTCTGCTCCAATGACATCTGAGCGCTATTGATTGTAAATGTCAAATTAAATTTCTAGCCATAATTTCCTTGTGTTGGGATCAATACATAACCGAAAGAGCTTCTTTGATAGGACATTGAAAGTTATTCCTCATCCATGCATGTGACATTTTGGCAGTTTTCCCCCTTGAATATTTCAGTTAGATATTGGCAGCTTTCACTTCCTGGGTGCTACAGGGAAATACGGTCTGGCTTTATAAACCTTCACTTCCAGACTATGAAAAAGAGATGTAAGATCTTGAATCATATGCATATTAACTTAACTTTGAGCAAACCCAGATTTACAAAAGCTGATTAAGTTGCCGCAACTGTGTTAATTATTTATTGATCTTTTCAAAAAGTATTCCTAGTTTTTCAAAATAATTTAGCATAGATTTCCTTCACTCATCTATAAATGCATTACTTACAGCTTTATAAGGTATCATATTTTGCTCAGATTTTTAAGAAAAGTCTTTTCAATGAGTCATAGAGTTTAAGAAATTTAGAAAAATTGATTTGCTTAAAACATTACTTTGATATTCTAGTCATTTTTTCATTTATTCATTTATCGATGCAATCATTTTGGTAAACATAATTGTGAGTCTACTATACACTAGACTTGGAGTTAGCCAGGCGTGGGAGTTGTATGTACAGACCTAATCCTCTGCACACCACTAGTAGTGGTGGGGCCAAGGTAGACTCTGGAAAACAACCTTGTCTATAGTGGATGTTCATGTTGTTTGCCGACGGCTATCTAATGTAAACCCCTCATCTTCTTCCTCTGTGAAACCCCTAATAAGGTCTGCATTTCTAACTCAGATGTTTGAGTGAATTTTTTTGAGGACAACAAAAGAGTTGCCAAGTTCTTTGTCCAAGGCTAGCATGGGCTAGCCACAGAGCCATTGTGCACATATACAGAAGCTGGAATAGCAGAAACGACTTACACTCGTTTGCCCTCTATAAAACACTTCTCATGTGAGAACGTCAGTGGCTGCAAACATAGAGCTCTATTTCCAAATATATTCCATTCCTTTGTGGTGGGGTGTGCTGTTTTATCTGTAACTCCAGGTGCCTAGTTTAGGCCCTCATCCTAATCCCATAGATAATTAATGAATACTCATTGGCAGGGAGATTATTCCTGAATGTTTCTCTGCTTTCTACCTAAAAAGTAGCAGGACATGTCCCTAGACTTACAGCCAGTGCTGACCTGAGACAGAACTGTGGGGTAGGACACAAGCCAACATAAGTGGTTGCCTCAGGCACTAAGGCTATAAGAGAAGGCAGACCTGAGTCCCTCCGTGGGCAATGTTGGTGCCATGGTATGTGCTGACTCTCCCTGAGACTTACGCAGAGAGACACAGAGGAAACCCAAGGCTGATGTGACTAAGATGATGACAACAACTGAGAATAACAACAACTGGTACTTCTTGAAGGAAAATAAAGAAAAAGGAAGACACTGCCTCATCTCCTTCCATCCACCATAACCTTCTCCCTTCTCCCATCCTGTAGTACTTTGAGTTTTCCCTTTCTAATGAGTCAGCGGGCATGAAGGATAGACGTGAGCCTGCGCTTGTCAGAAATCAATGTGGAGGGAAAATAAATAAATTCTAATAAACAGCCCAGGCTTGTGTTCTCATCAAAAAAACCAAGAGACAAAAATAATGTTTGGAATGCCTTTCATTAAAATGGCATATCGCCATTTTCAAAGACTTCAAATACTTTTAAATTAAATTCCCACAGTGGCTTCTTGAGGTAGAAAGAGACAGAATAATGTATTAATAATGAAAAGAATATGGAATTGGATTCAAAAGAGGCAGAGGGTATGTGCTAGCTGACCACACAGCGGCTGTAGGGCCTTCAATCCTTTTAAACCTCATTTTCACCAGCTAGAAAATAGAAATTAAAATGAACATTTCTTTGTAGGGTAAAAAGTAAGAAACTTCTAAAATCCATAAAAATGTTTACTAGATAGTTATTCCTTTAAAAATATTTATGGAGCACCTACTGTGTGCTAAGCACTATTCTTGGCCCTGAGACAGAGCAGTAAATAATGAAATCAAAATCTTTGTGTGCATATGTGTACATATGTGTGTGTAGATAAACAAGCAAAGTGTACAGTATATGATATGTCAGATGTATAAGTCTTACAGAGAAAAACAAAGCAAGGAATTCCAAGCTAGAGTGCTGGAGGAGGGAAGGGAGCTACAACTTTATATAGGGTGAACATCTCTCAAAGAAAGGACAGTTGGGAAAAGACCCTGCCAGGAAAAGGGAACAGCAAGGACAAAATCCCTGTGGGGGTATTTGAAGCACAGCAAGAAGTTTCGTGTGTTTGGAGCAGAGGGACTGAGGGAAAGCAGAGTAGGAGCATCATGGGGCCCAATCTTGTAGGGCTTTATGGGCAATTATAAGGTCAGCAGCTTTAACTCCCAGGCACTAGAGAGAGGATATACATGATGGGACATGTGGATTGATTCATTTTTCTCCATTTTGCTGCTTAAAGAATTGAGGCTCAGGGAAGTTGAGAAATTTCCAAAGATTATGTGTTGAACTTGGGATTGAATCCAAAACTTCCGGTCATTGAGAGGAAATGAAGGCTGTGGGTGGGAATCCGCTCCAGGCAGGAAGGAGGCATAACAATGCTCCTGTCACCAAGACCCTTCGGAATGGCTGTGCCAATGTCACCTGGGAGCCCGTCTATAAGAATTACACCCTAGTGTGCAGGCAGCAGCCCAGAGGGCTGGCTCTGCCCTCAGAGTCCCATCACGCCACTGCACGCCTCCCAAACGGGCAATCTAGCCACTAACAGCATCTTACTTCCCTGCTCAGTTCTGCATTATGGAAAGGGCAAGCTATTTCTCGGTACTTAAGGCCTAGTATTTCAAAGAGTGGTAACTATAGTTTCTAACACCCTGCCAGGAAGGCATTTCTAAAGCGGCTATCAAAAATACATATTCATTTAGTTATTGAGAATGTAAAGCAATGCCTTCCTTCCATTGGTGGGGAATATCATTTTTTCCAGCGGCAATTTGTTCATAAAAGAGCAATATTTGTGCCAAGAACTCAAGTGAAACAAATGTCCTTCTTGATGGGAAGTATCCACACTAATTCGGAGCTGTAAAATAAGAATTTCAAATTCACCTTTCTGTGATTTGGCATTTGCAACTTCTACATAATTTAACTCGTGTTGAGCTCCATGAAAGGACTCTCTGGCTAACGCCACACGCTGAAATACCAGGCTGGTGTTCTGAAATTTCCACCGTATCTTTCAAAGGTGCTTATTTCCGGAGTGTGCTGTTAGGCATCTGTGCCTCGTTCTTTCTTTGAAATGTCACCCTTGTTCTGTCAAAGGCTCCTGTCTGCCTGTCTGATGAGCTTTGCAAGTGCCTGACAGGAGATTGTCAGAAAAAAGCTATAAAGGGAGACGCCTTTTGTCTCTAAGTGGAGGAGACGGTGATTTTCGGACAGCACAGATTGGCTGAACAAATGCTAGGCGAGTCCACCAGCTCTTCTGAAAGGCGTGAAGATAATGCCAGGGCGTTGAGCGGTTTCCTAGTTCCATGGCCCTCCTGTGATTCTCTCAGCGATACCTCCATCAGGCGACTCCAGATAAGCCTTCTAGAACTTTCCAAGACTCCCACAGCTTGATGGCTCCTCAAACGTGCACAGTTTTGCACCAACATAAATTTTTTTTGTTTTATTTAGATACCTATTTTTACCTGAGGGAAGATGCTGTTTTTGAAATCGTGCCCAACTTAAAAGGTGTCTTTATCTGGAACACTATTCGGGGAAATGTGTGAAACCCAGGTAGGAAAGACAATGCCATTCCTAGGTCTTGTCAGAGAGTTGTGAACAGCATCTGCCCAGAACACAGAGCGAACCAGAGTGAGACTTCCCAAGTTCCCATATTTTCATGGACCTACTGGTTTGTGAGAAACGTACTTAGTTCCAGCTTTAGAAACACGATGAGCAAAGACTCTACAGCATGAATGACTAAATGTCAAACAGCAGAGAACTGCTTGAAGTATCCATATCAGTCTCCATATAAGAATATGGTTAGAGGTGGGCACAGTGGCTCACACCTGTCAACCTAGCATTTTGGGAGGCCAAGGGGGGAGGATTGCTTGAGGTCAGGAGTTCAAGACCAACCTGAGCAAGACTGAGACTCTATCTCTATTTAAAAAAGTAGAAAAATTAGCCAGGCATGGTGGTACATGTCTGTAGTCCCAGCTACTTAGGAAGCTGATGCAGAAGATCATTTGAGCCCAGGAGTTTGAGGTTGCAGTGAGCTATGATGATACCACTGCACTCTAGCCTGAGTGACAGAGTGAGACCCCATCTCAAAAAAAGAAGAAGAAGAATAAGAAGGAAAAAAGAATATTATTAGTGTGGAGAAACCACTGTTGGAAAATGAAACAGGAGATACACAAAATGCAGGCTTCAGATCTCTTCTCTATCTATATACCACTAAGCAGGAGATTTTATTTTTCCTGTCAGTAATATCGACTCACAGGTTGGTTCCCTGATCCACCAATTTAAAACTGTTCCTCCCAACACACTCTATTGTTCATTTTACATCATAGCACTTTTTACCAACTGATTTATTACAGATTAACTTGTTTGCTTATTGCTCGTCCATCACTGTCCCTTAGAATGTAAATTCCATGAGGGCAGAGACACTTTTTGTTCATGGTGCTATTTCCCACTCCAGCAATACTTAATAGATGTTCAATAAACATTTGTTGACTAAACAGATGAATGAATGGATAAATGAATGAACAGATGCTTGCAAATCACCAAATTGCTTCTTGGGAAACATACTCTAATTCAAAATCTTTGCAATGTCAACAATCATTCCTCTGTTGAAATTTTTAAGTGGTGGCATTATCAGTAAACCTCTCTTTGCTGGACACTGAAGGACAATTACTGTCAAAAATTTCTCTTGGGGCCGGGTGCAGTGGCTCACGCCTGTAATCCTAGCACTTGGGAGGCCGAGGTGGGCAGATCGTTTGAGCTCAGGAATTCAAGACCAGCCTGAGCAAGAGTGAGACCCCATCTCTACTAAAAATAGAAAGAAATTATCTGGCCAACTAAAAAAAAAAAAAAATATATATATATATAAAAAATTAGCCGGGCATGGTGGCACATGCCTATAGTCCCAGCTACTCGGGAGGCTGAGGCAGTAGGATTGCTTGAGCCCAGGAGTTTGAGGTTGCTGTGAGCTAGGAGGACGCCACGGCACTCACTCTAGCCCGGGGAACAGAATGAGATTCTGTCTCAAAAAAAAAAAAAAAAAAAAAAAAAAAAATTTCTCTTGGTTTGAAATATTGGTTCCTATTCTGCTAAGCAGAAAAAAAATTCTTACCTAAATTCATAGTATCTTCTTTAAAAATTTCTTTATCTCCATTCTATATCTATGCACAAGTTTTGGCTTTCAAAGGAGCAAAATCTGGAGGTCAAGACCTTTACCAGGCATGGAAGCTTTTAGCAGTTAGGGAGAGGAAAACAGAGGCTCCTCTTCCTGACATTACTGATATTTCTTCTTGCAGAGGCTACTCCGGCCGACTCCAAGGGCACAGTGCGAAGCTGAGCTTAAATTGCCCTTGCTAGGGCTGGCGTTTCTTACTACCGTCTTACGTTTTTTAGCCACTACCGGTTTAGTTTTATGCATTTTAATTAGTGCTCTCTCTCTTTTTTTTGTTTTATTTATTTACTTACTTATTCACTTTGTACTTATTTATTTTTTGCTAGAGCCCAAAAGTGGCTTACTTAGAAGAAAAAATTTTAAAGCTAATAAATAGACCCTCGTCCATAAATGACTGGCATAGCTCAGTGCAGCCAGGTCTTCCTAATTGCGACCAGGAGCTCTACATTTTATCAATATGCCTAATTGAGTCCAGAGAAACTTTCATTATATGTCTTTTTATGGATGCATCCTTTATTTTAATAAAGTTTCACTGTCAATGGGTGATTTTAATATTTTTTAAATTATTAATCTACACTATGCTTACTATAACAAAGAAAAAAAATCCAAAAATACAAAAAAAAAAAGAGAGAAAATAAATGATCTCTCTCCACCCTTTCCATTCCCAGTGCCATTCCTAACCCAATGGGCCACTTTTTATATGCATTTTTTTCTCCCAAACTGTGGCCCTTGAAAAGGAAATGAATAAACTCTGTGCAGTGCTCTCCTTTCCCAGGTGTGGGAGAATGGGGTTCTTCAGGGCATGGCAGAACGCTGACATTCATTCATTTACGTGACACACAGTATCGAGCATCTGAAATGGGTCCAGCATTGCAACTGGAAGTTGGAGATACAAGTAGGGTGTTCTTAGTGAGGGATGTCTGTCTTCTGTCTGTGTGGATGGGGCACTGGGACAGCAGCCTACCATGGTGGTGAGCAGGAGAGACAAAGAGTCATCCTGGGAGAGACACAGGGACAAGAGCTGGGAAAAGATCAGATAGTTGGAGCAGGACTGAAATTCCATTGAGATGCTAGAGCACAAGGTAGAAGAGAAACCCTTGCCTAAGATCAAAAGTGATGTCTGCGTTTCTCCGCATCCGCTAGACTATTTGAATTCAAGTGGCGTGATCTTCCTGATGGTCAGAAGTAACTCCTGGCCTCAGCCTTCTTCCAGTTCCTCTGACATCTCTGAAAAAACCTGGCAATGATATGCAAATGTGGCATCTCCAATCGAGTATAAATAATGCTCTCACTGAGGAACAGAACTCACAGCAAAATCTAATTATTGCACAGATATTTGGACAGAGATCACTTTCTTAGCATCCTCCACTCTCACCACTAAACGCATAACGGGAGAAAGAGGCATGGCATTTTCTCTCTGTGTGTTGCAGATGCTTCAATACAGAAGTTGAACAAACAGATGAGTCAATTTACATCTATAGTTTTCCTTTCTACCTGTCCGAGAAGAAAATGATGCTTCCAGAAACTGACATCAGCTCTGACGGTTGCAAAATAAGAGCTTGCTTGTCCTATTATGTATGAATCTAAGCGTAATCCTCTGGGCTAGTCTGGAAAGCTAAGTCAAATATTACAAGGGACCCTTAGACTGGGAAGGGAGACAGAAACAAATACAACACAAACATATTAAAGGGAGGTAATTAAATGCAAACAAACACGATTGCAGTTTCCTCCTGAGGAAATATAATTAGATTGCCAAGTAGATTGCGTTTGGATTATTTGGATTAAGTGTTGCATTCTTGAAAGCTTAGTGGCTATTCCCAGCATTTCATTGCCTTGGAAACCACAAGTTTCTACGGTTATAGGCTATGCAGATTCTCTCACAGGCTTTGGGCATTTTTCTACTGCGCTTTTGTTTCTAAGGCTGGGAATCACAGCAGTTGAAAATGGGACATTGAAAAGAAGAGTGAAGATTAAGGTCAAAGAGTTCTGGCTAATTTAGAAATCCTGTACAAGGAGTGGCATTATCACAACCTCCAAGTGCACACCCTGAGCCCTGCAACCAAGCAGCGTGAACAGACATTCTTGCTCAGAAAGTGATTCTGAGTATTTAGTGAGCTATACAGCTGCCCTGCAATAGTTAACTCACGACCTTTCTTTGGCTCTAATTTTTGTTCACTTTTCAGCCCGTGAGACCTTGAGAAATAATCTTCATTGACCATGTTGTTAGCTTCACGCTGAGTTAAAAGTCACCTCTCTGGAGGGAACACTCCTGAGATTTCACCTGTGTCTTATTAATAAAGTTTTTCATTTACAGAAAGAAATTCAGGCACCTAAATAAGAAAACATGCTGCATATACAATCAGAGACGAAAAGGTGAAGGCCAGGAAGGTAAATGTGACAGAGATCCATCAGGAAACACACAAACAAAATGAGTGACCGTCGATCTCCTGGCTGAACTAGTCGTTCCTACCTAAGAGTTGGTGGCTCCATTGCAGCATGGTTGATGGCATCAAGGACCACATCTGTCAAATACGTGAACATACAGAGACACCCTGGGTGCAGACATCCTGACTTAATTGCTTTGATTTAAGCTGGGAGTGTTCTTGACTCTCCCTGACTGATTTATGTAGCTGGCATGCCTAGAGAGAGAAAGCAGGCTCTCTTCTTAGCAGGGCTGCTCCTCTGCAGAATTCTGACTTGAAGAAATTGAGTTTGCATCCCACTTTGCTTCTCTCATAAGTTGGTATTTTTCTTTCTTTTTTTAATTGACCTGCCACTTCAGGAGAGAGTCTCGTAAATTGGCCACAAGGCACAGGCACCCAGAGCTGTCTTTGCAAGGGCTCAGGAAAGTCTGATCATGCCAGAGGGAGCCCTGAGATTTGAACTGACCACACAATTCACAGTGCTGAACCTGCAACTCCAACTTCCTCTTCTGCATCTGTTTCTCCATCATGTTCACTAAGTGAACTTAACTAATTAGTTTAATGGAATCTAATCACTTTTAATGAGAATGTGTAAAACCTGATGGCATATTAGCAGTTTTGCAGGAAGTTTACCCTAATCCCAATATGGTGTTTTCAGAATTGTGGGAAAACCATTGGATTAAAGGGGCAACATTTGGAGTAAGAAGGCTTTGTTTTGTCACCTACTTTTGGTCACCAGAATGGGGAACTCTGAGCTGTCTGAGGAAGGTTCAGAATTGAACCAGTCAAAATAACAGCCTAATGCAGGGTTTTATATCAGGGGCCAGCAATTTTTTTTTTTTGTAAAGGGGCAGATAGTAAATATTTTAGGCTTTGCAAGCTGTATGATTCCTGTTGCAACCACTGGACTCTGCTATTGCAGCGGGAAAGCAGCTTCAGGCAACATATAAGAAAGGGGAGTGGTTGTGTTCCAATAAAAGTGTTTTTATAGAAAGAGGCAGTGTCCCAGATCTGGCCCACAGGCCATAGTTTGCTGACCTTTGCTTTGTACTAATAAAAGGAAGGCACCAGTTACCCACCTGCCCCATGTGAGAGATTTAACATCCAGACACTTGGAAGAAAATATTTGCTTGAGAGAAGAGACTCATGTCTGTGCATGTATGTGTGCATATATACATTTATATGCATACATGCACACATGTATGTGCATAAATACATATGTGAAACTGATAAAACCTTATTTATAAGACGCTTTAAATTAAAATCTTTTTATCTATAGCGGATTTGTGCTGTGTCAATTTAGCTAATCTAAAACTATGTTTCCCCGAAGCCTCTTTGCACATTTCCGGGTTAGCATGATCCAGAAGTGGAATTTTGATGTGAGATTTGGAAGAAGGCAGGCTTGAAGCAACAAGCAATTTTTTTCTACTCTCAAGTTCAGTGTGGGGCACCAGGTGCCCTTGCAGCTCATGCGTGTTGCTGCTTGATGTTGCTGGAGCGAGGCAATCGCTGGGCTCTCAGCTCCTCTTGCTCCTGCCAGTCCTCCTCCAATTGCTCTGAAGCCTGGCCAGGTTCCTGCACAGCTCTCGTGTAAGACAGCAGCTTCTTCTGTAGCAGCTCACTCATACCAAAGACGCTGGGGCCCTGGAGGTGGTGAGAGCTGCAGATTCCAGCTCCTTGGAAGTTTCTGTTCATCCTGCTTTGCCCACTTGCCAGCCATCTCTCTTTCCTGACTGTCCATCCTGCTGACTTCAGGCCCCACGTGGATGCAGGAATAATTGTCTTACGTGGACTACTTGTGTAATCAGTCCCCTATTCTATATCAGCCATAGTGATTTTACTTTTCTGATCAAACCCTAACCCAACCTAAGAAATTTCTCATTCACAGAAAGGAGATCTAAAGGATTAACAGTGGAAAGTACTAGGTTTTCAAATAAGTGATACTAATTTCTCCTTTGTGAAGGTCACACTATTCCATTCAACCCTGAGATTCTATAAATGCTGGGTTCTATAATGACAATGACCTGTTTGTTCACAGGGCATGGACTCTGATTTATTATCCTCTCCTGGAGGATCAATGATACACATTAGAGAGGTGGCTGGTGGGGGACCAGTGTAGCAGCCACTTGCCCCCACACTAAGAAAAGCCATCTGGCCCTTAGAGGAATTGAACCCACATTATTGACCTCAATTAGCACCCGACTTTAACCAATTGAAGAAATAAAAGCTGTAATTAATTCAACTGTCCTCTTCCTAGTCATTACCAATTGCAATATTCTATCCATATTTAGTTTCTGAAACCCAAAAGTTCATGCTCCTGTGCAAACTGCATGGAAGGTATACTATCCCAAGGTTGTCACTTATACAAGTTGAATTATTGTAGGATACCATACTTTTAACTGCTTCGTAATAGCCCTATTCTCAAACCCAAGTGGGTTAGATAAAAAAGGACTTCCAGAGAAGTGAATTCACAGCTGTTTAGTTGATGAGAATCTATGTTCACTGCCTCCCATCCCAAACCTCCTTACCCTGCTTGGTTTCTTTGAAAAGGAAAGCATCCTTTCAGTTACATTTTGCTGAGTTAATTTTGTTGTCAGTCATAAATTTCAGTATAAATTATACGCAAGTTTCATTCGTCTCAGTCATTGGACCAGTTGGATTGTTTCACACGTTCTGGTCTTCTTAATTTCAACTTTGACAGCATTTAGAAGACAGAGGGAACTGTCTTATTGTAAGTAATAATCCTTCCTACTACCTAATTGTTTCTGCTGGTTATAGCCGTTTGTCTCCTAGACTCAAGGCATCGATTCCAGATGACTTTCAACAAGTATCCCACACACATGCTTCTTGATGGATGGGCTCATTTGTGTTTGTTTCTGGTGTCTTATAGACAACCTGAGATAAGAACTAGATTTTAATGGATAAAGGTAACAGGAGAAAGATTGCTTGCTATTTCTAAAGTTTCTTTTTCCATTTTGGCTCACATAATGCTATGTGTCTCTATTAAAACCAGCGGTGCTTTCGGTTGCAAACCTTTGAAAGATCCATTTCATAGATGCAGACAAATGGGTGCCAGTCCGGAGAGTGTGCGGAACGACGTGGTTTATGTGTCAACTGTTGTAGTTTTAGAAATGCGTTTTTCATAGTGTGATAGCCTGATAATTGCCCTCAAAGATACCGGGTCCTGATCTCTGGAACCTGTATACATTACCGTATTTGAACAACAACAAAAAATGTCTTTGAAGATGTAATTAAGTTAAAGATCTTGAAATTGGGAGATTGTCCAGGATTATCTGTGTGGACCTTAAATGCAATCACAAGTGTCCTTATAAGAGAGAGAGAGAGAGAGAGAGGAAATTAAGACACGCAGAGGAAAAGAGACTGTGAAGATGGAGGTGGAGACTGGAGTGATACAACCACAAACTGAGAAATGCTGCAGACACCAGCAACAGGAGGAGCCTGGGAAAGATTCTGCTCTGGAGGGAACACAGCTCTGCCAACACCCTAATTCTGGCCCAGTGGCTCTGATCTCAGACTCTGGCCTCCAGAACTGCAAAGCAATAAATCTCTGTTGTTTTAAGCCACGAAGTTTGTGGTGGGTTGTTAAAACAGCCACAGGAAACTAATTTTCTACAGGATCAACTGCCCATAGCAGAAGGGCATCTCCTCCCAACCCAGGAGAGCAAAATCTCCACTGAAAAGATTCTGTTTGGTCCTCGGGGACACGGATTGTTCTCCTTAGGAAGCTAAGGCCACATGCAGTCATTTTTCCCATTTTCACATGTCTGCAATCCCAACAAAGACATTTTTTATGTTAACTCCTTCCTTGGACAGATACTGAAGGATGATGCCCCCAAAACTTCCTGGCTCCAAGGCCAAACCCTTCAATACCAGCCATTATTTTTAGGATATAGTAGTGATAATGGATTTCTGGTGTAAAGATGACAGAATAAAGAGGTTTCTGCCTCTTTCTTCTCTGAAATAGTTCCCAAGCAAAAAGGAAAAGTAGAATAGAAACACCACATTTGCTATGAATTAGTTGATTTCCACGTAGTAAGAAGGGCAGTCCAAGGCTGGAAAGCCCACATGGGTGTGTGGCAAGAGGTCAAGACACCTGGGGCTGCAGAGTTCAGAAACGGCTTGCAGAGCTCAGTGTTCTAAACTAGGTAGCAAACGTTCAGGAGCAAACCCAACAATCTCATTTTGGAAATAAATAGTTCAAAATATGAGCTTATGAGTAGTTTTTCATTTGGCACTGGGGAAAGTGGGGAAAACGAGCTACACCAACAAGCAGTGTTTACAGCAAGTGGTTTGCAGGTAAGCCAGCGTGGAGAAAATGAAGTATGTATTTGGAGCAGTACTGCAGCAGCTGAGCTCTGTTGCATGGAATGAGCGAAGTTAAATATTTTGCACATAAAACCCTGTCATGAAGGACTTCACTTGAGATCGGGGAAAACTCTTTGATTTATCTCAGAATAGTGATCATCTCAGAAGAGTGGCCGAACATCTCCACACCTGAAATGGTTAAGCTAGGAAGAACACATCTCATTCAAACATAAAATAATTAAGAGCATGACTCCAACAAAGAATTATGCAAAGAAAATCTATACCATATCGTACAATGTTGTTAAAAAGGAAAAAAAATTAAAAAGCATAAAATAAAATATGATGACAATGTAGAAACTAAAAAGTTTTTAAAAGGGTCAAAAGTCAGGGAAAAATAAATGTCAGATAACAAATACTTGTGTTGCCATAGAGCAGATAGAAATCATTAAAAGTCATAGCAATTAAATCAAAAAAGTTCTGAAATAATCACCTTTTAAAAAGACCTGCTGAAAGCAGAAATGCCGGAGTTGAGAGAAACTTCAGGAAAAAGACATTGAGAGAAGAAAAATGAGCTGGTTGAAAAGGAAAGAAGTGAAAGAAAATATAACACTCTCATGGAAATGAGGATCCCTTTGGGAACTGGAGAAGAGACACTTGCAGCAAAGTACACAGTGGACAGAATTGACCCATGTGACAAAACTGAAAAGGGAAGGATTGAAAAGGGTTAGAGGAAAAAAATAAATTTGGAAAATATAGGCTTGTCAATATATTCAAAATTATTGTTCCTTAAAATATAAAGGTATAATGGATCAGAAAAAATATTCAAAGCTATAAATAAAGAAAAATCCAGGTATAACAGCAACAACAATGTATTGACTACTTCCTATATGCCAGGCAGTTCTACACACTGGGAACACAACAGTGCAGGATAGATGAAGCCCCGCCCACTGTCCACCACCCAACTCCCATTCAGAAAGGAGATCTGAGGCAGGGTGTACTGTGTTAAAGGAAAAAGATACAGGATGCTGATCATCCAGACATATGTTAATGAAGTTACTGATTGCAAAGCTCAATAAAGAGTATGCAGGCAAAAAGATTGTTACTTATAAAAGGAAATACAATCACATAGCCCTACACACAAAAATATAAAATGAAGCATTGCCTGCTAACTCCTCAAAGACAGCAAGGGTGAACTGAGAACCTTATGCCCACCCAATGCCAAAAACACTTATTTTAATAAGCAAGAATTAGGAAACTATAATGTTTTTATTGAGAAGCTTTTCGAACGCTGACTTTAGTCAACGAAGACATGAAAGCAGGAACTATTGCAAGAGGACCAGTGATAGGCATGAAACCATGTGGAAAAATGGCAACAGGAAATAGTGGCCCAAGAACAGAATGTAAGAGTGATATATAATAAATACATAAAAATAAAATAACTAATAAAACTTGGAAGGGGAAGTGGTGAGAAATGGAAGAGATTATAAATATGGAAAACAAAATATGTAAGTTAAAGCTGATAAGTCAAGGAAGAGATATAACATTGTATTTAAAGACACAAATTTAATCATTAGAAAAACTAGGAAAAGATAACTTAAGCCAGGTGGTAGAGGGAAAAAAAAGAGTGGT
The DNA here is from genome assembly GCA_028533085.1 of Varecia variegata. NCBI lineage: Eukaryota > Metazoa > Chordata > Mammalia > Primates > Lemuridae > Varecia > Varecia variegata. Next base: position 4,481,145 of record CM052451.1, on the reverse strand, counting down.
ACAAGCGGAAATATTTTAATGTCATATTTGCTTCTAATGGGCATACCAATACTATATAAAGAAATATAATACATGAATGTTCTAAATGTTTACACTATAAGGACTAAAAAACAGAAAACTAACTTTTTAAATGATTCTAGGGAACACACACACACACACACAATTAAGCAAAGCAAATTTTTACCATACAGAGAAAATTATTTAAAAAGAAAAAGTTAATTAAAAATATATAAAATAAAATATGACACAACATAGCCTAAATATGTGTACTAGCAATGTACACAAATGGCATAAGATCACCTAATGGAAAGTTTTAAGCTCTCAGATCTGATCACAAAGTGATATGGAACTATATGTTGCGTACAACAGACATAGCTAAAAGAAATTAACTTAGAAAATCTGAAAATTTTAAAAGAGTCATAAATGGCATACCAAGGAAATGCAATAAAATCAAAGCAATTTATAGGTTCTTTCTGTTAGAAAATATTTAATTCAGGCATAAAAGTATTAAATGAAACAAAGTTACTTTGGAATAATCAACATTAGAGATAAGACAATGATGAATTACTACTAACAAAAAACATAGGAAAAGAGCCAACAAAGTATAAAAATTATAGTAAATGTTTTTGTAAATAAATGGAAATATATTAGTCACAGGAGAATTTAATTCACATTCTTTGGCCCAGGACAGATGAAGTAGATAAAAATAAGTATGGATATAGAAAAATCTAATGGCACAAATAGAGCTAATTAAAATTTATTAAGCTTTACAATTTGAAAACAGAAATAAACCTTCTTTTCAATCACATAATATTACTATTAATATATACGAGGCCTCAAAGAAAATCACAGTAAATGCTCCCACATATAAATACTATGAATGACATTCTTTGATAACAATGTTATAAAACTAAAAATTAATATTAAAAATTGAACATGAAATGACACTTCCAATGGGAAAGTGTAATAATCTCTTAAATAAACTTTGAGTTAGATTGGAAATCATAAGTGAAATTTAAAATGCCCCAAAATAATGATAATGAAAATGCCTCACAGCAAAACCTTTTTTTACGATCTTTTGGAAAAGGATTGTGTAGAAAAGGTAGAAGGATTAGAAGAATAGAAGGGGAAGGAACATTTCCCAACTCACTTTTATGAGTTCGGCATTACTCTGATACCCAAAGTCAGACAAAGACAGTACACAAAAGGAAGACCAATATCTACAGACAAGTATCTCTCATGAACTAACACAAACACTCAACAAAATATTAGCAAACCAAATCCAACAATGCATAAAAATAACTAAACACCATGACTGTATGAGTCTTTCTGTTGCTTATAAGAGAATACCTGAATCTCGGTAATTTATAAAGAAAATAAACATATTTTCTTACAGTTATGGAGGCAGAGAAATCCAAGGTCTAGAGGCCGCATCTGCTGAGAGCCTTCCTGTTGGTGGGGACTCTCTGCAGAGTCCCGGATGGCACAGGCACCGCAGGGCATCATGTGCCAAGGAAGCTGAGCATCCTAGCTCATGTCTCTCTTCTTCTTCTTGCAAAGCCACCTGTCCCACTCCCATGATAGCCCATTAACCCCGTAAGCCATTAATCCATGCTTTAATTAATCCACTCATGGGGCCACAAACCTTATGACTGACCAATCACCTCTTAAAAGCCCCACCTTTTAATACTGCCACATTGGGGATTAAGTTTCCAACACATGAAATTCGGGGAACACATTCAAACCATAGCAATGACTAAGTAGGATTTATTCCACTTATGTAAAACTAAACATTAGAAAAATCAATGTAGTCCACTAGAGAAGAAATCCACCAAAGAAGTAAAATCACATGATCATATCAATTGACACCACTAAAAGCATTTGAAAAAGTCAAAACCTATTCATGATAAAAACTGTCAGCAAATTAAGAATAGAGGGAACTACCTCAACTTGATAAAGAGCATCTATAAAAATCTTACAGCTAACATTATATGTAATGTAAAATAGCAAAAGCTTTCTCCTTAAGATTAGAAACAAGGCAAGATGTCTGCTCTTACCACTCTCATTCAACATAGCACTGGAAGTTTTACTTCCAGCCAATAAGGGAAGAAAAATAAATAAGTAAGAGGCATAGAAGTTGGAGAGGAAGTCCAATAAAATTTCTCCTATCACCAGATGCCATTATCCACACAGAAAACCCCAAGGACTCTACAAAAAACTCGTAGAAATAGCAATTGAGCTCAGCTAGGTCGCAGGATATAAGAACAATATGCAAAAATCAATCCTGTGTCTATATACTAACAACTCACATGTGGAAAAACAAAATCAAAATCATAATTTCATTTATAATCATGTCAAAGTAAATGAAATCACTCATGTATATACCAAGTGAAATAAGTACAAGATCTGTAGGCTGGAAGTCATAAAATACTGATGAAAGAAATCAAAGATGACCTAAAAAAAGGTAGAAAGATGTACCATTTTCACAACTTAGAAGATTCAACATAGGAAAGTCTCCCAAAGTGATCTATAGGTTTAATGTGATTTCTATCAAAGTGCTCAGCAAGGATATTTATAGACATGGGCCATATTATTCTTAAATTTGTATGGGAAGGCACAAGCCCTAGAACAGCTAAATAGTCTTGACAAAGAAGTATAAAGTGGGAGGAATCACTCTATCCTATGTTAAGGTCACCTGGACAGCATGGTGTTGGTGGAAGAATAGATCAATGGAGCAGAACAGAGAACTTAGACACAGACCCACATAAATATGCTCGAGTGACTTTTGACAAAAGTGCAAAAGCATTTCAATAAAGAATCCTCTTTTCAAAAAATGGTGCTGGAGTAAATTAACCACAGGTAAAAAATCAAACTATGACCTAAATCTTACACCTCACACAACAATTAACTCACAATGGATCACGGACTTAAGTGTAAAATGTAAAACCAACAAAACTTTTAGAAAAAAACAATGAGAGAAAAATCTTTGGAATTTAGGGATAGACAGAGTTCTCAGACTTGACAACCAAAGCGTGATCCATCAAAGGAAACAATAATAAATTTGACCTCATCAAAGCTAAAATTTTGCTTTGTGAAAGTCCACAGGAAGAGAATAAGATGATAATTTCCTGACTGGGATTAAATATTTGTAAACCACTTACCTGACAAAGGACAATTATCTAGAACAGACAATTCAATTAGAAAATGGGCAAAAGATACGAAGAGACGTTTCACTGATACACAGATGGCAAGGACATGGAAAGATGTTCGATATGATTAGCCAATTAAATAAATGTAAATTAAAATACTATTAAGTGTAAACATCAATGTAAATTAATGCAATTCAATCACAATGAAATATCATCACATACCTATCAGAATGGCTAAAATAAAAAATATAACAGCAAGTGCTGGTGAGGATGCAGAGAAACTGGACACTCATACACAGGTAGAGGGAATGTCAAATGGAATAGACATTCTGGAAAACAGTTTTGCAGTTTCTTAAAATACTAAACATGCAACTATCATATAACCCAACAATCATATTCCTGGGCATTTCTCCCAGAGAAATGAAAACTTATTAATATGTCCACATGAAAACCTGGCAGCCAGGAAGAACCGGCAAGAGGGACCCCACCATATAAGTGACCTGGACTGGGAAGCCTCTTTGCCCTGGCAGGCAAATAATTCTTTGGACATTGTGTCTTTAAGCAAATGTCTGGAAACAACCTAAATGCCTGTATGTATGGGAACTAATTAAAAATGGACTAGTCCTATACAGTAGTTAAAATGACTGAAATAGTATTGTATACCCTACTATAATCCAAAATATATTATATGAGAAAAAACGTTAAAACCCATTTGTATATTATGCTACAAATGTGTTAAACCACACGATATATATAAATCATATATTCATGTGTATATTACACAGATATACTATAAATATAGATAAAAATGTACATTTGTATATACAGAGTGTCCCTGATTTACGATGGTTCAAGGTAAGATTTTTAGACTTGATGATGGTGCAAAAGTGATTCATATTCAGTAGAAACTGTACGTTGAACTTTGACCAGTTCCTGCGCTAGTGGCACGTGGTACGTATTCTCTCGTGATGCCGAGCAGTGGCAGCTAGTGGCATCTCCCAGTCAGCCACTCGTTCATGAGGGTAAACAACAAATACTGTACAGTGTACTGTGTTGCCGGATGGTGTAGCCCAACTGCAGGGTAATGTAAATGTCTGAGCAGGTTTAAGGTAGGCTACGCTAAGCTGTGATGTTCAGTAGACTAGGTCAGGGGTCCCCAACCTATGGTGAGTTGTATAATGATTTCATTATATATTATAATGTAATAATAATAGAAATAAAGTGCACGATAAAGGTAATGCACTAGAATTATCCCAAAACCATTTCCTTCCTTCCCCAGACAGTGGGGAGATGCTTCCGTGAACACAGTCCCTGGTACCAAAAAGCTGGGGACCGCTGGGCTAGATGTGTTAAATGCATTTTTGACTTACAATATTTTCAACTTAGGTGATGGGTTAATTGGCTTGAAACTCCATCATAAGTCAGGGAGCATCTGTATATGTACTGTATGTATACATACATATTTTTTTAAATAGTTCTGATAAAACGTATACAACATTTTAAATGAATTCCCCTATTTGTTTTTTACAACAGTTTGAATCGGATTTTATTTTACTTCTATTTTGACACATTCTAATAATATGCTCCCTAAGACTGAATACTTTAAGGTAACTGACGAGTGACATTACTCTTTCTCTATTACTTCACATCCAGAGTTACAGCACAGTCCAAGGAACAGAAGTGCATGGATTTACCTTAATTCACTCCATGAAATAGACTGTGAAGCTTAGTTTTGACCAATAGTATCTAATCCAGTTCCTCTCCTAAACACAAGTACCAAGACATTCTTTCACATATTTTAATATCTCTTCTTGGAGCTTAGGAAACTTTCTTATAGGAAACTGTAAGAAAGGACTATCTATGAATTATATTAGATTTTTGTAAACTGTACAGTTTTTAAGTGGGAGGAATTTTGTGCAATCTACCATCTCCTATTTTACACCAGATAGATAAAACGACTTCTCCAGATCACAAACTAGTGAGAGGAAGATCTAGGATCTAAACTCCAAAATTAAAGTGTACTATGCTTTCCATTATATCATGTGACCAAACAGCTAATAAAAATGTGCTAAAGTGCCTTCAGGAGATTAGTGTGGATTTCAAGTCCATGGAATGTTGATACCCTGACCGCTGTAATTCATCTTCCCTTGCAAGTGGTTCATAGGACACCACGTGTGACGAATCTCCACTCTGATCTGTAAAAACAGAAGCTGGGGGTTGCACAAACCAACCACAAACATCCATAGAGACGTTGTTTAATAGACGAGAACAAATAGCCTCTGTTCTCATTAAAGAGCTTTTGGTGATGGCTCGAGAGTGTGCTCGTAAGTGTAATTTACTCTCTGGCTGCCAAGGCCTCCTGACTAATTGTTCCCCGGTCCCTCGATTGTCTCGCACAAGCATTGTTGACTGGCTTAAAATATCAGGTGGCTCAATTGAGGAACAATATAGCATTTATGTTTTCCAGAACAGTTTTGTAAATCTGGATAGTACATCATTTCTATCAAAAAGACAAAACAGCACAGAGATGTGTCAGGCTCAGAAATAAATCTTTTCTACCAGCCGTGAGAAAAGAATAACAGAAATCGTACAATTCACACCCAAAATAACCAGATGTTCTATCTCCAGATTCCATGGTTTCCCAATGAGTAAATCTACCCGTGATCTTTCAGATCATTTCCTCATGTGTGTCCTTGTCATAGCATTTACCCTGGTGATAAAATGACTGGGTTGGAATCCTAGCTCCACCACGGTGACCTTGGACAAGCTTCCTAACTTTGCACAATGGAATTGGTAATAATTTCTATGTCAGGTAATTACTTTATTTCTAATCTGGCACTCACCCAGTCTGTTAGCATTCAACAGGCGCTCAATAAGTAAATGTTAGCCATGTGTCATGCACTCCACTCTCCTGGGCCACATGGAGACAAGTGAAACGTGGTCTTGGTCTTGTAATGAAATGAGGGAGGAAAAAAGGACAAAGTGAGGACATAGAGCACATTCTTCTAGCACTTTACAAAATTCAGTTGAGTTGAAATAAATTGTAGAGAAATGGTGAGAGAAAATAGCATAAAAGCCAGGTTGGGATAGAATCAAATCTCCATGGTGAAGAATTTTGACTTAATTCTGTAAACAATAAGCAACCATTTAATGTTCTGGGCAATGTGGTCATGTGATTGCAACTTGCCTCTAGGAATACTAATATAACTATGGTGTATGCGCATAGAAGTTGGAAGGGAGAGACTGGACTGCAGGGAACATTATTGTAACTATCTCCAGAAGACAGTTGGCAAGGAGTCTGCCCTCATGGAGCTTACCTTTCAGTGAAAGAGATAAAGAAATATAAATACACAAAATATAACAATATGGTCAGTGCATGTTATGTTTTATGAAAAAAAAAAGCAGAGTAAAAAGAATGGAGTGTGATCAGGACTGAATTTTATATAAAATGGTCTCTAGTGAGGGACACACTGAGGGGGCATATTTTGAACAAAGACTAAATAAAGGCAGGGCATGGTGGCTTATGCCTGTAATCCTAGCACTTTGGGAGGCTGAGGTGGGAGGATCACTTGAACCCAAGAGTTAGAGACCAGCCTGAGTGAGACCCCATCTCTACAGAAGTTAGAGAAATTCGCCAGGCATGGTGGCATGCACCTATAATCCCACCTACTTAGGAGGCTGAGGCAGGGAGGTCGCTTGAGCCCAGGAGTTTGAGGTTGCAGTGAGCTATGGTGACACCACTGCACTCCAGCTCTGGCAACAGACCGAGACCCTATCTCAAAAAAAAAAAAAAAAAGACTAAATAAAGTGACAGTCTTTGCAGCAGAAGAAAATTTGTAGTGTTGGAAGAAGGGAAGAAGAATCAGGCAGTGAAAAGAAAGGAGAGAGCAGCTCACGAAGATGAACCCTGAGAGGAAAGAGAGGTTCAAGTCTACTGAAGTCTTTTAGGCACAGTCAAAAATTCAGATCTTATTCTGAAAATCCGATGGGAGTGGCTAGATGTCCCCCACGCCCTAGAATTCTTTGATCTTATTGTTTCTACTCTGTTTCCAAACTATTAACTCCTTTCCCCCCAGAACTCCTTCCCCAGCTTTTCATGCTAGCAAAAGGGAATCAGTCACGTGGAGGCTTCCGTGAAGGTTTTTATCACTCAGCAAGTTTGGTCAGTTGTCATTTTTGGCATTAGGTTCTGTTTTGTCATCTGTCTCTGGGATAGTCTCACCTTTAGTGTTACAGCCTGTCTTCTGCTTCTCCAGGAGGGAAAATCAAGGTAGAATTTTGAACTTGTTTGAGCTCACGGTGGCTTCAGTAGCCATTCATAAGAAACCAGGAAGGAAAAAATTAATAGAAGGGGAAATATGAGTAAAAATTTTGAGGCTCAGGTGTACCCCATATAGAAATCCTTTCTCCATTGCCAGACTCGAAAAGTCAGGGTCTGATTTTATACAGGAAGCCTCAGACTCCCTTCCAGGGAGAGCCAAATAATCAGAATATACGAGCAACCCACATCGGCAGAGTCACGGCAGCTACTTTAGCCCTTCCTCGCTCTGCCCAACTCCAGTTCTTGCAAAGCAGTGACCAAATGCTCGTCTGACTCCTGCGTGGGCTACTGAATCATCGTTATGCTTAAGGGTATTTTGCTGCATGATATCATATCATCATATTTATTTATTTATTCTGATGAAACTTTTTCCCTTTCCTAAACAGTTAGGAACTGATTGCCATGTGGAGGGTATTTGTTGAAGTGATTGGTAGGTGAACAGGAGACAATGTCTCCGATCTCTGAGGTACCACGTCCCTCCTTCCAATGGCCTTCAGTCAAAGCTGTGATGGCCTCAGTCTGCACCATGACTTTCAAGTATAAACCTGACACTACAGACTCACCACCACCACTACCGCCAACATTATCAGTCCAGTGGGACAGGACATGCACACAGAAAAATGACAATATGAAGTAACACAGGCTATGCACAAACGTAGCAGAACAGACTGTAAGTGTGATACAGACCACAGTAGAGGGAAGAATAACCAGTGCATGTATAGAAGACTTTATAGAGCAGGAGAATCTTGGGATTTGAAGAACAGAAGAATGAAGATAAGTGTTGGTAGGTGGGAGTGGGCTGAATTCTAACAGGGATTATATGCAAACTGGTTTGAGGAAGCTAAATTTGACATTGATATTGAACATAAGTTTGAGGGAATGATATCTAAAGGAAATCAACTCAAAAAAAGAATGGTGAGAGCCTGGATAACAATACTCAGAAAAGTAGAGGTAAATACATCACAAGAAAGTTATCTTTTTTTCCATTGGAATTAGGCATTGCTTCAATGAAAGAATCACAGTCAGAGGCTGTCAGAGTTGAAATGGATTCTGGAATTTGTCCCAGCCAATCTGTGTATTTTACATATAGAGAAATTGGGATTCATATTAAGAAAGTATTTTAACCAAAAGCATGCTGTACTTTTACTTATTTCTTTAATAAAAAAAACCCCACCCTGGTGAAAATAGATGATTTTCTAGAAAAATGTAACTTCACATGGACCAAAGATCAAAAAAGTTAAGTATGGATAAAATAATACTAAGAAGAAATTTAAAATGATGATCAATAATTACTTTTAGAGAAGGTACCAATTCCAGATGGTTTTATGGGTTATTTCAAGTTTTTCAAAAACACATTATTCCTCTATCATATGAATATTTTAGAACATAGACAAAAAAGGATCTTTCAGATCAGTTAATAAATTTATCAAAACTGAATGCCAAAATCTGACAAATATCTAACTTTAAGAAAAGTATAGTTGAATCCTACTCATGTATACAAATCCAGTTATCCTCAATAAATATGAAGAAATCAAGACCAGAAATTTATTTCAAGAATACATTAAAACCAAGTAAGATTTACTTCACTAATATAAAAATGCTTCAAAATCTGTTTATTTAACTTAAAACATTATTAAATAAAACTTGTAAAAACATGACTTTATACAATAGATGCCTGAAACATATTTGATAAAAATAACACTATTTGATATAATTTTTTAAAAAATATAAATTAAAAAATTCCACATTAAAAAATAGGAGTAAAAGTTTGTTCTCTTAACATGATAAATATTATGCATCTCAAGTAGAACCGTGTAGTATACTTTAAGAGAAATATCTCTCATCATTTATAACCTAGGAACAAGACAGGCACAACTGCTATCACTATTATTAATTTGCATTGTTCTGGAAGTTTTAGATAATGTGATAATATAAAGATTAATATGAAGTTTAGGTATTATAAATAACATCCAAAATTTTCATTATTGTAATAATATTTTCTAGTGCCTACATGATAAATGAAGATAATCAACTAAATTTGTATTAGGAATAATCAGAATCTAATAAATCGTGAATCCAGTAAAAATACAAAAAAAAAAAAAATCTTCCTGATGTACCTCTTAAAACCAATTAGAAAATATTCGATAATAACTGCAGTCATAATGTTTACATAAGCAAACAAATAAATAAAATAAATCTAGCAATAATGATAATTGCTCTCTTTTATTGAGCAGTTATTACTATGTCAGGCACTATACTAAGTACTTCTACACATATTATCTCATTTGATATTAAATGCTCTCCTATAAATATAGCAATCATTAATCTCATTAAGAAGAGAAAAAGACTTTCAAAGATTAAGTGACTTGTCTAAGTTTACTTCACTAGTAAGTAAATGTGCAAAAATAATGAAAATGATGTTAAAACTTCTTTTAAGTGGCCTGAAAGCCTGAATAAATTGAAGGATATACTAGATCCCTAGATGGGAAGATTCAATACCATAAGATTATCAGGTTTCCCAATATATATGTATATGCTAAATTCTAAAGTTTATTAAAAAGCATAAATAAGAGATCATGACTCTAAAAGTTTGCAGAGAAAGAAAATGGAGAATTCTGAGCAGAAGCCTCAATCATGAATATTTGGATGTATAAAATAAGCCACCAAAGGCAGTACCAGTGTACTGAATGATTGGGAAAATATTTATCATACATATGTATGCGAAAAAGCAGGATGCAATATATATATATATTTTAATCTGATATGCAACGAGCTTAGACAGGATGCGATATTTTCTATGAGGCATTATTTGTTACGGCAACTCTATTTGCAGCACTGTGTCTTTTGAAGCTTTTCCTCTCCTTGTGGCTGATGCAGAAACCATGCCTTCTGGCTCCCAGAGGATGACATTTTTTATCCTATTTTTTTTCTGGATTAGATAATTTTCATAGGTGGGATGCCCCACGGAGTCTTAAATGCGGTCGTGAATTTTCCTGACCCCACGAATTTTCCATAGGCTTCATTTCAGGAGCATGTGGGTTTATATGAGCTGGATGCTCACTCAGGATGGAGGAGAGCTCTGTCCAGACTGTGTTTGCCAGCGAGCCTTTTCCTGGGCTTTTTGGTTGACCATCAAACCCGTTTCCCGTCTCCCATGGTCACCCATGCAGACTATTTCTCAGACTTCCTTGTTAGGTGTGGTCGTGTGATGGAGTTCTAGCAAACGAGACGTGAGCAGCAGTGATGTCTGCTGTCTGAAGCCCAACCCGTCAAAGCTCTTTCCTCCTCCACTGGCTGGACACAGACAAACACGCTGACTCTGGAAGTCCCTTGCTGAAGATGGAAAGAGGCTGTGTCCCCCTGAATCACGGCTTAAAAGAGAATTGCACAGTGACTAGGAACACATGATTTGGACTTGAGGTATGTGAGAAATAACCTTCCATTGTGTTAAAGCACTGAGGTGCTAGCAGAGAACACTACTCAGTGGCGTTTAGGTGGAGTTGCCAGGTAATTTCAACAGAAATACACTAATGATAGACATTACACATTCTCACACCAAAGCGGCAATTTGCCACAGTGGCAGATAAAGAAATTCTCCAGGTAGGTGGTCATGTGAGGGTCGAGAAAGATCAAACTGAGAAAGATCAAAATATGTTTGCAGCACAGATTGCTAGAGAATGAATTCCTGGTTCTTACTGACCATGTCGCTAATGCTCTGTGGATCACGTGGACTAGTTTCTACTTTGGTTTCCGCAGAAAGAAAAGCAAGCCCAGCCTTCTTCAATGAGAGAAAGGGGATTCGTGATATTTACACAAAAAGGACACAATGAAGTGGGACGTAACACCTGCACCCTGTGGTCAAGGTGATACTCAGGCCTCTTCGCCTGCCCAGGTATCCTCCCCTGCCGCTGCCACCAAGGTGCCCTTGGGCCCAGGTTTTCTGTTTTTTACTGAATGCAGGCCAGGCCTCCGATGGCTTGGCAATGTTTGTGACAGGGACCAAAATTATGATGTTTGTGTCATGAATTCTTCTAAATGTTTTTGGTATTAGGTGTTTGTATGTGCCGGGCACCGTACTAGGTGTTTTGCATGCATTGCAATGTGTCAATACTCAAAACTATCCTTGCAAGGTAATCCTACTACTATACCCATTTTACAACTGAGGCTATGGTAAGCTCATTATCAGTGGCCAGCTTCACAACAAGGGAGAAAATAACAGAATTAGGGAGTAAAATAAAGAAAGAAAATCTAATGTTCTCTTGGTTGGGCCTGCAAAACAGCCCAGTGAACAAGAGATGGTACAATATGGAAGGGGAGAAAGGTCTTAGCATTGATAAAAGAGACACCTGCCTTATATGAGACTAAAGTTTGCTTTATATTGTCATTGTTTCTGACCTTTAATCTTTAATACGGTTCACTGGCCCATTTCCCTGGTTATGAGGAATCTACTTTACACACTGAGAAAAAGATCCTTTGTGCTTTTTAATTGTGCCAAGGGGAAAAATCGACTTTTCTCAACCAATCCAAAAAGATGACAGTTTAAGCATGCAGTTGGTTTCATAGTATGCAAATAATAGATGGGCATATTAAATAGAACAGCTGGCAAGCGTATCATCAGATGTGAGTGGAATTCTGTTTTCAGGTGTAAGCTGGAGGGCAAATTAAAGTGCCTGGCTTCTAGCTCATTTCTCATAATCCTCAGATAGTCCTCTCCATGGGCACACCAGGATGGAGTTGAGCCACCTTCTCGTATCTTCATCCCTCTTCTATGACCTGCAGAGATGAAATAAATGAGCAACTACAGAATCCAGCCTGCACCAGGTTCCTCCTGTCTCTACCCAAGCCCACAATTTACTTGTTGTAATTACAGCTCCCAAGACTCACCACCCCTTCTACTTCCCGTCTTTTTATTTTCTAGAAAATATACTGTGATAGCCTTGATGTTTCTGTTGATGCAGACCTTGGATCTCGTCTTCAGAAAGTGGAAGAGGAACAAGGCACTGCCTTAAAGTTCATTAGGAAGTGAAGTCTGCTCTCTTCCACATGTGCACAAGCATCAGCTGCCACCAATCATAAATCTCTTTTTGTCACCCAGGCCTTTCAAACACTGGGAAGTGACACACTGTTACGGTAATTGATTTGGGGTGCATGTGTGTGTGTTATAACAGTATTTTTTTTTCCTCTCCAAATAGTCATAAGAATTTCAGGGAAGTTGAGAATGGCAAAATCACCATGTGAAACCAGAAAGCTAACATTTTATTTTGAAAGATGTCCTACAATGTATAATACTTTTCAACATAAACTATCTTAGTGAATCTGAGGTCCTTACAATATTCCCTATGTGATTTTCTTGCCCCTTGGTCTGAAGCTCTTAAATCCTATTTAGATAGAGAAATTGCTCACTGTTGTTCAAGGACATGCTTCTCAGGCCCAGATAATCTGGCCTCCTGTTGAAAGCATTGCAAAAAGCACCAGACACCTGGGTCTTAATGGATAACGCCACATTGGATGATGGGGAGCATTCTCCTGACAGGCTCCAGGAGCTCCCTTTCAGGGATGGGGAGAGTCAAGGTTAATTTACATTTCTGGACGGGTTCTCTGCATCGCTGTATGCTGCCATGATTGAGTTTCAAAGAGACAACCAGAATAATATAATGAAGCACAACTTAAATGCTGTTAAAAGCCAGGAATAGCCATGATTAATTACCTCCAAAGCTGAAGGGAAGAAGGGAGGACTCCGGGAGTCAGTTTAATTAATCACTTGGTTTAGAATTAATACAATCCCTCCAAACTTGGGAAGAAAGAATGATCGACAGAGAATAAATGGTGTTTGCTACTCAGGAAATTGATACAAACTCTTAATCTCAGGAACATCTGAAGTGTCTTTGAGTCATTTGCTTTTATCTTTCTTTATTTTAATAAAGTAAACAAAACCGGCTCAGTTCCTCTGTTTTTCATAAAATAGACGATAGTGCAGTCTGAGGTTTTCCGGTAGATTTTGCAAAGAGGGGGCCATCTCATTTCTGCAGCGTGCATCTTACGCGGTGTGCAGATACTGATGCTTCTTTTGATGCTAATCAAAATCCTACTGAGACAAGCTATGGCGAGGGAACATGGGGTGAATGATCAAAGGGGTGAACAATCAAATACGGAGCATTTGATCCATGAGCATAACCAGATCAGACCGTTCTAGCCCCAAACTGCACCGGTTCAGTTTGAATAATCTGCTCCATCAGCCAGCAACTCAGATTAAATAGGTGATTAAAAAACTCTCCTTTATCATGAGATGGTAGAACAGACCCATGAGATCAACTTTAAATTTATTGGGGGAATGGTGACATGTATTTGGGGCAGCTTTTATTTCCTTAAAATGAATTGAACAGAACGAGCACAGCCACCTATAGCTCCATCTACACATAGCCAGGCTTCCCCAGGATCTGACCCACTGAAGTTTTTCCACCTTGTGCCCAGGAAAGAATAATACCAACAAGTACCACCCACCGCAGCAGTGGCTACTGCTTGTCAAAACCTTTGCATTTATCAGACATAGTGTTTTCATGTTTTGTGTCATTTAGCTTTTTGAGTTGTCACAATGACCCCCTGAGGCCCTACAGCTAGGAATGGGTGGGGCTAGAATTTGAATCCAGGATTACTTAACTCTAGAAAAAATCACCGAGAGAAAAAAACAATTTTCATTTTACAGAGATATTTGGGACATAGTAGTCACCAATAGTTCCTTAATCCAAAGTATAAACATGAAAAGAAATATGATGAATATTATTTACAATTAATGGTCAGTCAAAAAACAAAAAGAAAAGAAAGTTTAGACATTGCTGTCATTAATGCAACCTCACCCCTCCTTAGATTTTCATCAAAAATTGAGATCATCAATCTATTTTCCCTAAGGAAGAATAGTTGGAGTTTTATATCCCAGGAGGAAAATGTGCCTGATCACTTTGCTGCAGGTACCATTCACATAATCAAAAAACGACATGAACGTGGGCTCTTTCAGCATGGTGTGTGTGAATTAAGTATTATTTTGTGGGGGAAGTTTTTATGAAGAGCTCTCTGCTTATCTTTTCAAAGAACCAACTTTTTGTTTTGTTGTTGACCTGTATTTTTTTCCCATTGTATTTAGTTCTACTCTGACCTTTGTTATTTCTTTTCTTTTGCTGGCTTTGGGTTTGATTTGCTCTTCCTTTTCTAGTTTCTTGAGATGTGACATTAGGTTGTTAATTTGCAATCTTTATGTCATTTTGATGAAGGATTTAAGGCTATAAATTTTCCCTTGAGGAATTCTTTTCCTCAGCCCATAGATTTTGATGCCTTGTGTCCCTTTTGTCATAGGGGACAAAGAATCTTTTGATCTCTGCCTCAGTTTCATTTTTGACCCAATAATTGTTCAGCATCAGGTTGTTTAATTTCCATGAGTTTGAATAGGGTTGAGTGTTTCTCTTGTGATTGATTTCTAGTTTTATTCCAGTGTGGTCTGAGAAGATACATGGTATGATTTTGATATTTTTGAATTTGTCGAGGCCTGTTTTGTAGCCTAAGATATGATCAATCTTGGAGAATGTCCAATCTGCTGCTAAGAAGAATGTATATTCAGTAGTTTGGGGCTAGAATGTTCTGTAAAAGAATGATGAAACATGAAAAAACCGAATAGCTCGACACCTCTAAGGGATTATAACAGACCTACAGGAGAAGACTATATCCACAAGGAAATTGCTGAAATGACGGCAATGGAATTCTGATTATGGATGACAAATAAGGTGAATGGGATTGAAGAGAAAGTTGAAAATCAACAAAAACAAGCCAAAAAAATATTTCAAGAAATTAGTGAAAAAATCAGTAAAGAGCTAGACAAAATAATAAAGGATATAATAGAACTTAAAGAAATGAAAGAGTCATTTAGGGAATTTCAAAACACAGCAGAAAGCATCAGCAACAGACTAAATCAAGAAGAAGAAAGAATCTTGGGCATTGAAGACAAGCCTCTTGAGCTAACCTCGTCATGGAAAGAGGCAGAGAAGAGTATAAACTATTAGAATCCTAGAAGAAAATGTAGGAAAGACTCTTACAGACATTGGCCTAGGCAAAGAATTTATGAAGAAGACACCTAAGGCAATCACAGCAACAACAAAAATAAATAAATGGGACTTGATTAAATTAAAAAGCTTCTGCACAGCCAAAGAAACAATCACGAGAATTAACAGACAACCCACAGAATGGGAAAA
>CM052451.1:4436683-4464938 GCA_028533085.1 Varecia variegata | reverse complement strand
CAATATATCTATGCAGAACTTTTGTACCCCCATAATAAGCTGAAATAAAAAAATAAAAATAAAAATAAAAAAAAAAAGTCTGAGCAATCACTGAAAGAGATAGGGGGGTATGTGAAGTGAACTAACATAGGTATCCCTGAGGGAGAAGAAGAAAGAGCTAAAAGCATGGAAAACCTATTTGAGGGAATTTTTAAGGAAAACTTCACTGGTATCACCAGAGATTCAGACATTCAGATACAAGATGGACATCAAACATCAGGAAGATTCATAGCAATTAGGACATCTCCAAGACACATAGTAGTCAAACTTGCCAAAGTCAAAATGAAGGAGAAAAGTTTACAAGTGATGAAAAATTCATCAGGCTAACAAAAGACTTCTCAGTGGAAACCTTACAAGCCAGAAGGGAATAGGGCTCCATCTTCAATCTTCTTAAATGGAACAACTCCCAACCTAGAATCTTGTACCCTGCAAAACTAAGTTTCACATATGATGGAGAAATTACGTCTTTTCTAGACAAGGAAACACTGGGGAAATTTGTCATGACCAGACCTGCCCTGCAGGAAATACTCAGAACAGCATTATATGCAAGTCAGCACAATAGATAACCACCAGTGAAAAATCACCCACAAAAGCTAAAGGTCACAACTCTTATAAAACAATAGCAAAAGCAGGGAAACAAAGCAACAAGGTACTACCCAACATAATTAACAGAATAGCATCCCACATATCAATTCTATCTCTTAATGTTACTGAGTTAAATGTGCCACTCAAAAGATATGGGCTGAATGAGTGGATGAAAAAACACAACCTAAGTATCTGCTGTCTCCAGAAAACACATCTAAGCCACAAGGATGCACACAGACTCAACATGAAAGAATGGAAAAAAATATTCCATGCAAATGGAAACCAAAAGAGAACAGGTGTAGCCATTCTCATATCAGATAAAATTTTCTTTAAATCCCCAAAAGTAAAAAGAAGAAAAAAAAATAAAGAAAGTAGAATGTATGAAAATAAAAGAACTGTAACTCCAATAGTTGATCTAAAAATGGGAGGTACTCATCTTTGCAGATTTTAATGTCTTAAGAGAAACATGTTAAAATTGTAAAAAGTCAAAATTATCAGAATAAACTGAATGAATTTATATTATTAAAAAAAGAGAGTCATTAAAAACAGAGCAATTCAACAAGAAGACATAAGAATCCTAAATATCTATGTGCCTAGCACAGCAGCTCCCTGATACATAAAGCAAATTTTACTAGAGCTAAGCAAAGAAAAAAATACATCATAATTGCTGGGGACTTCAACACCACATTGTCAGAGCTGGACAAATCATCAAAACAGAAAATAAATAAAGAAACACTGGCTGTAAACCAGACTCTAAGTAAAATGGACCCACAGACATTCACTTTCAATTTTAAGATGAAGAAACTAATGCTTTGTGATTTTCCTGAACTAGTAAGTAATACAGCCAATATTCAAACCCAGGCAGTGTGATGCTAGACCCTGTCATAATAATGATCATAGTGTGTCATCTCAAAGTCCATCTTCTCCCCTTCCTCCCACTGCCTTATTTTCTGTCTGTCACCAAGTAAGGTAAATTCTTCTTCATGAAAACTCAGCTCTTTTTGCCACCTCCCTGGTAGCACTGCTATGTTCAGCCCTCCTCTCCTCTTGCCTGAGCTGTAACAATTGAAATCTTCCCACTTAACTTCTTTCCATATAGTCTTTATGTCTTTAAACCATTTTTCCCAGTGCTGTCATAGTGATATTACTGAACAACGAATCTCTCCTATTGCTCCCTATCTTAAAACTGCTCTATGGCTTCCCAACACTGCAAAGATCTGGTCAAATTTTTTTAATGTGGCACACAGAAGCTCCATGATCTTGCTGTGGACTACCCTTGCAATCTCCAGCTCTGCCTCACCCTCACACCCGCTCCTTGCTCAACTATATCAAATACCTTTGCTTGTTCTCTTATGTCATTGTTTATTCTGCTTCTTCTGCTTAGATTATCTTCCCAGCACCCATATCCAGCTTCCTTATTTTTGTGGAAAAATCTTACCCATCTTTCAGGTCTCAGCGTAAACAGTCACCTCTATTGTGATTTTTGTCCTTGGCTCCACTAGGTGAGACAGATCCTTCCTTCTCCATTCTGTTCTAGTATACTCTGCCTACCTCTAATAGTACTTAACCTCTGGCTGTGAACGCAAGAGCAATGACTATGTAACATTCATGGCTCCCTACAATCCAATCCCCACCTATATTTGCAGCTTTATCTCCCCACATATAACTGGTATGCCTACCATATTAAACAAAATCATATCCTCCATCTGCCTCATGACTTATTGCCTCTGTGTAATTATTTGCAAGCCATTCCTTCTGTCTGGATAGATCTCTCCAAATCTACACCTACCAAAATCATTCTTGTAGTTTTATATCCAGCCCAAATATCACCACCTCCTCAAAATTTTCCCCACCCAGAGGTTCTCTTCTCCCCCTTGGAACCACCATAGATCTCTCTGAACTTCGGTATCATTTCCCTGTCACTTTACCTTTTACTACCCAGTATCAAGCTTCTCTGTCCATGGCTTAGCTCCCCCACTCTAAATCAGTCCCTTGACTCCTTTATCAGAAATCAACTCTTAGACATCTTCATTTCACCTTCACACCAAATCCACTCACCTGCCCCACACCCTATATTCCCCTTTTACATCTTTTCTGTTCTTATGGACAAAAGAGTAGACTAAGAAAGAGTTAATTCTAGAAAATGGACTGAAGAGTGTCCTTTCCTTTATCTGAGGCTGGTTTGGAACAAGACTTATTTCTGTCTGATTTGAGAGTATTGAACTGAAAGCTGATAAAGCACTCGCTGGAGAATAACAATCATCACAGCTAACATATGCTCCTGTTTGCTAGGGTCTGTGCCAAGTATTTTGTATGCATTTGACGATTTTTCATAGCGACCCAATAAAGTAATACTATTTATAATTTTACAGGTAAGAAAACTGGATTGTAGAGAGGCTACACAACTTGTCTAACTTTACAGAGCTTGTAAGTGGCAGACCTGGGAGTAAAGTTCATGTCTGTCTGACTCAATGCTCAAATTCTTGATCACAAAGCTTCTTTTTTTAGAAGCTTTTCTGACTTACTGTGTCAGAAGAAGGACAACAGTAATATCTCATTCTCTGGGGATTTATTTAAAGCAAGGTTTCTCAACCTTGACACTGGGTAATTCTTTGTTGTGGGGGGGGTCTGTCATGTGAATTTCAGGATATTTAGCATTATTCTGGCCTCTACCTACTAGATGCCAGTAGTACTTGCCCCTCTATCATATTCCTGGTTTTGGCAACAAAGGATGTCTCCAAACATTGCCAAATCACTGGTTAAGAATCACTTTATTTAAAGGAAAGAAAAGCCTCCTTGATTGGTGGAAACAGAGGCAGTGAGATTGGAATTCTTAGTGTGAATGTACTGAGGGCACCCTTCTTGTTAGCACCTCGGATTTTACTCTGTGGCCATCACCCTGGTCTTCCTGCTCACTAACTGAGACATTACTATGAAAATGTAACTCGTAACTTCTTAAGTTTCAATCAGCAAATATGAGGGAGCCACGGACAGTACTATTCGTATGACTTCCTGTGTAGAGTGAATATAAGGAAAGGCAGCCCTGTGTTCTTGCAGCTGAAGAATGCTGATTTCTAGACTTGTAATGGGAACCTTTCTGGAAATGATGAGAAAAATCCTAGCTTCTCCCCTTACCAGCTCCGTGACTTGGAACATGCCACTGAATTTCTCTGAACCTCAGTTTTCCCATCTCTGAGATAAGGATATCAATACCTATATTGAAAATTACTGAGGGGTAATGTGATTTATTTTCTCTTCTTTTTCCTTCTGGGAATTTCTGTGTTTGCCAGGAATGGTATAAAGTATTGAAGGACAGCATGTATGCTATTATTCCAGTACTAAGTGGTTTCTCTCCCTCTCTGTTTATTCATGCCTGTAGTCATTCACCCAGCAATTGTCCCTGCTGCCAGGCAATAGTTACACACAGAAAGAAATCCTGAATGCCCAGCTCTGTTCACTTAGGATGGCTCTTTCATGCACTCCATGCTGCACAAGTATGTTATTTTATATTATCTATGCTACTGTCATTTCTGTAAGATCCCACATAATTTATAGTTTGTCAAAACAGGGACACCATTCAGATTTCATCTGCTGACATACTCTGGTGTCCTCGGGGAGGCTGGGAGGCGGCGTGCTGTGCAGTCCACAGAGGGCCCTGCAGTCCCCTCATTGTGGCCATCCTCCCAGTTCCATCCTCCCAATTCCTGCCCTGGCCTTCCAAGTTTCCACAGAGTGACAGCCAGGGTAGAAGAGAGCACAGAAATCAGGATCCAAAGGAATTGTTTATGTACCAAGATGCTATTTAGGAGACCTGAGTGCCATTTCAATAGTGTTTGGCTAAATTTGACCTTCCCTATGATCTCTGTTATCCTAAAAATCTGTTACTTTGTTCTAGTCCAGGACATTTGCTGAAAGCAATGACATTTCTCAGTAACTATCCAGGAGAAGGCTGTGGGGAAAGTCTCAGAATGAGGAGCTTGGTAGTCAGTATCTTTCAGTCCAAATAACCTGTGAATTAAGGGGTGATTTTAAACATGAGTTCTCTGGATCCACGAGGTTCTTCAGAAATGCCTGTGAGGCACTACCTTGGAAACTCACGTAGGGGATTGGAGTTTGGGGCTCCAGGTCCTCCAAACCTATTTAAATCAGAGCAGCTCAGAGTTAATCTGCTTTTTAATATGATAGAGTTATTCATGAAATTAAAAAAATGCAGTTGTATTAGTAAAAAGATGTTTGAGTTCATCTAAAATGATGCCTTGGGTCCTGTGTAGAAACCTCTGCTCCCTCCCTAGACTGGATACACTTGTAGTTTTGAAAATCAGTGACTTTAATAGCTATAAAAACTGCAAAGGATGTTCAGGGAAACAATAAAAATGGTCAGAACCAGGAAGGGTCCCTGAGCCTGAAAATTGCCCTTCTGTCTTCTCCTTCACGGTGCAACTTCTCAAAACATTGCATTCCTGTTTTTACTTCCTCACCTGACATTCAGAATTTAACTCACTCTTCTCTGGCTTCTATCCTCGTGACCTACTAAAACCAAAATCCTCCTTTTGGGCATTTCCCAGTTCTTGTCTCACTCGACATCTCAGCAGCGGTAGACACTGATGGCCACTTCCCTCTTTCTGAAACCACGCCGGTTCATTAGATTCCATGACCTCAAATGCTCCTGGTGGTCTTTCTTCCTCTCATTGGTCTTCTTCAACATTCCTCTTTCTTTTCCCAGCCCAGCAGTTCTGTCCTGGTTTCCCTTGTCCTTCTAGTGTCCTGTCTTCCTTGGTGGACTCATTCATTCCCACGATTTCCACTACATATAAGTGCTAGTGACTCTTAAATGTTTCTTCACACCCTGAGCTCTAGATGCACAAATTCTCATTTGTGTTTCCCACAGGCACCTCATTTAAAAAGGTCCAAAGCCAATTTCGTCCTCTTTCCCATAACCTGGCCCACATTTTTGGTTAGCATAGCAATCACCACCACCATCTGCATAGCTGCCCAAGCCAGAAGCCTGGGCATCTCCCTTGACTCCAAAATCCTCAACTTCTTTCCCTCTCCTCCTCCCCTGTATGCAATCACAGGGGCACCATTTTCTCTCCTGAGGGTTTCTCATCTCCTTCTGCTTCCCTTCTTCCTCGCTGCTGCTTCCTAGTTTACCCCAGACTCATGTAGCACCCAAAGAGCAGCTGTGCCCCGTGGCAGGTGTTCCAGCATCCAGCATACCTTCTCCAACCCATTCTCCATACTTTAGGCAAATCAATCTTTCTAAAACACAAGTTTAGCTAGGTTGACTCTTTAACAGCCTTTAGTTGTTTCTCACTTTTCTTTGGTAAATTCAAATATGAAAATATACATTCTCCTTGTTCTGTGGCCTTTCCATGTGCTGCTGTTGCCTTTAGCTGGAATGGTCTTCTCCGTTCTTTACCTGAGTAACCATGACTTAGTCTTCAGATTTCCATGTGGACATTACTTCCTGCAGAGTGTTTACTAATTCCCCAAACTTTGGTAAATTCACCACCCTCATGCTCTCATTGCTGTTCTTACTTTCTTTATCTGAGCACTTATCACATTGTGCTGCCAGTGTCTGGCTACTTTTTCTATCTCCTATCTAGATTTAAGCTTCAAAATGATAGAAACCTGTTATATCTCTAGCACTTAGCAGTGTACTTAGCGTTCACCAATCAACGAACAAATAAATGACCTCAAAAGAATAAAGGAGAAAGCTGCTTAGATTAAGGACTCAAGGAAGTTGACATTTGAGATGTAGAAAAAGAAAGAAAGAAAAACAGGCAAACAGTGGGGAATTTGGTTCCAGTATTAAAGGGGTAATTTAACATTATTTAAAGTATGAGTCACATAAATTATGTAAGATAAGACATGCAGGATTTAAGCATTTCTGGAATTGATCACATAGATGTACAACTAGACTAAAATTTTAACTGGGTTTCTGGGTTTGATATGGGAAAATGTGTGGTAGAAAGGGAAAACCTAAAAATTAGCAGAGAATCTCAAATATAAGCCCTAAATCTTTGGTGAGGACAATACTCAATCAGTAAATACTCAGCAAATACCTCCCGTGAGTAAGGACTGTGCTAGGGATTCAGAAATGAGTAAACCATGTTTCTTGATTTAATAAATTCACAACACTGAGAGAAAAACTAACAACAATAGCAAGAAATTGCTGCATTGAGTTGGTAAGCACAAAAGCTAGGATTGAAGGAAATACTGTAATTGCATACAGAAGGGAACCACTAACTCAACTTCTCAGGGAGACATTGTAGAAGATGTGACAATTGAACTAAGCCACAGAGAGAGCCAAGGAAAAGTGTGGCATGTTCAGGAAGTCGAGCAGGATCATAAAGTTTGTGGAGGGTTGTAGAGGATGATGATGTTGAAAAGGCTTGTAAAACTCAGGTTTGGCCACCATGCTAAGGCAACTAGGGACAATGAGTAGCCACCAAGTTTTTTTAAAGACATTAGTAATGTAATCATATTTAAATTTTGGAAAATCTACCTAACAGAGGTGGGTGCTAAGACAATAATCCAGGGGTCTTTGGGTAACTTTAAATATTAGTGGCTCCCTCATAGGGATAAGGGAGTGTGTGTGTGTGTGTGTACAAAGATACAGAGGGTGGCTGTGTGTTTGAGGGGTGGGGATAAGGTACAACCTCTACTTCCCTAAATACTGGGCTATCTCACACATGGTGCCTTAGCAGTCTGATTCCTCCACACAGTTTGAAAAGGTCAGATTCCTGAATTCATTTCATGAGGTGAAGGGCAACTCAGAGAAACGATTGTGAAGCACATCACGGGAAATACAACAAGGTGTTTCCTAATCTTTAAAATGACTTTGGGCCCCGCGCGGTGGCTCACGCCTGTAATCCTAGCACTCTGGGAGGCCGAGGCGGGTGGATCGCTCGAGGTCAGGAGTTTGAGACCAGCCTGAGCAACAGCAAGACCCCGCCTCTACTAAAAATAGAAAGAAATTATCTGGCCAACTAAAATATATATATAGAAAAAATTAGCCGGGCATGGTGGCGCATGCCTGTAGGCCCAGCTACTCGGGAGGCTGAGGCAGTAGGATTGCTTAAGCCCAGGAGTTTGAGGTTGCTGTGAGCTAGGCTGACACCACGGCACTCACTCTAGCCCAGGCAACAAAGCGAGACTCTGTCTCAAATAAATAAATAAATAAATAAATAAATAAAATGACTTTGTGCTATCTGAGTAAATCCATCTGGAAGGTTTTATCTCGTCTCTACAGAGCCCTCTCCTAGATGCTAGGGCAGATTTTTTTATCTTAGTACATTATATATAAAATATTAAAATCCCAGGTAAATTCAGAACGCTGAGATCAATGCATTTGTTAAAATATCAATACAACAAGAACAGCTGGCTTGTACCCTTCCCTAGAAAACAAACAAAAAAAAAAGTCTTTCTAAACATTCCTGGCAGATCTGTCATCTCTTCCTCAAGCCAAGTGACAAGTGAGTTATACAATGGGGCTTCGAAAGGTTCAAACCATATTGCACAGCAGATGCTCTGAAACTATTTTTCAGAGAGTCTGTTCAGGCCTCCATTGCCCTCTAATTCCCTTAAAGCAATTTATGACCTACTCTCTTTTTGCATCAGTTACACTGTGACCTCATTAATCCAAAAGATGCATTAACCTCACCTCTACTTCAATTTTTCTGAACACTCCCACACACCTCCCTTATATCTCACCACCATATATATACATTAGACTCTTTCGTATATAATCTCAAGGCAGGATTATTCCAGACATGTATTAGTGCCAAAATGACCGATTTGATCTACACTGAACTTTTACCTAATTCACTGGTTCTGGTCTTTTCTGCTTTTGTTCCACCATAAATCCTCCAGCAGCTTTCATTTTTGAGGATA
Source organism: Varecia variegata (assembly GCA_028533085.1). Lineage (NCBI taxonomy): Eukaryota > Metazoa > Chordata > Mammalia > Primates > Lemuridae > Varecia > Varecia variegata. The sequence goes on along the minus strand of CM052451.1, from coordinate 4,456,418 downwards.
ATGATCTTTCTTCTCATTTCTACTTCATCTTATTTCCCAATCAATCTCACCTTAAAATTAACCCGAGTTAGCATTTCATATGATGCTCAACTGTATATGAAATCCTATAGATAGTCCTTAGATCCACATTTTAGAAGTACTCAATAATCTTCATTATACTGCTGCCTTCAGTGAAATCTTGCCTTTGACATATGGAGACTACAAAATACTTTGCATTTATAGATCTTGTTGAATTCACGACTATTACCTACACAGCAGCAAATCATGAAAATTAGAGTTGGAAAAGTCTTGTTAGGACTGAGAGTCCATCCCCTGAGGCTATCTAAGAATGTTACTTAAAATTCAACGTTTATTAAGCCTTCAAAATGGACTACAATCTTTACAGAACAAAAGGCTGGACAGAGTTTCAGCCCAAGTTATTTACAATAATGCACTGTCACCCTTTCTATTTTTCTCCTTAAAGGGCTCCAGAAATGGGGCTTCCAATGCATTCCACAAACAAAGATTGTATGGCTTGATACATTTTTTTTCTGTTGAGAATCGAGAATAAAATAAACATATAGAATGTGAACACTGGGAATAACTTCTTTCAGAGGTTCATCCCATTTTCTTTCCTATCTTTAAGCAGGACCGAAGAAAACCAATTCACAGTTGACATCATTTCATACTTTACAATAACTGAGCAGTTGAATAATGTCTCCTCCATCTGCCTTCTCTTCTGCTTTTTCCTTCTCCCTCTTTTGATGAAAATACATTTGCAAATATACCCATCACTTAATACAATACATTACACAGTGCTTCGCATATAGTAGGCTTGCAATACATTTTTGTTAAGTAGATATAAAATAAGCACAAATTGTTTTGATAAAATGTGATGGGGGTATGCTTGACTCATCTTTGCATTGTTATACTGAAAGAATTGGGAAAAGTATACTAATTCTTTGAATATTCACTATGTTTTAAAAAAATTCACTGATTCAAGCACACAGTTCTTCAATACTCCTCTAAGATACGTAGATGTGCCAATCATAGAGAATTTAAGTTAACTAACATTCCCACTAGGATTTTGATTGCCATTCAAAAATCATTTTGACTAAAATATACCATTGTCTGCTGAGTGAGAAGTTTTAAAATCAAATCAAATCATATCACTGGGAGGAGGGGTGGTGGGAACTAACAGGATAAGCAGTGTTTTCTCCTTTTTTTACCTTTCACTGAATTAATTGAACTGAACAGCTATTGGTCTCAGATATTGATGTATTATTTAACATAACTATACAGGTGCTATAGAAACAGTTGAACTGAATTTATTACTATAGCTCACCATTTATTTCAGTACCAGCGTCTGTGTATTCAATGCAAATACCTCAGGCTCCCATTGAGAACCCATTCTCTCATCTTCATTCTGGAAATGGAGTGATAATTATTCTTAACCCTACGATTTAGAAAACAATCCCATGCTATTTGTCATACAATAAGTGAAACATCGATCCTCAATTCTCTTGCCAAAGAAAAAATGGACACTGGACACTATTTCCTTTTTCCAAATGCTCCCTTGCTCTATCATACCCTTTCTCATATTCGTCTTACTGCACCCCACCCCAACCAAGCAGGGGACACACCAAGATGTATCCCTGAAGCATTTGCCTGAAAATCAAAACATCTGTCAAAAAGAAAATCTAATATTCTTAAATCTATAGTCACTAGAGATGATTTTCTTTGTTTTGAAGAAAAAGAGTGTGAAAAGAATTGCAATTGTAAGTACAAAGATCATCACAATTTAGATTAAATGGTAGGTGATTGCAATAACCCTTAGCTGCATTAGGAGGCTCATTTAGAAATATAGCTACAGAAGACATCTGTAGCAGCTTTGGTCGGCTAGTCAGAAATCTGTGGCCTCAGATCTGCCACGAATTAGCCATGTGAACTTCAGAAATGCACATGTCTTTTCTGGGTTTTAGTTTATTTGCTTATGAAATTAAAAAGATTGAACTGGATGATTTCCAGGGTCTTTGCTGACAGCAAATCCCATATTTCAAAATGTTATACTTTAAAAAATTATATTTAACAGATCTTGATATAATACAGTAGATTTGATATGACTCTTAGTATCATAACTATATATAATAAAAATCTCATACGACACTAAATATCCATAAATGGATTTGAGGAATTCCATTCCTTACTGAGTATTAACATTTAATCTTTGTCACTTTGTCACAGCCCTGCAAGAAAGGCATGGGTGCCCTTCACTTTCCAGATGAGGAAACTGAAACCCAAAGAACATACTGTGTCAAACGGTCTAGTAAGAGGTGGAGCTGGGGTAGAACTTAGGTCTAACTGCAAAGCCCATGTTTTGTATCATTCTCAACTGAATTTTAAGCAATGAGCTAGAGTTTGGTGCTATATTTAGAACTCTATTTTTTTTTTTATTCCAGGAGCCACTGAAACGTAACAATGTCTAAAATATTCATGCCTTTACGTTGGGCCAGAAATGGTTCTAAGCACTTTATGTGTGTTATGCCATTTAAATTTACAATAGTCGTAAGTGGAAACAGAAGGGAACAAAGAGACAAAGAGGTCAAAGTCACACAACAGCTAAGAGTGAGATGAGGATTCGGATTTGAATTCCTATATCTGACGCCAGTGCTTGCTACACCATATTGTCTCTGCACAACATACCTCAGGATTTTAAACTTTCTTAAGCAAATGGAGAAAATGCTTACAAAACTGGGTCACTGCATAGCTATCTGAAGGAAAAGCATTTGTGAAAGTAGGTTTCATTGTGGGTCCTACTTCCAAATGCTCTTTCATACTCCAGAGTACTCAGAAACATTTCCAGGGGTCATCAGTTACTGCGGTTTATGTTCCTGCTCTCTTGCCTCTGTGAACTTCAATAGTAATGTCTAACCTGTCCCCATTCCATATTTAACCTGTGAAAGGTACCTGGTAACCCTAATGAATTTATGTGGTCCATCACAATAGGAAAGGTGTACTTTAGTATTGTCAATAGCTGAGTATTTAATAAGTACTAGACAAATTGAATATGTGCAAAATGAATCATACTTTAATGTATGTTAATGTACAGGAACCAAGAAGCAAGTATGTATACTTGTAAAACAGGACTCTTTTTGTTTCTTTTTCAAATGTATTTGCACTGGACTTTCAAATTTGCACATCTCAAGATATTATAAAAGACGGCATAGCAGAAAAATTGAATGTTTGTGAAAGATCAATTTTAAGGATTGCTTTTTTTTTAGTTTCAAAATATTAAGGGGGTACAAGTGTTTTCAAATGACATGGATGATTTTTGTAAGGCTTGAGTACTAGCAGTAAGTGTGCCCATCACCCAAATAGTGTTCATAGTACCCATTAGGTTGGTTTTCACCCCTCCTCTCCTCTCCCATCCCCCCCTGGTTGAATTCCACTGAGTTTTATTTCCCTCTGTGCACATGTGTGCTCATCGGTTAGTTCCAATTTAATAGTGAGTACATGTGGTGTTTTTTTTTTCCATTCTTGAGATACTTCACTTAGAAGAATGGTCTCCAGTTCCATCCAAATTGTTGCAAAGGGTATTAATTAATTTTTTTATGGCTGAGCAGTACTCCATGGTATACATACGCTACATTTTGTCAATCCACTCCCGAATTGATAGGCACTTGGGTTAATTCCACATCTTTGTAATTGTGAATTGCGCTGCAAAAGCATTTGAGTGCATGTATCTTTTCGATAGAAAGATTTCTTTTCCTTTGGGTAGATACCAGTTGTGGGATTGACGGATGGAATGGCAGGTCTACTTTTTGTTCTTTAAGGAATTTCTATACTGTTTTCTGTAGAGGTTATACTCATATGGAGTACCACCAATGGCATATAAGCGTTCCATTCTCTCTGAATCCACACCAGCATCTATTGTTTTTGGACTTTTTAATAAAAGCTATTTTAACTGGGGTAAGGTGATATCTCATTGTGGTTTTAATTTGCATTTCCCTGATGATTAGTGACTTTGAGCATTTTTCATATGATTATTGGCCATGTGTCTATCTTTTGAAAAGCTTCTGTTCATACCTTTGTCCACTTTTTAATGGGGTTGTTTTTATCTTGCTGATTTGCTTGAGTTTTTTGTAGATTCTGGATAACAGCCCTTTATTGAATATATAGATTCGGAATATTTTCTCCCACTCTATAGGTTGTCTATATGCTTTGTGATTGCTTCTTTAACTGTGCAGAAGCTTTTTAGTTTAATAAAATCTCATTTATTTATTTTTGTTGTTGCTATAATTGCCATTGGGGTCTTACTCATAAATGTTTTGCCTAAGCCAATATCTAGAAGAGTTTTTCCTACATTTTTCTTTAGAATTCTTATGTTTTCATGCCTTAGATCTAAGTCTTTTATCCATCTTGAATGAATGAATTAGTTAATCAGTGGTGAGAGGTAGGGGTCTTATTTCATTCTTCTGAATGTGGCTATCCAATTTTCCCAGCACCATTTATTGAATAGGGCTTTTTTGCCCCAGTGTACATTATCATCTGCTTTGTCAAAGATCAGTTGGTTGTAGGTAGATGGTTTTACGTCTGGGTTCTCTGTTCTCTTCCATTGGTCTATGTCTCTATTTTTGTACCACTAGTATGCTGTTTTGGTTACTATAGCCTTGTAGTATAGTTTGAAGTCTGGTAATGTGATGCCTCCAGTTTGTTCTTTTTGCTTAAGATTGCTTTGGCTATTTGGGCTCTTTTCTGGTTCCAAATGAAGCATGGAATTATTTTTTCTAGATTTGTGAATTATGACTTTGGTAATTTGATTGGTATTTCCTTGAATATGTAAATCACTTTGGGTTGTTTGGACATTTTAACAATGTTGATTCTACCTATCCATGGGCATGATATGTTTTTCTGTTTGTTTGTATCCTCTGCAATTTCTTTCCTCAAAGTTTATAGTTTTCCTTGTAGAGATTTTACCACCTTGGTTAAATATATTCCTAGATATTTTATTTTCTTTGTGGCTATTGTGAATTGTATTGAGTCTCTGATTTGACTCTCAGCTTGACTGTTGTTAGTATGTGGAAATGCTACTGATTTATGTACACCGATTTTGTATCCTGAGACTTTGCTGAATTTATTTAGCAATTCTAGTAGACTCTTGGTGAAATCTTTGGGGTTTTCCAGATACAAGATCATACCATCAGTAAAGAGCAATAGTTTGACCTCTGCTTTCCTGATTTGGATACCCTTAATATTCTTCTCTTGCCTGATTGCTCTGGCTAGGACTTCCAGCACTATGTTGAATAGAAGTGGTGACAGTGGGCATCCTTGTCTTGTTCCAGTTCTTAGGGGGAATTCTTTCAACTTTTCCTGATTCAGTATGTTGTTGGCTGTGGGTTTTTCACATAGGGCTTTTATAATTCTGACATATGTTCCTTCTATGCCTAGTTTGTTGAGAGATTTTATCATGAAAGGGTGCTGGATTGTGTTGAAAGCTTTCTCTGCATCTATTGAGATGATCATATGGTCTTTGTTTTTGCTTTTGTTTATGTGCTGAATCATACTTATTGATTTACCTATGCTGAAACATCCTTGCATCCCTGGGATGAAGCCCACTTGATTCTGGTAGATTATTTTGTTTTTTTTGATGTGATGTTGTATTTTATTGAGGATTTTTGCATCTATATGCAGAAGGGATATTGGTCTTTAGTTTTCTTTTTTTGTTGTATTCTTTCCTTGCATTGATACCAAGGTGATACTGGCTTTATAGAATGGTTAGGGAGAATTCCCTCCTTCTCAATATTATGGATTAATTTCTCTGTTTTGGGTACCAGGTCTTCTTTGTAGGTCTGATAGAATTTGGCTATGAATCCATCTGGCCCAGAGATTTTTTATTGTTGTTCTTGAAAAGGTTATTTATTACTGTTTTAATCTCATTCATCATTATTGTTCTGTTAAGGAGTTCTATTTCTTCCTGGTTGAGTCTTGGGAGATTATCATTCTCCTTGGAAGGGAAGCCCATATGGAATGTCCAAGCCCTGGGATCATGCAAGTTCTCCCCACAATTTCATGGTTGCCACAGCATTTGGGCTGGTGGGAATGGAAAAGCTTCCAAGTAACTTGGTAGCCCACTGATCAATGAAGGAGTATGGGAGAGAGAAAGGGGTTCCCCTTTACCCATTCACTGGACTCTGAGCCTCTCTGGGTTTGATCCTCACTGATATCTTTTTTTTCTTTATTCTCCTCCTTCTTTGCTTCACAGTTTTCCTCTGTGACATCCCCAGCAGGCTCTGGCACCTCTCTTTATGACCGACACCTGAGCTGCATCCCTTCTCCCCTCTCCTTTATCTGAAATCTGTTCTTCCCTCTGGGATGGTCTGGCAAGTGAGGTATCTAGTCAGCTATTTTGCCCATCCCCCTCCTTAGGTTTGCTTTTTAGAGAAAAGAGTGATCACATACCCTGCCGACATTCCACTCTTTGGTAAGATTTGCATTTATTCTAAAAATGCCTAAAGAATCATCTTAAGTGGATAGAATTTGCAGTCTCCCATGATATAGAAATTCTCAGTTGTTCATTTCCTCAGAAGGGCTATGCTTCTGGCTGTGACACACTGAATAAATCCATTATATTTTTGTCAGAAAGTAGTATCCCAATTTAGATTCTTTAGCCCAAACAATCATGCTGTGCCCACAGACAATGACATGAAAGAAAACAACCAACTATTGATTGAATTCAACAAAAGTTCCCCTTTACCATCTTCAAATAACCAATTCATTAAATTTATCCACTTTTTCAAGCCACTTTGTGCATATAAACATAATTAGTAAGATAACATTTGGCCTCTAAGTATATGTCGCCTTACACAGTAAAGAGGACAAGTGTCATTGACTCTTGTTACCCCTCAATTTGATAAATATTGACAATCAATTATGATTATTTATGCTCTGAAATGATAAAAATCTGGGAATACTTCAACAGCTCCACAGAACTAGCTGCTCCTTCATTCTGGAATTCTCCTCCCACAATTGCCTAGCTCAGTCTCCTTTTTATTTCAAACCTCTCGCTTTCTCAAGTTATTTTTCTCAATAGCACTGTTCCATCTGACTTTCTGTATGCTTTTTTCCTTGTTTTTGTGGTGTCTTCCCCCACTAGAATGTAAATTCTGTGAGGGCAGATAATTTAGACTATTTTGCTCACAGTGTGTAAGGGCTATTGTAGGTGCTCAATAAATATTTGTTGAAGTAGTGAAAGAATGATACCTCCCCAATATAAGTTTGTAACATTTTTAGAATATCCTATAATGTCCTGATTTTATATCCAAATATAACTTCTTACAGGGATAAAGCCTCCTACTCAAAGGTTCATTTTATTTTTCTAACAATAAAAAATAATTTTGGTTGTAACATCCTGAGTCTTTTTTTAAAGATCTCAAAAGTTCAGGAACCTGAAAGTTGCAAGACATGTGTTCCAGTCCTGGTCTACCATTGTCTCCAGAAGGGTGCCCTTATTCAAATCACTTAGATTCTTGGAACTTCAGTTTTCTGGTCATGTAAAATAAAGAACATAAGCTACATGATCTTTTGACTTTATCCCATACTCTGAAATTCTATGATTCTTTAGCTATTTCCTTCTATTCATCAAATGTTCATTTTCTTTTTTAAATTTTCTTTTTACTTTTATTTATTTTTTATTTTTTTATACTCACTGCTATACTAAATAACAATTGTATATATTTATGGGGTACAATGTGCTGTTTCAGTACCTGCACACATTGTGGAATGAGCAAATCAGGCTAATTAACACATCCATCACCTCATATACTTATCATGTCATTGTGGTGAGGACATTTAAAATCCATTCTTTTAGCAACTTTGGAATATATAATACATTATTATTAACTATAGTCACCTAGCTGTGCAATAGATCACCAGAACTTATTCCTCCTGTCTAACTGAAGCTTGATACTGTTATCCATCAAATGTTTTAAACACTCCATGTGTATAGGCATATAGTGGTAGATCAAAAAGATGTAGAGAAGATAGAAAACCTAGTACTGACTCTGTAGATACAGAAAATAAAGAATCAGGAAGATCCATTATCCAGGTTTTTATATGTAAATTTATGTGAAAGTTATTTAAAAAGCCAAATGCTTTAGCTTCCTCAGCATTATCTCCACCAATGACAGTTCTGAACTTGTGAATTACACCCTGCATAAGCACGGCTCCTTGACTCATTTTTTATCCAGATTACAAAGCCACTGAACTGTCTTTTCATCTTGGATGCTCCATTGAACATACTATACAATTTCTCAACACCATAATTTGATCTGAGAACATCTGCAAAAAATCTGGAACACATTTTTTCCCCTTCTCAGCACTTGACTTCAAACCTCCCATTTCAGACATTCTTCCACAGTTTCTGTGACATATTATTGAACAAACCATCAGCTCTGCTTCTGTCTTGGAAGGTGTCAACATGAATAGAAAATGAGCCAGTTTCACATTAACAGAATTCTTAATTACCTGCTCAACCTATGGGTAAGCCTGGTCTTTTAGAAATAAGAATCTCATGGCATTTTCTCCACTGCTATTCTTTATTTGAAATTGATTCTTATATACAATTGAGGTTATTTTACTCATATATTTATTTTTTCAAATAATCTGAGTTTCCTGGAAACAACTGCAAGGTTTTCTCTGGGGTCAATTCTTCAAAAGGTAGAAGTTCCAAGGTAAGGAAGTCCAGCTAACTATTCAACTTTTATCTTAATCACACACATGTATGACCTAACACTTGCTCCCTCTTACTGTATTCTTTCATTCCATGTCTATTAGTCTTGTAGGCCACATTTTCTCCTTCCCACAGAAATTCAGTAAGAAATATCACCATATCCCTTGATTCCATCCTTCCCATTTTCCCCCTTTCTTTCTTACTTATAGCCAATTATCCATTTATTTTCATCTCATTAGTATTTTTGTGTGTAGCCCTACTTATATGCTACTTTTCTCCATTCTTTCTTTCTATCCTCGGAGTATTTTATTAATTTTCTGGTTCTATATGGTTTTGCTAGGGCTCCCATTCTAAAACACCACAGACTGGTTGGCTTGCAAAATAGAAATTTATTTTCTGAGTCCTGGAGGCTAGATGTTCAAGATCAAGGTGTCAACAAGGTTGCTTTCTTCTGAAGCTCTCTCCTTGGCTTTTAGATGGTAATCTTCTCCCTGTATTTTCAAATGTTCTTCCCTTTCTGTGTGTTTCCGTGTCCTAGCCTCCTCTTCTTGTAAGGACACCAGTCACATTGGATTAGGGGCCATCCATACGACGCATTTCAACTTAATCACCTCTTTAAAGGGCCTGTCTCCAAATACAGTCACACTCTGAGGTCCTCAGGTTAGAACTTCAACATATGAATTTGAGGGGACACAATTCACCCCGTAACAGGTTCTCTCCCTTTTCCTCCTCTTTGCCTGTTCAGCTGCTGTCCTTCTATGCTTTCCTATTTTATTTTCATAACTTATATTTTTTATACCACTCTCTGTTTTTCACATTTGCCCCCTTTCCAGGCCTCTGGGACAGTCTTACCCTCACTTCTCTCCAGGGTCACTCCCCCTCCTAAGAACCCAGCAAACAACAAACACCTGTGGCTTTTAGTCTTGAGACTAAAGAGGAGCATTAAGATAAGATGAGACAGCAATCCTGTGTGCCCACCCTGAACCAGACCCTGGGAGGCCTTTTGTGCTCTGTGTACTGCTACAGCCAAGAAAACAGGCAGGTCAACAAAAAAGACAGATTGCCAGATTTTGATCTTTGTATTCATTTCCACAGAAGATTATTTGTGTACTATCAATTTTGGTCATCTTAAATTTGCTGCTGACATTTCACATTTATTAACGGAGCAGAAATACATCTGTTCTTCTCTCATCTTTACTATCTTCACAAGAGAAAACACTATTGATCTTATCAATTACCTGCTGAAACGTTGCTCTGTGATGCTGAACCCTGGACTTCATGTTGTGCAGCTACAGAACCTCGGAGAAGCTCTCCTTGTTTTTCTTACTCAGAGGTGTAGGGGGACCAACAGTCAGTCCCTGACCACCCCCTTCCGCGGTAGGCACTTTTACTCCCATGCTCTTGCTCCAAGTGTTTGTTAAATATGAGCCGCCATTCTCTTTTCTAATCTAGCATGCAAGAGAAATACTACTTCTCTGGAGACACACTGTGCTGTGTTCAGTTAGTTCAAAGTTTCCCAGCATGCAGAGCAAGCATATGCTTGGGGCACCCTGCAATCAGCAACACCAGAGAGATGTTTGAAAGGTTTCCACGTTTATTAATAATATTTTCTAAAAAGCATTTAAATGAGCCACCTTTGGAGAAAAAAAATAAGCTCTTTATTGGACTTCCCTTTTTTATTTTACATCTTGGTATTATTATTATATAATTTTGAATTACATATTTAGGAAAAATGGGCACAATATAAGATTTTTAGTGCCAGTCTTTCTAACTGTCTTAATCCAGCTTATTCTATATTTGAAGTGCAATCAGAAATGAGAAATTCTTTGTTTTAAAAAACTTGAATAGAAATCAGTATTTTGACTGGTCTTGAATAGATTTAGTCTTTAAAAGGCATTGCGTTTAAGACATTGATAAAAGGCATGATTCAGAATATTCACTTGTTCTGGGCTTACAGCATTTTTATTTCATTGTAAACTATATGTATATTTTTAAAACTCTCTTAAATTCTTACCTATTGATGTCTCTAAGTAGTTCATTCATGGGAACTAATTCAACAGGAATTTCTGGGATGCCTCCTCGAGGTTTAAAGCCATAAAGTGACAACTCAATTCTTGGCCTGACACCATCTGCATCTGCAGACTTTAGCTCCATCTAGATACCAGGACAAGTTTTCTTCCCAATAGGGAGAATTGAAAGAACTTTAGGTTAAGAAAGAAAAAATAACAACAAAAACATCCAATTAGCCTCTTTGCCCTTATTGGTTCCAAGATCCAGTAACTGAACCTAGTTCCAGTAAACTGACAAGTCCCTCTAAGATCTAGCCTTTCTCCCACTCCTAACAAAGGACTTGCTTTCAACTCCTGCAGTACAACGTCTTTCCACCAACAGATACTCACTGAACTTAAAGACAACACTGGAAAGAAACTCCCTGTAGATATTAGCTCCACATTCTTAAGTATTTTCTACCAGTTATACTAGTAAGGAAATTAAAGCTCAGTGATTTGCCCAAGGCCCCACGTCTTGAAGCCTGGTCTTCTGCTTTGGCATACGTATGTGGTTCTCACCTCCCTCACACCATCTAACACCCCTAGATACTGTGCTTTCAAGATCCATAACAAATTTGACACCCCAATAAAGCAGGAAATTTCAAATGAAATTTAGACACACAAGGATTATTCAAGAGCAAAAATCAGAAAGAAGGGTCAAAGAATTTGGTCTAGACCATCTATTCTGATTCTACTTTAGAATCCCTGGGTGACTATGGGCCCATCACTTACCCTGTAGGCCTCAGTCTCCTCCTTTATAAAATCAGGGAAGTGGTTTACACAGTGCTGCTCAAAGTGTGGTCCACTGTCCTGATCACCCACTCCACCTGGGAACTTGTTCTGCTGTTAGGACCTACCCCAGACCTCCTAAATCAAATACTCTGGGGGTGGGACCAACTATCAGTGCTTCATCAAGCCCTAAGTAATTCTGATACACACTGAAGTATGAGAAACACTGATCAATCTAGATAATTCATCAGCAAACTGCAACTCTCAGGCCATCTGTTTCTGGAAATAAACCTTCATTGGAAGACAGTCATGCTCATTCATTTATTTCCGTCTTGTCTGTGTCTGCCTTTGCACTGCATTGGCATTGTTGAGTAGTTGTGTCAGAGACCATGTGTCCCCCAAAGCCTAAATATACACTGTGTGGCCCTTTGCAAAAAAAGGTTTGGCAACCTCTGGCCTCGACTCAGTGAACCTACCACACCAAAATCATGATATTTAAGGAATTGAACCTTAATCATGGTGCATCTATAAGATTCTCTTGAAAAGTTATCTTTAAACAATAAAAAAGATTAAAGAAAATAAAAAGTCAGATTGGAGACTGAAGAATAAGGCCTCAGAGCAGTTCATTGCCCTGTGACCCAACACAGACTCTGTGCTTGGCCTCTGCGCTTCCAGAGAAGAGGAAGCCGGAATTGGCCCCACTCTCGCCCTCTTATGCAGCCCCTTGCCCTCTTAGGTCGCCTGAAAAAGCCCAAGCTTGGAGAGTCTAATGCTGACTCCCGTCCCTGCAAATGGAAGTTATCTTTGTTCAACTTCTCTAGCTTAGCAATTTGCAGTACAATTTTTGGCTGTCAAAAGCCACAAAGCTCAGAAAGTAAGGTAAATATTGGAATAACATAAGAATGAATCAATGTTGCATTTACAAGAATTCTCCCTGTGGTTTATCTAAATATTTTCTACCTAAATAAACTTTAAATGACTTGTACACAGCATATATCCTCATCACGAGCAGAACTGCTTGAATAATGCTGTTATTAATATGCACAGTCACACAAATTTGCCCCATGCATGTAAATACACTCTCCATATAGGATACCTACATTTATACTTATTCTCTAAAGTAAACATCTCTCCACTTAACTGGAGTGTTATGTACAATCTTTAGCAGAATCCTGAGCATGCAGAATGGACTAAAAACGATGGAGCTCTCTCTAGCAACGGCCACTGAGTGGGGAACATCTTGCTGTGTTGTCATACAGGGCAACGCGTGAAAGCTGATGGCTAACAGATGTAGAAGCAAATGATTTGAAGGAGTCTCTATTCTAACCTCCAGAGGGCTATAACTGCTTTTGAGTTTTAGTTTTAAATCAGAGCAAAGCAATAACAATTTAAATAACCTTTTAAGGCAGAGCTGCAGAATGTGTCCCTTGCTGGGAAAAGGGCTGAGTGGGCCGAGTCCCAGTGTACCGCCTCTCCTGGCACCCGCAGTGTCCCAGAGGAAGGAGGAGGATTCATGAGCAGCCTGGGGGCCTAGTGCTCTGCAGGGCGATGGCTTAGGCAGATGGGGTGGGGAGTTCATGCCTGGCCCCATGCTGTGCTAGGAACAAGACCAGGAAATGTGGGGCGTTTCCCTCAAATATTGTCACCTTACAGATGTGCATTTTGAGATCCAGAAACGCAGGACAACTTACTTAGGGTCACACGGGTAGTTCATGGCAAGCCGGGACCAACTCCAAACCTCTGACTTCCCTCCTGCTACCTGTTTGGCATTTGGAGATGGGATAGAGTATCGGTGAAGATTGTCAACTTATAGTCAATGTATGAGGCTATAAAATAATTTATATCTGTAAAAGCTTTCTTTCTTCCACTGACAGACCAGCTCCAAAAAGTGGGGGAGAAAGTGAGCACGGATATCCAAGGGATTAATTACCATTAGAGAGTCTGTTCTTTCCATCTGATCCAAGAGCTGCCTGCACCTGATTTCACGTAATCACTGGCCTTGAATCAAGGGGTAATGGGCCACTTACCTACCACAGCGCTCCAGGAAGTCACGAGGCAGGGGCAGAATTTCTGGGTCAGGAAGGATCTGAGAGGCCACCTGCTCCAACGTGCCATCCATCACAGGAATCCTCCCTGTAATGTCTCCGTAGGTAATGGACGATTCAGCCTTTGCTCTAGTACTTCCCGTGTTAGAAGTCGGCTGTATCCTGAGGCCATGTGATCCACTGCATAGTTCTGTGTATCTGGGAATTGGTGATCTAGCCTATACCATAGGGTTGTAGAAACATTTCGAGATCTGTGTGAGGATGTTCTGCTAAGCAGAGAGAGCGGCGATTAAAATCCAGTAGTCCTGTACCCTGTGAGTGATTGTCTACCTAGAGGAAGGGGCATTCTGTGTACCAACGCTCCTCCATCCCCCAAGCCAGGCACCAGTGGTCAGAAGTTGGGGGCGGGGAGGGAGAGGGAGAAGGCAGTCCAGCTTTTTCACCCAGACACAATATAGGCTACTGGTGGCCCCGCTGGTAACATGCATAATGCTTCCAGACATCAAGAGAGAACTGGAAGAAAGGGCTGTAAGAGTCCTGACCGGTATACTCAGGCCCAGAAGCGATTTCTCCAGCGTGATAACTAGATAAACCCATCCTTTGTCTCATATCATGAGCTTCTGCCCTCAACACAAGCCAGTGTCCCGGGGTAAGCAGGTCTATGCAAACCACCCCCAAAGTCTGAGGAAGCTGAAGAAAGAGGCTGACATACCCAGTTTCTCAGAAGGAAACACTTAACAGGGACTTGTGAACAGAAGCCACGTCTCGGGCTGTAGTGAGATGAGACAGGACAGTGGATCCCCACACAGCACCCCCCCCCCCAGAGCCAAGACTTACACACCATAGAGAAGGGAGGTGTAGGACAATTGGGGTCGGCCCCTCAGAGAAAGACAAGAATGCTATGTGACCCTGCCTAAGGGCAGGGTTTATAGTCAAAGTTCTTTTGACCTAAGGTCAGGATTAGTTAGGGTAACTGCAGATAAAGTAGAAACCTTAGAGGCATTCTCAGAACAGGGGTTAATCAGAGGTCCACATGGCGGAGTATCATCCACAGTGGAGTTGCGTTAGTCTCCACACCAAGGCGCTGGACCTTTGAAAGGTAAACGGAAGCAGATCTGGGAGATGCTGGTTGGAGAACCTCACAGAACGCACTGCTGTAGGCCCACTGTTCTGAATGGTCTCCTAATGTAGCAACATTCCAGACTCTTCTAGCATCTGGCTCCAATCTAACGTCCCAACCTCATTTCCTGCCATCTGGAGCCCTCCCTTACCTTGCTCACCACTGCCCTCCACCACCTTGCTCCAGTTGTTCTTGCTTTCCACCATGGCACAAACCCTGGGCTCTTTGGCCCTGCGTCCCCCTACGCCAGGCTTTTCCCTCGGCTTAGTCTAGCCTCTCCCTGGAATTGAGCTGACACGCTCCCACCTGCAATCCTGACCCAGCTCGGAGGCTACATCCCCTTTACGAAGCTTGCCCTTCCCCAGGATGGAGACAGCTGTTTCCATAACCCTCAGCTTTCAATGATGGGGTCTGTGTCTTGTTTACCTTCATGCCCTTGATATTCAGAATGAACAATTGAATATCCCATTGTATGTACGTCCAAATCAGGGTTGCCTAAAATGGACCTTCCCTGGGCTTTGCTTTTATGTAGTTCTAATGTTTCCATACTAACTTCCCCTTGTTTTATTCCCAAATTCCTGAAATTCTAAATCTGTATGATATTTAGAACTTTAGTTTCCTTAGCTAAAATTGAGGCAATACCACAAATACCTCATATGTTTAGAGGATTAAATGAGATACTGTATATAAATGCTTAGCAAAGTGCCTGATACATTAACAGAGGCTCAACGATTCTTGGTTAATGTTCCATTCCATGGTGCATAAGTCTTTGGATTAGACTGAAGAGGAGATTCACGAGATAGTAAAAGAGGCTAAACTTCTGCAAGTAAATCAGGAAACCACTGGCATTACGCTAATTTATTTCTCTAAAAGGGAAACAAATGTGAAACCAAAGAAGAATATGAATTTTGCTTTAAATTGTGACCCACATGTATCTTAGCAGATATTTGTTTCTCTGACATTTTTGAAAACTCACATCCAGTTCTGAAGTTTCCAGAATTCCATGAACAGCTTTCAACGATGCCGTATTCCTCACTCTGGGGAGAAGTGAGCCACACGGTGGGGGTCAAATAGCTGATCTGCTCTTGATCCATTTTCCTTTGTGGCATCTTGCAAAAGCTAAATATCTGCACTGTGGAGGAAGCCTGTCCTACGTGTAGTCTAAATATTTCATTTGGTATTTAAAATCCATTTTCATTGCTCCGAATTTAGTTGGCATTGGGATCCGCCCATCATCCTCTTCCATGTAAAATTTATTTTACAATAAATTCAGGTCATAGCTCATGATTTAAGCTTTTCCTTCATGGAGCAAATTTGTGCCATTCCTCAGACCCCATTTGCATCATGTTTTCAAGCTCTACCTAGTTTGATTTAAAATCACTCGAAAGTGTATCAGAATGGTACTTCCAATATGTTTTCTAGTTAAGAAAAACCAGTGTCGTGGCTGCATCCAGACATCTCAAAGTACAAGTTTAATCTTATCCAGACCTGCCACAATTATCTGTTAGGCGGGAAGCTATTGATTATTAATGATAATTACTTGCTTACTGAGTCCCTCCCTAGGTTCTGAATTTCAAATCACGGCACTCCCAGGCTTGCTGGCAGGGGCTCTTGCAGGGGCTGAGGAGAAAGGAGGGAGCAGAAGTAGCAGCCCTTCCTGGGAGGCCCCCCAAGGAGATTGATGGAATCATGGATAGTCTTTAACCAAATACCAAGCCCACCTGACAGAAACCACACAGCAATTCAAAGGGTCTGGGAGCAAGAGAGATGCATTTTAAACACACTCCCAGCCTTCGCTCTGTCAGTAACAAATTAGGCTTGTCACTTTCTCCAAGCAGATTTAGTGAGGACATTACCAATGTTAATGATCTGTGCTTGCCACTGGAGGAAGAAGCTGGAGGCAGAATTTTGTAGTGCCCAGGGAAAGCTTTCAATTTTTTCTTTCTTTTCTTTTGGCTGCACGGGAGCATGACAAGTGCCTTTTTTCCACAGTCATTCCTCTGTCAAGTTTGGGGAATATCAGGTGGTATGATATGGAAATCTCTTATATATTCTCATCCTTAATAGACCAGCCCACACTTATGTGCTGTTTACTCCTATGCACAGGTTCAACAGAAAAGTTACAGGAATTATCCTCCAAGAGAGTGTGTGTGTGTGTGTGTGTGTGTGTGCGCGCGCGCATGCGTGCGTGCGTGCGTGCGTGCGATGGAGGTCTTGTTGCACAGGATGCAAACTCTCTAAGGTTGTCCACAGAGAGGTAATGTTTTCAGTGGTGTGTTTTAAACAGCATCCAATCACCCCTCGACCTTGTTTCTATTGAATTCCACTGTGTTCTAGAGGAAGAAGCTTGAAACTAAAGTACAAGCAAGAATAGCGCAGTGTTACCAGAATGAACTATCTACATGGAACATCTCAACCTTTAGGAATAAAGCTCCTTTTTTTATTCCCAGTAATTAAAGATTTTCCCTTATCAGATATGCACCATGCCACTGAGAAGTACTGTCCACTTTCTTAAGGCATTTTTTCCCCAAAACTTGCTCAGCAAGTCAACCAAACAGCAATACAAGCAGGATGTCTCTTCATCCCAGTTGAGCCATTTGCTTTGTAGATGACAACGCATGGAAAATCCATCCATCCAAACCTACTAAGCTCCGGCGATTATTTCAATGATCCCCAACTCAAAAATAGAAAACAACAAAAAAAGCATTTTAATGTTGACGGCTCACGCTGAAATGAGTGGAGAATTAAATTCACCAAACACCCACAGAGATGACTAAGAATAAAAAAGATCAAATGTTGCGTGCCATTAAAGGACATAATAAGTTTCAAAGAGAAAACTATTAAGCTGAGTATATTGGAATTGGGCTATTTATGAACTGAAGTCTCCTGAGTTTGCCAGTAGGGTTTCCCTTTGTAATCAAGCAGCTTCTCTCACACATCTCAGGCCTGGGCCCAGCTATCCGCAAACGAGTTACTAAAAGCCATAATTAAAGATGATTTGGAAGAGAAACTTATTTCATGTTCCTGATCTTATAGGTTGTTCATTAAACCATTGTAATTTCTCAGGATTGTGGGGAACAAAAAGCTCAATGGCCAAAAAGGCACAGATCAAAGGGATGAAATTTGCTGCAGTCATTTTCCTGCAGAACTGACGGAGGCAGTTTTGCTTTCAAGCTTCGAATTTGTATCGGCCTGGTAGCCAGAAGAACACCAAGAACAAGAGGGAAACAAAACAGCAGAACCCAAGCGGGCAATGCCAGGGAAATGCTTCAGAAGCGGCTCTAGTCTATTCCCCCCCATCTTTCGTCCAAGCCAGCGTCTGCCCCCGACACGCAGCAGCAGAAGAGCCGTGTGCTCGTCCCTGACCGTAGGCTACCACCATCTTCGCTTTGATTCTCTGGACTTTGAAGTATTTTGCTGCACACGCACACACCAAGTCGAATTTCTACAGGGCAAACTTCAGTCGATGTTTTTTTCTCAGGATTTTTTCCTTTTTCTTCTTTCCTTGTCTTCCCTGCCTCTTTCCCACATACATTTCTTTAGCATATACTTCATCTCCGTGCCCCCTTTTCCCTTTTTAGAGCTGTCATTCCTATGTATCCATTCTCAGTCAAGACATGACTAAGTTCTGCGAGGCACCTCCCGCGGGGAACCTTGCCATGGCGTGAGCGGGTTTGAATTGCAGGTTGGCTGCATTTTTGATAAGTCCTGAACATAATGTACTATCAACCAGGGATGGGAGAAGCCAGTGGCATTTGGACTGATATGGCTCACGAAGCGTATTTTTCAGATGTATTGGATTTTGCCCCATAGGTACACTACTTATTTATTCCTTTAATTTCCAGGCCTGTGTGGATATAAGAGGGCCTGAATCCATAGAAGCAAATTACACAGAAGCCTTTTTTAAGTTAAGCTCAAAACCTAAGATGCAAAGAAGAATCTAAATGGATGGTGATTCTACACTTTGTGAAAAATGATTTGTTTCTAACGTTGAACAACTGTGTGCAAATGCAGCGGAGAGATGTGGATGGATGCATGTGGCAGCTTTCACGGTGGCAGCAAGCAAATCCACAATAGCATGTAACACACACATGCATTTCTTACTCTCGGCTCCAGGGGTGGACTGTGGCTCTCCTGGGCTTAGCTGGGCTTGGCTGGGTTTGGCTTCAGTTGGGTTCAGGTCCGTTCCATGCATCTTCATTCTGGAAGCCAAGAAGCATCCACAAATCCGGGGCATACTGTTTTGATGACTAAGGACAGACACTCAAGAAGGGAGTGGAAAGATGGATTCCTCCTAAATCCTTCACTTAGAGCCAGCACAGTGTCACCACTGCCCACGTTTCATCGTTCCAGCCAAGTCACATTACCAAGTCCACAGCCAATGGGCATGGAGAGGGTGGTATAATAAAAAATAAATATTTGGTCTTTGTCCCTGGTTTCTGGCATAGAGTTCCCCCAAAGCCCTTGGAATTTACTGGGTTTTGTATGCTAATGAGATGACTCATGGGGCAGGGGGGTTAGATAGCTTCAGGAGGGGGCCATTCATCAGAAAACCAACCATATGATTACAGAGTTAGAACTTTTAGCTTCACCACCCCAGAGAGGGAAGAGGGGCTTGTGATTGAGTTCAATCCCCAATGCCCAGTGATTTCATCCATCATGCCTATGTGATGGAACCTCCACAAAACCCCCTAAACAATGAGGTTTGGGCAGCTTCTGCATTGATGAACAGGTCAAGGTTCTGCAAGTTGGGGGGGTGTGCCCAGTTTCCCACCAGGCTGTTCCTAAGTTATATTCCTTATATAATAATAAACCAGTAATCCTAAGGAAAGCCCTTTCCTGCATTCTATGTCACTTTAGCAAATTATCAAACATGAAAGGGAACATTTGCTTTAACCCCTGAGTTGGAAGTCCAAGGGCAGAGTGGGGGCAGCCTGGGGACACTATTTGCAGCTGGTGTGTGAAGCAGGGGCTTTACTGTGGGACTGAGCCCTTAACCTGCAGTGTCTGTGCTAACTATGGGTCGTTAATGTCAGAATTGAATACTTGTTGAACACCAAGTTAGTGTTAGAGAAGTGGAGAATTA
>CM052451.1:4414846-4436183 GCA_028533085.1 Varecia variegata | reverse complement strand
TTGCTTTAACCCCTGAGTTGGAAGTCCAAGGGCAGAGTGGGGGCAGCCTGGGGACACTATTTGCAGCTGGTGTGTGAAGCAGGGGCTTTACTGTGGGACTGAGCCCTTAACCTGCAGTGTCTGTGCTAACTATGGGTCGTTAATGTCAGAATTGAATACTTGTTGAACACCAAGTTAGTGTTAGAGAAGTGGAGAATTAGTTGGTGTTGGAATGATGTATTTTGTATCCTGCAGAAAAGGTTATTCTAACCACATGGAAACCAAGCTTAAGGAATGAATATATAACTACAAACAAATAATGTAGTCTGCCACTGTATTATTTTGGAACAGATGTAAATGCATTGCAAATGCTTACACTGTTGAGTAATCTCAAACTCCAATTTCCCAGTCCACTCCCCAGATCAACTGCAGCACAAGATGCCATCTCCTTCTTTAATGAAAGTATCAACATCATTCAGCATTTGCTGGAGGAACTCCTCTGTTTCCTAGTGATCATTTCATATGGCTTTAAATGATAAGAGAGAATTATGGGCATATATTTTGGGTCTTCATCTGGCTTCAAACACTTGAAAGAAGATGCTCCATCTGATCTAGTGTCTCTGTTGAGTTGTACAGAGTCTGGCACTGTTCATGTGAACATTTTGCCCGTTGATAACCTATAGTTTAGGTAGCAGTGCTTTGACCACCTTATAAGTATAATTATAAAAACATATACCTAAAGAATGTTTAAAAGAATAGCATGTATTTGTTTTCTTAAGCTCTTGTAATGTCATGCATTTGTTTTCTCAAGATCTTAAGGACAGAATATATTTGTCTTTTTAAGCTCCACACATATCTCTGGCTTGTCTCCCAGTCGAGTAATAGAATTAAAAAAGAAAAAGGCAAAGAAACAGATAAGTCCAGCGCAGTCCTGTGTGCTTTCCCTTCTTTAGCAACTTGGATTCTCACGACAGCTCTCTAAGAGGAATACCAGCAGCACCAGAGCCTCAGAGACACAGTGCTGTAATGCCACAATTAGCATGCAGTGGCGCCAACCTTTGAACTCGGTCCTGTACAACAGAAAGCTTTTCTCTCTACTAGATATTTTTCCGTAGCAAAAGTCCCAGGCCTCATCTCAAGGAAAGACCAGCTAAAAAATACCGTCATGTATATTGTGAGATCTACCAAATGTTACTGTATTTGGAGAAGAAGGGATAACCTAGAGCCTTGTTAACCTGGAGAAGGGAGGCTGGTGTTAGATATCGCTGGCAAAAGTTATTGTTTACGACTAGGGTTTATTTATTTATTTTCTAGAGCCCTCTATGCACTTTATGTTTAACAAGTATACAACAAACAACCCTCCAAAAGTGGGCAAAATATCTGAATAGACAATTAACCAAAGAATATAAACAGATGGCAAATAAGCACATTATATACTCAACCTCATTAGTTCTTAGGGAAATGCAGATTAAAACTACAGTGAGATACTACAACACACCTATTAGCATCGCTAAAGTAAAAAAGGTAGATAATAACAACAGTTGACGATGTAGAGTACAGAGTAACTGGAACTCTCAGACACGGTATACTAAGTAAAATTATATAACCAAACTGTACAACCACTTTGTAAAATAGTTTGGCAATTTTTAACAATGGTTTTAAAAAACCCATATAGCTTGACTATTTGACTACTAGATACTCAAGAAAAATTTTAAAAACTTACACAAAATTGTACACAAATGTTCATAGCAGCCTGATTTGTAATAACCCCAAAGTGGAAACAACCCAAACGCCATCAACAGATGCACACGTAAACAAAGTGTGGTCTACACACCCACGCAAGGGAATACTCCTCAGTGATAAAAATGAATGAACTGCAGCTGCAAATACTATGGATGAATCTCAAAATAATTATGCTGAGTGAGATAAGCCAGACCCCCTCCAATACTGTATTATTCAATTTTATGAAATTCTAGAAAATGTAAGCTGATTCATAATGATGGAAAGCAGAGGTGTCTGGGTGCAGAGCCTGTTTATAGTACAGCCGAGACAAAGCTGAGAGCAAAAGATACAGGGGGGAGGAATTACAAGGAGACAGGAGGAAACTCTTGCAGGTGATAAATGTTTATTATCTCGATTGTGGTGATGGTTTTATGGGGGTATACATATGGCGAAGCTTACTAAATTGTACCTTTGAAGTAGGTACAGTGTACTCTATGTCAACTATACCTCAATAAAGCTTTTTTAAAAAAAGCATATCATATAGGCATATCATAAAGAATAAATGATTTCAGAAATGAAAACTTGAAACAGCATCTGGTACAATGTAGGCACTCTATACGTGCTAAGCTCTTACCACTGCTATTCTTACTGCTATCAAAAGAAATGTCGCACTGTGGTTGTTGGCATTAGGTACAATCTGCAAAGATCTACTTTCTACTCTCTGAGGTAACTGCCTTCCTATGTCACTGCTCAACCATGACAGAGTTGACAAAATCTAGGACAAAGCCTTAAGACTAACTCTGACCAAAGGACATTCTCTCGTGTCTGCATTTAGCACCGTGAGAGGTATATTAGGAAAATAGAATCCGCTCTGTGTGAAGTCAATTGTTCCTACTAAGGAAGGCTATTGATAATTCTTAATGTGACACAGTAATTTAGCATTCCTGAGCTCAAGAATGCTGAATGGGACTCAAAAATTTCTTAATGTTTCATTATTTCTTGGAGAACCAGAAGCAAAGCCAGCCTAGCTCAAAGATGCATCAGAATCCACATGCTTTGTCAGGTGTGCCAATTTTCCGGGTATTAAAAAAAAGTTTATATTCTTTCCTTTATCATGCATGATGGTATTCTGATGTCGTTGCTAAGTATTTTACCTTCATGGTGCACAGATTCCTGTTGTGACCTTAAAGGCTGTACAGGAAACTTAACAGTTCAAGGGTTTCTCTTTAGATTAGAACCACAAGCAAGAAAAAACGTTTACTAAGAGCACCAGGGTGTCCCCAGCAGAATGGCTGTAAGCTTCCTCTTAGGTGAGAATGGAGAGGTGAATGCATTTATAGGTCAGGTTCAGGCTGATTGGTGACCAAAAAAGCAAAGAAGAGACTAAAACCCTACAAAGATTAGGCTTAAAGAACATCGGTGCTATCAACATTGCTAAGCTTTTTAAATATACTACTCTGATAACTTTCATCTTTATTAGTTAATGACAAGATCTTTTTCCCTCAGCTTTCTCTCTGCTATACTATAAATAGGCTCTCCACTTTTCCGATCACTGCCAGAGAAAACAGAGGGAAAAAGATAAAATTCATGTTACCTTTATCTTCATGATCAAGGAAATTCTTTCTTTCCCCTCTTTTTAAGTTTGTTATAGCTCTTCTTGGGCCTTATCATTGTTATACAAAGTTTAGAATCAAATTCTCAGTTTCCAAAAACAAAACAAATCCTACTAGGATTTTTGACTGAGATTACTTTACATTTAAATGATCAACTTGACAGGAATTGACATCTTGAAATATTGAGTCCTCTAATTCATGGGCATGGTCATTTCTTCTATTAATTTGGGTCTTCTAAAATTTATCTCAGCAAGTAGGTTTCAGTGTAGAAATTCTGCCCATATTTTATTAGATCTATTCCTAAATAATTGATATCATTTGTGCTACTATAAATATTACTTTTTAATAAATTTAAAATAAAATTTATTTAAGATAATATATAGAAATATAATTAATGTTGTTGATCTTGAATCTGGTGACTTAATTAAATTAGCTTATTATTTCTTTTAATTTTCCTGTAGATTTTTTTGTATTTTCTCTTCATACACTAGGACTTACATGAATAATGACAATTTAATTTATCCTTCCTAATTTTTACAGCTTTCATTTTACTTTTCGACCTTTGTGCATTGTCCAAGATTTTATTACATACGGATTAGAAATGGGAATAGTATAAATTCTTACCTCATTCCTACTTGTATCTGTTAGTAAGACACCATTAACTATATTGTTTAGGCTGTTTTTTAACAAATATTGATCTTAAGAATATTTGTTTCTATTACTAATTTGCTAAGGGTTTTTATGGTGCGTGACTAATGAGTTTCATAAAATACTTTTTCTGCATCTTTTGAAATGAGTATATAATTTTCCTTCTGATCTTTTTATTAATATATAGTGAATTCCATGGATTAAATTTTTTAATGTTAACCATACAATCATAGCTTAAATCAAATTAGGTTGTTATCAAAACATTCTTATATATAATTAAATAGAATTACTTAATATTTTATTTAATATTTGGTATGTATAGTCATGATTTACTGATCTATAATTTTCTCTTCCTGTGTTGTCCTTGTTAGAATTTGGTAACAAAATTAGTTAAGCTTTATACAATATATTTTCTTTCTTTCTTTCTTTTTTATTTATTTTTCCTTTTTTCTGAAAGAGTTGATATAACTTTGGTGTTTTCAAAAATTTTTCCATTTAATATAGATTTTTTTAATTTGTTGGCATTACATTCTTAAGCTATCTTGTTGTTTTTTACCATTTATAGGTTCTGTGATGATATCCCTCTTTCCATTCCTAATATTACTGATATATTCTTTCTCCCTTTTTTCTTTGTCTTGCTGGGGCTTTATCGATTCTCTTCGTCTTTTTAAAGAACTAATATTTTTGTGTTATTGATTTTTCTCTATTATATATTTATTTTCTATTTTGTTAATTTCTGCTCTTACTTTGTTTCATTTTTTTCCCTATTATCTTTGGCTTTACTACTCTGTCGTTTTCCTAGCATTTTGATTTTGATTCTTAGATAATTGATTTTTAGCCTTTCCTTTTTAAAAAAATATATACTATAAATTACACTTAAAGAATAGCTTTAGTTTCTTTCTACAAGTTTTAGTATATTTTCATTGTCATCCATACAGCCAGATTTAAATCCAGAATTTCTAATTCCATTTGAGAATTCTTTTAACTAAAAGTATATCAATTACTCTTTTGTTTCTTAGTCACCCATAAATAAGTGGTTTTCAAGCTTTTACATGAAAATACTTGGATATCAAAGGAAATAAAATTGCCATTTTTAGTTTGCAAACTCTGCCAGTAAATGTGTCAAGCTTCTAAGGAAATTAGCACTTGGGCATATATTGGATAAATATTTTTTTCCAGTTTGTCTTTTGTGTGTCATCTATTTGTCATTAATGATTTTTTGCCTATAGTATTTCTTACATAATTAAATTCTTACTTTACTTTGTGGATTCTGGAGTTCATATCTTGCTAAGAAGAGCTTTCTTTACCGTAAAAGAATAGTAAAAACAATTGTTCCATTAAAAAAATGTGTCAAGTGTGTTCTTTATTCATGTTTTTATATATTTAATACAACAGCCTTGGGAGGTACGCTCTCTCATCTTCTCTTTAAAAATGAAGAAAGATGTGCATAAAGAGATGAAGTGATTGGGTCCATCCAACTAGTAAATATATGGCAGAGCCAGGATTTGAAGATGAATTTCTCTAGCTCCAAAGTCTGTGTCTTTTTCTTTTATGCTCTGCTACCACACAAACTCATGCATTCTAGCCATGGAATCTAAGAATTGCCGCTGCAGTGAGCAAGGTATCTCAGATCCTTATGTCTTGCAGGTAAGAAAACTGGTTCCCAGAAAAGCTGCCTGGCTTATCCGAGGCCATTTTGCTAGTGAATGGTTGAGCCAGAGTCAACTCTAAGGAGTCCTAATTTCTAAGACAGTGACCTTCTTGCCCTTCTAAACTGCCTCACAGTTGGCCTTTCCAGAACAGGCAGTAGTGCCACACCACTAGCAATGCTTGCAGGACCACTCAGCTCACCTGGTCGCACACCTTAAGGAGAAGGGAAAGTAGCTTGTCAGTATCACCATTGAAGAGAACAGAATACTGACATTAGTCCCCATTAGCTCCGTCAGAATCTTTTCATAACTTCTTAGAGTTACTGAAACAATACAAAAATTTCCTTGTAACCCATGGATAGGAGGAGGATTAATATGGAGAGTAGGTGATGAGGGTTCCCAAACTGTCAGCAACAGCGTTTCCTTGAAATGCCACAAACTGCTGGATCTGGGCTAAAACTTGACTTCAGGGAATAGAATTCAGGTGTGTGAATCCTATGAGAGTTGACTCTACCTGGCACTTTTTGTCTCATCTCTTGGCCTCTGGCACTTGTAGCAGTTTTTCCCCTTCCTCCCCCACGGAATTCTTTTAAGGGTGCCCAAAGCTTCGATACGGGGTCCCTGTGGGCTGGGACAGCAAAGAGGACATGGTAGGTGCATGATTTAAACTTTCTTCACTATCCACACCCCCTGTCTGGGAGAGTCTCTGTCGCACAGGCTAGAGGCAGAGAGGAGGCCGAGGAGAGAAACTACAAACTGTAAAACTCTATTCTGAGAAAACACATCATCCCACGAAAGCCTTGTAGCTTTTGCCGAGAGACAATAAATGTTACTGCTCTACACTAAGGAAAAATGAGAAATCCTATTCCCAAAGGAGAGAAAATACATCTCGGCGTATGACAAGTAGTTAACGTTATGGATGGCTTCTGCCTGGGCTCTTATCGAGATGTAAATTTGTTTTCTATTCACTGGCTTGAATAGTAACAAAATAATATTGAAATGTGAATAAAGCAGCAGATACGAATTTTATTACAGCTTCACGGTAATCTGACTGTGAGGGGACAAGTTGAAGAGGGAACAAAAGCAGAGAGCAGTTAGTCAACTCTAATATATACAGCCCATATTGGAAAGCCAATCTGTTTATTAATAACAAGCCGAATGCTTCTGGAGTGGAGAATTTTTTTTTTTTAAGCTCTGCCGTTATAGAATCGGAGTTTACATAAAGTTCCTGAACTGGTTTGTACTCACTTGTTGGCAAGATTGTTTATCATCCCTTTCACATGCAACATAAAATAAAATTTTGGCCACAAGGCCCATAAAAACTATCCTAAAACTTATCTTAAAAGTATCATAAAAACTATCTTATGCCTTTTTTTTTTTTTTTCTGGGAGTAGACATACTCGCTGTGATGTTCTGGATGAATCTACTTCAGATTTATCCTTTAGATTAAAGTGTTCGGAGACAGGTCTCATATTTCTTATAAACTTAGCGTAGCACATAGGTTTAGGTGAGTTTGAAGCTGTGCGGTGACAAAAATGAACTGGGAATTTTAAAGACTTATGGATAATATTAAAGTGAACTCTAATATTTCAAATGGACATAGGAGATTTTACTAATTATCTTTTTATTCCTTTTATGCATAGTTTTCTCAGGTGTATGATCTGACTGTTAGAGAGATGCACATTTTTACCAAAGGATAAAAGTATGGATAGGATAGGATAACTGCTTTTAAGAAAAGGAGTTAATACATTTATCCACTGCTAAATTATATGCTTAGGAGTCCTTATTTGAAAAGGAAACCATTCACTATGTGACAGAAGCCTAAGAAGTGAGATTATTGGATAAGAGAACATGAACATTCTTAGGGTTTTTCTAGAGAGGTCACATAAGTGACATGTCCTAAGGGACTGTAGAAGGACCTATGTTTTACTGTTGAGGAATAAAATACAATGTGACACATATATTCAGTATCACACGTTCAATAACAAAAAAATCATACTTTTAAATAATATTTTCTCTAACATATTGTTTAAAAAAAATAGGCCTAAGAGGGATACAAAACGATGTAAGGACCTGAGAAAATAGTGGATGTTAGAAAAGTCAATGAATTTGCTGGAAAATACACTTTGATGCTGTTGGCACTAGAAAGATGAAGCCTGAGGACCCTGAGTGGCAATGGCCCTGTGCTGTGTAAGACATGGGGTGGGTTAGGCTGCAGCGCAGGTAAGGAAGGAAGAGGTGAGAGAGACCTAGGGACACAGAGGAGAGACACAGTGGAAGACCAAGAAGAATGGGGGGGGGGGCAGAGAAAGGTGGGGAGGGAGGGAGAGAACGTGAGGAAGCACACAAGTGAGTTGGGGGATGACAGCAGGCCTTGCATTCTGCACTGTGATGTCTTCTTGTGACCACCCACCTTTTACTTCTCTTTTTAATGAAAAATCACAAAATTTGAAGGCAGTTTCTTGTAAACATCAAGTAATCAACTGGCCTTGGCATTCAGGGAGTCTCCAAGTTTCACAGAGAGCAGAGGTAAAAATGTGAGTGCTCAGAAGCAGAGAGACAGAGAAGTGGAGAGACACAGCAAGCCTTTGCAAAGCCCTGGAATAATAAGGGGACTTCATGCGGCGGCCAGCCCTGCATAGGGACTTTGGGCCCATTTTCACAGATCCTTGGTGGGGGGCCGGGCGGGGTGGAGCCAACATTTGGACCACGTTTACCATTTAGCAGCGGTGTGTGTATAACTTTGTGGGCACATGTATGAACATACATATGTGTGTCTGTGTGTACATATGAAGCAATTATATAGATGAAGAGATTAAATCAAACATTGATAGTGGTTGTCTCTCTGGAGGATGATGCCATATGAAATTTTTTCATGTCTCTATTCATTTATTTCTTTATTTTGCAGATTTTCTACAATGGATATTTACTTTGGTATACATAATTAATTATAATTTTCCTAACAAAATCTGAAGTTGTAACTCTCCCATCCATATCTTTCTAATAGGTGTTTAAAGATTTTGTTGTCAATCTTTAATTAAAATAGTAATTTTTACCAAATAACTAAAATTATAACCCTATTTTATTAATGCCTTTGCTACTATTATTTCTTGCATCCTGCTTTTTTCCTCAGCATTCACTTTTCTTCATGCTTAAATATTTTTAAAGTATCTTTAGTGAGAATGTATTAATGGTTAAGTTTTTTAATTTTGCTAATCTGAAAATGTCTTTATTTTGCTTCTTGTTTTTTAAATAATAGCCTTGGTGGGTATAGAATTCTAGGTTGTTAGTTAGATGGCTGTCAAACTATAAAGATATTATTTCATTGTCTTCTGCTATTTATTACTGATGAGAAATATGTTCATCTACTCTTTTTCTTCTTACAAATCTGTCATTTATGGTAGCAATTTTTTTGTACTTCCACATTTTAAAAATTTCAGATGTATCACACCATACAGACAGGTGCATTAGCATTTATAAACTGTTTAAGGGATAATTTTAAAGTAAACACCCAAATAACTACTTATGTGTCAAAACATAGAATATCACCAGCATCTTAGACACTCATAATGTGCCCCTTCCCAATTGCGATCTCTTCTCTTTTCCCTAGAAGTAACCAATATCTTGACATTTATAATAGGCTTGTTCTGATTTTCTTAAAGTAGAGGAGTATTAATTATCCTTTTTTATGTTTATATCTAAACAATGTAGTATAGCTTTTCCTGTTTATGAAAATTTACTAAATGCCCTAAAACAGACCAAGGCACTTTCCATCCCCAATAAGGAGACAGAAATTTCTTCTCTTTTCCTTCAGTATTTTGGTAGCTTTTTAAGATGTCCTCTTTCCTTGTTGGTCTGAAGCTTCAATGCAGTGTGTCTACATTTTATTTTTATTTATCCTTTTCATTATACAAAGTGAAATTTCAATCCAAAACTCAAATCTTATGTTAATCTGGAAAATCATTATCCATTATATCTTCAAATATAGTTTCTTGGAAAGCTCCCCTATCCTTTTATTATTAAACTACTTTAAGATATATGTTGGTGTCTCAAAATCTGTTCTCCACTCCTCTTAATTACTTGTTCATATATTTGAAAAAATATGTCTCTCTCTGCAGCTCTACATAATTTCTTTTCACAGTTGTTCAACTTACTAGTTTTATGCCTGTGTTCAGTCTATAGTTTACATATTTTTAAATAAATATTTCCGGGATTATATTTTTATTTGTAAGATTTCTAGTTGGTTTTCTTTCATTTTCACCTTGTTCTTGTTTTGTTTCTGTATTCTTATTTTCTATTAGTAGTTGTTATACATTTATCTCCTTGATGATACAAAAAAGAATATTTTCAGGTTTTATTAATTTAGTATCATCTACAGAACATTTATGTTTTGGTTATTGACATTTTTGTGTTCTTCCTTAGCATGAGTTTTCTACACGTGTTTGGATTTTTGGTTTGCAGGGGACGTTTCTCCTTTGCTCACTTCCCTTAAACTTATTCTCTTGTCCTGGTATCTGTCCTTACCCAGTCTATTCCAGAGACTTCCAGCTCCCAGCCCGAAACCTAGTCTTATGCTGGTGATTTGAAGACAAAACAGATCCATTAATAGTTACTGAGCCCAGTTTGGCTCAAATCTGGTCTTAATGTTCCCGTCCTGCCGTCTTCCTCCCTGGGGGCACAGCCTCGCGACAGCCGTAGATTGCGGTCACTTCCGGCGGAAGCTTTTTCAGCTTCCTTTACAAATGAGTGCGGAGGAGGGGGCCCCTCTTCCTCATCAATCCTTAGTTTCAATCATAATTTTATCTTTTACCTATCACTTCCAAGTGTTTGGCTCCACAGGGAAACTTATTTCTGAAAGTAATCTGTAACTTCTGTAGATTAAAAATACTGATAGTATGATTTTGTTTTGAACGCACAGTTATATGTGGGACGCGTTGACTCATGCTACTGAAAGCCAATTTTAGAGAACCTAAGTACAGACATCCAGACAGGTGATCGCAGGATCTGGAGAACAGTTTCGGAGCTGGAAGTGTCCACAATTACCTCTTGGAAACTGTGGGACTGAGATTCCCAGGGGCTGTGAGCTGCGTCCCCACCATGTAGATCCAGCGCGCAGGACTGAGGGGCTGAGCGGGATTTCATTCTTTCGCTAAGGCCACGTCTGCGGTAAGTCTTCTTGGAGGTGACCACTTCTTCCCCTTGGCACGCTGTCCGGGGGCCAAGGACCTTGCCTGCCTTAGGGAAGGCGGGGACAGAGGAATCAAACCGTCCCTCACCCGCACCCCCTAAACTGCGAGGCTAAAGAGGAGAGGCCAATCGATACACGGTTATTGCAATCAGTCCTGGACGAACACTGTCGCGGACGAGCCTTCATTCTGGTTTTTGCTCCTTGTAACTGCGAAAGTCTGCCCGGTCCCATCTGTGGGCTTCTTGCTGGTAACAGTCTTCCTTCCCCCACAGTAGAAAGTTATCAGCATTCTGTATATGGACAAGCTATTCATATCTAAAAATTGATTCCAGGACCCCAGTGAGAACCCTCTTAAAGTAACAAAGTCAAATTAACTTACAGCACACACATTGAAAGCATTGTAACCAGAAAAAGTATATATAAAGAAGATCTTGCTAAAACTACTGATTTCCCTGATTTGCTTCATTAAGGAAGACGTCACCAACTGGAATACCAGAACTTTAGAAAAAATATTAAGAAATTTAGATTTCCTTCCACCCCATAACTAAATGCAATAATATTAAAATCTTAATGTTTTCTAATTTTCACATATCTTACATAATTTAATTTTCAATAAGACCGTGGGAATGTTATTATAATAGCTACTGTTGTCTCCGCCCAGGTCTCTTTGGCAGGACCTGTTACCCATCCAGCATCTGCAGGGAATATTAACTCTAGCTGCTCACAGCTGCCTTCCTCTTGAGAAATTGTCCTCAGCCTCAGAGAACAGCCACACCTAGGATTTTGCCTCCTTCCAGGATGTAGCCAGGGGTCACCTCTGCAGAGCATTCATACTATTGATCTGGCCAATGCATTCTTTTTCCTCCCTATCAGAAAGGAGGTTCAGAAGAAGCTCTTACTCACCTGGGACTGACTGGCCACAGTGTACTTTTATAATCTTTCCTGTTATCTCCTCTACATGCCCCCCAAGGGCCCTGGATTGTCTGGCCTTTTCACAGAATATTACATTGGTCCACTCTATTGATGAGATATAGCTAATTGATCAAAGTGAACAAAAAATGATAACTATATTGGAGGGCTTGGTGAGAATACATTTCGGAGGATGGAAGGTAAACCCCACGCAGACTTGAAGACCTACCATATCAGTAATGTTATGCATTTGGTGGTCCGGGTGTGCTGGGACATCCTCTCCAGAGTACAGGAGACATTGCGTCTGGCAGCTGCCATCACTGAGAAAGAAACACAGTGCCTGTTAGGTCTGTTGAGCTGGTAGCCAGTGTATTTCCATTGGTAATACTGCTGTTCACCATGGTGAGGACACAGCACTCGCTACGAGCCTATATCAAGATTCCATGTGTTTTCTAAACCCCATAGACCCCACTCCCATGGCAGTGGGTGATACCTTTGTGTCCCACAGTATCAATGGCAGCTTGAACCATGTATCCAACCGTCCTTGAAAGGTCCAAATATGTCTCTTTCCCCAGCATACATTTACCTGAGTAAATGGTGATAAGTACCTCTAGTGGGGGACCGGGGAAATGACTACTGTGTGTTCTTGCCAGGGAATTGCAGAATCCTTCCTCCTCCCCCGTTAAACAGATCCTGGGTCTGAGAACTGGCTCACACCTGGAAACAAAGGTGGGATGCTATATATTGAGGTAGCTTTGCTCAGCCTCTTGATCATTTACTTTTTAGTTTATTTGTTGCGTAAAATAAGTATTATTCTGGCTGGCTGCCAGTGGAAAGGCCCACTTGCCTTTCCCCCAGAAATGCTATGTTCTAGTATTTCCATAGCCCTCTGCAGGCCAAGCCTCCCAGGTACCGCTCAGACCTTCACACTCATTACAATAATTGTGCCTACTTGACTGGACTCTGTTAAGTGCAGCCACCTGGATTTTATAATTTCACATCATATCCCCCCTATCAAGGAGGCCACTTGTGTGACAGCGTGTCCTGCTCTCTTCCCTGGACTACAGAAGACAGAGTACCACTCAGCCTCTCAGTGATATTTTTGCCCAATTCTCCAGGGCATTTCTTATTGCTCTGGTAATTAGAGTGTCCTCTTGGACCCTCCAGAATGTAGTTGGCAGGTGAGTTTTTGGCCTTCCTGTAGCAAGTTCATTCTCTGGCATTGCAGCTTACCTTAGTGTGGACCTTAGCTTTTTCCAAGCTTCTATTAGTAGGAGTATCCTATCAGCATGGACCTATGGTCCTTGCCAAGGTGTCAAGTACAGTTTTCCATAGCTATAAATTCTCTATAAAGTTAGATAACTTTATGTTCTGTTCCTCGATTAACACCCTCAGGTTCCAGTCTCATATGTGTGCCCCCTGCTCTTGCCAACTACACCCTTAGTTCCTTCTACATATAGGCCCTTTCCTCCCTTGGTATTAATAGATCCAGCACTCTACAGGCAGGGCTATGCTGAGACTTGACCCTGTTTATTTGACTCATGGGGGTTTATTTGACTCAAAGGGTGATGGGGGTAGGTTCTGAGGAGGTGCTGCCATTCAAGGCAAAGGTCTCTGCACAGACTTCAAACAAGTCTCCATCAGCGAGGAGTGAGTCACTCCTGAAGCCCCCGAGAATCGGAGGCTGTCTGAAGAGTGAAGATTTTCACCTGCACAAACTCAACTGTGCCAACCCAAGTGTCAGGGGCCTCCTTCTTCCCAATCAGCACTCTGGCCTTGGTGTACCGGCCTTGCCAAGGCTAAGAGACTAACCCTTTCTGGAATTCTGCTACTCTTGTAATTAAGTCTTTTCCCTGATCCTCAGCTTTTCCTGCCCTCTGGCATTGAGGATTTCTCTATATGTTGCAAAGGAGATCTCTGCCTTTCACCTTTCATATTAAATTGATGATGAACCATGTTTTCATGGTCTTTCCCCGAAGCATCAATGGCTCCCAGCAATAGGCATCTCATTCTAAAGCTCTTGTAATTGTAATTACTGTTTCCCAGGTACTTTCTGAAATGCCTGAGACACACACCTGCCAGGGCATTAGCTTCCACTGGTATTCCATCCCAGTACACCACCAGTGATAGTACTTAATATATGATATATTAATATATTAATACTTAATATGTAATATATAATAAATATACAATATTCACAGTGCTACAGCACTCTGGGGCTCTCAGTACTCCACGAGCCTCACTAGTAATGACTTCCTCCTTTCCAGCCTGCCTGTTAGTGGCCCAGCTCCTCCAAAATCGCATTTTAGAACCTGCTTCCTAGGACACACCTGGCACTAACTATCTTAAGTCAGGTTACCCAGGAAACAGATTCCAAGGCAGAAATTTGCCTAGAGAAGGTTTGCTAAGATGTGGGAATGAAGAAAGCATGTTTGGGCAGGGGGAGAGGTTGAGCTATGAGAAATTGCGACAGAGACCTTAGCTGATTCTATGGCACCTCTGCAGCTCAGATGCCCTTCAGAATTGACTCAAATCATGTTAAAGGACTGGGTCTTTTTACCCCCACAATAACTATTAATAGGCATTGGATTAGAGGCTGCCCCTAATCCAAGAGGGGGTACACTGAAAGGTGTATGGTCCAAAAGAGTTTCTTCCCAATAAACCTTTGGCATTCAACTTGTCCATCTCACGGATTGTTTCCCAGGAATCCAATCTAAAACAGTTATTATTACCATTCTCATTTATGCAGAGGTGAGGGCTGCCAAGGTCCCAGGAGATATTATAGTTGGCAGCGCTGGGCCACTTATCCAAGTTTTCTGACATCAAATCAATTCATATTCTACTCTACTGTAATTCCAGTATTTGTCACAACACCAATAGCACCAACAGAGGCATATCTCGACAGATGGAGCAATATGCCTTCAGATTACTTGGAGAATACTCTAGAAACCTTTCTTCAATGGCACCATTTATTACAAATCAATGCATGGCTTCATCATTTTCTTTTCTATCTGCCAGTATTCCATGTAGGTTTACTATCCAGGTCAGATCCCCAAATAAGCCTTTTCCTAACTGTTTCTGGTAATAACGTTCTTCTCTAATCTTGAACACAAGCAGTACTGAATAGAGCACATGTCAAGGTTCAGTCTTTAATGGGTTACTGGGGTAAGTATTATCTCTACACTACTCCAGAAGCAGGATGGTACTGGGTAGTTAGGAGGAAGAGTTTTGAATCAGACTAACCCAGGTTTAAATTTTGGCTCCATCATCTGTTCGCTATGAGCTCTACAACTTGAGAAAGCAAATTAAGTTCTTTGAGACTCGGTTACCTCAGACTGTCAAATGAAGATAATAATGGCCAAAACCCAATAATAAATCTTAGCATCATAAATAGTGGCATAACAAGCCACCGATGTGCCTCCTCATGTATCACACTGTGGTGTATGAATATACACCACTATTTCTGAATAATTTTTGCCAAAAATATTTAACCTGAATCTAATTAAGTCTTTATAACTAACTTCCACTTAAGAAAATAGGAAGTAGAGAAAAAATGTTAAACAAAATGACAAGGAAACAATTAGAAAAATCCAGAAATTGCTACATTCTACAAAGTAACTAGCCCAGTCTCTCTTTTTTTATTCTTTTTAAGCAAACTTTTAGAATAGTTTTTTATTTAGAGAAAAATTGCAAAGACAATAGATAACTCCCATATATCTCACATTCAGTTTCTCTTATTACTAGTATCTTGTATTAGTATTTGTTATAATTAATAAACTAGTAATAATATGTTATTGTCAACTAAAGTAACTACTGTATTTAGATTTACTTAGTTTTTACCTAATGTACTTTTGGTGTTTCCAGATTCCATCAAGACACCACATTACATTTGGTCATTGTATTTACTTAGACTCCTCTTGGCTGTAGACAGTTTCACAGACTTCCTTGATGACCTTGACAGTTTTGAGGAGTACTGGTTGGGTATTTTGTAGAATGTCAGTTTATTAGAACTTATTTAATGTTTTTCTAATGATTACACTGGGTTATGGGTTTCGGGGAGGAAGACTACAGAGGTAAAGTGCCATTTCCATCACATCATGTCAAGATTGCATACTGTCAGCACGAACTTATTACTGTCAATGTTGACCTGGAACACCTGGATAAAGTAGTATGTGTCAGATTACTTCATTGTAAAGTTGTCCTTTTGTCCTCTTTCCATACTGTACCCTTTGGAGAAACATCACTATATGCAGACGATGCTGAAAGAGCAGGGAGTTATTCCACCTCCTTGAAAGCGGAGTATCTACATAAATTATTTGGAATTCTTCTGCATGGGAGGTTTGTCTCCTCTATCACATTTATTTGTCCATTTAATAATTTACATCAGTATGTATCCATGAATATTTAATTTATATTTTGTGTTATAATCCAATGCTACTTTATTTGGTTACTCAAATTGCTCCAGCTGTGGTCACTGAGAGCTCTTTTGTTTGATTTCTATGTCCCTTTAACATATCCCCACCAATATGAGATTTTTTTTTTTTAGCATTTCTTTAATTTCTGGTATTGCAAGATGCTCCAGGCTTATCTTGTATATTTCCTGCCGTGATGTCAGGATCAACCATTTCTCCAAGGATCCTTGGGGAATTACATTAGAAATCAAAATCTGTGCTCGTTGCCACTGGGGTGTCGTCGTTTAGCAGACACAGCAAGGAATATATGTGTGTGTCCTAATCTCTATGCATACACCTATCTTATATTTCTTTCTATCATCATCTGCATCCATATTAAGTTAAACATGAGCTCAAACTGATGCCTCCAACTCTAATCCATTGCTGCATGGATCATTCTAGTTTCCCCCCCACCTTGTCTGTAAATACCCACTCTAACAGTGAGAAACCTGGATCCAGCCATTTACTGCCCCGTTTCTTAATTGTGACATTCCAGTATTATTATAGAATTGCTAACCCATACTTTCATGTGACACAACTTTATCCACCGGATTGCGTGGCTTGTATGTATTTCCTTTTGTCTTTAGTCTTACAGACTCAATCCATTTCCAGAATTACTTGGGTCATCACCTTTTCCCCACTCCCTTCAATGAAGATCGCTTCATACATTTGTGATACAGTTAGATTCTCTTTTTGTCACAGTCTGCATTCCAGCCTGGGATCCCTTGATCTCCTAAGTGATTTTTTAAATATGCCTACATTAATGTTAACTCTTAGTGCTGATAGGTTCTATGGGTTTTGACAAATGCATAGTGTCACGTATCTTCATTGCAGTGTCCCAGAATAATTTCACTGCCCTAAAAATTCTCCAGTGCTTCATCTATTCAAGGCTTCCCCCATCCTCCTGAATCACTGGCAACCAGAGACATTTTAATTATTTCTATAGTTTTTTCCTTTCCTAGAATGTAATAAAATTGGATTCATGTATAACAGTGTTTGGTCTTTAAGACTGGCTTCTTCATCTTTACACATCCATTTAAGATTCATCCATGTCTTTTGTGGCTGGATAGTTCATTTCTGTTTATTACTGAATAATATTCCATTGTGTGGCTGTTCCATAGTTTGTTTAGCCATTCACCTATTGAAGGACATCTTGGTTGCTTCCACTTTTTGCTGACTGTGAATAAGCTGCTAAAAGTATCCATGTGTAGATTTTTGTATGTATAACTGGATAAATACCAAATCATATAGGAAGATTATATTCAGTTTTATAAGACAAGCCAAACTGTCTTGCGGAGTGGCTGTGCCATTTTGCATTCCCACCATCAATGAGTAAGAGACCCTATTGCTGTTCGTCCTTGGCAGCATTTGGTGGTGTTAGTGTTTGGGATTTAGCCATTCCAATAGGTGTGTAGCAGTATCTCATTGTTGTTTAATTTGCAATTCCCCAATGACAAATAATATCCTTGAGCTTCTTTCTATATGCTTATGTGCCATCTATATATCTGCTTTGTTAAGGTGTCCAGATTTTTTCTCATTTTATTTGGATTATTTGTAGAAAAAAATTATGATTTATTTGTATATTTTGAATACATGTCCTTTGTTAGCCATGTATTTTGCAAATATTGTCTCACAGTTTGGGGCTTATATTGTCATGCTTTTAAATATATCTGTTGTAGTACAGAGTTTTTAATTTTAATAAAGTTCAATTTATCAATCTTTTAATTCTTTATGCATAAATTGTGCATTTAGTGTTTTATCTGAAAACTCATCACCAAACCCAAGGTCACCTAGATCTTCTCCTACATTGTCTTTAAGAAGTTTTATAGTTTTGCATTTTAAATTTAGGCCTATTTTCCATTGTGAGTTAATATTGTGAAAGGTACAATGCCTGTGATTGTTTATGTTCCTTTTTTTTGCAATAGTTCTATCATCACTTATTGAAAAGTTTTTATTTGTCTGAGAAAGTCTTTATTTCTTCTTCACTTTTCAAGGGTAAATCTTCTAAATCTACAATTCTAAATTGGCTGGGTTTTTTTTTTCCCTAACACCCTAAATATTTCAGTCCACTCTCTTCTTGCTTGCATGTTTTCTGACAAGAAGTTCACTGAAATTTTTATTCCTCTTCCTTGACAAATAAGGTGTTTTATTCTTTGGCTTCTTTCAAGATTTTATTCCATTATTTTTTCTCTGTGTTTAAATATCATATACACAAGTGTAGACTTTTTGGCATTTATTCTTCTTGGTGTTCTCTGAGATTCTTTGATCTGTGATTTGTTGCCTGTCAATAATTTTGGAAAATTCTCCATTATTATTTCAAATATTTCTTCTGTTCCATTCTTGCTTTCTTCTTCTCATATTTTAATAATGTGTAGTTTATACCTTTGATTTTGTCCTACAGCTATCGGATGTTCTTGTTGCTGCTGATTTTCATTCCTTTCCCCTTTGAATTTCGGGTTGGTAAGTTTCTATTGACACAAACTCACTCATCCTTTCCTTGGACGTGTCTGGTCTACCAAAGAGCCCACCAGAGGCTTTCTTCATTTCTGTTTTTGATTTCTAGCATTTCCTTATGATTTGTCTTAGAGTTTTCATTTCTCCACTTATATTACCCATGTGTTTATACATGTTGTCTAATTTTTTCCATTAAAACCCTAATGTATTAACCACAGGTACTGTAAAGTCCCTGTTTGACAATATCATAGCGTGTGTCATATCCGAGTCTGCTTCTGGCGCTTGCTTTGTCTCTTCGGATTGTGCTTTTATTTTTTGTTTAACATCCCCTGTAATGTTTGATTTTGAAAGCCTGACATGATGTTTAAGATAATAAGAACTGAAGTAAACAGGCTTTTGTATTTTTTTTTAATGTTCATCCAGCATAGAGTTGGGCTGTGTTTAATGCTTGCTGTAGGTGTAGGTCCCTGAGGCTTCGAATTCCTCTTGTTTTGTCTCCTCTGTTGTCTAGGAATTCTTATATAGAATCTTCATCTTGCAGCTCTTTCGGCTATAATCCAAAATCACACTGGGCCCCACTGTTGTGGTGGTAAAGTGTAGATGAGAGAATGCATTTTATGCTCTTATGACTAAACCCGTCTTTTCATGAGCCTGTGCCCCTGAGCTGTGACTTCCACAAGTGTTTCTGCTCCAGCCTTCTGCCCACCTTAGCTGAGACAGGAAGGCTAGAGGGAGTAGGGTAAGTGCCCCTTTCCAGGTAGGATAAGTCTCAGGTAGTCTTTTCTCCTAGAGAGCAGGCCTTGGGGAAGGTAGTAAGAATGATTACTTCTCTGCTTTCTCTGTCAGAGCCAGGAGAAGATCTTTCTCGGTTCTTCAACAGATTTTGGCTGAGTTCTTGGAGACAAAACCTACTAACATGTGGGGGTTCCCCTAAGACTGTGGCCTCCAGGAGTTTCTCACTCTCGTGCTAGTCTATACTTAGCCTCCACCGATTTGTCAAAATTAGCATTTAAGTGTTCCTGCCTCTTGATGCTACTGCTCTGGGTGAACACATCTTGGTTGTGACTCTTTGGATTTGCTTATGTCTCCAGATTTAGGGGTGGCAATTTTTCCTGAGATTTAAAGTCTCTGATAGTTCCAAAAAAAGTCATTGATTATCAGTTTGTTCAGCTTTGTTCTTGTTGTAAGGACAGAAGTTATGATTTTCAAACCTTTTACATGTCAGTCCCAAAGCTGGAAATCTTTTTGTGTCTTTTAAAAAGTTAATGTCTTTGAAAAAAATAGAGGAAGGACTGTCCCAGAGGAGAAGAGCATTAACATAAATTCTACCAAGTGAAATTTGTCTTACTTTGCTTGTTTCTAGTTTGGACAATACGTATTTCTTTTTAAATACCACAAATTTTGGGTACAATTGAGAACATTTTAACATGAACTTTGTACTAGATGATATTAGAAAAATGTTGCTGTATTTTGGTGTATTAATTGTTATTTTAAAAACTGCTTAATTTTAGAGCTGTATACTGAGGAATTTAGAATAAAATGTCATGATATCCCTTAATTTACTTTTAAAAACTTAGAGAACATAAGGTAAATGTGACAAAATAATGTTAATTAAATTATTAAATCTGGGTAACAGATATATGGATGTTCATTACACTACACTGTCTAATTTTATAAAAGTTCAAACTTTTTCATAATAAAATTTAAAGATAAATTAAAAACATCCTACCTTGTCATGTTGATGAGTATTAAAAAGTGCATATAAGATAATATTAATAAAGTATAATCCATGACACATAGTGGGAATTGTCTCTTTTTTTCCATTTTTTATTTAAGTGGATTTAGGGGGTACAAGTGATTTTTTGTTTACATGGATGAATTGCATAATAGAGAAGTCTATGCTTTTAATTTACCTGTCACCTGAATAGTGTACATTGTACCCAATAGGTAATTTTTCATCCTGCACCCGCCTCTCTCCCTTCCCCTTCTGAGTCTCCAGTGTCC
This sequence comes from Varecia variegata, assembly GCA_028533085.1. Lineage (NCBI taxonomy): Eukaryota > Metazoa > Chordata > Mammalia > Primates > Lemuridae > Varecia > Varecia variegata. The sequence goes on along the minus strand of CM052451.1, from coordinate 4,415,566 downwards.
ATTAAGTCACTCTGAATGATCATGTATTAATATATCCATTGCTTAATTCTCACTTATAAGTATGAACTTGCGGTATTTGGTTTTATGTTCCTGGGTTACTTCGCTTAGAATAATGGCCTTCATGAAGTGGGAATTTTCTATTTCAGAATAAGGATTGTGTACTCATTTAGAATAAATAACGTGGTCCTCTGAAATTAGTTTCACTTCACCTAACACTCATCATTTTAGAATAATGGAGAGTAAATCAATGTTGCTTGTCAAACAAACACTATTAGCATGAATGCAGCATATGTTAATGCTATTGCAGCTTGATGATGAATGATCAGTAAGTGAGGTAGACACCCATAATACCAGCTCAAGATGAAAAACACTGAAAAAAAATTAAAAATGCCTTCAAATCAGCTTATTTGTGTACTGAACACAGTTGAGGAAAGAATTGCTGAGCTTTAGGGTATCTCAATAGAAACTTCCAAAGCTGAAAGGCAAAAAGATAAAACAAATAAACAAAAACCATAACAGAACATTCAACAACTTTGGGAGAACCACAAAAGATGTAGTGTTGCCAAAAAAGAAAAGGATCCTGTTTCAGTCTTCTACATGTGGTTAACCAGTTTTCCCAGCACCATTTATTGAATAAGGAATCTTTTCCCCAGAGTATGTTTTTGTCTGCTTTGTCAAAGATTAGATGGCTATATGAGGATGGTTTTATATTTGGATTTT